>JAHZTW010000001.1:288242967-288347196 GCA_020283515.1 Alliaria petiolata
GAAATTGGAAAGTGAGTACTCAATTTCTTAAGAAAAAAAATCAGAAACTTTGGAAAGTTCTTGCCCCAAAATTAAGACATAACCCTTGCTGCGATTTTGTTATTGTGCAGAGATGGAAGAGGTAGTTTCTGTGTTTCCAAGCAAGACTTATGAACTGACGACAACAAGATCATGGGACTTTGTCGGATTTGGTGAGAGTGCGAAACGAGATAGTGTGAAAGAAAGTGATGTTATTGTGGGATTGTTTGACAGCGGAATCTGGCCTGAATCTGAGAGCTTCGACGACAAAGGTTTTGGTCCGCCTCCAAGTAAATGGAAAGGTTCTTGTAGTGGTGGACCGAACTTCACTTGCAACAAGTAAAATTCATTTCTATTGCTTATAGTGACAATCAAATGATTTATACACTTGTATCTTCTAATTACATGTATGAATTATTTTTTTCCCTCGTATATAAAACTATACACTTGAATCTCTTTCTTTCGTGATTTACGTTTCCCGTATATGATTATCTACTAACGTTGGTATTTATCTTTCTTGGGTCACAAGCAAACTCATCGGAGCTAGGTTTTACAACAAAGTTTCCGTGTCAGCAAGAGACGACGAAGGCCATGGGACCCACACGGCGTCAACGGCTGCCGGTAACGCGGTTCAAGGGGCCAGTTTTTACGGCCTGGCTCAAGGCACGGCTCGTGGTGGAGCTCCCTCGGCGAGAGTCGCCGCCTATAAAGTCTGCATCAAGGGGACCGGCTGCAGCGACGTAGATATCCTCGCCGCGTTTGATGATGCCATCGCAGACGGAGTTGACGTCATCTCGATCTCGATATCAACCAGTTTTGTCTCCAGTTTGCTGAGCAATTCTTAAGCCATTGGTTCGTTTCACGCAATGTCTAGAGGGATTGTCACGGTGGGTTCCGCCGGGAACGATGGTCCCGACCAAGGGACGGTGGCGAATGTATCGCCGTGGATGGTAACCGTCGCGGCCAGCGCCACGGACCGGCGTTTCGTCGACAGAGTCGTTCTTGGCAACGGGAAAGCTTTAACGGTACGTTACGTCACCAATATTATGGTGCCTTTTGAGAATCTTTTCAGTTTTTTATTTATTTATAGATTTTTAGGTTATGATTGGAATCAGTTAGATTTATCTGGGTTGTACTTCAGATTTAGTGACAAAGTACAAGAGGAGTCGTTGATACTCTTTCTTAAACAGGGTTTGTCAGTTAATCCAGTCAATTTCAATGGGACAAAGTTCCCGATTGTTTACGGCCAAAACGTTTCCAAAAATTGTCCCGAGTTCCAAGCCGGGTGAGTAAGAAATTTCTTCTTAATTGTTCCACGTTCAAATCTGAATCTTGAATCGAAACAAATTGATGCTGATAATGATCATTGACATTGACAGTTTTTGCGATAGTGCGTGTGTGGACAGAGACCTGGTCAAAGGGAAGATCGTCCTCTGCGACGACTTCCTAGGAAACAAAGAGGCTTACTTAGCCGGAGCCACTGGAGCCATTGTTCAAAACACGTTGGTTCAAGACGTCGCCTTCGTGCTACCATTTCCTGCCTCTTCTCTGAGCTTGGAGGACTGTGAATCTATCAAATCATACATCAAGTCTGCAGAGTAAGTAAAGTAAAATGAAGGACAGAGCTGAACCGCAACAGTTTTTGTTTTACGGTCTTGATATGTTAAAAGAGTGAATCTGCAGGAACCCACAAGCGGAGATACTGAGAACCGAAGAGATAGTTGACAGAGAAGCTCCTTATGTTCCGTCCTTCTCTTCTCGCGGGCCAAGTTTCATTATCCAGAACCTCTTGAAGGTAATGAAACCGGAACAAAGATGACATTAAGCTTTGCGTTGGTTCTATAACCGAATTTTTTTGGAACACATCAAATGTTGATTTTGCAGCCTGACGTAAGTGCACCTGGAGTAGAGATTTTGGCTGCATTTTCTCCGGTAGCTTCTCCTTCAAACAACCCTGAGGACAAGAGAAGTGTCAAGTTCAGTGTAATGAGTGGCACATCCATGGCTTGCCCTCATGTGGCAGGTGCAGCGGCTTATGTCAAGTCGTTTCACCCCGACTGGTCTCCCTCGGCAATCAAATCCGCAATCATGACGACCGGTAATGTTCAGAAACCAAATCTTGCTTCTGATGTTCCTACTTTTGGAGGGATACAAAAAAAAAAACAGAGTATTGTCATGGTATCTTTGCAGCTACGCCCATGAACCTTAAGAAGAATCCGGAGCAAGAATTTGCATATGGTTCGGGCCAAATTAACCCGACCAAAGCCACCGACCCGGGACTTGTGTATGAAGTAGAGACAGAAGATTACCTCAAAATGCTATGTGCAGAGGGTTTAAAATCAGGGTTGCTCACAAGAATCTCAGGACAAAACGTCAATTGTTCAGATAAAACAGAAGTCAAGGATCTGAATTACCCAACAATGACTTCGTTTTTCTCTGCTTTTGTTCCATTCAATATCACGTTTAGAAGAACCGTTACCAACGTCGGATTTCCAAACTCTACGTACAAGGCGAGTGTGGTTCCTCTTCGACCGGAGATTCAGGTTAGCGTAGAACCGGAACTTCTGACATTCGGTTCCCTGAAGGAGACGAAATCGTTTGTTGTGAACATCTCTGGTAAAGGACTGAAGGATGGAAGTGTTGTAAGTTCGTCTTTGGTTTGGTCAGATGGGAGTCACAGTGTCAGAAGTCCAATCGTAGCTTACTCAATCAAGCTTTATGACTAGTTTTCCTTTTTTTTTTGTTTCATCACCATTCATCAAAAACAGAGAGAAGAAGAGACAAAGTTTTGAGGAACTAAGACATACTTGCCTGAGAACAATGTGTATCTGTCACTATAGATCATTGATATCTGGTTCATTCTCTTTGGATCTAAGAATCCGGTTCAGTTCTTGTAATCTCTGATAAATTGTTTCTTTCTCAGGGTGTGCTATATCACACACAAGGAACTCATGTATCTGGCTGTCCACTTCGATGGTACTGCAACCTGGTTCCTTGTAAATGCCTGATTCTCTCATGCTTCCTCTGATTTCAGTAGATTCTTTCCATTTCCCTGATGAAGCATAGATATTCGATAAGAGAACATACGTCCCAGAATCTGGACTCTCAGATTCGAGCAGTCTCATGGCGATCTTTTCNCGATAGTGCGTGTGTGGACAGAGACCTGGTCAAAGGGAAGATCGTCCTCTGCGACGACTTCCTAGGAAACAAAGAGGCTTACTTAGCCGGAGCCACTGGAGCCATTGTTCAAAACACGTTGGTTCAAGACGTCGCCTTCGTGCTACCATTTCCTGCCTCTTCTCTGAGCTTGGAGGACTGTGAATCTATCAAATCATACATCAAGTCTGCAGAGTAAGTAAAGTAAAATGAAGGTCAGGGCTGAGCCGCAACAGTTTTTGTTTTACGGTCTTGATGTGTTAAAAGAGTGAATCTGCAGGAACCCACAAGCGGAGATACTGAGAACCGAAGAGATAGTTGACAGAGAAGCTCCTTATGTTCCGTCCTTCTCTTCTCGCGGGCCAAGTTTCATTATCCAGAACCTCTTGAAGGTAATGAAACCGGAACAAAGATGACATTAAGCTTTGCGTTGGTTCTATAACCGAATTTTTTTGGAACACATCAAATGTTGATTTTGCAGCCTGACGTAAGTGCACCTGGAGTAGAGATTTTGGCTGCATTTTCTCCGGTAGCTTCTCCTTCAAACAACCCTGAGGACAAGAGAAGTGTCAAGTTCAGTGTAATGAGTGGCACATCCATGGCTTGCCCTCATGTGGCAGGTGCAGCGGCTTATGTCAAGTCGTTTCACCCCGACTGGTCTCCCTCGGCAATCAAATCCGCAATCATGACGACCGGTAATGTTCAGAAACCAAATCTTGCTTCTGATGTTCCTACTTTTGGAGGGATACAAAAAAAAAAACAGAGTATTGTCATGGTATCTTTGCAGCTACGCCCATGAACCTTAAGAAGAATCCGGAGCAAGAATTTGCATATGGTTCGGGCCAAATTAACCCGACCAAAGCCACCGACCCGGGACTTGTGTATGAAGTAGAGACAGAAGATTACCTCAAAATGCTATGTGCAGAGGGTTTAAAATCAGGGTTGCTCACAAGAATCTCAGGACAAAACGTCAATTGTTCAGATAGAACAGAAGTCAAGGATCTGAATTACCCAACAATGACTTCGTTTTTCTCTGCTCTTGTTCCATTCAATATCACGTTTAGAAGAACCGTTACCAACGTCGGATTTCCAAACTCTACGTACAAGGCGAGTGTGGTTCCTCTTCGACCGGAGATTCAGGTTAGCGTAGAACCGGAACTTCTGACATTCGGTTCCCTGAAGGAGACGAAATCGTTTGTTGTGAACATCTCTGGTAAAGGACTGAAGGATGGAAGTGTTGTAAGTTCGTCTTTGGTTTGGTCAGATGGGAGTCACAGTGTCAGAAGTCCAATCGTAGCTTACTCAATCAAGCTTTATGACTAGTTTTCCTTTTTTTTTTGTTTCATCACCATTCATCAAAAACAGAGAGAAGAAGAGACAAAGTTTTGAGGAACTAAGACATACTTGCCTGAGAACAATGTGTATCTGTCACTATAGATCATTGATATCTGGTTCATTCTCTTTGGATCTAAGAATCCGATTCAGTTCTTGTAATCTCTGATAAATTGCTTCTTTCTCAGGGTGTGCTATATCACACACAAGGAACTCATGTATCTGGCTGTCCACTTCGATGGTACTGCAACCTGGTTCCTTGTAAATGCCTGATTCTCTCATGCTTCCTCTGATTTCAGTAGATTCTTTCCATTTCCCTGATGAAGCATAGATATTCGATAAGAGAACATACGTCCCAGAATCTGGACTCTCAGATTCGAGCAGTCTCATGGCGATCTTTTCACCTAATTCCATGTTTCCATGGATCTTACAAGCACTCAAAAGAGCTCCCAACATGATATGATCCGGTTCTATCGGCATGTTTTGTATGAATCTGTAGGCTTCCTCTACTCTCCCGACTCGACCAAGAAGGTCGACAATACATCCGTAATGCTCAATCTGCGGTTCAACACCGAAAACTCTCCACATGGAAGTAAAAACGTCAAGCCCTATATCCAGCAAACCTCCGTGGCTACATGCGTTTAAAAGAGCAACCAAAGTCACCTGATTCGGCCTAAATCCTCTGTTCACCATATCCCGAAACTCCTTGATGGCTTCAAAGCTTTCCCCGTGCATTGCTAATCCAGAAATCATCGTGTTATACGAAACGACATCTTTGCCCCGCATCACCCTGAAAACCCGCTTCGCCTCATCGATATCACCGCACCTTGAGTACATATTGATCAGAGCATTGCCTAGGAAACTACCAAGCTCCATCTTTTCGTTCTCAACAAACGAATGTACCCAGCGCCCGAGCTCCAACGCACCCGAATCCGAGCAGGCAGACAAAACACAGACAGCTGTGAACTCATTGGGAACAACACTCTCCATCTGCATCTCCCTGAAAAGCTCCAACGCTTTGTTCATCTCCCTGTTTCTGACCAACCCATCGATCATCGCGGTCCAGCAAACCGTATCTTTGATCTTGACGTCTCGGAACAATTCTAACGCCTCCTTAATCGAACCACACTCAGAATAACAGTTTATCAAGACTGTTGCCGCAACCTGATCTCTGTCAGGCATTTCATCGAACACCTTCTTTGCGTCAACCAATTCCTCAGATTTCCCGTAGATTTCCATCAGTTTTAGCCCCACCGATCTGCTAGACCCGAACCCTAGTTTCAAAACCTGGGCATGAACCTCTCTGCATTCCTTCAATCCGCAAGCTTTCAGAACTGAGGTGATCACGTAGTTATCGGGAAGAACCGAATCGTGAATCATCCGACGATACAACGCAACTCCATCAGCGGAACGACCTGATGACACGAATCCATCGATCATGGCGGTGTATAGATAGACATTAGGGCTGGTCACGTAGCGAAACACGTCGTAGGCGTAGTCGACGGAACCGAGAGTGGAGCAGATACGGATGAGTTCAAAAACAACGAACGCATCTTGTCCATGGAAGCTCCGAATGATCTTGGCGTGAATCGATGGAACTTGGGAAATGCTCTTGCAGTTTCGTAATAAGGAAATGAATGTTTTCCTGCGTGATAGCCTGAGAGTGTTTGAATCGAGATCACGCCGGAAAGCTGATGGCCCTCCGGTTGCCGCCAAGGAAGAAATCATTTCCCGCTCACAAAAGAAGAAGATTCTATCAAACCCGAGCCGTACCGATATTTAAAAAAAAAATCCGGTTAAATTATTCACCTCAATAAACCGATCTGTATGTTCTTTTCAAAACCAATCTGATTCGACTTGGTTCATCCTAGTCTCCCTTAAATGATTACATCTTTCAATTCACTTTCTGATCCTCAAAGATCCAAAATACAAACCAAAATTGAACCTTAAGGTTAGGGTCCAGGAAAACGAACTGGAAACTTTCAATTAACCTACCAAACCGAATTTCGTTTCTACTCCAGACCAACTATGCACCAAACCGGAAGTCGAAGAAACCAAACAATATCGACCCAAAAGACGAATGCGACTCGAATCATATTGTTTAGTACAGAAAAGGGTTAAATGTGTTTAGTTTCTTTTACGGTCCCCTCAATTTCATATAGGCGTTTGTGTTATACAATTCTATTCAATAATCAGAAGTATGATGCCCTTGATTCACTGTGCCACTGTAACCGATCCATCTTGCTTCAGCTTGATTAAGCTGCTCTCAATGTTTCTAAGCACAGGTTTGTAGCTGCAACACAAATCGCATACGAAAAATCAACAAGACGATAGAATCTCAAAGGATTGAAGAAAGACCCATGTGAAACTTACATGCGGACAAGCCCATTGTATGCTTGTGTTGTTTGCTGGAGTTGAGCTGAGAGTTGGAGAACTTGAGCAGATAACGATTCAGCTCTGCTCTGTTCTTTCGCAAGTTCGCCCTGAAAAAAGTTTTATGCGGAAATTTTAATCACACACGTTTAGTTCTGTTATAAGTCTTAGATCTGCTGAAGACAAAAACCTTGAGGGACAGAGTTTCGGTTCCATGTGACCCATTCGCCTGAACTTCTGAAGACACTCGTGAAAGAGCACCAGCTTGCTCTGTTCTTAACTTGTCCAAAGCTTCACGGAGTTCTACATTTTGCTTTAGACATTCTTTCACCTGAATATGGTTTGCTACGAATCAACATAAACTCCAAGAAAATGTTTCTCACCCAAAAGTAACTTTAAGACGCTTACTTGATTCTCCCACTGCTTTGATATGTTGATTGATTCTTGATGGGAAGCCGAGAGGTTCGAGTTTTCCTCAAAAAGCTTCTCTATTTCAGATGATTGGTTGTCAATCTGAATGCATGAAATTGATATCCCAAATCAATCCCCTTGACTATTGTATATACTAGTTGCGGAAAGCTAAGACATTACCTCCATGAGAAGCTTTTGCCTACTACTCTCCAATCTTTCAAGTGCAACAGCCATATCATGCAACTGCTTCTCGAGAATTTCTTTATCTTCCTACATAAAAACGAAAACCATCAAACCTAAAACTAAGGGATTCCATAAAACGTTGAAGAAGGCATATATACTGGCAAGTGGCAGTAATGGGTTAGTAACATTTTCTTACCACTGAAAATACTTTTTGACTTAATTCTGACACTTCTGCATAAAAAATACCACGGGAACAGAGTTATTGGTTCGTATTCAACAATTCACATTCAGTAAAACGATTTCCGAATGACTCAAAAAGCATTTACACATCAGCTAATGCAACCAAACATCCAATGATTGTAACAGCTGAATAAGGACTTAGTATTGAAACAAAGAGACTTGCATAACATCACATATTACCTGAGGCACCGCTGGATAAAACTGAAATTTTCTGTTCCAGTTCCTGCTTTTCAGACATTAGAGAAGCAACTCGGGTTTGTTCTTCAGCCAAACGCTGTTGTTCTTGCTGCCTCAACATTGATTCTTTCTGTGTATGTTAAGAACATTATTATCGTAGAAACAAAGACTCTGAAACAAAAACATATTATCTGTCTCAAACACACTCGAACCTGTAATTCTAATTTTAGGTTGGCCATCTCCTTCTCTAATACTTGGTCTGGGGAAACTCCAACAAATGAAGTACCCATTGCTTGCTGTTGTATCGAGTTAAGCTCTGCTCTGAGAGATGCTGCATCTTCCTCAGCCTATCAACAATGAGTAACATAGTAAGTTTAGAAAACAACGAAAAGGAAACTTAATATCTGGAAGGCATAAAACTGTCTGCATACTCGATATTGTTCCTCCTCTGCCTCTTTAACACGTTTCTTAAGAGTCCTAACTTGAGCTGAGAGATCCTCCTATAACCAATACCCAGACCAATCAAAATGCAATGGAGGGGGAGGTTACTTTGACACCATTATAACTAAAACAGGAGTAGTAATCCCTACTCGTGAAACAACAGCAGCATCTTTCTCCATTGCAATTTCCTTGAGGGCTTTTCTCAGAGATGGCACTGTGTTTTGTTCCTGTTAACCATCCACGAGGGCATATGTCAAGACATCTGGAATTTTGCCAAATGGACTGAGTGGATAAGATCACAAATTAAAGTTTAGCTGTTACCAGCACATTCAACCGAGTCTCAAGTGATTCGTTCTCGACTTCCTTTGCCTGAAGCTGAAGCCCATGGACAAAACAAAAAACATCATTAATACAGTTTCTTCAACAACAAAAAAACATGGGATCTGATCTCCTGCAAATGAAGGGAAGTAACGATTTTAGCCAAAATACCATTGAGGACAATGTCTTGTTGCGCTCCTCCATTTCTGCATTTGTCCTCTGCAGCTGTTTGAGCTGGGAATATAAAGCACCAACATCTGTCTGTGGAAGTAATTCAGAACAAACCATTACCAGCAAGATCAATCATTTACTCATCAAAGATATGCAAAATCAAATTCAAGCATTCTCATTATCACGATCATCTCAATTCTCAAGGATCCAATTATATCAACTTCGGTTCAATGTTGATAAGCTCCAGAAGCAAGAAGCAGAATTCATATCAGAAATGTTACCTCGGAGAGTAGATTTCCGCTCTCAGATTTTCTGATCCCTGGGAAATCTGCAACGCATTGAAATTGAAACAACAAAGTAATTGCCCAATAAATAAAAATCTGAATGCTCCAAACAAAAACTGCAAAGCGAAGGTCAGATATAAGAGACGAAGTTACCGGCGGGATTCGGAATTTCGCTAAGATCTGGCCCTGAAGAAGCTTTGCTAAGCCTTTGAGCGGCTCTCTTCTGACGAATCTCCTCCAACTACAAGATCACAGGAAAACAAACACCGATGTAAAACACCCTCAGACGAAGATGAAGACGAAGACGGCGACGAAGGAAATCCTTACAGTCCGGCGTCCTAAGGACGCGTGGTGCGAGTCCATGGTAAGATTCCAACAACGTCCGCACCAGATGATCTACTCCCGCCTCCCCTCTCCTCGGAAATTCGAACGTCGATATAAGTTAACGGTGAGGGAGACGCCGGCGACAAAAAGGAATATGTCCAATTTGGGCTTATAGGAGAGGAGATTGGGCCCATGGATATATATATTCATAACTCTTTGACCTTTAAAAAAATAAAAACAATTACAATACACTCTTTATTCCAAAGGGAACCAAACTATGCAATAATCCGATGAATTTGCTTATGTTATTTATATTTTCTTTGAATCAAAGTATCAATTATCTAAACAAAAATTACGTTAAATATAATAAATTTTAGTTTTTTGGTAAAAGTAAAATTAATGATAGTGTTCATTTTATTTTACTTGGATCATTCTTATATATTGAACAACGAAGCTAATACAGTATTCTTCAAATTTTGTTTTCAAGTTTCTGCTGTTGATAAACATTCAAAATTCTATATTACAACAGGAAGTGTAAACAAATAAAAATAAAACTAAATTGAGTGATTTTGCAACAATTGTAAACTTTCAAGGTTATGCGGACCAACAGATCCAATACAGTATGTATCTATTTGCCAGGTTTCCCAGAGCTGTCTTTGAGAGCGAGAGTCCGGTTAAACACAACTAGTGCAAAAAAAATATGATACAACTAGTGCAAAGAATGCTAAAAGCTTTTCACATGCAACTTAAAAGTATTTTTACCAACCTTACGCTTGGACATTACAGTGTTTGTGACATTCAACCGTGAATATTCCCACACATACGGCATGTACAGACCCAGGGAATGTAATAACCAGTAGTATGACGCACGCCTTGTTCCAAATTCAAGAGTACAGAGCTGTACATATTTATGCGGATAAAAGAAAATGTCAGAAACCATGCATGCAAGTAATTTTCAGCTCATGCTTTGTATTGAACAGCCAAAAGACTTAATTATAGGAAGAAAGGGACAAACCCAATGCGTTATATTTTCAAGAGAATCAACAATGCAGTGGGCATAATCATAAGTCGGATAGATACACCATTTGTCACCAGCATGAGGATGGGGTGTGAACTGCAAAAGCATATACATAAACAAGTCAGACAGCTAAAAGGCTGGATATCTTATTATATACGTATAACAAGAGATGATTTTTAGTTTCAACTTGCCTTTATACGATAGGCAATAAGGTCGTACATATTGTAATTGTTATTCTGCATATCTTGCTTCATTCTTATTGTTGCCTTGCCTTCCTCAATCAATCCTCGTCTCATCTCGTCAAAAAGTTTTAGGGATTCTTCAATAGGCCTGTCCCTCCAGGGGCTGTTCGTTTTCTTCTCTCTGTACTCTTTTATCTCCTCAGCATTCTGAAAGTAGATAAAACAATTGTTTGATAGAGTAAGTCTTGTAACTAATTAACAGCAGGAATCCATATATATCATGAGGTTTAAATCGATTTTAACCTGATGATCAACATAAGCGTGACCTCTACGAATCAATTCCACTGCCAAATCATACAATTCTTGGAAATAATCACTGGTATACGTAATCTAGAAGAAAAGCAATGGGGAAATGTCAGATGATCATATAATAAACACGGTAATAATAACAATAAGCTATTCTTACACACACAAAAAAAAAATTTTAACAATATACCTTGAAGGGTTCCCAACCCATCCATGTAACAATCTCTTCGATGTGATTAATATACTCTTTCTTTTCCGCCTCGGGATTTGTATCATCAAACCTTAATAAGTTCAGATTTTTCACGTAGTAATTCTTAACAATGTCCTTGTCGGATAAACAAAGATTGCTATAGTAAAAGCGAACAAAGAAATTTGTACCTTAGATAACAACATCCCCCTCGCTCCTTTGCAAGACCAAAATTAACAAACATAGCCTGAAAGTACAAGCATACCATAAAAACGTAGGCCTTAAAAACGTTGTCCTTCTAAGCTCATGGCTTAGCTAGAGATGCTAAAAACACGATAGATAGTCGCTCACAATATTTTCAGGATCACTTTAAATATTTGAGTGGACGGTTGTTGAAAATTTGCAACGCTAACCATGTTTGTGTTGAGAATGTGACTGATTATCCGAACTATATAAAGAAATTGTTTTTTTTTTCAATTACTAGACAAAAAAAAAAAACAACGTTTCTGAGATGCTGTATCGTCGTTTTGGTTCCCACAGTACACGTACTTAAAAGTTAAAACAAAAACTCAAAACTCCAGGGGTAGGACTCTTCTGACACATCACATGAGCGTGTGTGAACCACACGCGTTTCTATCCTTGTAGTATTGTATTGGCCACATTATTGATCAAATTTCATGAAGCCACCACCATACTTATTGATCTTTTATACTACATAATAAATAAAAAGCTGTTATAAAAGGTAAAGAAGAGAATGTTGTCATTCTCAATATATACACTCTAACTTTTAATAATTTCAGAGTTTTCTTTAGAACATTAGTTTTTCGAATAATTGCATAAATGGTACTAACAGAAATCATAAACCACTTCTTTTTTTTTGTCGAATTCGGTAACACAGTAATGATACTAGGCCCAAACAACTGATTTTATAATTTTTATAAATATAATATTAATAAAGAAAATGGCATGAAACAATATATTTATCAACGTTGATTTAATTTGATCAACTGATTCGATATCATATTTTGATTCATATTTGTCTTAAAAATTCCGATATGATGAGATAAGATACCATTTAGTAAAGATACTACAGTAAAAAGACTCGGAAACCGAACTTCTTTCAGCACATATCAAAAGGTTCACGGCTTTTTAGTTTTTACCGTTTCACTACCGGTGAAAATCTTTGAAGATCTAAACCGCTATTCACTTACACAGTGACATACCAAAAGTCGAGCTAAAATTAAAACCCTTCGCCTTACACCGAAGAGCAAAAAAAAGGTTAAAGAAAGCCCAAAAGTCGATGATGACTCAGGACAAAAAAACAAACATTACGATAGAGAGAGAGGGAGAGAGAGAGAAGAAACAACTACGTGTCTCTTCGGAGATCAACCACCACAACACTTACGTTGTCAGAACTCTGTCTAGCCAATGCAAGCCTCGTCAGCAAAATCGACGCTTCCTCACACGCTTTATCCGATTTCTCTCCTCCTCCGAACACCACATTTCCGGCGCCGGCAACATTTCTTTCCGGTGAAGACGATAGTCGACTGTTGACTTTTCCTCTCAAACACATTCGAACGACATTACATGCAGTTTCGTTCGAGACAACGTCCCAAAGACCGTCGCTTGCTAGTATAAGGAATTCGTCTTCGCTGACCCGGTCCGTTACGGTTACTTCCGGTTTGCTGATAACGTACGGCTTCAGATAATTATCGCCTGGAAAAAAAAAAGAACAAACAAATTCCGCGGCGAAACGAGTGTTAATTATTGAAAGTACGGAAAACTTTTGTACAAACATTAAGGACATGGACAGAGTGTTTGCGTCAAGTGTAATCAATTTCACTGACCTATGGCTCGTGACATTGCGAGTACTCCAAGGACACGTGGGCCATCCCAGTAGATAACCCGACCACCCGCTGCTTGAATCCGGTCTAGCTCGTCCGGACGGTCCGGCTGATAAAACAAGAGAGAGAGAGAGAGAGAAAAAGAGTCATATAAACAAGACAAACCTAAAAGGCATTGAAAACAGCGACACGACGGATTAAAGAACCTAAAAACTCAGAAACTTTATCAGATCTTCTCATCTTAAAAGTCATTCACATTCTTTAGCACACCCGTCCAGATGTTGCATGCCCATTAAACAAAATCGAAATTTTTTTTTCTTTCGGAAAATAATAATAATACTAGTAACATTTAAAGGTTGCATTAAACAACGAGAAATTGATGGTTAATCTTTAGATGCGAACACACGTAACGAAATTCTCGTTTCCATTTGCAGTGAACCATAACCGTAGATCTAAGATAAAATTCTGACAGTGACAAGAACATTTACACAATTAATGATAAAAACAAAAAAAACAATTAAATTTAGAGAAGAGAGAGATCTTCACGATGAAAAAACCACCTTATGATCGGAAGACAAAGGGATGGGTTTCCCGTCACGGCAGAGAACGGCACGGGAGTCGCCGCAGTTTGCCACGACGATTTTCTCCGGCGTGAGGACGGACACAACCGCGGTGGACCCCACGGCGTCGCAGTCCGGCCTCTGAAGCTCGCACCGGCAGCTCGCCGCACCACCGGCATTCAAAGCCACGGCCTCCAAGTCCATGCGCGTGAAGCTACGCGCCATTGACTTTTCCCAGTCAGCGTCAGCCTCAGCCTCCTCACGCACTAGCTCGTGTAGCCTTTCTCTACATCTCATCGCTACCTAAACGGATTTCAACAAAAAAACAACATGAAAAACGACGTTGTAACGGCCGTTAAGCTTAATTTTTTTTTTCCTATAAAGTAAAACGGCGTCGTACATGGGAACAGCCATGGCCATCGTAAACGCCGCAGTAGTGAAATCCGGTGGAGGAATATTCCGTTTGTTGACGGAAAAAAAACGGATGCACAGCCACGGCGTCTTCCATTTCCAGTCTTCTTCCGCAGACTGAAGCGACGCCGAATTTAGGAGAAGCCTCCGGATCAGGCAATGCCATCACCGTAGAACTCAGAGACTCGCACAAAACGACAACCTCCTTCGCCGTTTCGGACTTTGCAAGCTCATAGAGAACGGAGGATGCGGAGGCTGCGGCGAAGGCGGATTCTCGTCTCCTCCGCTTCTGTACCTCTCCGTCGACGAAGACGGCGTCTTGTTCGCCGGAGACAAACTTAAACCGTCGGATCTCCATCCTACGCCTTCTCGCTGCTTGAGAAGAGCTCCGTTCTCGCCTCTTAGTCGTCGCCGTCGTCTTCTTAACCACCGGGGACGTCGTTTTCATCATCACAGGCTCGTTCTCGTAACAAATCTCAGCCATGCGATCGTTCGAATTGTTCAGCATTCAAACTCCATCACTCTCCCCCTTTTTAAAAAAAAAACAGAGAACTAGTAAAAGAGAGACACAGGAGAGAGAAGGAGAGAAGCTTAAACGAGGTTGGCCATGGAAGCCTTTTATAATGGAGAGAAGATATAAATAAAATCTTCCTCTTTATTTAAGGGCAGCTGCCCGAGACTTTAACGGGCAGATCAAAAACTCAAAAATGAAGGAAGAAGAGAGCTTGTTGAATGGCGTGACGTATCGCTCCTCTATTTGGAAGAAGAAATCTTGACCGTTGATTTAAACCACGTGTACACGTACTTCTCCTGAATCGCGATACGAAAAGACTTACGTGCGCCAATCAGATTCTAACACCACTCAGGCCTAAAGTGAAAAGAACCTTTGATGACACGCATGCTATCTCTATATCTCTTTTTTAAAGATTTTTACCAAATTTTTCCAAGGAAATTTTAAATACCAATTCCATTGTTTTTCTATAAACTACAACTTACTAACTTTATTTAGATATGGGAATCAACCAATAATTCAGTAAAATAGGTGGAAATAATTCATTTCTTACGCGGTGAAGCGTGGCAATACGGTACACATCATCGTTTGTAAAATTAAGTGTGTTTAAGAACAAATAAATCATTGTAGAAACAATTGACCATGTGCGAAAAACAAGGGAAAAGGAGGTGATATTTTGTAGAATATGTCGCTACAAATATAAAGTTGGTGCGAATTCGTTTCAGAAACAATTTTAAAATGTATATGTTATTTTTTTCCTAGTTAGAACAATTCTTCATTGAAAAAATGGAAATAACAATGAATAGTAACAAATAATTTCGAAATTAGTTCTTTCATATTGATTATTATTCATCGTTATAAACTAACTATCAAAAATCTGTTTTATCTTTATGTTTCCAAACTAATTGCATTTTTTCATTTTTTTTTTTATATAATACTAAAAGGCAAAATATTTGTCGGAGAAAAAAAATAAAAAAGAGAAAAAAAAACGATAATACTGGCGATGGTAACAATGTTAACAACAATGCTAATGACGATGTTGTAGACAACGCTGATGAATAGACGGATGTGACAACGGTAATGTTGGTGGACGATAATGACAGAAACGCTGGTAATGGTAATATCGACAATGACGACGATAATAACGACAACATTAGTGATTGTGACGATGTTGACAGTGTAAGTTAATAAATAACAAAGTTACTTTAGTAGTTATCCGTATAGTTTTGCATAATTTTGTTAAATTAACAATGTTAGTAAATTAATAATTCAGATGTTTTATGATTTGATAATTCGATGAACAAACAGTATAAATTAATCCATAACAGTTACTTTAGTGGTTAACGGTATAATTCACATAACTTTGTTCATTTAACAAAGTTAGTTAACTAAAATATCATATTTTCTATTATATGATAATCGTATTAACATAATAATTTTTTATTTTTTATTTTTTATAATTTAATAACTCGAACTAATATAAGATGATAATTTTTTTTTTTTAATAAATGGTAACTAGTTTGACACAATATTGTTTACCATATGTTAACGGGTTTAACATAAACAAGTGTTGCTGACAGTTAGTGAACATTATTGTCAGAATTTTTTGTCGATAATAAAATTTTCAGATCAATGACATTTTGTATAATTAAATTAAATAAAAAAAACTTTTTGAATTAAAATTTATTTTTTATGCTAATTATCTAATTCTCAATTATCCATTATCAATTATCTAATTATCAAATTATCTATGTATATTCATTAAAATCATCCTTGAAAAAGAGCATTCATTTATTTTTTTGAAAAAAGTGAGTTAAAATTTTTAGTTAGAAAATCATTTTAATTCGTTATTTCACTTGTTATGTATTTTACTCGCCTCTTTTATTTTTGTGCGCATTTGTTTCATTGGTATCATCCGTTTTTTTTTGTAAATTATGCTGCACACATTTTTTGTAAATTATGCTGCACACATTTTTTGTAAATTATGCTGCACACAAGTAAATATCCTTTTAAACATTAAATATGCTATGAATTAATATTCAAGGATTTTAAGGACTTCTTTTTAAAAAGAAAGATTTTAAGGATTTGTTACCTGGTTTGACAATTGACATGATGATAATGAATTTAAATGCTTATTCATTGGTTTTGACGAATATCCAATTTTCTTTGATGATTTATAAACGTGCAATTTTGTGACACATCTATAGGCTAATGTTATAAATGAAAACACGAATATCCCTATACAATGTTTCACGTATCATAACTTTCTTAGTTGGAACGTTATTAGTTAATACTGTGAATTTAAATAAATTTAGTTAAATCCTCGCTATTGTTTGTTAATTGAATTAGAAAAATGGTAACAATTTATGTATGATGAATTATAGAAAAACATAATTTTATTATATATAATTAATAAGACGATAACATTTTGTATTAATTTTATTATATAATTAATATAAACGCTTGATTAATATTCCTTTGCGGTAATTTGATTATATAATAAAATTATGTTGTATTAGAGTAAATATAAGATTAGTGAGAAATTAAAATATCTAGAGACGAATAAGTATTAATTTATTAATCAAAACAACCCCAAACAACGTGGAAACTATTTATAAAAAATAATGGGTGGACCAAAGCAAAAATAATGGGTGGACCGAAACAAATTCAAAGGAGGTTCAACCAAAATTGGAAAAAGCAAATTTTCCTATTATGGTTCTATTAAATTTTAAATTGCATCTGTTTAGAATACATTTTATTTGAAAATAAATAAATAAATATATAAACAGAGTTATTAACGGTTAGTAAATTAGTACAAATATTCTAATGGTTGTACTTTGTACTAATATTAGGGTAGTATTTATGCATTGCACAGAGGAAGATAATTATTAAATAAAATGTATATAATTTTAGTTAATTTTTAGATAATGTTACATGTAAATCTGATATATATATATATATATGTGTGTGTGTGTGTGTTTTATTTATTCTTATTGAACATTTTTTATAGATTTTTTTAGTTACTTTAAATAGTGTTTGGTAATTAGTTTTAACATAGATTAAAAAAATAGAATGGTTGATAATTAGTTTAGTATAATAATTTAAATAAATTTTAAAAATAAAAAACAAACTAAGAAAAAGGTGGTTACACATCAGCAAAAATGTATTTCAATATTTCTTTTTAATATATAATAGATATATAGTAGATTGTTGATATATTATCAGTTAAAATTTAGAACTCCTCAGTGAATCCCAGACGTATGGAAGGGCACACACTAATCTATGGGGAAGGTGCAGCCCATGGATAGACCCTCTCTCCGAGTATTCATATTTAAATTCAATTAAAAGTGTGTGGGTCAGTTTTTTTATAGAGTTATTAACGGTAAAAAAGAATTGCTAACTTTTATGATTATATATTTTGAAGTTTTCGATTTATGCATTACATTATGTTTATGGAGTATTATTTTAAATAACAAATTTAAATTTAAATTATTTATTATGTATGGCAGGGTTTGATGTCTATGCCTATAGATAGATATAGCAAACCATCCAGTTGAGTTGTGGGAAGTTTTAATTTTAAGCATGGCATTAGACCATAATTTTGAGTTAGTCGAATGCTTTTATAAAAAATAATCATTAAATTATAATCAAACTTCCTTTTTGTTATAATATTTTCAGTTTTACTTTAAAATAGCATTTTATAAATTCGTGCACACAAATGTCAAGTAAGTAAACCAGAAATAATTGTAGTTTACAAGAATATAACCGGAAGTCAACATATGTTAAACAATATAATATTTTCCATTATATGTCAAATTCTAGTGCTGGGCATTTTATCCATTAGATTTTATGTCTGAAAAATGAAAAATTTAGAGTAACAATTCAAAACAAAGCAAGTACTAAAATATAATATCTC
Organism: Alliaria petiolata; assembly: GCA_020283515.1. NCBI lineage: Eukaryota > Viridiplantae > Streptophyta > Magnoliopsida > Brassicales > Brassicaceae > Alliaria > Alliaria petiolata. The sequence goes on from JAHZTW010000001.1 coordinate 288,261,331, forward strand.
TCTAAAACAATCACAGATATTAATTTCAGAAAAGTTCAGAAGTCTATTCTGATCTGTATATTATATTATATAATAAATTTATAATGTTTATATATAGTTTATTTATATTTTTAGTAATTAGGAGAGGTTAAAAACAATATTCATGATAACAATACATATAATAACTCTATACTAGTTAATAAATATCTATAGTAGTTAATAAATATTAAAAAAATTAGAAAATTTATATTAGAGTTTTAAGTAGTTAATATTTTTTTTTTTAATATGAAACATCGTTTTTTCAATATATATAATTTTTATAGATTTTTTTTTGTATTCTTTTTTTCTAAAATAAAAATAGTTTTTTTCATTTATTTTTCATTTGATAATTCACATTAGATAAAAATGAATATTTATTTTCTATAATAATGTATGTATTTTCAGTTTTGTTTGTATTAAATAGAACTATCTGCAAATATCTATAAATTTTTTGGATATCCGATTTTTTGAATATCCGAATTTTCGGATATTCAAAATTTTCAGTTGAAAAACAAATCATACAATTAAATATCCGGTAAAAAAAATAAAACAAATCATTGATACTCAAAATTTTCTGGATATCCACTCCCTGTTCAATTCTATCCAATTTTTAGAGCAAAAAAAATAAAATCATTCGCAAATGGCGTCCAATGAGATACAGGTACGTAGATGGGTTTTGGTTCTATTGGTCATTTGGGGACCCCTCTCTTCTAACATGTCTGACCTATTTTCTTCATCGATACATGACACGTGTTTAGATCTTCGACTTACGTCTTGACCCAATATTTGTTTGGTCTCATTTACTAGATGAACATAATTTACATATTTTCTATTTTATATTAAAGCCTTAAATGTATAGTTATTTAGTTACTACAAATTTATTCTTCATCAATTAAAATGTATGAATCTAATAATTTAGAAGTAATATTGAAAAATGTAAATGATTAAATTTAATAAAATTCTGCCACAACAAAAAATTTATACAGTGTCTCTTCTTTTGTTTGTCAGCAAAATAATATGGAAGCATTGATGTGTGGTATTTTTTTGAAACCCATCTTTTTGTTGTACATCACTTTTTAGGTTTTTACTTGTTTCCAAGTTTTAATAAATCTTAATTTAAATATTTAAAATTCGAAATTTTGAAAAAAAAAACCAAGAAGAAATTAGTATATATTAGTGTAGAATTTTGGTCATTAATTATTATTATGCGTTTACTCCTTTACATTTTGAGGAGCATCGAGAAATAAATAATCATCTTATTATATAAAGTAAGATGCGTCAAAGTTACTAATTAACATGATCGCGACACATGTCAAGTTAATCGATTAGATTTTGACACGTGGCATAAGTATATATCTAAAAAAAGAAAATTAGATAAAAGTATCTATTTCAATTTAAGAAAAGAAAAATAAAAAATATCTTTTTCAATTTAAGAAAAGGAAAAAAATAAAAATAAATAAGATTGCTAATTAACTCGATCGCGACATGTGACGCTTCATTCGATTCAGATTCTGACATGTGTTTTGATAAAATATTAAATTTATATTAATTATGAAATAGATTTATTAGAATTTAAGAAAAAGAAAATTAAAAAAAAAAGTAAATAAGATTAACTATGATATATTTCAATATTCTGAAATTTAAGAAAAGAAAAATAAAAAATAAAGTAAATAAGATTGCTAATTAACTTGATCGCGACATGTGGCGCTTCATTCGACTAGATTCTGACATGTGTTCTGATAAAATATTAGAATTTATATTAATTATGAAAAATATTTATTATAATTTAAGAAAAGGAAAATTAAAAAAAAAAGTAAATAAGACTAACTATGATATATTTCAATATTCTGACACGTGGCCCCATAAAATATTATAATTTATATTAACTATGAAAATGATCTATTAGAATAAAAAAAAAGGTAAATAAGAAAAAAAAATCATTTTAACGGATTTAAAATTTTGTTATTACAAACCTGCGTAAACGCGGATCCTAATCTAGTATACAATAAAATAATATGGAAGCATTGATATGTGGTGTTTTTTTGAATAACATTTAACGCTCAACTCGGTATAAATATGCGGGTGTTTATGTGTTTTAGGTGTGTTTTATATATGAAGTATTGTTCTTTGAAATTGACTTTTGTTATGAGTTTGGATTTTGTTATGAAGTGACTTTAAAAATATGAGTTCGAATAAGGAGTCAGAGCACCTCCAACCATAGATAATCTCACAAAGTTTCTAACAAATATAATAATAAAAATATGAATCAATTATTAATTGACAAGTATAGAAATTCTCTTTATAAGACCATTTCCATCGGGGTTTCTTATCTCCGTATGTAAGCAATAAAAAATATTAAAAAAATGAAATGCAAGAGAGAAGAAGAGACTGTCTCTTTGTTTCTCATTTAAGATACGTTTCTAAGCAATATAAGAAACTTTACACACATGTGTCCTTATATGAATGGTTTATTTTTTATATTTTAAATTTAATTATTTTTATTAAATTATATTAATACAATATATTTTAGATACGCTTAACCGCTGGAGATACTCTAATAGTTCTAAAAACTCTCATTTAAGAAGTGATTCTAAAGGTTTCTTCACCCTCTCTGCTACTTTTTAATTTTAACTAATATTTTTAATGTTTAGAAACTCTTTTAAGATCTCCCATTGGAGATGGTCTCACCAATTTGTTTATTTGTCGGTCTTCTGCGGGAGTCGAGTAGTAATATGTTATATATTACTTGCATTCTGATAAATATACATATTATCGTACAAAAATTTATATAAAAATAATCATAACCAAAAAAATATGTGAAAATGTACCAAACAAAGAAAACCAATATATTAACAATGGTATAAATGAACGCGTTTCGAAATCTCTGTATTCGATATGTATTCAAACGGATATTAATTAATACTTGTACATGGTTGGAATAATTTAGATATTAATATATTATATATAGTTTTAGATACTCGTATCCCATTTTAACTACAAATTCACTAAAAAATAACATGACCAATGATTTGAATTTCGACGAAACTTATATATAGAGAAAGTTTTGTGGAAAAAAACTCTATACTTTTGGTCTGTATGGCCATAGGGATAAGTTTGGGCTAACTAAGCTATATTTTTGTACATACTAAAACGAATATATATGCCCAACGAAAATGTGAAGTTCTAAAACACTTTTGAAACGAAGTTTGAATTAACAAAATAGACAATTATGGTGTATAGTATTGCGGTAGTATAAAATGCGACTCAAACGAAAATCAAAATCTTTTACTTTTAGTTTTAGACACCATTTATTAGGGTAGAACCATATAATAAACAGTTTGAATTAACAAAATACACAATTATGGTGTATAGTATTGCGGTAGTATAAAATGTGACTCAAACGAAAATCAAAATCTTTTACTTTTAGTGTTAGACACCATTTATTAGGGTAGAACCATATAATAAACAAAGTTTGAATTAACAAAATACACAATTATGGTGTATAGTATTGCGGTAGTATAAAATGTGACTCCAACGAAAATCAAAATCTTTTACTTTTAGACACCATATATTAGGGTAGAACCATATAAACGAAGTTTGAATTAACAAAATACACAATTATGGTGTATAGTATTGCGGTAGTATAAAATGCGACTCAAACTAAAATCAAAATCTTTTACTTTTAGACACCATATATTACTATTAGAAAATACACCATTCCAGTTTGTGGAATGGAATTGGAAAAACACTATTCAATAAAATAAATCTTTTATCTTTTATATAATTTTATGTTTCTAATCTTTTGGTTTAATAGCTGATACAATATAAATTATAGTTTTGAATAAAATTCTCTTCAACTTTTATTTTATAATTATCTTTCCAAATATTACATAACAATTTTACTTATTAATCAGATTTTCATATTATTTTTAAATATTCAATATATTTACTTTTAAATTAATATATCAAATAGTTTTTTATAATTCCACAAACTATTTTTTTCAGTTTTTTGTTAGGTGAAAAAAATATAGAAAACTAAAACTTTGAAAAACTTAATGTAAAACTATTCATGCGTATTTATTGCCCTTGTTAGAGATTATTTTTATTATTAAGTATATACCATATTATAGTTTATAATCATGTTTGTTTTAGATTAAAAAAATGTCAGAAATAACAAATACAATTATTTAAGAAATTAAAAATATATTGAACCAAGTTTTTTACAAAAATAAGAAGTAACAATGGATTAAGCAAGTATGCATACGATACGAGAAATAATCAAACAACTATTATGGATTATATATCACTAGAATAGTGACCCGCATATATGCGGATTTTTAATAAAATATTTTGAAACCGTAAAAGTAAATTAAAAGCAAAATCGAATAATCTGTAAAGAAAAAATAAAATTTATTTTTATTAATATTTCTAGATATATATGTTTTAATACTCTTATGAATTATGTTTTAATGCTTTATCTATTATTTATTTATTCTAAAATTTTGGCGAATTAATTATTGTTCTTTTATCATAATTAGATTTTCGAGTATAGGTAGATTTATAATAATAATATTTAAAAGTTATTAAAATAAATTTTTAACAAAATAGAAAACAAAATCTGACTACTTAAAAAAATATATGAAAAACATAAAAGAAACTTATTTTCCTTTTTAAAACATAAAAAAAACTTATTTTCCTTTTTCTTAATTTTATTATTTATCTTTTCAATTTTTTTTTGGTATTAGTAATTAAAAAGAACTTATTTTCCTTTTCTATTTTTAAAACTAATTTCTTGATTTTCCTTTTCGTATTAGTAATTGATCATACAATTTCTTCAATTTAAATTAAAAAGATAAAAAAAAACTTATTTTCCTTTTTCTTAATTTACCTTTTAGATTTTTTATTTTCTTTTTTGTATTACTAATCGAAAAAATCTTATTTTCTCTTTTACTTTTAAAACTACTTTTTAGATTTATATAAACATTATGTTAAAATCTAATTGGTTGAATTTTTTAACACGTGTCAAAATCTAATCGATTAACTTGACACGTGTTACGATCATGTTAAAAACTAACTTTGATGCATCCTACTTTATATAATAAGATTAGTATATTAGTATATCTAGGAATAAATGTATTTTTAGTTTATTAATTTTTGTAGTTCTTGATTTTATTTTTTGCATTTTTATGTTGTTTAATACATTAATAATACATTAAAACAATTTTATTTTTTCATCTATTTATATACATAATTCATATTTTTAATTATTTTAAAATATGTTTTTCAACTATTCCGCAATTAAGCAATTCTTCTGTTACCATTTGTATTATTGGTTATTCCTCAAAATTCAGCTAAAACACACACAAAAATTCCGCCAAATTCTGCTTTCCGCCGAAGTTCGCAGTTACCATTCACAATCTCGACTAAGATTATTTTCCATCAATTTAAATAAGACTCGAGATTTTTGATGGAAACTCATGACGACACAACTATCCCCCCGATTCTTACAAAACATTTATGATTTATGTCTAGAGCGTACTAATAATAAACTTTACTAATTCAGTCTCCAAACTAGCCATCAAAACAAAATCCAGACTGAAGCTAGTTTAACCTAAAATCCGAAGTCAAAAACCATTACTATCTAGAAACTGAATGAAGACCTAAATTTCATCTCTCTCTCTCTCTCTATATATATATATATACAGATTAAAAGATGTATTATATTGGATGCAAATATGTAAGAAAGACATTCAAATTTAGTTGAGTAAATGACAAACTATTAATATCAATTATCGACGATAACAAAAAGAAAATTTAGAAGACGTTATACGAGGCAAAATACTAAAAACTTGGCCTATATTTTTTCTCGGATGTCTTCGGACTTCGAAGGGACAAACTCGTCTTGTTTGTTTTAACTTTTAACAGATTAATGGGAATTAAAAATATGCAATTCTTGTTCATCCTTTTTTTTTTATTGGGTCAAATCAATTGTTGTTCTTCCTAAATAACGAATTGAATCGTTGAAGAAAAGTTTTAAAAAATTAAGCTCATCTTTTGCGGGGAAATTGTGGCGGCAAACAATAGGTTGACGTGTGAGCCTGATGTAAAAGATAGCATCCGATGATTTTTCTATGGGTCCTACTCCTACATTTACTGAGTTACAAAACACAATAAAAGGCTGAGATAATTTAAAAAAGAAAAACGAAGCGCGTGTGTTACAGTTGCCACGTGTCCACTAAAGCTGGATAGCAGTTGACAGGTACTTGAAGTTGACAGTAGGCAAATACATTGCGCCACGTGAAAGGTTTTTTCTTTTCTCTATCAATATTGAAGCAAAAAGAAATAAAATATTATTTATTATATTTCTTTGTGTTTAGAAAAACCATTTTTCCTTCCATTCGTCGAGTTCTATACCAACCATCACTTTCAAATCTAATAAAAATACCAAAATTTATATCAATTTTAACAAACAAACACAGAAATTTCGTTAAACAAAATTCTCAAGTTTCCAACTATAGTTGACTGCTAGTCAAAATTTAGAGTTTGTTTTTTTTTGGGTAGTGATACCAAAATGTATAATATAATGTTGTGTTGGTAAACTATCATCGATGGTAATAAGAAAAAGAGTAACTGAAACACATGGCTAGTTACTTTAGTAGGTGGGTGAAGACCTTTCGGTAAGGAGACAATGGTTCTAGCAAGCTAGTTTGATTAATTATCCCATTTTTTTTTTTTTTTTNAAGTACAAGGGCAAAACAGAATTTTAAATTTACTTACCATAATGAATAGTAAAATGATGAGAGAGAACTAATTTCTACGTTATTCATTACCATTCATCCATATTTTCCTTAAGATAATTGGAATTATTAAGTATATTACACTTATATGTAGTTAACACTGTCTCTTATACACATCTAGATGTGTATAAGAGACAGCATTTCTTATGTGATATATTTTTTTTTTTTTGTAACTTTAAAATGAAAGCTTACCAATTTCTCGTTGGAATTTCCACATCAAACATTATTGTAGTTTGATAAAACACAAAATGCCTTTCATTATAATGATCGATGCCCGATCTGATAAATATTTCAGTTTGATGCTGGTTAGTTATAAGTATATCTTACTATATGTCTAATGGATTGGTCTTTTTTTTAATCTTGCGTGTAAGCGCCAAATCCAATATATGATTTTTTATTAAGCTTGAATGAATGAATTTATATATAAAGAAAACTACTGTTTCAAGAATTTAATATCCAATATCCATGGCATGTGAATATACAATAGAAATTCTATAAATTAATAATTAATAATATTGATTTTGATATTTTATTAATTTATGAAATTATTAATTTATAAATTTTAATAGTCATTGATTATAAATTTTAGGACTGAATAAAATTATTAATTTATCAAATATTAATTTATAGAATATCTAATGTATATGTAAGGTCTGTTGTTTTTAATTATTAATTAATAATTTTTATTTACAATAATTTTTAATTATTAATGTATTTAGAAATGTATATTTTATAAAACTGAAAGTACAACTTGCAGATGGCGTGTTTAGTCAAAACAAAAAAAATCTATAGTATTAAGATGGGTAATTTTAATGAATATACATAAATAATATGATAATTAGGTAATAGGTAATAGATAGTTAAAAATTAGGTCAATAACAGAGAGAAACAATTTGTTATCCACGAACATCTTTTTTATTCGATTAAATTACAAAAATGCTATTTGGTCAATAAATTTTGTTAGCGATATATTACTGTTTACTTCTCGCATGATAACATTGTTAACAAACTTCGGCAATACTGTTCATCTAATCTAAAACCACCTTTAATATTGTGATTATGGGATTAACGCTGTCTCTTATACACATCTAGATGTGTATAAGAGACAGATGTATAGATAGTTAAAAATTAGGTCAATAACAGAGAGAAACAAATTTTATCCACAAATATTTTTTATTCGATTTAATTACAAAAATGCCATTTGGTCAATAAATTTTGTTAGCGATATGTTACTGTTTACTTCTCGCATGATAACATCTGTCTCTTATACACATCTAGATGTGTATAAGAGACAGGATATCATTAGTGTATTAATATATCTACGAATAAATATATTTTTAGTTTATTGATTTTTGTAGTTCTTGATTTTATTTTTTGCATTTTTATGTTGTTTAATACATTAATAATACATTAAAACAATTTTATTTTTTCATCTATTTATATNAAACAAAAAAAATCTATAGTATTAAGATGGGTAATTTTAATGAATATACATAAATAATATGATAATTAGGTAATAGGTAATAGATAGTTAAAAATTAGGTCAATAACAGAGAGAAACAATTTGTTATCCACGAACATCTTTTTTATTCGATTAAATTACAAAAATGCTATTTGGTCAATAAATTTTGTTAGCGATATATTACTGTTTACTTCTCGCATGATAACATTGTTAACAAACTTCGGCAATACTGTTCATCTAATCTAAAACCACCTTTAACATTGTGATTATGTAATTAACGTGTTAAATCAATTATCATATTATAAAAAAATATTAAGTTAACCTAATTATAATATTATAAAAAATAAAATTGTCATGTTATACTAGTTATCATAACATACATTTTTATGTTAATTGAATTATCAAATGATAAAAAATATTAAATATAAAAATATAAAAACTATCGTGTTAACATAATTATCATTTAATAAAAAAATATGAATTATTAACTAAATAACTTTGTTAACTTAATGAAATATGAAATTATATTGATAATCAGCAGAGTAATATTGTTATTCGTTAACTTATACCGTTAACACCATCACTGTCACTAGCATTATCATTAACATATTATTAAAGAGAGAGAAAGAGAAAACTGTAATAATTTAGAAGTACAAGGGCAAAACAGAATTTTAAATTTACTTACCATAATGAATAGTAAAATGATGAGAGAGAACTAATTTCTACGTTATTCATTACCATTCATCCATATTTTCCTTAAGATAATTGGAATTATTAAGTATATTACACTTATATGTAGTTAACAAATATTAATTAAGATAATTGGAATTATTAAGTATATTAAAAAAATCATAATATTTCTCGATTAACATGAGATTTATATGATATCGTCTGATTATTATACATGTGGTATGTGATGGCGTGTTCAGCGAACTATGTAGCTTCTGCAAGATTTCATATTAGAGATGCGTAACAAGAAAAAATCTACCATTTGTTCAAATTCACGTTCTACATATAAAGCGCGAGTTGAACATGAAATATTCAAAATTCGAAATTGAGATCCAAGCACGTTCGTTTTTAAAAAAATCACTATGAATACATATGTAAAAGGTTAAATATTCAATTTCATTTTGGTCAAAAACAAAATATGCAATTTCAAACACACATTTGTTTGAAAGAAAAGGTTTGGCAATAACGAGGAACTAACGACGTGTCACATGTCCGTAACTCATAAATTAGGTTTTGGACTAGAGAGTCTAGTTTTGTGGCCTAAGGAGACGCGTGTTGAACGCAGATCCCACGTTGCGGTTTTAAGGTCGTTTGGGTTCTTCTTTTACGCAGTTACCGAAGAAGAAGCTTCAACAGTTACGTGGCGGAATTTAGGTCCAACACGTGTATCCCGGGGGGCAGTTGTTTCCCCCTGAATCTGCATGGCCGGCAGATTGCGTAGTACAGCTGCCAGTTGTCGATTCGGCACCAACATCTTTCTTTCTTACGTTTTTACTTTTAACTTTATTTAGTTTTTTTTTTCCTTCTATTTTTTTTGTGTAACTCACTTGAGTTTGTAAAAATACGAAGGGCAAATAGTAGTCACTAGTTTGATGTAGTCGATTTCTTAGCTTGGCTTTAGCAAGTAGTATATTTTTAGTCATTTCCAATTCACATTACCGAGCTTCAATTAGGATTAATTATGGCATAATTAAGGGTAACACTAGTACGAACTAGTATAAAACAACTCTTAGTAGATTTTTTTCCGGTGAGATTCACGAAAAAACAAAAGCCGTCGTCATGCACTGGTAAGTCTTAACCGATACAAATTTGAGTAAACAATTAAAAACATAGAAAGACCGATATAAACAAAGTCGTTGAGTATTTCTCCTAACCTCGTACATTTTAAAAATAGTATAGTGAAAACAATTTCAGAATCAAGCAACAATAGCATGTTAAATTTGACCGTTGCGTTTGGTGTGGTTACGCCAATATATTGATGAAGAAATTTAGGTCCATTACTTTAATCAAAGATATGAACTGTCCTTAATCAATGTTTGAAGATGCCTATCTTTCCCGATCACCACGTGTTTAACATACCCGACATTTTGCAAAACTATTTAAAAACAAACTATATAATTTGAATTGACGCGCGACTGTCCGGGGGAAAAAGAAGGAAAGAAGAGTAGTTTAAAGGGACATAAAACCAAACACAGAAAATTCAATTCTCCACGAAAAAAAGATTACTTGCTCATCATGCTTTCCGTCACGACACGAATGACACTTGTCGATCGAATAACATAAAACAAATCAATTGAATAGTGATCACTTATCAAAGAATCACCAAGTGATTGACTAATTTCTTTTCTTTAATTCTCTAATTTTTATATCCTAAAGAGCACAAAGTATGAGAAAACAAAAACTTCGTGTCGTGAATCTCGTGATAGGCATTTGGTATATATATTAGGAATTTAGGATGATGAGAGTTATGGAGCTTAAGAATTGTTACAAATAATATAGAGAGAATCTGTGTTTAGTTCGTGTTTTAAATAATATACTTTAAAATTTTTATTTTTATTATTAATTTTATTTTAGGTTTCTTAACAATTTTGTATTAATACAAGATTATTCTGTTTTGAAAAGTATATATAATTTCTAAAATTTCCTGAATTTTTTCAAAATTTATCAAACGTATCTTAAATATTCGTCCTAAAATTGATTCTTACCAAAATTATAAAGAGTTCGGAGTGATATTTTAGCTATAAAAATTTTCCGAAACCGTTCCGTTCTGTTTCTTATCGGATTTTTTTTTTGAAAATTGTTTTTCAATTCCTAAATTATTTGTTTCCGTTCTATTCTTTATAAGGAGAGATTATTAGAAGATGGATTTAAGTAGATTTTGAAAATTTATAAAGTTGAGAGATTTTAAAACATCTAATGAATTTAAAATCTAGGATTTGGATTATTGAGAGATTCATAAAATATATTACTATGGATTGTCAATGATTATTATTGATTTTCATTAACTTTATTTTTCTTCTACAATTCAAATTTTAAGGTAACATGAGGTTATTAGGATATGTATTTAAGTAGATTATAAAATTTTGTAAACTTGAGAGATAGATTGAAGTTAATAATTTTAATAATTTCACATGTTTCGATTTTGAAACGGGAAAGACTGTCATGTTTTAGTTTTTTCCTCATATTGTTTGGTTTCTGTCAATACAAGTAGAGTGAATTATTAATAAAAAAGGTCAATGAGAGAGATGTTGCTCAACTGGATTTGTCAATGAGAGAGATGACAAAAAGTCAATATCGTGTGTTTTTTTTAGTGAATTTTAAGAATCTCATGTATACATGATATTTTGAAAGTTGAATCTTATGTGTTAAAATGTAGAGAATCCATATTCTAATAATATAGATTTTAATAGAATTACAAAATCAATAATTTACAAAAAAAATTGAATAACAAATGAGTTTGGATGAAATTTAAAATTTTTTAAACCAATAACAATGGATTTTACTAAGATTTGAAGACAATAAACCAATAACGATAGAATCTTAAATTTTTTAAAGTCTACTTAAATCCATTTCCAATAATCTTCTAAATTTATGTCCCAAATCCCAAAATGCTCAAGGCTAACTAGAGTTGATAGTCGTGGTGGTAAATCCTTGTTTTTGTCACTTAACACTTACAGCTTGACAAAATGAAAAAAAAGCACGGGAGCCTAAAGGACATTGTTAATTGCGTTTCTTTTAAAGTCACCTCGTAATGACATTTTAATAACATGCTCAAACATTTCAACATTGGCCGAAGCCCAACTTGTTTTTCACAATGGCATGTTACTGGCCCATTCATTACTAATCTCAAATAATGAATAAATCCGTGTCCAAAAAAGACTAAAAATAATTTCATTTGATAATTTTTTCCAAAAACAATTTTTTTTTTCATTTTTTGTATAAAAATAATAACGGTGACAAATAAATGGAAAGTTTTCGAAAAAAGAAAAAGAAAATGATATTGAAATCAATTAAATAAGTTCAGAAAAGGTAATTAAGAAAAATAAATATTTTAAAATAACACACTTTTTCTTCTAAACATATCGTAGTTCGTTTGTTTTCTTCTAATAGTTCTATAAATTATTGTATGAAATTACTGTTAATCTAAATGAATTACAAACAAAATTAAAACATTAAGTTTGGATTTTTCTGTTTCAATTTAAAGTTTTAGATTTTTTTGATTCGGAAAATGTTTTAAGTTATTCTGATATTGAATTTATGCTATTATCAAAGAAAAAGAAATTAGTAGTGCTTATGTATGTTTGGAAAAAAAAAACCTTAAAATGTGTTATTTTAGAAAATTATTCGAAAATAAAATACAGTATTGTCATTAATTTTGGTTACTAAAACGAAAATTTAAAACATTAAAAATCAACCAAAAACGCTAGTCTTTTCTAGTTTTCATCCGCCGCCGCCTGTTCATCTTCTTCCCTATTCTCCTAATTGTTTGCATCTTATGTAATTATTAATCTGAAAAATCATGGCTACGGTTCAAACAAGAAGAATGAAAGGTCAACTCTGAAGAAATAATAAAATCGTTTGGATTCAAGTTCCCGGCTTTGAGTTTTGACCGGGTTATTCCGGGTCATTCCGGTTCAACTATATATACCGAGTTTTATATGAAATCGAACATCCCTCCGGGTAACGGTTCAACCGGTCGGGGTTTCAAAACATTGCTTAGGATTAAACCGCATTTACGCTAAAGAGTTCAATTAACCGACTTTAAGGTTTTTTTTAATTAGTTTTTTTCCTTGTTGAATACCGACTTTGACCTTAGTCCACGTCTATATAAAGGCGGGTGCCAAAAGCTATATATATTTTTCCGAAATTTTCAATCCTTTTTGCTTTTTTTCCTCTTCCGCTACTTCTTCGTCTTCCTCCTCCACAGAGTTTTCTAAAACGGAACATCCGGAGGATCAGCGTCGACAATACCGGAATGGACGCGAGCAAGACTAGCAACGCCTACACCTGTATCAGCGAGGATGTTATCAGCAAGGTTCGAAGCGCTCTCGTCTACAATGGAGATCTCGATGAGAGTGTTCTTAGCGAGCTTCAAGCGGTTAGTTAGAAACTCCATTGTTTTTCCCTTTTTTCATTGATCAATCGCCAATTCGATCTGGATTTCTCTCCGCGTCTCTTGGGAGCTCTCGAATTCGCTTTTCTTTATCCTAAGTTAGGGCTTTAGGAGGATTTAGGGTCTATCTCTGTAGAATTGGAAAACGAAGATCTTGTTGCTCGATCACTGATTCAGTTCTTGAGAAATCCCGAGTTCAGTTTTCAATCGATCTTGATACGTTTAAGCTGCTTTCGATTTGGTGGAGCTGTAATTTAGGGTTTTTAAGTGATTCAGGGGATTTCGAAACTGATTTATTAAAACTATTGTCTACAGAGATGGAAAAGGAAGATGATACAAGCCGGAGTCATGAACGGAACGATAGAGAGGTCTCCTCCTCCGATTCCCACACACGTGAGAGTTTTTTTTGTCATTTGTTACATAAACTAATTTCACAAAATAAACAATCAGAATCTTTCTATGGTTCTGAAATCGCAGACGCCTCTTCAGACTCGGGATCCAAATCCTCTACTAGCTGGATTTGCCGAAAGTGGTAATGACATCGACGCTCAGTTTCCAAGATCGAATCCGTCCACGGTGAGGTTCTTTTATGGCCATAGAGTCTTCTTTGAGAGAGTTCTTGTTAGACAGATCAATTTACTAACGCTGAGAACGTTTTCAGGACCTTGTGATGTCCGTTAAGAACGAGCGTGACGGATTCTATATCCCTCAGCATGATGGAGCGAGTGATGGAGATATCGTCGCAGAGCTAAACACTTACGCTCCTAATGGTGAGTTTTCAGATGGTTTTGAGTAATACGGTACCGTTTCTCTTGATATCTTCTGGTTTCTCATCACTTGTGTGAGGGATGGTGTTGTAGATGAGGATGATGAGATTTTGAACGAGGACGATGATGAGGAAGATGCCATCGATGACGACAAGGACATTCCGCATTTGGTCATGTGTCAGTTTGATTATGTGAAGAAGCGCAAGAACAAGTGGGAGTGCAAACTCCAAGCTGGAGTTATGCAAATAAACGACAAGAATATTCTCTTCTCAGAGGTGGAACCAACTTCTTTATAATGGAACCATTTTTTGAAACAAAAATGTTTACGTTTCGCTTGGCTCACAACATCCTCTTATTTTTCTGCAGGCCAAAGGAGATTTCGACTTCTAGACGATGCAACAAAGAGAATGAGAAAGAATATCTTTATGTGAACTCTCTTTCTCTCTAAGTAGACTTTTTACAAAATGCAAACTCTTGAAATGTACAGAACATATTCTTATGGCTTTGTTTCAATTTGCAAGGGAGTCACTAAATGGAATTTGCAAAATTTGACTATTAATGATCAAAATCCGGAAACATGAAGATTTCTATGTCAAAAACGCTAAAAACTCAACAAAAATACAACTAAGTATCTGAATCCAAAATTTGGTTCTTATCTTATGCAGCACCAGCACTCTTGCCCTTCTTCTTTTGAAGCTTCTTCATGTAGAACTCGAGCTCTTTTCCTTCTAATATGTACCTGTTTCAAATTACACCAAAACATTAAAGATCAGTTGATGAAGATGTGATGATTTCAATCCAAAATCTTGTTTTTTTTCACCCATCAGCACGGCCACATTGTCCAGGTCTTGATGCGATACATGCAAGCAGCCTTCCACTGCTAAACTGTTCCTCAAGGTGCGAGTCAAGTGCCCGTTCTTGTTGACGGTTCTCCAGCTTCCTTTGAACATGATTGCTTTTATTCGATTCCTCAGCGGTTACCGCCTCTCCTTCCTGAGATCACAGACACCAATCTCAATCAATCAGAACCGTTTATGAAAGAAAGAAAGAACAGTAACAAAACCAAGTGGTCATCATCATCAAGGACCAAACCTCTCCTTCTTTCTTGGTTGCAGCAAGAGCCTTCTTCTTGCGACCAATATCAACTCCATGGTGCTGGAGATACCATTTGCTTGAACGGAGCAGCATCAACTTGAACGATCGCACTCTTTCACAAGAGTCTGTGTACGGACGAGCTCATTGTTAGAAGCATTGTAAGCAACATCCAAAATCCTGGTCTTGCGGGTCACAGCTTCGCTTCCCCATGAGAAGTTTCCTGTATCGAGCCTCAAAGCTCGGGACTTGACGTTCCCACCACGCACACGGATCATCCTAACTGTCTTGTTACTCGATAGCTTAGTGTTAGCTGGTTGCCTTCCAAGCTCATACCTTTANGAGTTAATAGGAGAGATTCAACAAATGTGTTGTTTGGGTAGATTGGCATTTACATTGCACTGATTTTAACAGTGATTTTGATCGATTCTTAGGTTTGTATTCCCGGCTTTGGGAGGGCTATTGTTCGGGTATGATATTGGGGCAACCTCTGGTGCTACTCTCTCACTTCAGGTTTACTTAAAAGTCTCTACTTTTATCTGTTAGCCACTAGCTCTCCAAAAGCCTAACATCATATGGTGTTGTTGAACAGTCACCTGCGCTCAGCGGAACTACATGGTTTAACTTCTCACCTGTTCAGCTAGGACTTGTGGTATGCTATCTGGAGATGATTTTTTCCATATCTGAAGCCATATAGTTTGCAGAAAATGATTAGTCTTTTACTGCGTCTCATTGTGTAGGTTAGTGGATCCTTATACGGAGCCCTTCTTGGTTCAACCCTTGTCTATGGCATTGCTGATTTCCTTGGTGAGTATTGTTTTGTTTGTTGATTCCTCCTCCTTCTTAACTGGTTGCAAATATATCTCATTCTGACTTTCTTCCCATTTTTTTTTTTTAAATGAAGGAAGACGGAGGGAACTTATTATAGCCGCTGTTCTATATCTGTCTCTTATACACATCTAGATGTGTATAAGAGACAGGTTTACCACCAGTGGCACGTCTCTTGTGGATTGAATCACGAGAGATACCTGCAAACGCAAAATCAACATTTCGTTCAACTTCACCTCCATGGAACAAGCAAAATTCGACATTGCTGCTAAAAGATTATAATCTTCGCCGGAAATCGAACGACAAGCGGAATATGGAAAATACCCACTGTCAACGATTAGGCTTACGTCTCTGTTTCACGACCTTCAGAGATTTAAGAATGGCGGAGAAGATAGAAGAGTTGGTTAACATGTATATATATGAAAGAAAACCCTACTATATGAAAAATTACAGTTCTGACCTTACTCTGTATTTAGGATTCAGGAAAGATACAAACCACACAATAAAATTTGATTACTTTTTTAAAACTTAATTTTCATTTTAAGAATCAGATTCACGAGGATGAGAGATAAGCGACCAAAATTAGCGGGAGAATCCTCAGTTGTCTCACTTCGATCATGGCTTTTCTCTTATACACATCTAGATGTGTATAAGAGACAGAGCTTAAATATTCAATATCATTTTGGTCAAAAAACAAAATATTCAATTTCAAACACACATTTGTTTGAAAGAAAAGGTTTGGCAATAACGAGGAACTAACGACGTGTCACATGTCCGTAACTCATAAATTAGGTTTTGGACTAGAGAGTCTAGTTTTGTGGCCTAAGGAGACGCGTGTTGAACGCAGATCCCACGTTGCGGTTTAAGGTCGTTTTGGGTTCTTCTTTTACGCAGTTACCGAAGAAGAAGCTTCAATAGTTACGTGGCGGAATTTAGGTCCAACACGTGTATCCCGGGGGCAGTTGTTTCCCCCTGAATCTGCATGGCCGGCAGATTGCGTAGTACAGCTGCCAGTTGTCGATTCGGCACCAACATCTTTCTTACGTTTTTACTTTTAACTTTATTTTGTTTTTTTGTTTTTTTGTTTCTTCTATTTTTTGGGTAACTCACTTGAGTTTGTAAAAATATGAGGGCAATAGTAGTCACTAGTTTGATGTGTCAATAGTATATTTTTAGTCATTTCCAAATCACATTACCGAGCTTGAATTAGGATTATGGCATAATTATGGGTAACACTAGTACGAACTGGAAAAATGTATCTGCAATAAATTAGATGTATCTGGAAGTGTTTTGAGTTTAATACATCCAGTTTATTGCAGATATATTTTCCTAAAACCACTTATTATGAAACAGAGGGAGTATATTACAAGAGAGGAGAGGCGTTTCTTTCCTAAGAGCTTTAAGAGTCGATTATTCCCTCTGTTTGTTTCGACACGTGTCGTCACACAGTTGGACAATTTTGTTTTTTGTTTTTTTGAAAATCAGTTTATAAAAAAAAAGAAATTAATAATAAAAAATATGGAAAGAGCTGTCTCTCTCTTACTATTACTGATGCCCTTACAACTCTTAGTAGATATTTTTCCGGTGAGATTCATGATATTTTTATCATTGATATCTAAAATATATTGTACATCCAAAAATTTGATATTCTACGCTTAAATCTAAGTCCTTATTTTATTATACACTTAAATGCTCTGAAAAAACAAAAGACGTCATGCACTGTTTTGTCATAAGTCTCTCTTAACCGATACAAACTTGAGTAAACAATTTAAAACATAGAAAGACCGATATAAACAAAGTCGTTGAGTATTTCTCCTAACCTCGTACATTTAAAAAATAGTACGGTGAAAACAATTTCAGAATCAAGCAATATATATATATATATATTGCATGTTAAATTTGACCGTTGCGTTTGGTGTGGTTGCTCATCTGATCTAATACGCCAATATATTAGTGAAATTAATTTAGGTCCATTACTTTAATCAAAGATATGTATAACTGTCCTTAATCAATGTTTGAAGATGCCTATCTTTCCAGATCACCACGTGTTTATCAAACACGACATTTTGCAAAACTATTTAAAAACAAACTATAATTTTGAATTGACGCGCGACTGTCCGGGAAAAAAAGAAGAAAAGAAGAGTAGTTTAAAGGGGCATAAAACCAAACACAGAAAATTCAATTCTCCACGAAAAAAAGATTACTTGCTCATGCTTTCCGTCACGACACGAATGACACTTGTCGATCGAATGATATAAAAAAAATCAATTGAATAGTGATCACTTATCAAAGAATCACCAAGTGATTGAATAATTTATTATTTTTTTTTTTTCTCTAATTTTTATATGCTAAAGAGCACAAAGTATGAAAAAACAAAAGCATCGTGTCGTGATAGGCATTTGGTATATATATTAGGAATTTAGGATGATGAGAGTTATGGAGCTTAAGAATTGTTATGGATTTTTATAAATATTAAATTCCTAATATATATAAATCGTTAGTACATTATGGCAGTTGTAATGCGTATATAAACTTATAAAGCTTGTTAGCCGATTTTAGTAGACACATCAAACATTTCATATATTTTTAAGGTTTTTGACATGATATTAAAACATTAAATCTAAAATTTGTTTTTTTATTTCTCAATTTTTAATTTATCGATTTTTATTTTCTATCGTTGGAATTCTTCCTTTAAATTTTCTTTCACAAAATGGAAAAAAAAAAACAGTTAGTATCACCGGAATATCAATTCTTTAATTTTTTTTTTTTATCAACGAAGCCAAGCTTTTTCAATTCTTTAATTTTTCTTAAAAACAAATGATTGTGTTAAAGTTCAAAGGCCTATAACCATCGCCTAATGAAAAAGCTTGGCTTCGTTGATAGCTTTATACATAAATCTAGCGAATATTCTAACGATTTAAAAGATTGGTGGACCAATAGTCCTAATCATTGACAACCGTAAGTTCGCAAAATAATTATATGTTGGAAAAATGACCAAATTTACCAAGTTTGTAATCCTCTCAGTTCCAGAAGATTTTTGGACCAAATCCTAATATAAAAAAATTAACTGATGATAAATATGATTTTTTCTTTATCTTTTCGAGTTAAGGTTTGCTAGTATACTTAACCGGTTTAGTGTTCCATATCAATTAGGCAGGCAAATGCTAACCCATCAGCCTAGCATATTAAGTAGGTTAATTGCACATGAACCTGTGTCAATGACAGTGTCATACTACTAGAGTTGATTTAGTGGTAAATCCTTGTTTATGTCACTTACACTTACAGCTTGACTGGTAATAAGATTGTACGGGAGCCTAAACGACATTGTTAATTGCGTTTCTATTATTGACACCTTGTAATGACATTTTAACATGCTCAAATATTTCAATATTGGCCGAAGCCCAACGTTTTGTTGACAATGGCATTTTACTGGCCCATTCATTATCAATCTCAAATAATGAATAAATCCGTGTCCAAAAAAGACTAAAAATAAAATAAAAGTCCTTTGATATTTATTTTTTCCAAAAACAATTATTTTAATGTTTTTTGTATAAAAATAATAATGGTGTCAAATGGAAATTTTTAGAAAAAATGAAAATAAAATGATATTGAAAACAACTAAATAAGTTCAGAAAATGTAATTAAGAAAAAATATATTTTAAAATAACACACTTTTATGCTAAACATATCGTCCTTAGTTTTTTTTTTCTTTCTAATATTCTATAAATTATTGTATGAAACTATTTTTAATCTAAATGAATTACAAACAAAATTAAAACATTAAGTTTTATTTTTCTGTTTCAATTTAAAGTAAAAAAGTTTTTGATTCGAAAAAATGTTTTAAGTTATTCTGATATTGAATTTATGCTATTGTCAAAGAAAAAGAAATTATTGGTTTAGGAAAAAACTTAAAATGGTTATTTAAAAAAAAATTTCCAAAAAAATTACAGTATTGTCATTAGTTTTGGAGAATATATAAACTTGACCGGATTTTTGAACCGTTTGTTTTAGAGGTTGAGAATGATGAGAAATTTTTTTTTTTTTTAAAACATTAAATCAACATAAAACGCTAGTATTTTTTAGTTTTCACCCGCCGCCTGTTCATCTTCTTTCCTATTCTCTTAATTGTTTCCATCTTTGGGCATGTACGTTAGAGACTTTAAAAGAGAGTGTCTAAAAATTATTATTTTGATTAAATTTAAATAAGTTTAATATTTTAAGATATTTTAGTTATGGAGACATGTCTAAAACTAAAAATAAATCCTATATTAGACACTTTTTATCAGTTTTGGATCTTTAATCTTAAGATTTATTATTTTAATAATGTTATTAGATCTTTTAAAATCTCCAATGCACATGCCCTTATGTAATTAATCTGAAAAATCATGACTACATTTCAACGAGAAGAATGAAGGGTCAACTCTGAGGAAAAAATAAAATCTACGTGAGCTTGAAGTTCTTGCCTTTGAGTTTTGACCGAGTTTTGAAACCTCAACCGGTTGAACCGTTACGCAGAGGGATGTTCGATTTCATATAAAACCCCGACCGGTTGACCCTTCATTCTATCATTCAACCGGTCGGGGTTTCAAAACATTGCTTAGGATTAAACAACGCTTACATTACGCATTTACGCTTAAGAGTTCAGATTAACCGACTTTAAGGTTTTTTTAATTATTATTTTTTTCCTTTTTTTTTCTTGTTGAATACCGACTTTGACCTTAATCCACGTCTATATAAAGGATGCCGAAACCTATATATGTTTTCCGAAATTTTCAATCCTTTTTGCTTTTTCCTCTTCCGCTACTTCTTCGTCTTCCTCCACAGAGTTTTCTAAACGGAACATCCGGAGGTTGAGCGTCGACAAATATCGGAATGGACGCGAGCAAGACTAGCAACGCCTACACCTGTATCAGCGAGGATGTTATCAGCAAGGCTCGAAGCGCTCTCGTCTACAATGGAGATCTCGATGAGAGTGTTCTTAGCGAGCTTCAAGCGGTTAGTTAGAAACTCCATTGTTTTTCCCTTTTTTTCATTGATCAATCGCCAATTCGATCTGGATTTCTATTCACGGCTCTTGAGAGTTCTCGAATTCGCTTTTCTTATCCATCGATCTCGATTTTTCTTTGAGCTCTAAGTTAGGGCTTTAGGAGGATTTAGGGGATTTCCAATCTATCTCTGTAGAATTGAAAAACGAAGATCTTGTTGCTCGATCACTGATTCAGTTCTTGAGAAATCCCGAGTTCAGTTTTCAATCGATCTTGATACGTTTAAGTTGCTTTCGATTTGGTGGAGCTGTAATTTAGGGTTTTTAAGTGATTCAGGGGATTTCGAAACTGATTTATTAAAACTATTGTCTATAGAGATGGAAAAGGAAGATGATACAAGCCGGAGTCATGAACGGAACGATAGAGAGATCTCCTCCTTCGATTCCCGCACATGTGAGAGTTTTTGTCATTTTTGCATAAAACTAATTTCACAAAATAAAACAATCAGAATCTTTCTATGGTTCTGAAATCGCAGACGCCTCTTCAGACTCGGGATCCAAATCCTCTACTAGCTGGATTTGCCGAAAGTGGTAATGACATCGATGCTCAGTTTCCAAGATCGAATCCGTCCACGGTGAGGTTCTTTTTAAGGCCATAGAGTCTTTGAGCGAGTTCTTGTTAGACAGATCAATTATACTAACGCTGAGAACGTTTTCAGGACCTTGTGATGTCCGTTAAGAATGAGCGTGACGGGTTCTATATTCCTCAGCATGATGGAGCGAGTGATGGAGATATCGTCGCAGAGCTAAACACTTACGCTCCTAATGGTGAGTTTTCAGATGGTTATACACATATTGGTTTTGAGTAATACGGTACCGTTTCTATTGATATCTTCTGGTTTCTCACTTGCGTGAGGGATGGTGTTGTAGATGAGGATGATGAGATTTTGAACGAGGACGATGATGAGGAAGATGCCATCGATGATGATAAGGACATTCCGCATTTGGTCATGTGTCAGTTTGATTATGTGAAGAAGCGCAAGAACAAGTGGGAGTGCAAACTCCAAGCTGGAGTTATGCAAATAAACGACAAGAATATTCTCTTCTCAGAGGTGGAACCAACTTCTTTATAATGGAACCGTTTTTTGAAACAAAAATGTTTACGTTTCGCTTGGCTCACAACATGCTCTTATTTTTCTGCAGGCCAAAGGAGATTTCGACTTCTAGACGATGCAACAAAGAGAATGAGAAAGAATATCTTTATGTGAACTCTCTCTCTCTCTCTAAGTAGACTTTTTACAAAATGCAAACTCTTGAAATGTACAGAAGATATTTTGGCTTTGTTTAAATTTGCAAGGGAGTCACTAAATGGAATTTGCAAAATTTGACTACTAATGATCAAAATCCGGAAACATGAAGATTTCTATGTCAAAAAACTAAAATACAACTTTAATGGTTCTTATGCAGCACCAGCACTCTTGCCCTTCTTCTTTTGAAGCTTCTTCATGTAGAACTCGAGCTCTTTTCCTTCTATTATGTACCTGTTTCAAATTACACCAAAACATTAAAGATCAGTTGATGAAGATGTGATGATTTCAATCCAAAATCTTGTTTTTTTAACCCATCAGCACGGCCACATTGTCCAGGTCTTGATGAGATATACGCAAGCAACCTTCCACTGCTAAACTGTTCCTCAAGGTGCGAGTCAAGTGCCCGTTCTTGTTGACGCTTCTCCAGCTTCCTTTGAACATGATTGCTTTTATTCGATTCCTCAGCGGTTACCGCCTCTCCTTCCTGAGATCACAGACACCAATCTCAATCAGAACCGTTTATGAAAGAAAGAACAGTAACAAAACCAAGTGATCATCATCATCAAGAACCAAACCTCTCCTTCTTTCTTGGTTGCAGCAAGAGCCATCTTCTTGCGACCAATATCAACTCCATAGTGCTGGAGATACCATTGCTTGAACGGAGCAGCATCAACTTGAACGATCGCACTCTTCACAAGAGTCTGTGTACGGACGAGCTCATTGTTAGAAGCATTGTAAGCAACATCCAAAATCCTGGTCTTGCGGGTCACAGCTTCGCTTCCCCATGAGAAGTTTCCTGTGTCGAGCCTCAAAGCTCGGGACTTGACGTTCCCACCACGCACACGGATCATCCTAACTGTCTTGTTACTCGATAGCTTAGTGTTAGCTGGTTGCCTTCCAAGCTCATACCTTTAAACAAACAGCCAAGTTAGCTTATGTGATCAATTTGCTTCAAACATAAGTTATACCAAAGTTATCAACAAGGATTGTCCTCCAAGGAACTTAGAAACAACAATCTGTTTCGCTGTAATAATATTTGAGAGCCAACAAAAATCAAAAAACACAACAAGCTCACGATTCATCCTAATCCCAATCTAACCTCTGATTCAGCGGGAAAGATACAAAATTGAAACAGGGGAAGATCAAAGCTTACATTCTCTTCTTCCTCCAGTTCTTCTGTTTACCACCAGTGGCACGTCTCTTGTGGATTGAATCACGAGAGATACCTGCAAACGCAAAATCAACATTTCGTTCAACTTCACCTCCATGGAACAAGCAAAATTCGACATTGCTGCTAAAAGATTATAATCTTCGCCGGAAATCGAACGACAAGCGGAATATGGAAAATACCCACTGTCAACGATTAGGCTTACGTCTCTGTTTCACGACCTTCAGAGATTTAAGAATGGCGGAGAAGATAGAAGAGTTGGTTAACATGTATATATATGAAAGAAAACCCTACTATATGAAAAATTACAGTTCTGACCTTACTCTGTATTTAGGATTCAGGAAAGATACAAACCACACAATAAAATTTGATTACTTTTTTAAAACTTAATTTTCATTTTAAGAATCAGATTCACGAGGATGAGAGATAAGCGACCAAAATTAGCGGGAGAATCCTCAGTTGTCTCACTTCGATCATGGCTTTCGCTGTCTCGGTTCAGTCACATTTCGCCATCAAACCTTTACAACGAAACCAGTTCAAGAACTCTACTCCTCGTACCTTCTTCTGCTCGTGCTTTAAATCCAGGCCTCACTCATCTTACCTCCGTTCCAAGGAACTTACTTTACTGGTTCCCAAACCGGGATTAGTCACTAGACACAGACAAAAATTCCAGGTGAGGAACAAAATTTTTATGGGTTTTGATTGCTTCTGATTTTTGAATGTTTTGTTTGATTTTCCGGTTTTGGATGATGGGTAGGTCGGAGTTGGGACGGGAGGAGAGTTCGCCGACGGTGGAGAAGTAGCCGATTCGCTTGCTTCCGATGCACCTGAGTCATTCTCTTGGTCCTCTGTGATACTACCGTACGTATTAATCCGTCGTAGATTTGTCAATTCCTGAGTTAATAGGAGAGATTCAACAAATGTGTTGTTTGGGTAGATTGGCATTTACATTGCACTGATTTTAACAGTGATTTTGATCGATTCTTAGGTTTGTATTCCCGGCTTTGGGAGGGCTATTGTTCGGGTATGATATTGGGGCAACCTCTGGTGCTACTCTCTCACTTCAGGTTTACTTAAAAGTCTCTACTTTTATCTGTTAGCCACGAGCTCCAAAAGCCTAACATCATATGGTGTTGTGGAACAGTCACCAGCGCTCAGCGGAACTACATGGTTTAACTTCTCACCTGTTCAGCTAGGACTTGTGGTATGCTATCTGGAGATGATTTTTCCATATCTTAAGCCATATAGTTTGCAGAAAATGATTAGTCTTTTACTGCGTCTCATTGTGTAGGTTAGTGGATCCTTATACGGAGCCCTTCTTGGTTCAACTCTTGTCTATGGCATTGCTGATTTCCTTGGTGAGTATTGTTTTGTTTGTTGATTCCTCCTCCTTCTTAACTGGTTGCATGTATATCTCATTCTGGCTTTTCTTCCCATTTTTTTTTTTTTTTTAATGAAGGAAGAAGGAGGGAGCTTATTATAGCCGCTGTTCTATATCTCCTCGGGTCTCTGATTACTGGATGTGCCCCTGATCTTAATGTTCTCTTAGCTGGAAGGCTTCTCTATGGCTTGGGTATTGGTTTGGTGAGCTCTGAATCTTTATCATTTCTTAGCCACTTTCGTTGTTGTTTAGTGTTTATTGTAAACTGGTTTTGCTTTGATAGGCAATGCACGGGGCTCCTCTCTATATTGCTGAGACATGCCCATCTCAAATCCGTGGAACTTTAATATCTCTCAAGGAACTCTTCATCGTATTGGGAATTCTGGTAAATGTCAGATCTCTTCCCTGTATGGATTATCTATGTATTCATTCACTGAGTAGCCTTTGTTTTCCTTCTTTCGCAGTTGGGTTTTTCTGTTGGAAGCTTCCAGATTGATGTAGTCGGAGGGTGGAGATACATGTATGGGTTAGGTGCGCCTGTTGCTTTGCTGATGGGACTAGGCATGTGGAGTCTCCCTGCATCTCCTCGCTGGCTGCTTCTTAGAGCCGTCCAAGGCAAAGGCGCTTTACAAGAGTACAAAGAGAAGGCCATGCTTGCCCTCAGCAAGTTACGTGGCAGGCCTCCGGGTGATAAAATGTCGGAGAAGTTAGTAGATGACGCCTTGTTATCTGTGAAAACGGCTTATGAAGATGAGAAAGCAGGGGGAAACTTCCTTGAAGTATTCCAAGGGCCGAATCTGAAAGCTTTGACAATTGGTGGAGGTTTAGTCCTTTTCCAGCAGGTGATTCTTCTTCCTTGTTGTCCTTTTTGGATGAATGCGAGATTACTTTTTCTGTTATCTTAATTTTTATACTCTGCATCATCGTGACAGATAACTGGACAGCCAAGTGTTCTTTACTATGCGGGTTCGATCCTTCAGGTATGCTTGCTTTAAACCTACTGATATTTAGTGCCTTAGTTGGATATATCATGAGACTTATTGTTCACCTATCTATTCAAAGACTGCTGGATTCTCTGCTGCTGCTGATGCAACCCGGGTCTCTGTTATTATTGGTGTTTTCAAGGTGCTCATTTCTCTTTTGCTGTGTAAATATCTGTTATATGTTAACATGCTTCTAGTTATTCACTACGGACCTCTTCAATTGATAACGCCCTCTGCAGTTACTGATGACATGGGTAGCTGTTGCCAAAGTTGATGATCTCGGAAGACGACCCTTATTGATTGGAGGCGTCAGTGGCATTGTATGAGTTACTCTTTGTGCCTTAAGAGTTTCTTGCAGTTTTTCATATTGATGTATTCTGTTTTATTTTGCTGATTTTATTTTGTAACTTCCAAATTCCAGGCGTTGTCTTTATTTCTACTGTCAGCATACTACAAGTTTCTCGGAGGCTTTCCCCTTGTTGCCGTTGGTGCATTGCTTCTCTATGTTGGTTGCTACCAGGTTTGTACTCTGGCTCTCTGGTAGCTGTGGCTGCATAGTTTTGTCTAGGTTGTTCCGAATAAAAAAACCGAATTTGAGAAAACTGGAAACTTAGACTATACTAAAGTCTCAGCTTACTTCACTTAGTAGTCTTATTTTCCTCAATTGACTCATCTTTCTTGCGAACCAGATCTCATTCGGACCCATCAGCTGGCTAATGGTGTCGGAGATTTTCCCGCTTCGCACAAGAGGGAGAGGGATCAGTCTTGCAGTTCTTACAAACTTCGGCTCCAATGCTATTGTGACCTTTGCGTTTTCACCCTTAAAGGTATCTTTTTCTGTTCCCACTGGTTAAAGTTCCCTTTGATGAACGTATTAGTAACTCGCGTCAGCACATGCAGGAATATCTTGGAGCAGAGAATCTTTTCCTTCTCTTTGGGGCCATAGCACTGGTATCACTGTTGTTTGTAGTTCTAGTGGTTCCAGAGACCAAGGGTCTCAGCTTGGAAGAAATTGAATCAAAAATCTCGAAGTGAGATGTTGAAAAACATGTTTATTATTGTTAATTCCGCTGAGATAAAACTTTCTGGTTTGATCTATACTCTTTGTAGCATAACTATGTTTTATACTATATGGGAATAAAAGCATTGTCATGCTCATTTTTGAGCAGTAAGTTGGATAATTTTTGCTTTGGAATGGAAACGAAAGATATGCCGGAATGTAAGCATTAAGGTGTTACTAAAGCTTAAGTCAGTATTTCCTTCTCTCTGTTCTACGTAACTCCATTGTTGGCCCATTTCCTTTAATTATAGAAACTTGATGAAACATATCCCTGTTCAGATTAAGGTGCATGAACGTCCACGAGCTGTATCAAGCAACATCACAAGGGACAGCATTCCTTTTCCTTTTGCCCTTGGACCTATGTAAGTAAATTACCACCAACTCTCTCGAATTTTTTAGCTTATCTGTTTTCTTTCTTTTTGGTGATAAATATGCTTCCACAGTTTGCGAACAACAACACATCACAGTACAATCATTTACATCAAAAAATACATCATTGTAGCAAAAAGAAAAGAACTTTCAAATACAATCATTCACTTAAAAGACAACATTGTAACGAAAAGATAGAAGCTTACTTGTAGGATTAGCAGCCTGTTTATCCAGGCTTCAACGACCGCCATATAGGATTGTAACATCTTCAAAGGAGAAATTGGCTGATGAGGAGGTGGCTGTCATTTGAGTTACCGTTTCATTGCTTATATTAGGCATACCAAATCCAGCTTTATCATATGATATGCTTGGAACAGTGACATTCCCTTCCAGATATTGTACTAAATGTCTCATACTAGGTCTGTTTTCTGGGTTGCTCTGTGAACAGAGCATGCCTATATTCAAAAGCAGCTTGGCCTCCTCAGCTTTAAAGTTTCCTTCTAGTTTGCTGTCAACAGTATCCATTAAAGTATCTCTGCTTCCGCAACTAGCAACCCACTTAAGTAATATCATCTGCTCAAGTGGTCTCTCGGGGTCTACTGGCCTCCTCCCGCAAACCACCTCGAGAATGAAAGCTCCAAAAGCATAGACATCGGTCCAAGTGGTGGTCACTCCCATTGCAGTGAGCTCTGGTGCCATGTAGCCAATGGTTCCTACCACACGCGTGGCTTCGAGATTCTCTCCACGATCATGGAACCTTGCAAGCCCAAAATCTCCTAACCTTCCATTTAGACCTGCATCTAAAAGAATGTTACTTGCTTTGATATCTCTGTGTAGCACAACTTGTTCCCACTCTTCATGGAGATACAGAAGCGCAGATGCAACTCCCTTGATTATATTCAATCTTTGAGACCAAGTAAGGTCTTTCTGCTTGTTTTTGTTGAACAAATAATCATCAAGGCTTCCATTTGGCATGTACTCGTAGACCAAAAGTAATTCGCCTTTCCTTCTGCAGTAACCAAGGAGCTGAACCAAGTTCTTGTGCCTTAGCCTTCCCATACTAGCGATCTCCGCGACATACTGTTTCATTCCTTGTTCTGCATCATGGTAGACTCTCTTGACCGCGATTTGTGTACCAGAGGGAAGTATTCCTTTGTAAACTTTTCCGAAACCTCCTGCTCCAAGTAGCTGATTCTCCCTGAAACCTTTGGTTGCTATGTATAGGTTCTTAAAGGAGTACCTTTGGGGACTATATTCCTTTTCCCATTGTTCAAGAACCTCTGCATACTTCTTTTTCTTGTAAAGATACGCCATTGCTCCGAGTATTATTAGAAAAGAAACTATTGCTATTGTAGTGGGAATAATAATTTTAACTCGATTTGTGCTTTTAGGAGGAGGGGGTGGTGGTGGTGGTGAAGAGGGTGGTGGTGGAGAGGATGGTGGTGGAGACGGAGGTGGTGGATCCGAAATCTGTGACAAGTCAAGGCTTTCTGCTTTCCCACCTTTCTTGAAACTCCATCCAAGGATATATTGGTTACTTCTGACTGTGCCTGTGGAACCAGAGAAACCTACAAACATGGTCTCATTGAAAATCTCTGAAAGATTGATGGATCTTGACAAGAGAGGCACACTCGGTTTTATGGAGCTTGACAAGAGAGGTGAAACTGGCTTTGGAGTTGGTGCTGGAGCTAACGTTACATTTAGTAGTTGCTCTATGCCATCATAATCTATCCAGATCAGGATACTTTTTCCACTAGCAAGCAGCAGGGTTATGTTCTTCCCCTCTGTTTTATTAAAGTACTTAGCATCGGCAGATACGACCGAGATTTTACTGTTAATATCAATCCCCACATGGTTATCGCTTCTGTCAAGTGCTTCAGAGCTTGGATTAGTGTCAATCTCTACAGCCAGGATATGGTTTTCAGTTTTGTTATGATTTTCTGTACTGAAAATCCCTAAACCTGAACTTGCAGTGCCGTTATCGTTATCCCTGAGGTCTATCTTAGGAGCTACCACAAAAGCCATACCGTGACCGTAGGCAGGGGGAGGTTGCAGTGGAAAGATTGCAAAGACAAATTCTGTTGAAAAGGAAAATGAACTGGGAGACGACGCTGTGAACTTCATGGGACTTTTGTGAAAAGCATGACCCGTGCTCGGTCCTGTATTATTTGTAAGATGCAATGGACCATCGTTGGTATTTGCCATTCCATCAAGATACAGGCCTGCTTCCGTGAAGTTGTAGTGCACAAATTGATCTCCGTCTTGAGCTAACACCAAAGACTTCACATGGACAATAATGGTTATCAAGAAACTCAGTGATCCTAGACCTCCAGCCATCTGGAACAGCGATGATCTTCTCTCCCACCTTTGGTTTTGAATCTCCGATTCTTCTCTCCTAGTTTTCAACCAAGTGCAGAAAAGCCGGAGTTGACCTTTACATGGAGTACTCTATCGAAGAAAAGCTAAGGAAGGTTCTTTCCTTTTGAATTGGTTATAGATCACTACTGCCTATGTCATCATTTAGACATTTTCTTACAATTGTGTTGGGTTATTTTCTTTGGTATTCTTATCCACAAGACAAGTTATGGTCTCAATGATCCGTGCTTTTATTGTTCTTTATCTCCGCTTGTTGCTTTCTAGCTGATGGCTAATACGCGAGACAGAAAGTTTCAGCTGTGATCTGTTTTGTTTTTGACCTGAATGAGTATTTACTATGTCTGGCAAGATGAAGAAAACCATTCTGCAAGTTTTACTTACTTAAAAGTAGTTGACTTTGAGATATTCTGTGTGAGGATGCGCATATTTTTTATTCTCAGCATTTAAACAAGTTCTTGGAAAACATATTCTAAATCAAGAAAGTGCTAGTTGCATGTGGTTTAATTTCATTGACTTTCTCTGATTCATATCAACATTCAAATGATTAATGGCTCTATCAGCTTACTTGTGTTTCTTAATTGTTTTTAAATTTAGGAAGTCGACTGCAGATGACAATGGAGCTCTGACCTACTCTGCTTGGAAATTACCTCCTCTCTTGGACACATTAGAAAACATCTGTTGACTTTGCACAGAAAGCAGAGATTCTCAACGGAAGAAAACACTTTGAGAAATGACAAGAAGACCACAAGACATGGTTTTTTTGACTTTAGGACACTTCTGGCTGTTTTTCTTATTAAATTGTGATACAATGACTTTTTTTTTTCTTTTTCTCTTGAAGATGAATGCAGGTTCTTATGTAATGACCAAAGCCCAATAGGCCAGTATCATCAGAAAAGCAATTGATGGTATATATAGTAGAGCCAAGAATCAGTTCTAATGGATAATCTTTAGGCGGCGGTGGTGGATCCGAAATCTTTGAAATGGAAAGTCTTGAAGATATTGCAGGCTCTTAGTTGTATTATTTGTAAGATGCAATGGGTCATCATCCATAGTTGCCGCCATGCCATCACGATGCAGATATGCTTTACTGAAGCCATAGTGCACAAATTGATCCCCATCTTGAGCTAACACCAAAGACAACACCTGGACACATATTATCATCCAGAAACGCAAGTGATCTTAGAACTCCAACCATCTGGAACAGCGGTGATCTTCTCTCCCGTCTTAGCTTGTGAATCTCAGATTCTTATGCAATTTCATTTAAATGAGGGTTTTAACTAGTCAAGGTCATGTGTTTGCAGTTTTGGATATTCTATGTGAAATTTGGTTATCCTACATACGTGCACATATCTCTTATTCTCAACATTAGGATAGTGGTTTGAATAAGTTCTTATTCTAAATCAAGAAATGCCAGTTGCATGTAGTTTAAGTTCTTTGACTTCCTCAACAGCGATGGCACTGTTTTAAATTATCTATATATATATATCAGTAATTCTGAATCAGCTTGCTTCCTTTCTTCTTTGTTTTAAGTTGAACAAGTCTTCTGCAGATGACAATAGAACTCCTCTGACCTATTCTTGTCGGCAATTACCTCTCTCGGAAACATCGGATACTTGTCACAAAAAAAAAAGCAGAGATTTTTCAACGGAAGCAAAGCAGAAGACATGTCTTTACATTCTTTTTAGTCGTTAAAATTTGACAACAAGACCACAAGACAGGGTTTTGCTTTAAGTACATTTTTGGATGTTCTAATTTACATATTGATAAAACTTTGAGGTTTCCATATGGCACCCTAATCATAGACCAGTGAGAAATTCACCTATCTTTTATGCACTATCATAAGAGCGCGCTGCACCTTTGGCCTGATAGCTTTCCTATATAGACTGCACCGTTAGCTTCTGTTCCAAGCAACTCAAAGTCTATATGTGAACCCTTTGGAATAGCTTGGTCAATAATTTTCTTACTCTGTTTACTGGACCAACGTTGTTATGACTTATTAAAAAGTCTGTTTAGTGATTTGTATTTGTGGGAAATTGAGTTTTAGACCACTTTCTTTCAGGACCAGACAACCAACATTTTCTTCTTTACGGGCAAATACTCTCTTAAAGTCTTATTAGTGGCATTATGAATTCAACTTAAATATTTTGGATGTCAAATTATATAACAGAAGCCGAGTAGAAGTTTCTTAGATACCACCACAACATGTTTGTTATTGTTAATTGAAGAAAATAAATCAAAAATCTTGAAGTGAGATGTTGAAAAAACATGTTTGTTATTGTTAATTAAGCTGAGATAATTATTCTGGTTTTAGCTATTCTCTTTGTAACATAACTATGTTTTATACTCTATTGGAATAAAAGCCTTGTCATGCTCATTTTGAGCAGTAACTTGGATAATTTTGTTTTGGGATGGAAACGAAAGATGCCGGAATGTAAGCATTAAGGTTTTACCAAGCTTAAGTCGGTATTTCCTCTCTCTGTTCTTCATGACTCCATTTATGGTTTATCTTCTTTGATTACAGAAACGTGATGAAAGATCTGTCTGCTCGGATTAAGGTATCTGAACGTCCACGAGCTGGACCAAGCAACAGCACAAGGGATAGCATACCTTCTGCTCTTCAACTTAAGTAAGTAAACTACCACTTAAAAGACACAACATTGTAGCAATACTGGGGGCAGTAGACATGTCAGTATGCTTCCACAGTTTGCGAACAACAACACATCACAATACAGTCATTTACATCAAAAAATACATCATTGTAGAAAAAAGAAAAAAACTTTCAAATACAATCATTCACTTAAAAGACACAACGTTGTGACGAAAAGATAGAAGCTTACTTGTAGGATTAGCAGCCTGTTTATCCAGGCTTCAACGACCGCCATATAGGATTGTAACATCTTCAAAGGAGAAATTGGCTGATGAGGAGGTGGCTGTCATTTGTGTTACCGTTTCATTGCTTATATTAGGCATACCAAATCCAGCTTTATCATATGATATGCTTGGAACAGTGACATTCCCTTCCAGATATTGTACTAAATGTCTCATACTAGGTCTGTTTTCTGGGTTGCTCTGTGAACAGAGCATGCCTATATTCAAAAGCAGCTTGGCCTCCTCAGCTTTAAAGTTTCCTTCTAGTTTGCTGTCAACAGTATCCATTAAAGTATCTCTGCTTCCGCAACTAGCAACCCACTTAAGTAAAATCATCTGCTCCAGTGGTCTCTCGGGGTCTACTGGCCTCCTCCCGCAAACCACCTCGAGAATGAAAGCTCCAAAAGCATAGACATCGGTCCAAGTAGTGGTCACTCCCATTGCAGTGAGCTCTGGTGCCATGTAGCCAATGGTTCCTACCACACGCGTGGCTTCGAGATTCTCTCCACGATCATGGAACCTTGCAAGCCCAAAATCTCCTAACCTTCCATTTAGACCTGCATCTAAAAGAATGTTACTTGCTTTGATATCTCTGTGTAGCACAACTTGTTCCCACTCTTCATGGAGATACAGAAGCGCAGATGCAACTCCCTTGATTATATTCAATCTTTGAGACCAAGTAAGGTCTTTCTGCTTGTTTTTGTTGAACAAATAATCATCAAGGCTTCCATTTGGCATGTACTCGTAGACCAAAAGTAATTCGCCTTTCCTTCTGCAGTAACCAAGGAGCTGAACCAAGTTCTTGTGCCTTAGCCTTCCCATACTAGCGATCTCCGCGACATACTGTTTCATTCCTTGTTCTGCATCATGGTAGACTCTCTTGACCGCGATTTGTGTACCAGAGGGAAGTATTCCTTTGTAAACTTTTCCGAAACCTCCTGCTCCAAGTAGCTGATTCTCCCTGAAACCTTTGGTTGCTATGTATAGGTTCTTAAAGGAGTACCTTTGGGGACTATATTCCTTTTCCCATTGTTCAAGAACCTCTGCATACTTCTTTTTCTTGTAAAGATACGCCATTGCTCCGAGTATTATTAGAAAAGAAACTATTGCTATTGTAGTGGGAATAATAATTTTAACTCGATTTGTGCTTTTAGGAGGAGGGGGTGGTGGTGGTGGTGAAGAGGGTGGTGGTGGAGAGGATGGTGGTGGAGACGGAGGTGGTGGATCCGAAATCTGTGACAAGTCAAGGCTTTCTGCTTTCCCACCTTTCTTGAAACTCCATCCAAGGATATATTGGTTACTTCTGACTGTGCCTGTGGAACCAGAGAAACCTACAAACATGGTCTCATTGAAAATCTCTGAAAGATTGATGGATCTTGACAAGAGAGGCACACTCGGTTTTATGGATCTTGACAAGAGAGGTGAATCTGGCTTTGGAGTTGGTTCTGGAGCTAACGTTACATTTAGTAGTTGCTCTATGCCATCATAATCTATCCAGATCAGGATACTTTTTCCACTAGCAAGCAGCAGGGTTATGTTCTTCCCCTCTGTTTTATTAAAGTACTTAGCATCGGCAGATTCGACTGAGATTTTACTGTTAATATCAATCCCCACATGGTTATCGCTTCTGTCAAGTGCTTCAGTGCTTGGATTAGTGTCAATCTCTACAGCCAGGATATGGTTTTCAGTTTTGTTATGATTTTCTGTACTGAAAATCCCTAAACCTGAACTTGCAGTGCCGTTATCGTTATCCCTGAGGTCTATCTTAGGAGCTACCACAAAAGCCATACCGTGACCGTAGGCAGGGGGAGGTTGCATTGGAAAGATTGCAAAGACAAATTCTGTTGAAAAGGAAAATGAACTGGGAGACGACGCTGTGAACTTCATGGGACTTTTGTGAAAAGCATGACCCGTGCTCGGTCCTGTATTATTTGTAAGATGCAATGGACCATCGTTGGTATTTGCCATTCCATCAATATACAGGCCTGCTTCCTTGAAGTTGTAGTGCACAAATTGATCTCCGTCTTGAGCTAACACCAAAGACTTCACATGGACAATAATGGTTATCAAGAAACTCAGTGATCCTAGACCTCCAGCCATCTGGAACAGCGATGATCTTCTCTCCCACCTTTGGTTTTGAATCTCCGATTCTTCTCTCCTAGTTTTCAACCAAGTGCAGAAAAGCCGGAGTTGACCTTTACATGGAGTACGCTATCGAAGAAAAGCTAAGGAAGGTTTGTTCCTTTTGAATTGGTTATAGATCACTACTGCCTATGTCATCATTTAGACATTTTCTTACAATTGTGTTGGGTTATTTTCTTTGGTATTCTTATCCACAAGACAAGTTATGGCCGTGCTTTTATTGTTCTGTATCTCCGCTTGTTGCTTAATTTCTAGCTGATGGCTAATACGCGAGACAGAAAGTTTCAGCTGTGATCTGATTTGTTTTTGACCTGAATGAGTATTTACTATGTCTGTGACTCTGTGGCAAGATGAAGAAAACCATTCTGCAAGTTTTACTTACTTAAAAGTAGTTGACTTTGATATATATGACAAGTGTGGTTAAATGAGGTTTTAACTTTTAAATAGTCATGGTTGCATGTTTTCAGTTGGGATATTCTATGTGAAGCTTGGCTATCCTACACACGTGTGAGGTGCGCATACTTTTTTTTTTTATCCTCAGCATTGGGATAGTGGTTTGAACAAGTTCTTGGAAAACATATTCTAGATCAAGATGAAAAAAGCTGTGCCCGAAGGTTCACAAGCGGCTGAATCTTTATTACGTAAGGGCTTATTGGATGCAATTGTACCACGTAATCCTTTAAAAGGTGTTGTGAGTGAGTTATTTCAGCTACATGCTTTTTTTCCTTTGAACAAAAATGAAATCAAATACAACAATTAGTTTATCAGAATTAAACGAAACCCCTGAAAATTTTATTTTTCTTTCGAATCATTTTTTTTTATCGATATTCTTGTTCTTTCTGGATCCTAAAATGAAAATAGAAGATTGCGGTGAATCATAAATCCAAAGGAGGTTTCATGGCCAAGGGTAAAGATGTTCGAGTAACAATTATTTTGGAAAGTGCTAGTTGCATGTAGTTTGATTTTATTGACTTTCTCTGCTTCATTTCAACATTCAAATGTTGATGGCATTATCAGCTTACTTGTCTTTCTTAATTGTTTTAATTTTAGGAAGTCGACTGCAGATGACAATGGAGCTCTGACCTGCTCTGCTTCGAAACTACCTCCTCTCTCGGACACATTAGAAAAACATATTTTTGACTTCACATAGCTTCTGTTCCACGCAACTCAAAGTCTATATATGAACCCTTTGGAATAGCGGTCAAGAATTTTCTTACTCTGTTTACTGGACCAACGTTGTTATGACTAGTAAAAGTAAAAACTGCAGTTGTATTGTCTTGTCTGTAACTTATTACACGAATTTCACAAATCGGATAACAATACTCGGTTTTTTTTTTATAAAAAGAATTTGATTATCTTCACTAGATGAAAAAAAAAATTGAGTACATAACTGGAAACTATTTTTTTTTTAATAATTAAATGTGAAATTAATTTAACTAAAAAACGTTGTTA
Source organism: Alliaria petiolata (assembly GCA_020283515.1). Taxonomy (NCBI): domain Eukaryota; kingdom Viridiplantae; phylum Streptophyta; class Magnoliopsida; order Brassicales; family Brassicaceae; genus Alliaria; species Alliaria petiolata. The sequence goes on from JAHZTW010000001.1 coordinate 288,297,510, forward strand.
GAAAATATGCAACTTTCTTAGAGTTTTGAAAATAATTAAACTAAGAGATGAAAAGAATACAAATCAACAGAACTATTTTAAACAAGAGAAGAACAATAATGAGCAAGATTAGGAAGATCTTCAATAAGTGCTCACGCTTCTTGTGTTTCTCCATGAAATTAAAAAGCTTGTGGTGGACTAGAGAGGAGTTCATCGAGCTTTTGGATCAGCTCTTCATCTTCGTCATCCAATTCTATTGGTAGAGATTTATCGCCAAGACGAGCTGGAGGAGCACTAGTTTGAGAAAGAGCCGAGCTTGGTGGTCGTTGTTGATCATCTTCTTCTGGTATTTGTTGAGCATCGTCATTGAGAATAGCTTCCAACCCTTTGGTTGTGTATTTGTCCATAAGCTCTTCAATCCAATCTTCCAACTCTGTGGCTTCAGCTTGTGCATCCTTCTCTGATGATGTTTCTGGAAACGTCTCCATCATTGAGAGTGCATCTATTTGATGAACCATGTTTCCGTCTCCACTATGATCCATGTTTCTCTTCGTTTCCGTAGCAGAGCAAGTTAAAGAAGTCAGAAATCCCACGTGCGGAATCTCCGGACCATTACCACCGCATGATAATGGTTGCTGCTGCTCTAAAGAAGGAAAAGTCTCATGATCTTTAATATTGATCGGCTGTTGCTCCGAGAAAAAAGACTCAAGACGATGAGGACAAGTTGAAGCTTCATGATGATCGTCGTCCTTTTTCTTGGACTTATTGATCTCGTGAATCTTGCAGAGGACCAGTTCTTGAAACTTATCTCCTTCGGGAAGCATATACTCTGTCATAATCCAGCTGTTGTTGCTTCGTGGAAAAATAGCACAAGAAGTACCTTCTCCCCTCTTCTGGTTCTTGTTATTTCTGTTGCTTCTAGTGAAAGTTAGGGTTTGCTTTACCCCAATGATCTTTCTTGTTTTTTCGTCGATGATATCTTCTTTCGCGTTCGCCTTCCAACTCCCGTAATCGTTGTCTCCGATGATCTTCCGCTTCGCCTTCTTACCACAACCGATGTTCTTCTCGGAGACTTGAGTCCTTTTCACGAAGTAATACCACTCGTCCTTCTTGAAAAAAGGATCCACGGTATGGTCCAGCAACCATGGCTCCTTGGCGTAAACGTTCATGTCCACTATGAAGTTTCCATTGGGGGTACCTTCTAACTTGGGAATTAGATACTTGTTGATGAGTTCGTCGTCGTAGGGTTCAAAATAAATCATCTCTTCATTATCGGCGTAATAGTTCGCCATCTTCTCTTGCTTCTTAGTGTTTAGGGCTATAGAGAAAATAACTTTCTTGGGGTTTATGACAAAGCAATCTCCATTGTTTTTATAGTGTTCTTACTTCTATCCTGAACCGATTTGGATTACTTTAGTTTTTTTATAACAAAAATCAGGTTATTATTCTCCTGAAACGAATATATATCTAACAGCATCGCTCCAGATTCCTTTTACCCCTATTTTTATTATTATTATATAAGTTAATTTGTGTAAATTAATGATCTTTTTTACCCAAAAAAACAAAAATATGATTCGTATATATTAGTATTTAGTTAATAATTTTTTTAAAACAAAAGTCAGGTTATTATCCTGAAAAAAATATATATCAAACAACATCGCCAAAATTTCCTTTTTACTCCTATTTTTATTATCATAGAAGTTTATTTGTAAAATTAATGATATATAAACATTGCTTTGATGAAATAATATTCTATAAGAAATAATACTTTTAGGAATAGGAATTATATATCCCCGCCGACTTCTCTAGCTGAGTTTCCTTTTTTTACGTTTTAAATTATTTTCAGATTAATTAAGAAGAGATAATGATAAACCATGTTTCCTTCTCCACTATCATCTATGTTTCTCTCTGTTCAAAAATCCCACGTGCGATAATGGCCGAGGCTGGTCGAGAGGTAAACGAGTGAAGTCTTGCGTTACGTTCCTCACAAGTCTCCTAGATGGAGGCTTGAAACGCTTACCTCATAATCAGTGACACATCCTATCTGTGGATGTGGATGGAGGTAGTAACCATAGGAGACACTGAACAAAATTAAAGTTAATAGGAATTGAAGAATTAAACTCGCCGCTGAATAGAAAGAGAACCGAACTAATTCATATATAGTTGAACGGGCAATCGAAGAACATATGTTGTCGTGATTCCTCATGAACATAACACAGCAAGAACCGCAAAGGGATAGCTAAACTCCAACATCTTAGCGTGTCCCTCGTGTGCAATATATTCTTTGTGGTGACCCAACGTATGAACGAGTGCTTTGGTACTCTTCCTTTGGAACAGATCGGTCTATGCCAACCCATAGCCTGATTTGCAAAGTGAAAAGCTCTCCAAGTTTCTGAAGGCGAGAACTCTTTTCTGAGTTATGGCAGCTCGTATCTTCCATTTGTAGCAATCATCAGAATACGATGTAAGGTTATAGAAAGTCAAGATTCAGTATTGCATATAGTTAGGCGTCATTATAGTGTGTATATTGTATTTCCTTTTGTACCTGTACTAGCTGTGCATATAAGCAGAGCATCCCTTGTTAATAAACTTAAGCAATTCCATATCTAATATGGTATCAGAGCAGCCTCGGTCTTAACCTATTTTTTTCCGCCGCCTCTCTTCTTCCTCCTCTCCTTGTTCTTCCTTCTAGCGTCTTCTTCTTTGTTTTTTTTTTTTTTTCTTCACAATGGCAGATGCAACTGCTGAACGCACTGCAGTATTCAACACACAAAACCCACAACAAACTCTCCTATCCGTAAACATGTCGAGTGTTACAAAACTCACATCTGTTAACTACATCATGTGTAGCAGACAAGTTCGTGCACTACTAGAAGGGCACGAACTGCAACACTTCATTGAAGATTCTGCAATTGTCCTTGCTGCTACGCTTATGGCTGATGGAGTCTCTACTTCAAATCCCGCATATGCTCCATGGCGCCGTCAGTATCGTTTACTCTACAGCTCCATGATTGGGGCTATCTCTCAGTCTCTGCAATCTGTGGTTTTCAGTGCAAGCACCACCAAGGAGATCTGGACCACACTCGCCACAACCTTCGGGAATCCAACGCGTGGTCACATACGTCAACTCAAATTTCAGATCAAACAATGTGTCAAAGGGACTAAAACCATCAGTGAGTATCTCCTATCCATCAAATCTAAGGCTGATGATCTCGCTCTACTTTGCAAGCCACTGGATCCTGAAGACTTGACGGAACAAATCCTTGCTGGTCTTAGTGAAGAGTACAAACCAGAAATAGATGCTATCAACGGTAGAGACACGACGATCTCGTACTCTGAACTTCATGAAAGGCTACTTAATCGAGAAGCCATGATTCTCTGCTCCGACCCTCCCTCTGCTACACCCGTCGTTGCCAATGCTACAGATGCACGTCCACGACTGCAATGGAGAAACACCTATACCAATCAGTCACGCTACAATCAACAATATGGCCAAAATCGATCCAACAAACCCTACTTAGGTCGATGTCAAGCCTGCAATGTCCAGGGACATAGTGTAAAATATTGTCCTGACTTTCGTATTGTCAAAGGATCTGCACCTGCACAACATATGCAATCCCAACCTCGCCCTTACATGCCTTGGCAAGCTTCACTTCAGTATCCGCCATGGCAGCCGACATCAAATCACGCCATGATGTCTGACTCCTCCACTTGGCTGGTAGATTCAGGTGCCTCGCACCACATGACAGCTGATTTAGGAAATCTCGCCCTCCACAACCCTTACAGTGGTGGCGATGGTGTACTTCTCGGCGATGGCTCTGGTTTGCATATCTCTCACTCTGGTTCCCTATCTTTGTCGTCTTATTCACGTCCTTTCTTTTTAAACAATGTTTTATGTGTGCCGTCACTTGAAAAGAATTTGATTTCTGTTTTTCAATTATGTACTACTAATAAAGTTGCGGTTACCTTTACTCCCACGTACTTTCAGGTACGGGACTTGCAAACGGGAACACTCCGGCTGCAAGGCAAACCTAAGGATGGAACCTATCAATGGCCGAAAACCACATCACCCTCACCACCCTCCCTTGCTTTTGCTTCTGTCGTGAAGACAACTTTATCGGATTGGCACTCTCGTTTAGGTCATCCAGCTTTTCAAATTCTTCAAAAAGTAGTTTCTGATTTTAAATTACCTGTTGTTTCAAATGCTTTAATGGCTCAGCCATGCTCTGCGTGTTCTATCAATAAGTGCACAAGTTGCCTTTTCAAACATCATCTCTTCAATCTACTTGTCCTCTTGATATTGTTTTCTCGGACGTGTGGACTTCACCTATGATTTCAATCGATGGTTTTAAATATTACGTTATTTTTGTTGATCACTACACTAGATACATATGGTTGTATCCCTTAAAACGCAAATCGCAAGTCTATGATATCTTCCCTCGGTTCAAAGCATTGGTTGAAAATCGATTTCAAACCAAGCTTCTGACCCTTTACACCGATAATGGGGGTGAATATATTGGTTTAAAAGATTTTCTTTCAACTCATGGGATTTCTCATATGACTAGCCCTCCGCATACGCCTCAACATAATGGTATAGCGGAACGTCGACATCGACATATTGTGGAGACAGGTCTTGCCCTTCTCTCACACGCATCAATACCAAAGTCTTATTGGACTTACGCGTTTGCAACAGCAGTCTATTTGATTAACAGAATGCCCACTTCTACTTTAGATTTCAAAACTCCTTTTCAAAGTCTTCATGGTCATTCTCCTAATTTTCAAAAACTCAAAATCTTTGTATGTTTATGCTTTCCATGGATACGTCCCTATGCATCACACAAGTTAGATGCTAGATCTACACCTTGTGTATTTCTTGGATACTCCATTACGCAAAGTGCGTATTTCTGTTTAGACAGAGAAACTTCTCGGATTTATACTTCGAGACATGTTGTTTTTCACGAAAATGTTTATCCCTTTGCGGTTTCGGTTTCTTCCAAAAATGATGAGGATGATTCCTCTGTTTTTCAAAATTCTTCTCAGCCCAGTGTCACTGTGTTACCGGTGATACCTTTACCTCAAAATCAGCCTCCCGTTGTTCTCACACCACCGCCATCACCCGTAATCCCCTCCCCGTCACCTCCACAGTCTCCATCGGAAACCACAAGGAGTTCTCAATCCCCAAACTCTAACGCTTCAAACTCTGAAAACTCTCTTTCTTTGCCTCTTCTTGTTGCGCCACCACCACCACCTCCTCTTCCAACTCGTCAAAGTACCAAGACTAGGAAACCAGTACAAAAATTAAATCTTCATACCACAGTTACGCCAGCTATTGAGCAACCTCCACGTACTGTAGCTGAAGCTCTCAAAAGTATTCACTGGCGCAAAGCCATGAGCGATGAATTTAATGCGCAGATAGGCTACAGATCATGTGATTTGGTGAATTTAACTAACATTGCTAATGCTGTGAATGTTATAGGATGCAGGTGGATTTTTACTATTAAACGTAATCCGGATGGGTCTGTTGCGAGATATAAAGTTCGGCTAGTCGCCAAAGGCTTCACTCAACGTCCTGGAATCGATTATCATGACACATTCAGTCCTGTTGTGAAGCCCGCCACAATCCGAATTGTTCTCAGCATTGCAGTTACACACGACTGGCCTCTCCGGCAGCTTGATGTCAACAACGCCTTTTTACAAGGCACTCTGCAAGATGAAGTCTACATGGCTCAGCCATCTGGTTTTGTCGACAAAGAAAATCCCACTGCCGTCTGTAAGCTGCTCAAAGCAATCTATGGCCTCAAACAAGCTCTTCGAGCTTGGTACACAGAACTTCGGACGTTTCTTCTTCAAATGGGCTTTGTCAATTCCTTAGCCGATGCTTCCCTCTTTATCTACAATAAACAGGGAGTACTCATTTACATGCTTGTTTATGTTGATGATTTGATTATTACTAGCAATAATACGTCTCAAATGAATGTTTTTATTGAGTCTCTTTCAAAACGTTTTTCCCTAAAAGATTTAGATGATTTATCTTTCTTTCTTGGCATGGAAGTTAATCGCACATCTGATGGTCTTCACCTAACTCAAACTCGCTATATTGCAGACTTGCTTCACAAGACCAAGATGGAGAACTGCAAACCAATTTCCACGCCAATGTGTCCGAATACACCACTCATGCTTCATTCCGGCACGACGTTGGATGACGCAACAGAGTATCGAATGGTTGTGGGCAGTCTCCAATATCTGTCTTTAACCCGGCCCGACATTGCCTTTCCAGTTAACAAGCTCTCGCAGTTCATGCATCATCCGACAACAGACCATTGGAATGCGGTAAAACGCATCTTACGCTACCTCGCAGGCATAATGACGAAAGGTATTCTACTTCAAGCCAACAACAAAGAGATTCTCCATGCTTTCACGGATGCGGACTGGGCTGTAAACAAAGATGACTACACATCTACTAGTGCCTACATCGTCTATCTAGGCAAACATCCGATTGTCTGGTCCTCCAAGAAACAAACTGGAGTAGCACGTTCTTCTACTGAAGCATAGTATAGATCGCTTGCATCAACAACGTCAGAACTATGCTGGATCTCATCTCTGCTAACTGAACTTGGTGTCAAATCCACAACCCAACCGGTGATATATTGTGACAACATAGGTGCCACCTACTTAGCCGCGAATCCGGTATTTCACTCAAGAATGAAGCACATATCTTTGTATTACCACTTTGTTCGTCATTACATTCAAACAGGTCAACTACGAGTCTCTCACGTTTCATCCGGTGATCAGTTGGCCGATGCCCTCACAAAACCCCTTCCTCGTGCGCGTTTGGAATTTTTAAATATCAAGATCGGACTCTGGAACCGTCGTCCGTCTTGAGGGGGTGTGTAAGGTTATAGAAAGTCAAGATTCAGTATTGCATATAGTTAGGCGTCATTATAGTGTGTATATTGTATTTCCTTTTGTACCTGTACTAGCTGTGCATATAAGCAGAGCATCCCTTGTTAATAAACTTAAGCAATTCCATATCTAATATATGATACCGCAACAGAGGCTTGCGATGGGATACATTGGTGAGATAAGGAGATTATCGGGTCCATTGATGATAGCATCTGCAACGACCGCATCAATCGGAACATCTAACACCCGAAGGGAAGATTTGGAAAATGCCGTTGAAAGCAAATTTGGAAAGGTTTGGTAAGGGATTACAATCGTAATGATGTGTGTGTGAGAATGAGTTAGATCATCTGTTGCATAATTTGTAGACGGCTAAATGTTATATATTACGAGTTGTTTTTAATTTGTTGGATTTGACCTATAAATTTGATCAATTGAAGGTAAACTTGTAAAAAAAGCTATTTGAAAGTTTTTTGTGTAGAAAACTTCTAATTATGCAGAGTAACAAATGGCTACTTCCTACAACAAATAATGCCAAGTGCTCTGTCAAAAGATTGGATATATACTCATATTTATTTTTATATTTGCCGAATGGACTTTCTGCGACAAGCTTAAGTGGCCCTTTGGGCATTTAAGATATCGGTATCTTTTCCTTTTCAATGCGCTTTTTTACTCATCTCGCTTTAAATGTTGTTGAGTGGGAGAAAAAGGTGCAAAATTACATAATTCAGAAAGAAAATTGTAATTTACTTTTCACAAAAAAAAAAATTGTAATTTACAATACATGCATATTTTAAAGTTGAGATATCTATTGAATGTTAAATACTCAATACTCGTGCACACACGTAACATTCCTTTCTTAGCTTAATTTGGTGTAAATTTTTCTAATGAAATTTTGGTAGTTGGTAGTTCGCAATATGAATCAATTGCTCAAGAAATGTAGCCTCAATACGTTGTGTGTTTTTTTATACTAGAATTATATGATCTTAGATATTTGATTATATATCAGTTTTTTATAAGAAGTTTTTTAATATGAGAATATATTTCCCTTGTAAGAAAACCATTTATCTTCACCTTTTTCTGTGGTTGGTGAGTTTGGGTTTAATGAGATCTCTACTTTTTTCGTTTATAAGTTTTTCTCCAGATGTGTTATTCTAAATCAGTGGATTTGGGTTGAATTGCTTGTAAACATTTTAATTTATTTATTTTCCTGCAATTTCCATAGAAAAACTTTATCGAAAGAGAGATGATGATTTTCTTTGAAATCTTTTCTTGTCGCCGTTGTTTTGTTCCTTCTTTAAATTTAGTAGTGGATTCTGCTACTATTTTAGTTATTATGAACCTTTGTTACCTTTAAACCTAAATGCAACTAATGAATTTAACTCATTACTTTATTATATTTGTTGGGGATAATTTTCAGTTATTATGAACGAGGCAGTAATAGAATAATGAACAGCTTCAAACCCATGCAATTTAGATCCAAATGTGGTGGTAATATCAACTCCTTATAAAATATGACATCCCCCGTCGATCGATTGATCAAATTCAATTACCCCAATATAATTAACTTGAATCTCCTTTGCACACACACTACATAAAAGAAAAAGCGATTCCTCTTTTGTCCTTTTTTTTTTAATCTCCATCTTGCTTTAATTTCATTCATCTTTTGTTTGTTGCTTTGGTTTGCTTATGATGAATATCCACTAAATATTAAAGGACTTTCGTCTTCCTTTACGACATCCCCACGAATGGTGATTTCAGCTTGTTCATAATTAAGACCATCTCCATCAATGATCTTTTACCAAAAAATTTCACAAAATGAGAGATTTTTGAATAGGTTTATCAACTATCAACTATTTGAATATATATATATATATATATTTTTTTTTTACTTTTTTATTTGTGAAATATGTTATTGAGAAATCACTGATGAAGATGCTATAAAAATTGAATTATTCTTGTTCGTGAATACAAATTTTCACTCGGAAAATATCGTTTAGGTCTATCCAGACCGCAATCGAATATTTGATTAAAAAATTTGTCAACTAATTAGAGACATGTTGTCATGTTGTAGCACGTAAACCAGCTTCTTTTTTTTTTTTTTTTTGAAAAGGCACTTAAACCAGCTTTTGTAGGAAAATATTGTTTGAAAAAACAAGAGACATGAAAGTCTCCATTTATCATCTATGAGAGCATCGTTAATGCAGAGTTCAAGGGAGGTTCTTAAATTTAAAAATAAAAAAAATTAAAAATAAATGACGTTTAGAATTTTTGGAAGAGAAGCGTCTCTCTGCGCAGAGTCTGAAGAAGCGGTTCTTCCGCCACGTGGCGCGACATCATTGGTCAATGTTTTTTTTTTTTTGGAAAATTATTTTTTTATCATTTTTTTTAATATTAAACAATGTTTAAAAGCTTTTTTTCAAGCTGTCCAATACTGATGCCTTGATACGCCGTACTATATATTATATTATACTCATCTCAGTTACTAATAACTAAGAGCATGTGCAATGGTTAAAACTTAAGAATTGGTTATTAGTTAATATTTAATTATAAAAGGAAAGAGAGAGAGAAAATGGTAAGAGACGGAAAGGAAGAAAGAAACTAAGAGTTAATTCTTAATTAAGAATCAACTCTTCACTATTCATTCAATTTTAATCTTTTTTTATTCTAAAAACCCACTTAAGAACCACTATTGTTCATGGTCTAACAATTAACATTCCACGTAATGTGGCCAGATAGAGTAGAAATACAAAACTTTTCTAAACCCTAGTTCTGGATTTAATCATCTCCGATCCGGGTTTGCTTAGTGTTATGAGACGGTTCATCATTTCCGGTGAGGCTTGTTGTCTCCGGCTCCTAAGTTTGTTTTCTTTGTCTTTTCTAAACTGTATTTAATTTGTATTTGTTAAGATCTTTGGAATTTTGTTTCTAGCGTATATTTCACCAACGTTAGACAAAAAAAAATAAACTTTTCGGATTGTATCTGTTTGAAATCTATGGAATTATGTAGTCTTCATACAAAATTTTAATATAACATCAAATGATAAAAAAAGGCATTACATTACCATTACAAAAATGAATCATTGTATAAGCCAAGCTTTCTTGGAAACTACAGTCTCTGATCTTGAGCTGCGTCAGTGGACCCATTTTAATCTTTGAAATCAATCCCACGATCGTCCCACCAACAGAGGACTTTATATTAATCTACACTCACATAGATATATCATATAGTTTTCTTAACCAAACAACATTTAGGGTAAAAGAAAATTGACCACACTATTGCATTTATTTTTGGTGCAGCTCGTGTATAAGATATATCTTTCTTTTTTCGTTTGGAACTTTTGTATAAGATATATCTAGAACCACAATTACTTAATTTACAACCTTTTTAATAATTTTGATTATTTTATACACCAGACTATTTTTTTATGGCTAGTTGTCAAGTTTAAGCACATTTAATTCGTTTAGGAAACAGTCGCAAAAACAATTCTCGATAGCCATAGTTTAATCCGCTTCTTCTCTTGTTGTTTGGGGTGTTCCTATATGGCTTTTCTTCTGTGTCTCTGAAAAAAGTGTTGAAAAGCGTTCTTATCCTAGAAAAATCAATAGTTCTGTTACCGCTCGTTAGTAAGGTGATTTTTGGTTTTTGTTAGGTTGATAATTTGCCCTGATATCCTCACGGTCACAGAATTTTTGATGTTTTTGGACTGAAAGAGTTGAGTTACACTGGATGTAACACTCCGACCGTTTCTACTAGCGAGTTCTCACACCTCTCTCGGACTGTGAGCCTTGTCCGTGTCTGATGGTCGGTGTGTTATTTTTTTCGGTGGCCCGACCGACTTATTTACTGACCCTGCAATCACCACGTAACTTTTTCCCGTGTTTTGACCTCACTCACACGGTTCCGCAGAGAACTTCCCGGAAGGTCACTCATCCTAGTTCGGAAAAGTTAAGTGCACTTTGATGATATAGGTAGTCAAATCAATTCATTTAAACTTATTCAAATGGGTCGGGCCCGGATCATTACAATTCTCTCCCACTAAACGGGAATTCGTCCCCGAATTATGATCCCGCCAATGTGAGCCTTAACCCCAAACCTCAAGACAGTCTTCTTAGACAGAACCAATTTGACTTAACCTGTCTCTGATACCACTTGTAACATCCTGACCGCCCCTACCATCGAGGTCCTACACCTCTCTCGGACTGTGGGTCTCGCCCCTGTCTGATGGTCGGTGCGTTATTTTTCTCGGTGGTCCGACCGACTTATTTACTGACCCTGCAATCACCACGTGACATTTTTCCGTGTTTTGACCTCACTCACACGGTTCCACAGAGAACTTCACGAAAGGTCACCCATCCTAGTCTAAAGTCTGGAATTCTCTTAGGGTAAGTGACCGGAAAAGTTAAGTGTATTTTAGTGACATATATAGACAAATCAATTCATTTAAACTTATTCAAATGAGCCGAACCCGGATCGTTACACCGATTTCAATATTCCTCAATTTTATGTCAGGATCGCTGTTAGTCTATTTTATTCTCTGTCTTGTACGCCGATTAGTATAAAGTTGGACTGCTTGGGGGGGTTCATGCGTCTTGCGATGTGCGGTTTTTCATTTGTAATGTATATTTTGCAATGGTGTCCTTATTTTAGGTTGTTGATCGGAAGATTATATCGTGCCACCTAAGTTTTTTGTTTATCCGGTTTTGTATTTGATCTTAAATATTTAGAGGTGGTTATTTTGTTGATGAAGCTCATGTATTTGTAATCTGTTTCTGCTTTGACGTTATCAAAGATAATGTTTTTTTTTTTGAACAAAGAAGAAAAGATTACATAAAAAACGTAAAAAAAAATAAAATAAAAATGATGTGAAATCATGCGATTTTTTTTTTTTCAGATGTGAATCATGTGATGCCCAATCATGTCTTACAATTATAATTTTCATTTTTTTAAAGTATATAAAGATTATAAAAGGAGAAGAAGTATCTATAATTGTTTTATCTTTAAGAAAAGTCATTACATTTGTGAGTTTTTGTCAGTTTTCGGTAATCTTTTGCTAATACGCACACGTAAACATGTGCAGACTACACTACACATGCGGGGACCACCTGACACGAACCATTCCCGCGCCTTCCTTGATAGCGATACGATCTGGACCGCATGATTTTACCCTTTCCTTCATTCTCCACCGTCGGATCATCTTCTTTCCCAGTCACACTCTCTCTCTCTCTCTAGCTTTTATGGGGATCACTTGTCTGTATCTCGGATCTTCACTTTGCTGATTCACTCTTCTTCAAGTGATATTTATATATATTTTTTTTTTTTTACTCTCTGTGTGTATCTTCTTCGTTTTCTCCTTCACCGACTTGCGCCGGTTCTGCATTTTCTCTCTTTAGCCGTTTGAGGTAATTTCCCTTTTGTTTTCCCGCAATGTTTCGGCTTTTCTCGGGAAAGTTTCTTCGCTTTGATTTGGTGGAAATTGTTACCGTTTTGCTGGAGCGAAGAAACTACTTCCACATGATTTTAGAACTTAGAAGCAGCTTTCTTCTAGGTTAATGTTTTTTTTTGCTTGGATCTAAGTAAGCGAATTGTTTAACCTAGGAAATTTCGGTTCCGATTTCGATTCAAATCGAACATTGATCATTTTTTTTGTTTATTTTGAGAAGTACTTTCTTAGCAATTCCCTGTATATAACACTTTGCTCGTTCTTCTCCGAGCTTACGATTTTGGTTAATTCGAAACATGATAATCCTCCCCATTTTTCGGATCCGTCAAAAATTGAATCGGAATCTGAAAATTTTGTCGTTTCTCAGTTACTCATAAATGCAGAGGACGCATCATTCAGCTGTATCTTCGGGGAAAACGGGTCCATCGTTAGATGTGTATTTTTAGCATTATCTCAAGATCTTGATCAAATCATTATCATCCTGCATTTGTTTCTGCGTCCTGGAGGACCACTTTTTTTTTTTTTTTTTTTTGGTTTTTCCCCCTTCTAATTTTGTACCTTTGCGTGCATTTTCTTTGTAATTTTTCTCTCCTTCTGATGCCGTGAGCATTCGGGAGAAGACCTATGCTTTCAATGTACTTTTCTGCTAGCAGCGAAAGATTTTAATGAGCTGATGTGATTGATTTTTGTTTCAATTTTCATGATCCAGGAAGTCATCAAGAGCTATGTGAATCCAGTTACTATCTTAATGGAGAAGAGTTATATATCGTCTAAACCTTTGCCTACTCGAGTAAAGCAATGTATGGAGGCTCGAGCTGGTGATGAGCATGAGCTTGTCAAGTATATGTCGAAGCTACCGGTTTTCTTGGAGAGAGCTGAAACCCCTCAGGAGAAGCTCTTGAGCGTTGGTGTTCTTGACTGGGGCCGTTTGGAGAAGTGGCAGCATAGTCATAACCGGATTCCGGTGAAGATGACTAGATTCCCTTCGGTTTCCCAAACATATGCTTCATTGGCTCTGCCTAGAGACGAGTCTTCTGCTGGTCCTAGCATTGTGCATTTCCGTACTTCGGTTTCTCGAATGAAACATCGGCATTCTAATTCTGTCGAAGGAGCTGTAAAGGAGTATCGAGAAATCAAAGGTACACGGAAAAAGAAACCTAAAGACCATAGATGTTACAGCACACCTGATGAGCTGCTTGGTCTAAACACTGATGCACAATATGGATGTGAGAAGAAGTTTCTGAAAGGGTAGATTTGCCCCAAAAATGGAACTTTGTCAAATGGATTGAATCCAGAGGCTGGCGTGAACGTGGAGGTTATATCTATTGGTGTTGGTATTAGACGTAAGAAGAGTGAAATGAAGTTACGCGAAAGAAAGTGAAATGATGATGATGATGGAGAACTTGGTCGGAAGCAGCATGGGGAAACCAAGCTCTGCCACTCTACAAAGAAGCTAGCTCGAGAAGAGGCTAAGACTTGCAAGAGGAGTTCGACTAAAAATGTCAGGGTAGTTCATGATGTTCAAGTAGATTACTCTACTCAACATTCTTGCCCCTTGCCATGTAAAGCTGATGGCTGCCAGGCAAAGAGTAAAACTGGCTACACTGATGCGGACCCGAACAAGGTTTCAGTTGAAATATCTCAGTGCGTGACACTCTCAACAAAAGCAAGGAATACATCTTCCAGAGGTAAAATCGCAGATGACAGAGCATCTTCTTTGTTATCTGTGAAACATTGTATGGATTAGCCTGCCCAGAGACAAGATTCAAAGTCGCATAAAGTGGTATCTGAAAAGGGGAGGAGTATATCCCCTTTTCAGCGTCTTAGCTTCAGTATAGGTAAGACCAGCAAATCTAACAGTGAAGGAGTTGCTGGTTCACAAAACTTGGCTCTTTCATCTAGCTTTGACGGCTCAGACTGCAAAAAACCCAGCGAAAAAGATTCAACCACGACAAGCCATTTAAGAAGGTTGCTAGAACCTCTACTGAAGCTACGAGCAACTCACTCTGGCAATTTCGTGGAGGGGTCTAGAGGTCATGGCGTTCAAAGAATTAAATTGGGTATCACGGGTTGCATAACAGTAAACGTCAATGATTCAGCTCACGAGAAGAAGCTAGGATCATCCATGGTTCGAGCTGTTCTGCGGGTAACAGTTAAGAACAATCAGCCACTTTTTACATTTGCAGTGAACATAGAAACCGACATTCTTGCGGCCACCCAAAAGAAAATGGGAAGCTCGGATGAGGGTGAATGCACTAGTGTTTATACTTTCTTCTCTATAAAAGACCATAAGAGAAATAGTGCATGGTTAAACCATAGAGGCAGAGGCCAAACACATGGTATCATCTCTAATGTTGTTGCCCAGATGCGGGTCTCGAGCTCTTTGCCATCTGGTTCCATCAGAGAGTTTGTTCTCTTCTCTGTAGAACTTGATCAAGAGAGCACGGAAAAGTCTGATCTGCTGTTGAAAAACGAGCTGGCTGCGATCATCGTGAAGATGCCAAGATGGTTTAACAGGAGGGCATCACTAAACATGGTTCATGATCACAATGCACTCAATAAAGAGCTTGAAAATCTCATCAAAGACAGGGTTTTTGACCAAGACATTAGTGCTACGGTCATACTTCAAAGCGGTGTTCATAGTATGCCTCATAAAGGAGGGCCATCGTCTTTGATCCAGCGATGGAGAACAGGTGGCTCCTGCGACTGTGGAGGTTGGGATATGGGCTGCAATCTCAGAATTCTTACAAATCAGCACAACTTCTCCTGCAAGAACTCAACAACATCAAACTCACCAACCTCTTCAATCCCATTCGAGCTTTTCTTTCTGGTACAGATACTCTACTAAGTCTACTTAGTCCCAAATCCAATCTCTATTTTTTCTTCTTGTTATCTTCCACATCAAAACATAAAGGTCTCATCATTACTTTTCTACATTTTTTTTCAGGGAGAAGAAGCGGAAGAACATCCGTTCTTGAGCTTTAAACCAATCAAGGAAGGGATATATTCAGTTGTGTATGATCCATCTCTTTCACAACTACAAGCTTTCTCCATATGTATGGCACTAGCAGAGAGTAGGAAAATGTCAGAGATCACCCTTGAGCGCAAAAGCTCTTGTGATGAACATAAAGCTAGAGTGGAAACCGTGTTAGTCCAGGACCAAGATTTAAAGCCTAATGACAACACGGTTGGGTATCAACCGCCCAAATCCCTTGTGGGGCGGGTCTGAAGTTTTTATTTTTACTTCAAACCCAAATTTTTACTTACAGGTATGTGATCATATTATTAGTGATTTTAGTGTTAAGCCTAAGGTAAATCAGTTGCAGGAAATAAGAAAGCAGCAAGATCTCTCTTTAAAGTAGTTAGTCTAATGGTGTATCCAGCAAAGAAATGATCTTCCCAACTCTTAAGTGTGAATATTATTATATCTTATCTCCATATATATAATGTTGGTCTGCTTTCAATATGTGCAAATCTTTGGTTTCTGAAACTTCACAAGTCTGAATCTGAGAGTTTAAAGGGGCCTTTTTTTTTTTTTATGTTGCCATGTGATACATTGTCATGATGAAAATATCTTTCTTTTGAGGCAGCTAAATCGGAATTCGATTCACCAAGAACAAATGTTTTTGAACCTGATCCAGCTGATCAGACTAGTTCTTTTAAGTCTTGCATGAGTTTTGATTAGTTCATCTTTTTTAACTTTAGTCTTCTAAAGTCAAAAAGATTCTTAGTTATAAGAAAACAATAAAAACGTTCCCATCGTTCACGTGAAGTTGTTGTTTTTGTTGTCACAAAGTCAGTGAGAAACAGAGTGGATTTTATAGCTTTATGCACTTTGAAGTCACAACAAGCAACATGGTAGACCCATCAATATCCAATTTGCCATATGCGAAAAAAAAAATGGTTTATAATTCACATAATTGAGAAGATCATCCGAGATTTCACAAAATGATATACTTTCTTTGTCTAAATGATTATTTGGATGCTCATTATGATTAAAAAATATTGGATCAAAGTTAGCATTTGTTAAAAAACTATGTTACACAAAAATATCTTTAGATCTATTTATTTTATTATAATTTTGTCGTTTGTGATCTAAAAAATAGAAATAATAAAACTTACTAGAATTGATGATCAATATTTGTTAAAATGATAGTTCTGATCATTTTGTCCTTAAAGTGTTACTCCATTTGTTGGTAACAATAAAAAAAAAAAGTGTTAGTTGTTATTTATCTGTACCATAATAATTGTGGCAAGTTATTCACTTGGCCAGCTTGTTCGATTATCTTTTAATATATTAGGTTTTACATAGAGACCCTACAAGCTCCATCATTACATGTATTTGCATATATATGCGCATATATGTGCTTATAAAAGATCTTTCAGATATTTTCTTCTAAACAAGACTACGGTCAAGTTCAAGAAAAAAAAAACACAAGACTACTGTATTATTGCAATCACACTATAATCCATTTCTACGTGGCTGCATGTGTTCGTTACAAAGCGTATAATTTGAATGTGGTTAAGAACAAGTAATGTGTTCTCTTAAGACTCGAGAATGAGTGGACCAATAATATATTATATCCACATATGTAACACACATATATTTTTTTGTTAAAGATGTAATTACAACGTCTTATACACTAATATCTACATAAGATTAACCAAAAGAAAACATAATTCTATAATACAGTAGTCTTGTGTTTTTAACATACAATTACTCATTCTATAATTTATAAGGCCAACAGATTCGATAAGATCATATCAACTTGTAAATTCCAAAATATATGACAGTATCTAGTCATGATTTTTCTTTTTTATCCAATTCGATCTAAAAACTTTTTATTTTTAAATACTATATATATATATATGTATGGGTATTTTTTTAGTAATCTGTTTTCCCATAATTTTTTCTTAAATAGTCTAGCTAGTCTCATAGTTTGACCAAATCACTCAAGAGAACTCCTAAAATAGGGTTCTTATAAGTGATCGGTGGTGAGAAGAATAGAAAAGTTAGACCAAGAATTCGATAAACAAAATATATCGTTTTACTAATTTTAGGTTTTGTTGCGTATATATAATGTAATATAGGTGCCAAAATTATGTGGTTGGCTTGTATATTTTCTTGAGCCAAGAGTCGAAGCGAGTTTTTAACACATGCAATGCAATTCTCCAAAGTAATTCAACACTCGATTGTTTAGAAGAATCTCATTATCTTCCATTATAGTATTTGCTTACAGTGGTCCTGGCTTGGTCACTTAAGTGCATCTTAATTTTGGCTAAAATGTGTCCCCCAAAGGACAACAAACATCTCCTTGGCACACTCGTGAAGTCACCTTCTATCAATACTTTCTTTACCATATTTATCACCAAGATCCTCTTTGTCTCCACCAACCAACATTAACTGTTCTTATAAATAAATAACCCATTATTTAAACAAACAAAAGTTGGTTCCATAATAAAGAAACTTGACAAAAATAATGTTTTTATAGGGAAAAATGGGCTTTGCGGTGTATATAATACCATTATACATATATGATGATAATTGTTACTAGTATATTTCATTAGAAAAGCTTTTGACTCGCATATAAAATGCTTCATGGACCTCTTTCGTTTTGTTGGGACCGGGTCACCAAGTCTTCGTCATTTTTAGCTGGAAAGTTCTTAGCCTGTGTGTTCAAATTGCACATATATTAAAAATAAATAAAAAGTGAAATTGTAACATTGTTTTATCCAAAAAAAAATCGTTTGTTGATCAATGCCCGTATTTTTAATAAAAACTGCTAGTGTGTAGAAGAACACAAATCATTTATATGTATTTTTTCAGAGTGACTATATCACAATATAACATTAAATAAAAATGATAAATTTGTAGTTGAGGCTACTCCAAAGAGTTAAACTGTATATTGCATAAATAATCAAGATTATTGTTTAGACTACTCCAAAGACTAATCACCCCATTCACCTGACTAAAAAAACCTTTGGCAATATGAGTTAAATGGATAGATATGGGATAAAATGGAAAATATCACTTAAATGCAACTTCGCTTAAACTACTAACCACTGCCACTTAATATTTCTACTCCCACACGCATGCACACATGGCTTTGACTTTGACCATGCAGCTTACGATTTTGTCCCTGATTTAGTAATTTCACTCTCTTTTTTTTCACAACAATTTTCGCACTATAGTTTTTTCTTTGTCGGAGTATTATTTTATATTCTTCGCTTTTAATAAAATTATTACTAAACCGGATGTTTTATATAAACCGGATGTTTTCTTAGTTGCTTAACGCAAGACAAAAAATTTAGAACAAAAAAAAAACGTAAGACAAAAAAGAAAAAAAAACATTATATACTATTGTATAAACATTCTTAAACATTTATAAATCATTTCTAAAACCTCCTTCAAAATTCCATATAATTGATTTCGCAAGCTTTCCAAAATATTTTCTAAACAAATTTGTGGTATTTTATAATTTTTTAGTTTGATGGCGTTTTGATAAGCAAAACATTAAAAATAGTACTTTTGATATATTTTTATTTTTATATATTTAAAAGTAACAATTTATATAGGTAGGTTAGTTGGTCGACTATATACATATTATTTTGATGGAATTATTTTTTTAACCGGTTATATAAAACCTATGGTGACCAAATCAAATGGTTGCAAGTAATTAAAACAAAATGTTTATTAACCTCTTACAGGGAGAGGTTAATTAAAAATATACTAAAAATTAGTAACCATTTGGTTTAAAAAAAAATTATATCACCGTTAAAAATATAGTTAATTAGTCATATAAAGTTATTTCACGCTAAAAATATATTTTTCTTTTGCAACTTAATTTTAGTATATTTTTAGTATATTAGCTGTACTAAAATATAGTATATTTTTACAACTTGATTCACCAAATATATTAAAAATATATTTTTAATTAGTCATATAAAGTTATTTTACCGCTAAAAATATATATTTTTGGTTTATATGACTAATAATTAAAAATATACTAAAAATTAACGTATTTCGGTTTGTACACTATAAATGTTTTTTTTAAGGTGAATCAAATACTGAAATGCATCACAAAAATCACTAGATTTCATTTACTGGAACCGTAGCATTCGTTAAAGACTTTTGTGGTTTTGCGGTTTTAAACATCTTTCGTCAGAGTTATTCAAGTTGTAAAATATATTTAAATCTCTATCGTCAATATATAGTTTTGAACAAAATAATGTTTTTAGCGGTATCTAAAATGTAGTTAAAAAATGCCGTTCAAATCTAGTTTGAAATAAACATTCCACATTTAGAAAAAGTGAAAAAAATAAGAAAATGTTAGATATTTTCTGAAAAAACCAAAGGAAAAAGAGGAGACGAGAGAGAGAGAGAGAGAGAAACATTGGATCCACAAGTAGAACATTTATTTTATTTTTCAAGTTCGGTTTTTAACGAAAGGCTTAATATTAAATTTTCTGCTTTCTTCACCAGTGGTCTTCTCCACTACGTGCGCTATATAAATTTTCTCCCTCATTTTTCTCGCAGATTCCTTTCTCCTCGAGATTAAAAAAAAAAACAAAAAAAAAAACCTTTTTCCTCTTTCTCTCTCGACTTCTCTTAACCTCTCAGAGAGTGACTCAGACTCCGGAAAAAAAGGGTTTTTGCTTTTCGGGTTTAGCGAAGAAATCTTTCATCTTCCTTAAATCTTTGATCGAAGCTTTTAAAACCCAAATGGGAGCTCGCTGCTCTAAACTATCCATCTGTTGGTGGCCAACACATCTGAAATCAACTCTTAACGACGCTTCTGATCTAGGTAGATACTTAAAAAAAAAGTCTTTAGCTTTCCGGCATTTTCATTCTCTCAGCTAAAAAAGTTGAGTTTTTTTTATTTTTTGGGGTTTTTTTGGTTGTTGTTTTCCGGCAGAAAATGGAACGGACGATTTGCCGTCGTTTACCGAGTTCAGTTTCGACCAGCTACGAGCTGCTACTTCTGGTTTCTCGACGGACAGCATCGTCTCCGAACACGGCGTTAAAGCTCCTAATGTCGTGTATAAAGGCAGGCTCGACGATGACAGATGGATCGCTGTTAAGCGCTTCAACAGATCCGCTTGGCCCGATACTCGTCAATTTCTGGTACGAACTCTCGTAAATTTGGTTCCTTTGCTCATTTCAGTTGATGGTTCTATCATTTACAGTCCGAAATCGAATTTAAAATCTCTGCATTTGGTGGGGATACTGGTTTTTTCGGTTTTATTTTGTTGTTTACTGTTACATTTGGTTGATCTTTAGGAGGAAGCAAAAGCTGTGGGGCAGTTGAGGAACGAGAGGTTGGCGAACTTGATTGGATTCTGTTGTGAAGGAGATGAGAGATTGCTCGTTGCCGAGTTTATGCCTTTCGAAACTCTCTCTAAGCATCTCTTCCACTGTAAGGCTTTTCGTTAATTTCTAAGAGATGAGCGACACTGTTTAGGAGATTTAGTTGAAATTTCTGTTTTTGTTTCTATCCTTTTTAGTAGAAGATTGAAAGAATCATCTTTCGTTGCTATTCGTGTGAGTTTCCAATTTTGACTAAAAGTCTTTAGTTAAAAATGTGGGATGTATGCAGGGGATAGCCAACCAATGAAGTGGGCAATGAGGGTGAGAGTGGCTTTGTATCTTGCACAAGCACTCGAGTATTGCAGCAGTAAAGGCCGCGCCTTGTACCATGATCTCAATGCTTACAGGATCTTGTTTGACCAGGTCCTCTCTCAAGCTTACTATCATCTCTGATATCTCTCTATCTCTCTCTCTCTTGTTGTGATTAGATTCATGTTTCTATGAAGTTTTACTGGAGAATCGTGAGGTTTTCATGTAAGTTGCAGTTAAAGGATTCTGATAATGTTCTATACTCTGGACTACAGGATGGCAACCCGAGATTATCTTGCTTCGGTCTTATGAAGAATAGTAGGGATGGGAAGAGTTACAGTACAAATTTGGCTTTCACGCCTCCTGAGTACCTAAGAACAGGTCAGTTACTGGATATGAGATGCAATAGCGTCAAGTTGTGTGTTTGTTGTTATGACAAAGTTATATCATATTGATCTTATGAATCCATGTGTGTTTATTAACAACCCCTTACAGGGAGAGTGATTCCGGAGAGTGTGGTTTACAGCTTCGGAACGCTGTTGCTAGATCTTCTCAGTGGCAAACACATACCACCAAGCCATGTAAGTGCACATTTATAAGCACCTAAAGAAGTTCTTGATCTATTAGTTTCTTCTCTTTAAACCGAAAAAAATGTAGATAAGATTCCATATGGTCTACCATTGTTCTGCAGGCGCTTGATCTGATTCGTGGGAAGAACTTCCTGATGCTAATGGACTCAGCTCTCGACGGTCATTTCTCTAACGATGATGGAACCGATTTGGTTCGTTTAGCTTCCCGTTGTTTGTCGTATGAAGCTCGTGAAAGGCCAAATGTGAAATCTCTCGTGAGCTCACTCGCTCCTCTTCAGAAGGAAACTGATGTATGCGCTCACTAAATCACCTTCCTTTTATGTATCAACCATTCAAGTCTTGTGACTCCTCTTCTTATTCTGTATCTTTGCTGTTTTCTTCAGGTTCCGTCTTATGTCTTAATGGGGATTCCACATGGAGCTGCTTCTCCAAAGGAAACAACTTCGCTCACTCCTCTTGGCGACGCTTGTTCAAGGCTTGATCTCACCGCAATACATGAAATTCTCGAGAAGGTTGGATACAAAGACGACGAGGGCATAGCGAATGAGGTATGTACATGAACATGAAGCTTCTTCGTCTTCTATGAGGTCGATGACCTTGAAGTGTAGAACTTTCTTGCAGAAAACAAAATCTTCTGTAGTCTTCCATTGAGATCATCACTTGAATGCTGATCATTGTTTCATTTGCAATACAGCTCTCGTTCCAAGTGTGGACCGACCAGATTCAGGAGACCCTAAACTCCAAGAAGCAAGGAGACGCTGCGTTCAAAGGCAAAGACTTTGTCACTACCATCGAATGTTACACGCAGGTAAGGAATAAAAATTCGGTTACATGAAAATTGGAAAAAAACAAAAAAAAGTCGGTTACTTTCTTGAAACCCAGAAACATAATTCCCCGAAAACTAAACTCAATCCGTGTCTCTGTGTTCTCTAATTGGATCTGCAGTTCATTGAAGATGGCACAATGGTATCGCCAACGGTTTTTGCAAGGAGGTGTTTGTGTTATCTGATGAGCAACATGCCTCAAGAGGCTCTTGGTGATGCAATGCAGGCGCAAGTAGTGTCTCCTGAGTGGCCAACGGCTTTCTACCTTCAGGCCGCTGCTCTCTTCAGCCTCGGAATGGATAAAGACGCTTGCGAAACCCTAAAAGACGGAACTTCCTTGGAAGTCAAGAAACAGAACAACAGAAACTGAAAACTTCAAGTGTATAGGTTTCTTCCCTCTTTTGTCTTCTTCGTTTTCTGATTGGATTCTGAAAAAAAGCCTCATTGTCTTTTGAGTTTTTAAAGTTGTTCATGCCAAATTTGTGGTTTCCAATTTGAAGAGAGGATTCAGAATTCATATGTGATTTGAATCAAGAAAAGAAGAATCTTTCTCATTTATGTCCAAGATCCTTATCTGCTAGTGATTTCTTCTTTGAACATATTTTAAAGAGTAGTGGTAATTTAACACAACTATAGTAGTCCAGTGTTTTATCTATTACCAGTCTTCAAAGCCAAATATGTTTGTGTCTGAAACCAGAAGAGCCAAGGCTCCCTTGATCACACAGAGGTTTCACCAATCCGGAGTAAAGATGAATATTATACAAGATGTAAAGCTCACAAGGCACACAACAACAACAATCTAAAAACTAGCAAGTTTTTACAGCTACAAAACGTGTGAGTAATCAAGCGACAGGAGGGATTTTGATTCAGCGATAGCAAGCGGCTCAAGAACAGGAGAAGAGTGAGCGCGTGCGTGCGAGAGAGAGAGAGAGAGAGAGAGGAAGAGAGATGGAAATCGTATCACTTGAGGACTTTGAAGTGAAAGAGCCAAGAAACAATGAAGGCGAACACCATAGCGGCAAGTAAGAAGTTCATGACACGGCGACCATGCCAGATTCCCCGTGGCTCTGTCTGAATCTGAGTTTGTCCTGCAGTTGCTTGTGAATGGGCAGAGACAGTGCTCTCTGGGTTTGACTGCTCGCCAGCCACGTTCAGAGCCATTGCGCCGCATATCTCACATGTCCTGCTCAGATTCATAGAAACAATAGTATGATTAATGCTGATCAGTATAGCTTTCAGAGACTCTCTTCATCTTCTTCTAAACACACAAGAAGAAGATCTAAAATTCCAACTCCAACCGGTTTCTATTGCCTAAGACACTGCAAAGATGCGAAACAGAAGCTAGACAAGAGCTATGGGTATAACGGTAATTGGTAAGAATCAAACTATCTCAGCAAAAGGGACTGCAAAATTTCTCAATGCAGCTGCAAAATCAAGCCTTCACTGAAACCGTCTTCTAAAGAGAGAGACTTGAGACAACAAACAATCAATCCAAATGTGCAGGAAAATAAGAACATGAGGCACAAGTTGACAAATACATGGGAACATAAACTGAATAGTTCAACAAAAATTAGTGGCCACAAAACTGAATAGTTCACTAGACAATCTTTCTGAGAAGCAATCATATGGATCTCTAGAAATCAGAGGACAAGAAAAAAGAAGAAAAAAAAAACACTCCAAGTACACAAAACAAATAATTTGGTTTCCTCATTAAAGCTTCATCCTTTTACTACTTTTTTTTCTCCCACAGAATCTGTAGAATTTTCCAGAAACAAACAAATATTTAAAGTCTTTGAGAAAAATTGAGGAAACTTACATGTTTCCTTTGATCTTGAACCAAGTTTCAGCACACTTGCTGTGAGCTACACCCAAATCACCTTTACAAGAGCAACCCAATTGCAAAGGCAAACCGTAATACTCTTCTTCCTCATCTTCTCTTGCTTCATCTTCCTCGTCTTCTTCTTGTTCATCAGAATCATCTTCTTCTTCATCTTCTTTGTTACTCTCTAGAGGCAGATGACAGATCCTGCAATCTCTACCGCTTTTCTTCTTCTTCTTCTTCTTCCTCTTCTTTCTCCTCCTCGTCCTCTTCTTCTTACCACAGGAATGTAGCTGCTTCGCTGGCACCGTCACAACGCCGCTCTCTAAATCGACCTCCGACAAGGAATCCAAGTCGGAGGAGTCGCCGTCGACGCTAATTTCGACGGAGTACGGCGAGTCTCCGGGATTCTCCAAATGGTGATGAGATCCAAAAGCAAAAGAAGGCATTTTTTTTTTTCCCTTGAGGATTAAAGCAAAGAGGACATGGGTTTTACGAGGAAACAAAAGAAAGAAAAAATAAGCAAAAAAACAAAAAAGAAAAAGCTAATTTTGTCTTGGAGGGTTTATTGCAAAATTTTGTTTATTTTTGTATTTCTATTTTATTTTTCACTTGCAGAGAGAGAGAGAGAGAGAAGTAATGTTGGAGAAAGAGAAAGGAGTAGCTTTGGACAAAAGAGCAGCTTCTGTTCTGTTCTCTTTAATTATTACTATTATTTTTTTTGTTGTCTAAAAAACAAAAAATTTACTTCTTGTTTTTGTCTCCCTCAAGTTTGGAAGATATTTCAAACCGAGTGCTTTTTTAACATTGTTAGATCCCGTGGTACGGATTCCTAATTCATGATTCTGCATTGAATTTCCACTTAATTTTTTTGTCTATTCTGAATAAATGAATTAATTTCTCCTTTTTTTTCCCCTGAGTAAGAGTGAAATAATTTGTTTTATTCATAGTATTAGTTAAAATTGTAAAAGTAACTCTCCTTTTTAAGTAGCGAAGTATAACTGTAATCATTTAGGATTGTGAGTTTTCAAGATGAAGTACAAACCCACGTTTTAAAACTTAATTGGACGGAAAAGGCGTTTTAGAATTCTCTAGTACATTTTCTTCAATAAGTTAGGTTATTTTGTCTAGTACTTTACTTCTAGGTCACTTCTATAAAGCTTCATTCTAATTTAGTCTAGTACATTACTTCAATCAATTGGATCCACTGAACCATTTTCTGTAGACTTTTAAACAATTGACTAAAGGTAGTTTTTCCTCCATTTAGATTTTGGTTATTGACATAAAACAAAAAACATATCCTCATAAATTCTTATTTTAAATTGAAGTTTGTTAGAAACTGTAATAGTGTAGGGTTCGTTGAAAAGTATATAAACAGGAGGTCAAATTGAAAATGTTAAGAAGTTGAGGGGCATTGGTGAAACAAGACATAGAAATCACTGTCAATGTCAGTGGCTGTGTCAGGGATGTAACAATGTTGGCTAAGAGGAAACTCGCCGTTTCTTTAATAATTGTTCGAAAGAAAAATAAAAGAACACCACAATTTGAAAAATTATATATGTATTTCTCTTTTGTAGCTATATAAACTGAGTAGTTTAAAATAAAAGAACACCACAATTCTTGTTTTTTTTAACTAGATGATAGATATTTGGATAAAAGTAGTTATAAAATAAAATAAAAATTACTGTGAGCTTCACAAAGTGTGGAAGAAAAATGTTAAAAAGTTGGTTCTAGTTCATATAATATCAAATGACACAACAAGTCCCTCTAAGGTATCGTATGGGGAGATTATGGAAGTCAAGAAAACGAGTAAACATTCTTCCAACAAAAGTCGTCGTCAAGCGTCGTAATAAAAGATGCAGCGAAAGCATTGATGGACACAAATGGAATGATTGTCAGCGCAAGAAGATGAAGAAGGAACCTCCGGAAAGGGAACATAATTTAGAAGCATGTGGTGAGAGAGCAAGCATTGGAGTCGACCATAGAAGGATTGGGTCAAGATCAATACAGATGTTCCTATAGAAAATGAATGCAGAGAAGTTTGAAGTTGGCTGGATCATACATGATTCGACTGGTTTATGCTTAAATTAGTGGGGTTACTTATTTGATACCTAATCATTATCATATTTAATCAAAGATCGTAATATTTCCCACAACAACTTAACAACAGCTGATCGGATCTCAATGACAAAACAAAGAGCGTTGAGGGGTACAACCCAAACCAGAACAAACAAGTTCATACTTGATACTAGTAAACAAAACCTTAGGCTCGCTCAGTGATGCAGGCACATCAAGATTCAACTCACGAAGCGTAAAGTCTTAATAAGAAGCGAAAACTACGAATCCATTTTTCCTACAAACGCTATCAACGAATCCAAAGGGGGCTATCAAGTAACAACAAATGTGTCTTCCAAAGGAAAAGAAACCGGCAAACAGATATAATCGAGAAGTACCCCACACAAACAATGAAAGTGAACAACAGATGGATCAGGCGGCTTGTGCTTGAGCGGTTGCAGAGTTTGTTGCAGTTGCGGTCTTTGAGAGGTTTGGGATATACTTCCAGCATCGTTTGTGAACTCCGCTTATCTTCTTTGGAGCTTCCGCAGCTCGCAAGCCTGCATTTCAGAACATGTATGTTAAGTCTCATGGAAGCTGCATAAACTTTTAAGCAATAACTTTAGTGAGTGGCTACTAAATAAAATGCAACTCCATACCAAAAAACCAAAACCCTTCTCATAACTTGGAATCTTAACACCAATGCAATTTAAGACCATCGAGTTTTAGATAATTTTACTTAATATAAATGAAGAAAAGGTTAGACATTTTAAGCCTTTTTTCTTGGAATCACCCATATTCAACTGTGTGATCACTAAAAAGCAAAAACCCCAATAGACTTTGAGCAAATGCCCAGATCGAAGGAAGCAAAGTGTTGTATTTTCCTTGAGAAACAATTGAACAAGAAAAAACAGATGATGATGAATCAAACAAAAACTCACCATCTTTGTGAACAATCCCCCACGCTTTCCCATGCCTACCATCCTGCATTTGAATCCCAGAATCAAACAAAACCTCAAGTTTAGCTAAAGAAGCCCCCAATGATTTTGGTGAGAGAAACATTTTCTCAGCATACGGAAAGTGAAATGCCCAGATGTAAAGATCTTCAATCAAGCATGGATTACGAAAGGAGAGAGAGAGAGAACCTTGTAGAGATTGATCTTTGTGATTTCATAAGAGATTCCGTTCCAGTGAGCTTTAGCCATATGGTATCCGATTCCCCAGTTGGGTAGGAACTGAGCGACCTCGATTAGGTTCTTCTTCTTCTTTCGTTTAGGTTTGATCGGATCGGAGCTAGGGTTTTCGGTCGGCGGAGACGCCGGCGCAGAGAAATTTCTCAGGAGGTTGAGCGAGAGTCTGAAAGCACCGAGGGTTTCGGTTCTAGAGACTGCTCTGTTCACAAGTGTCGCCGCCATTCTCTCTCTCTCTCTCTCGCTTTTGCCGTCACTGTTGGGTTTCTGGCCGATCGGCGACTGAGGAGGTTTTAGGAGAAGGAGAGCACCAGAAGTTTTGGTTTATTCACAAACAGAACCAATAATATTTAATAAATTACAATTCGACCCCGTTACTTCTCCATATTGACCAACTTTGCCTATTTGTTTTTTTCACTCACTGTGTGTTAGGATCTCTATATTGAATCTACGTAATGAATTAAAGCAAATTGATTTGCAAATTTTGGTTTTTTAAGCTTTGAACCTCTTCTTGCAATATGTCTTCTACTACTTTGCTCTCTGCACCAAGATAAAGACACCAGTCCTAGAGAAACCAGCACTAACCTACTTTGTTTTATAAGTCTTAACAAGCCAATATAACGTGAACTCCGACAAAGCGGTATAAAGAGACAGTGACAAGAGCTTAACTGCTCTAACCTCTACTTCTTGGATGTCGTAAGCAATCTCCATATACTACTCTTGTAAGAAACTAGTTAAAGTCAAGTAATCACCATGTCCTTCCGCATATACTGTTTCTTACATAAGTTAACTGTCAAATCAATGAATCTCATAAAATTAGGCATCTGCCACTCATCACTAAAACCAACTTGAGGAGCTTAGCATATATATATGTGGAGATTTTGATATTTTATTTCACATGGACGTGTAATCGTTACGATACCATAAGCATTAAGTTGGTCAGAATATAATGCAATGCCATTGAAAAAAATATGAAGAAAATCCCATTTTATTATTCTTGATAATGAAAACATTAACAGAAGTCTACCAAAGTACATATTATGGAGACACAAGAAGGAAAAGCTTATAACTTAACAGCATGAATAAGATATGAGTTGCTAGAGAATGTTCACCAACAGTCTCTAGCGATTAAGGTCATCAAATGATTTGAGCTTGGCCTTCTGAAGGAATTGAGTACTCATACCCATTGACTTCTGTTGGTGCTCAGCTTGGTCTGAGAGTGCAAATCTAAACCTTCAACAGGCCATGCCGCCCTTTTACTGGAATCTGGAAAAAGGTCCCACGTCTCCCTAAAGAGCAAAGAAATCAAAACAGAGAGAATACGTGAGAAGCAAGCTCAAGATATCCGGTAGTGTTGAGAGACAGTACAACATATGAAAAGGGCAAGTTTAAATACCAAAATCGTATCTGGAAATGATGCATCATCACTGGGATTTCCTCTCATGGCATATCTGCTCCTAATTCCAATATCTCCAGGCCGAAGAGAAGGCATCCCAAGGTGTTCACTTATGGGACTTCTCGGTCCACCTCTGAGTTGTCCTTCTCCCAAGTCAATGAGAGGTTGAGATAATCTTGAAGCAGGTCTTAAATCGAAATCTGGCTCATGCCTCTCATGAGGCCTAACCGGTGATCTCTGGTCAGAGCCTCTATCCAATGATCTTGAAGAACCAGCTCCAGATCTTTGAACATCATCATTGTGAAAAGTCTTGAGGTAAAGCTTTTGAACAATGTTCAAATGTCTAAGTACATTTGGCTCTAATGAGTTAGGGTCCAATTGAATACCATTCAGAGAAGGATCATGTTCATCGCACTTCTTCTCTACCACAGGACTCTTCCCTAGGTTTGCCCGGCCATTTTTTATTCCATAGCCCTCCACAACGGTGCTTGATCTCTGGTCAGGTGTAGTTGAAGTTGCTTCATCACCTTGTTTCCCAACTGTATGATTCCAAGTTATCTGGTTTTGAGTCATCTGTAAGCTTGGTGCAGTCTGGCCTGAGCCCCCGTGCAACGCAGTAGTAGAATGATTGTTCAGTTGTGGTTGCAATCCATGATTTGGAGTAATACGACCTATGGGGGGTAAACGAGACTGCGGAGATACATATGGATTAAAGAAAGGGTCTCCTTGACGCATCTGATTATGAACCACATCAGGAGTTGGTGCCGCCGTATGCTGCTGTGCCAATGAAGGGTTTGACAAGGGTTGCTGTGCTGGTTGCATAACAGAGCTTTCAGAGACTGGGGCTCTTCCGTACTTATGCACAAGATCAAGAAGATGCTTCTCGTACTGAGCGCTTGCTAGTTGACTTGGTAATGAAGGTTGTTGTGTCTGCATCGTAGCAAGAGAGTGAGGTGGGGGAACATGCGGCACCTGTTGAGGGAAAGGATTCTGCACCGGAGGAGGCTGAGTTCCAACTTGATTATGATGCATGTGCATATTGTTTTGGGGAAATCCCACATGGTTTGTCTGATTAGGTTGTGGATATGCATGTGGCTGGTGTGGCTGACCTTGACCAATAGTATCTTGTGGCAGACTCTTTTGAACAATGTTGGCCTGAGGATGCATGGTATTCTGTATGTGAAGCTGAGAATGGAACTGTTGATATAGAGGCACTTGGGGGTTTTGTAAATGATGAGCTTGTGAAAGAGGTGTTGTTTGCGGATGTGCATGAGCTTGCAGGTCATGGAGACCTTGAGAAGCTACCCCTTGGTATGGAGCTGGTGGGAAAAAAAGATGAGGTTGATGCATAGCCAAACTCTGAGATTGGAGCTGTGGTTGAGCTTGCACCGGAGAGTGAGTTTGAGCCACATACTGAATTGCTGGCTGCGCATAGGGTACTTGATGTTGGCTAGCATTGTGGGGAGCTAAACCAGCTGGAAGATGCAACTGATGTTCTGAATTTGACATAGGAGCATGTTGTTGATGCATGTAGTATCCGGCATTGTTCTGGTAGTCCTGATGATATTGTTGTTGGGACCCTTCCTCACGAGCACTCGCTTGAGAGGTGACCAAAGCAGCACTCCCCTGAATGAAAGCATTAAATTCTAGGATCCCCTGGAAAAAAAAAACATTTTATAAGAAATTGAGAAACAAGCAAGTTATCTCTTTATTTTGACATGTACATATGGTTAACAGACTCACAGGACAAACTTGCAAATGCTCCTTCCCTTGACGATGCGCAAGTAGAATTTGGCACCAGTTGCACGCAACAAGAGAGCTACCGAAAGCACATCCTGAGCAATGCGATGAGCTCTCAGAGAGAAAGCCAGACCATTTGCATCCACTCATTTGGTATAAACAATGCACCACGACTTTGCCAATAGCATCAGCAAGAAGTTTATTTGACTCCACGAGTGGCTGAAAAGAAAAGACGTACGGTTTTTGTTTTGATGAGTAAACAGAAGAGAAAACAAAGAGGCACCAAAACAAAAAAATATTTTGAAAGAAGAAGAAGAAGAAAAAACCTTTGCATCAGCTTCTGTCACCAAGCAACCATCATAAGGGCACGCCATAGTGGTGCTTGCGGCGTAAGCTAAACACGGTTTACAGTATAAGTGAGTGCACATAGACTGGAGAGCGTCGCTCGGGTCGATAAGAAGCTGGCAAACCGAACAGAAATACTCCTTGGGAAGCGATTGAATGTTCGACACGCATATGCATTCGGTGTTGTAACCCATTCCTATTGGATTAAGGGTTTTCGTCGTCACCTAATCACAAAGGCAAAATCAAAGAAAGTCTATATGAGATATGACATCAACAAAAAAAAAGCCCTTGTTTGTATGCATATAGCTTCGTACCAGACTGATCTCACACAAAAAAACCCCGCAATACTAAAGATTCGCATCAATGTGATTTCACCAAACAGAAGAGATTATACACAGACGCACAAAGAGAGATCTCAAAAAAAAAAAAAATGTATATTTCTTATCGGTTAAATTTCCCCCATCATTTATCTGATTATACAAATACTTTCTCCAGCTTCCCACAATCAATTGCAAGAAATGGAAGAATTGCAAAAAGAAATGGAATTCAATCACAAAGGAAAGGACGAGTGAGATGCAGTTTATGGATTACACTAACGAAAGCAAACAATGGAGATCAATAAGCGTCGTTGATGGAAGTTGTGGGAAACTTACAGATGAGAAAATTGATGAACTCCGAGGAAGACAGAAAGAGGACTTAAGAGGAGAGCCGGAGACAGGATAAGACAATATTTGAGCGGTTTTGTTGTTTTTTTAAGTTTTCTTTTGAAACTGAGACAAACTTAAATACACACTCAAAGCTTTTTCTTTAGATTTTCTTTTTTTTTATTGAAGAACCATTAATAAACACTTTCCAATCCACACATTTTCTGCAATTAGATATCTAACGAAATCTAGTAATCCAATCAAATTCTACAATAACTAGATAAGTTTCTAGATTTCATAGATAACAACAAGTTATATATAACTAAACTTAGTCAAAATTTTAAATAAACTGACTATATAAGTTCGCGCGCTTTTTTAAAGTTATTTCTTAATTTATGCATTTAATTATTAATGAACATTTTGACCAAAAAACAAAAAAATACTAATGAAATAATCATGTAAATTTAATCATATATGAAAGATGAAAGATGATTTATTTAGTAACTACATAAATTCGCGCGCTTTTAAAAAAAAAAAATCTATATTTTTGTTTTATTATCATTTTCGACCAAATATTGGGATACCAGTGTTCTAAAACTCACACAAATGGTCTAAACTGATATGCATTTGTTATTGCAAGAGATTTGCCTTCCTGTTGGATTCATATACCAAATTTTCTTTGAATAGTTACATAACTAAATCTGATAGTTGTGGTATTTCAAAAGCTGATTTTTTTCCCCTAAAATAAAAAAGGTCAAATGTGCCATTTGCTAATAAATTCTTGACCAAATGAAAGAAAAAATATTAATAAAATTATTATATAAATTTAATTATGTATAAAAATAAATTGTTTACTAACTAAATAAGTTCGCGCGCTTTTTAAATATTTTTCTATAATTTTTTTGTTTGTTATGTTTCATAAAATTTCAATTCTTAATCATAATTTAAGAGCGATAGATTTATCGAAAAAACATTACACTGGTGTTCTACAATACTCTCACATTGATAATCTGAAACTGTTCTGCATTTGTTACTATTGCAAAGAGATTTGCCCTTCAATTGATTTTTTCCTTCAATAATTAGAATTACAAACTAAATTTGGTAGTTGTAGTATTTCTAAAGTTGATATTTTTTTTTCTTAAAATAAGAATAAGGTCAAATGTACACTTTAAAATTTTCAAAACCTCCCAACCATGTTCCAACAATAAATTACCTTAAACCAGTTTTCAATTTGACAAAAGAATCGGAAGGAAAACAGCTCCAGTTTCCTTGTTTTACAGAAGGAAAAAAAAAAAAACCCAAAAATCTAAATTTCAAAATTAGAAATCGAGTGAGAGAAGTCAAAACCAAATTGAGAAGGACACACATGTGCTTTTTTTTTTTTTTTTTTTGGGTCAAAGGACACACATATGCTAAACAGCTGAAATTGGGCAGCTTTTCCTTGTCCGCAACCTAAACGAAATAAAAAATGTGCGCACGCTTCTCTTACTTTCAGTTACTGACTCTGATCGCTCTTCCCACTTTTCCTCCAGAAAAACCGAAACTTTAAAATCCTCTTCTGAATCTCTTTTGCTTCATAGCATCCGCATCGATTAGTTTCTCTAAGCTCCTGCAAATGGGTCTCGCGCTCCATAATTACGGTCAGTGTGTTCATCAGCTTAAAGTATACCTGTGTGTTTGACTGTTTTCATAAAATTACGAATTGATTGCTCATCAATCTTCCTATTATAGCGATTTTCTGATCCGAATGTATCTCTTTTTAGGGGGAAAACATTGAATTTCGGGTGAAAGCAGCGAGCTTTCTTGAGTTCTAGCTGAATCAGATGAATGTAATGATGAGTTTCTCCGAATACATCCTATTTGAAGGATCACAAATCTTCATGAATGTCCTGTCTCTTACAGAGCTAGTTTGCTCATGAGCCTTTCTTGGACTCTTCCTATCAGGAAACAAAATCTTTGTTCTACATGTCATATGTTTGATACTTACATCAGCTAAAGACGGAATCTCTTTCCTTGTAAAGGTAAAAGGACTCAACTTTTAACTTCATTCACTCAAGATAGGGATTTTGAAAGGCAGTGTATGAATAAATGTGAGCTCTTTAATTGTGAATGATGTGTTAATTTCTCCATTTAAGGCTTGCGTTACTTCTTGTTCTTCTTCAGATTGGATATTTTCTTGGGTTTAATAATCGAGACTCATGAAACATGTGTGTGTGTGTGTGTGTTGTTTGCGTTGCTATGCTTCTCAGGGTTGGACAAAAAATGGGAAAGAACTAATTACTACTCCGTATCGAGTGTGAAGATGACGAGGCGATCTGTGTCTATGAACTTCACTTTGTTCTTGCTATTTCTGTGGAAGATCAAATGTGTATTCTCGGATTCCGGTTATTTAATCGGTCTTGGAAGCTATGACATCACGGGACCTGCAGCTGATGTCAACATGATGGGATATGCTAACATGGAACAAGTAACATCCGGTGTTCACTTCAGGCTCAGGGCTCGTTCTTTCATCGTGGCTGAGCCATACAGGAAAAGGATTGCTTTTGTTAATCTTGGTGCTAGTATGGCCTCACAGATTGTGACAATCAAAGTGATTGAAAGATTGAAACAGAGGCAGGTAGGTATATATCATAGCATTCTGTTTATTTCGAATGCTAAGCGTGTTATATTCGATTTCTCAGTAGCTCTATTATGATTTACTTGAAGGTACGGTGAGCTTTATACGGAGGAAAATGTTACAATCAGTGGAACTCATACTCATTCCGGTCCAGGGGGTTATCTCCAATACATTCTGTACTTAGTTACATCTCTTGGGTTTGTTCATCAATCGTTCAATGCTCTTGTGGATGGTATAGAGCAAAGTATTATACAAGCTCACAGGTCCATTTTAATCAACAAAGGTGAGGGATTCAACTTGTTGCATACTTTTTATGATTCATTTATATGTTATTGTTGCTTTCTCTTAAGACATTTCTTTTGGAGCTGAACTTGCAGGGGAGCTCTTGGATGCTGGTGTGAACCGTAGTCCCAGTGCATACCTTAACAATCCGGCAGATGAACGTAGTAAATATGAATATGACGTTGATAAAGAGATGACACTTGTCAAGTTCGTTGATGATCAATGGGGTCCAGTGGGTAGTTTCAACTCATGGCACATCGATGAGCCGTACAAATTCTTTGATCAGCAGGGACAACAAAGGCACTGCAGCACGTATCATGGAAGACTGGTTTGAACGAAAAGACTTCCGCGTATCATATGATGTTGAATCTCATAGAAGAGTCTCAAGCATAATCACAGATCCTCATGGTAAGCCTAAGTAACCATAGCTCCAAGAGTTTGGTAATGGTGTGTTATTGTAAAACGAACTTCTTGTTGCTTTCGTTTCAGATCAAGATTTGCTGGAAATGGCGTCCTTCTTATTGTCTACAGGCGGTAAAACCGTTACAAGGATGTCAAGTGTTGCCAGACGGGTCAGAAGTGGATTCAGACACGCTGACAAACCCAGCTTTGTCTCTGCCTTCTGTCAAACTAACTGCGGCGATGTTAGTCCGAACGTGCTGGGAACCTTCTGTATAGACACAGGCCTTGCTTGTGAGTTCAACCACAGTACTTGTGGTGGAAAGAACGAACTGTGCTACGGCCGTGGCCCAGGGTACGTCTCTCGATTTAATATGGTATTAGAGACAAGCTTGTAAGATACTTAGATGTATAACTCGACATGACTAAATCTTTCAGCTACCCTGATGAATTTGAGAGTACGCGCCTTGTTGGAGAGAGACAGTTCAAGAAAGCTGCGGATCTTTTCAATAAAGCTTCTGAGGAGTGACTATCGTCAAGCTTTTGTCGATTTCTCTCAGCTTGAAGTGACGATTGATGGACAAGATGGAGGCGCTGAAGTGGTGAAAACACGTCCAGCTGCAATGGGTTTTGGTTTCGCTGCAGGAACAACTGATGGACCTGGAGCATTTGATTTTCGACAAGGAGATGATCAGGTAAAACCCCAAATTCTCCTTGTATCTTTCTCATAAAGATGTTTAGTATTATAGTGTTGTTGAATAATCAAACTTTGTATGTTTTGACTTGTTTGCTTTCTGGAGGCTTGTGAGGAACCTTCTCAAGAATCCAACCGAGGAACAAGTCCGATGCCAGCGACCTAAACCAATATTGCTCGCAGTATATAGCCACATTTGAAGAATACCAAGTTCAGAGATATGAGGTCGGTCAGAGGCTGAGATAGGAAACAGAAAAAGCTTGGATCTTTCTTGATTTCTCGCTCTTAACCAACTCTGTTTTTGTTTTTTTTTCTCAGGGTGCATCGACTTTGTATGGACCTCACACGCTAAGCGGATACATTCAAGAATTCAAGAAACTAGCAAATGATCTTCTATCCGGTCAAGCCACTGAACCAGGGCCCCAACCACCCGACCTACTTCACAAGCAAATAAGCTTACTAACACCTGTGGCTGCGGATACGACACCAGCTGGAACTAAATTCGGAGATGTCATATCGGACGTTCCTCGGTTTTCCAAATTCAGGAAGGGAATTGACATAGTGACGGTTAAGTTCCGGTCGGCTAACCCGAGAAACGATCTGATGACGGAAGTGACTTACGCGCTTGTTGAGCAGTGGCTCGAGGGAAGTGAAACATGGGTTCCGGTTTACGATGATGACGACCTTTGCCTCCGGTTTAAGTGGTCGAGACCGTTCAAACTCAGCACGCAGAGCTCAGCGACGCGACTATCGAATGGACCTCTTCACCTGGCGTTTATAGAATCACTCACTTTGGTTCTGCCGAAAGCCCTTTGAGCTCCATTCACCATTTCTCTGGTTCCTCCAGTGGTTTTGTTGTGTGTTGAATAAACCTTCCAACAGACCTAGAGGGTCTCTAGTCCTTGGCTACTAATGACGTGTTCAACGTGGATTATTAAACCTCTTAATTGCAAATTAGAAGAAAAGAAACCTTTAATAGTAACACCAAGGATTGAGACTCTGTACTTGTTTTCTGAATTCGTTACGCCATTGTAGTCGCTTTTAAATCTTGATCTCGCTTTTCTTCATTACTACTCTAGATCATTGAGAGAACCCCATTTTTTAAGATCATCATCATCGTTGTTAAAGAGAGAAAGTGGAGTGTTATTAATTTAGCCCAATCGGTGCATCCGAGATTCCGCTTATCTTCTTCCCGTTCCTTATAGAGCGAAACAATGGCGGATCTCAAACCCAGGATCGAGATTTCGTTCCTTGAAACCTTCATTTGTAGCGCTTTCGCAGCTTGTTTTGCAGAGGTATCTACTCCCAGATGATCCATTTCTGTTTTTGCCTTTTCTCATTTTTAACCATGGATTGACTATTGCGAAATTGCAGATGGGAACTTTGAGTCGGTGAATTTTTCCTGGATTCGATTAATTTCTCATCTGTTAGTTATTTCTTCAGTTTAATCACTTGCAACACTGAAGAACAAACCAATTTTCTTCTGCCAGAGAAATTTGTCACAGATTCACCTGTATTTTCCTGATTCTCTTCTGTTTAACGACTTTTGAGCTGAAAACAAAAAAAAACTTTTAAGACTGATGTTACTGAAATTGGCAATTCCTTTCTTTTTTTTTTTTCCAGTGGAAGAAAAATAAGATACTATTGATGGTCTAGTCTACGACTCTAAGTCCACTTTTGGGAATTTTTCGTGATGCTTATTGACATTTTGAGCTATATAGGTTTTAGTGTTTTTGGAAATCTGGCAAAACAATTAAGTGCGAGTTCCCATTTCAACAATTTGACTTTTCGTATGTTTCAACTCTACTTTCAATACCTGTTCTTGTGTTTCTCTGTGTGTGTTTGCGCTACTCTTTTAAGTCTGTCGTAGTCTTGATTCAATCCCTGATTCCACATTTCACCGCATGAACGAGTGATGTTGCAGCTATGTACTATACCGTTGGACACAGCCAAAGTAAGGCTTCAGCTCCAAAGAAAGATCCCCACGGGAGACGGAGAGAATTTGCCCAAGTACAGAGGCTCACTGGGTACTCTATCTACCATAGCAAGAGAGGAAGGTATTTCAGGGCTTTGGAAAGGTGTAGTCGCAGGGCTGCATCGTCAATGCATCTATGGTGGCTTAAGGATTGGATTATACGAGCCTGTGAGTCTCTGATTACTTAGTTTCCTTCTCCGGTGCTTTTTCCTTATATCTGATGAATTGTGTTTACTTTTGCGATATCTGGCCAGGTCAAAACATTTTTGGTTGGAAGTGACTTTATTGGGGATATTCCACTATATCAAAAGATTCTTGCAGCTTTGTTAACCGGTGAGTCCAGTTCTTGATTTTGATCGTCTAATATGAGTGAAAGCTCGACGATAATAAAAAGGATTCTTTTTTTGTGTGTGTGGCAACAGGAGCTATAGCCATTATAGTAGCTAATCCAACTGATCTTGTTAAAGTTCGGCTTCAATCAGAAGGAAAGCTACCGGCTGGGGTTCCTAGGCGTTATGCGGGAGCTGTAGATGCTTATTTCACCATCGTGAAGCTGGTTAGTAAACTAATCTTCGAATAAAAAACGTCAAAAATACTAGGTTAGCAGAGATTTATATAGCCTTTTGATTTATGAAACAGGAAGGAGTTAGCGCGCTGTGGACAGGGCTTGGTCCTAATATTGCAAGGAACGCTATTGTAAACGCTGCGGAGCTAGCTAGTTATGATCAGATAAAGGAGGTGACATTTCTTTACTCACTAATTGTTTTATTATTGTTTATGAGAATGTTTGGCTTCTACTGGTGTTTGGTTAGTCTTTGTTTGTTTTAATACTTCCATACATATGCAGACAATTATGAAAATTCCAGGCTTCAGAGACAGTGTTCTAACTCATCTACTAGCTGGTTTAGCTGCAGGATTCTTTGCTGTCTGTATCGGTTCACCAATTGATGTGGTAAGCATTCATTTTTCTTCCTTTATATAAAACAACAACAAGATTACAAGATCCCTTAGCTCTCGTCTCATCATTTTCGGTAGATGTATATCTAAATTCACTGTCAGAGAGAAGTGATGGATCTGAAACAAAAGTGCTAAATGCCTAAATCAACGACTTTTTTTTGGGGAACGAACACAAAAGCTTTAGTAAATGATTGAGTTGTATTTATAGATTTGTGGCAAAGATTGAATCTTATATCTCTCTTCTGCAACATCTGGTAAAAGGACAACACGGCGTCCCATGGATAGAATGGACATAGCACTACCTTGAAAGTGACATTGATCTAGCATCTCACATGTTTGTGTCTTCCACATATATGTTTCTGACGTCTTGCTTGGTGATCTGACTTTCGTAAATGCATCATTATTAGATAATAAACGCTCTACCGAAGGAGAGATTAGATTGTAGGGGAAGCAGAACAAAATTTTAACTTGTTACTGAAGGAAGCAAAATGACTGATGTCTTTTTATGTTGTTCCAGGTGAAATCTAGAATGATGGGAGATTCTACTTACCGAAACACAATCGATTGCTTCATCAAAACCATGAAGACTGAGGTTGATATCTTTTCGCAATAAATCCCTTTTTCAGCTCACATTTAGCAAACTCTCTCTTTCAAAACCAATAATTATGTGTCTTGTTTTGGTATCTTTACAGGGAATTATGGCCTTTTACAAAGGATTTCTCCCCAATTTCACACGACTAGGAACTTGGAATGTCGTTATGTTCCTCACACTTGAACAAGTAAATTAGAATTCTTCTCCTATTCTCAGTTACTCTTTTTTTTCTTTTTTATGATGATGATGATCAATTTGGGTTTTGGTTCTCCTTTTAATCCTGTTCTCTCTGTTTCATCTCTACTTTTGTGGCAGGTGAAAAAAGTGTTTCTAAGAGAAGTATTGTACGATTGATTCTGAGATCCATAGTCCAGAAACCAAACCTTATTACATAATTCCTTCTAAAAACCTCGAATTGTTATACTTTTATGTTATGACTTGTGAGCTTTCTCATATAGATTTAATATAGAGAAACATATTATCCAATCCGATTCTTATTTTTTTGGGGTCAGAAACTCTTTTAATAGAACGGAGGATTCTTTATTTGAATATATCTTTCCAAAGCTAGATAGATAGTCTTAAAAACACAGGGGACACACTAATCCACACGACATTACAATGAAACCGGGTTTAAGCCCTTGGAACCAAGTAAACTCTAGATTTGATGATTGATCCTTTCCCTTCATGGGTAAGCTTGAATCCTGGACAAACAGGAAACCCGACTACCTGACCCGCGGGAACACGGCCGTCGGAGAACCTCACGACGCTCTCCATGTACTGAGAATGAAACTCGGCTCCTCGGTTTGCTTCAAAGTGACTCGGGGATGGATCGAGCGAGAAGGCCAAGAGGTGAAGCAGCCAGACCGCTTTGGCTAACCCCAAGAACTCTCCATAGAACTGGCTTCTTGGGTGGTTTCCAGCTAGAACCAGCTCCCGCTGCTCCGAGTCCCCGAACAACGACTCTTCCATTTTGTGGTGAATGATTGAGAGGTACTTCTTTGAACAGAACTTACCTAAATGGCAAGTCGGTAAGATCCCTAGCAACTCCATGGGATCCATTGCTTTCATGTCTTTGAACTGCGCAAAGCAGTCTCGGCGGTATTGATCCGGGTTGATCAGAGAAGAGAGGCTTCCGTCCATGTAGAAGGTTTCGTGATCGAATCCTTGGAAGATTTTTCGACAGATGTATGATTCGAGAGCGAATCTCGCGTGCTGGTTCGGGACAGAGGACTGAACCGAGGATGCTAACGCAGAAGCTGACATCCCGTCTGATGCTGCTGAAGCGGCTTCAATGGAGCGAACAGCAGCTGCAATGTCCCAATGCGCAGCTCGCATTAGAGACAGTAGAATCCCTGTGAAAGACTTTGATGCTTCTTTCACCTGAATCATCGTCATCTCGAATAACTCCGGCACGGGAGATACAGCAACTGTTCATGTTCCCATCACAAAGTTATAAGATTTCAGAGAGATATTACAAATAGGATTCGGATTAATTAAAGCAGAGAGAAGAGAAGAGAGTGAGACCTTGCGTGCTGCAGTTAACTTTCCGGCTTGAAAGCAGCCGGTGTTTCTTGCCTCCGTTACCGTTAGCCGTGGAAGTGGCCATTTTGAGTTTCTCCTTCAGATTCTCAATCTCAGTGTCTTTCGCCTTCACTTCTTTCTTCAGCTCCTTCACGACGGCTTCGTACGGCGCCACCGCCTCTCTCAGCATTCCCCTGCCGCTGTCGTTTTTCCTCCGGCCACCGCTTCCGCTACCTCTCATCCTCCTGAATCTCTCCCTCAGCGAACCGATCCTTCTCAGCTCAGCCACCATCGCCATGTCAGCGTCGTGCATCTTCTCTGGATCCCACGGCGAGTGCGCGTCCTGAAGCGCCACGTAAGCTCTCTTCAGAGCTGCTGCCGCCGCGAAAACTTCCTCCATCACCATCTCCATATCCTGCACCGCCTCCACACTCACGCCGCTCCCTCCGCTCTTGCTCTGAGCCCTGATTGTCTCCTCTTTACCATTCTCCTTCTCCAATGCGTCTTCGTACTGAATCTCTCCTTCCTCCTCCTCCTCCAAATCCTCTTCTTCAGTATCGTACTCTCCACGGCGGTTCCCAGCGAGATCTTGTCGTCCGGCGGATAGTGGATGCAACATACAAGAAGCCGTCACCCGCTGAATCAGATCCGAGAAGTTTGAAACCTTGTTCGCCATTTCTCCTCGCTTCTTCGTCTTGCAGAATTCGCCGGTCCGACTGCAAACGCCGCCAAATTCCAGAAACGGTGAGGTAAAAAATAAACAAATCAAACCTCCGGAATCGTTGGACGGAAAGTGACGGAAGCTTACCTGCGGGAATGATGATTGTTGTTCTCCGATCGCAGAGCAAATCTGGGAGGATCTCGATTGAACTGAACTGAGTACCAGTACTCAATGTCCTTGGGCTCAGTATCTAAGCTCTCTCGATCACTCTTCTTCTTCTTACTGCGCAGTGAAGAAAACCGACTCCAGAGAGTTAACGCTACCGGAATAATTATTTCTCCGGCCAATGACCGAAATAACCGGAGATTTCTGGTTATTATTTTATCCTAATGTCTCAGAGATTCGAGTCAGTGGAGAGAAGAATAGTCAATAGCCAATAAGAACTGATTCATAATTTACCGAATTACCCCTTTTATCCTATTACGCTTTGACCCCTCTGATTTGACTCGTAAAGGCTTACCTCGATTTTGGGCCATCTGGAAAAAAGTTTAGGGTCTTTCACAACCGCACATGGTCCTCTTATATGTTTCTTTTTAAATAACCCAATATTTTTATTAATAGAAGCCAATATATTTTTTTCATCTTAGGTTAATTTTATATTAGTAAAAAATATAGTATTCACTAGTTTGTAATTTATATAAACGCAATAAATATCACATTTGGCTTTTTCTACTAAATAATTATAAATTTCTAACTTAATCATTTCATTTAAAAAAAAATAAGTTTATTACGATAGTTTAATTTTTTCAATACTTTGTTTTTTTGGTATTCTCTCTTAAAAGACAAAGTGGAATATGAAAAGTAGTCATTATTAAGTGGTATGGTAATTGTTTTAGTGCTCAAATTTTTGTTAATATCTATTTTGATTGGTCGAGGAAATGATCCTATAAAGTCATGGCATGGATTTTGCCTTAATCCAAATCATAAAAACTCTATAAGTTAATAATATTAGAACTATGATATTGTATTAATTTATAAATTTATTAATTTATCGGTTTTGAATAAAATAAATTATATATTAATAATTAATTAAAAATCATATTTTTGTAAAGTTTATAATATTTTCAAAATTTTATTTTTAAAGTATAGATGAATTGTAACAACTAACAATATTTCAATTTTAATATTAAAAACAACAATATATTCATATTTTAATAGATTATCATAGTTATATATTTGTATAAGATTATTTTTATGTTACTTATTAATTTATGATATTAATAGGACCTTATATTTACATAGGTTTCTTAAAAAGATTATTATCTTATTATCTTATCGATTTGTGTTATATTTTGAACTCATCCAATTTAGAACCGGATAAATTTTTTAATTTATAGAGTTTATACTGTAGTATATTACTACAGAAATCATCGTTGTCATTTCTTATAAACTATATGATATATCAAAATATATCGATAAATCCAAATTTATCATCAAACCCGTATCAAGTAAAAACACTTTTAAACTCATCATACCGAATAAACCACAAAACATATTTATTCCAACGAAATTAAAGAAGGAATGAGAATATTCATTCACCTGTGATTCCTGGGATTAAGTGAACATAAAAGTATGCCTGGCAACATTCTCTATCTCCTTCTCTCTCTCTCTCTATAACATACGAAGAAGAAATTGATGTGAAATTGAGGTTCAAAGTTTGGCATCTAAATAGAGCATTCAATTGAAGATTTAAGGGGAACATGCCAATGAGAAAAAGGGTTTTGATGTGACAAGTATCAAATTTATTATTAAATAATGAATATAATTGAGGAGTGGGATTTTTTCCTTGTTTTAAGTTTGGACATCTAGCCATTTGTTGTGTAGTTTGTTCTTACAAATCATTTGAACTTCACTCGTTATCCAAACTCTTTAATCGGAGTCTGAATCTGAAGCCGCTCATAAAATTATAGAAATGCGATTTCAAAACACGACAAAATGATTTTGCTTGAAAATGTGACCCAATACAAACCACAAACACATGACTTTTTTTCTCTAATATATCCTCCATTAAAAAAAAATATAAAATTTCACTCCATATGTTTGGCGAGAAGAAACGTTAGCTTACTAATTAATCGAGTGAATTTCTTTTGATTTGTTTGAACAGTCTAAGAAAGACTCATAATCAAAAATATTAAATAGTTTTTTTTTAGGGCCAAACATCAAATAATCTTTTATAAATCGGATATTTGTTGTGACAAATAAAAATCAAGATGTTAAATCAATGAATTGCGCAAGCTAGGGAAAAAAAAGTTAAATCAATATACTTAATCTTGAAATCCTTTGCAATTTTTTTTAATGGAAATGTTAAATTAAACTAACTAAAAAATCGTTTTTACAATAACTACAACTTGAGTTTAAAAATTTGAAAAACTAACTATTTTACAACCATATTTATATTAGCGGAAAGAGAACCGTAGTTTCAATCCCTTTTTATATCTCTAATCGTCTAATTATCGAATTGTTATGAAACGGTTGCGCATTTACATCCTTTGTAATTTCTTGTTAGATGATTGCTTTGAATATAATTGTGTATCTGATCTATGCCTCCCTTGTCTTTTTATAGAGATGATCTATGCCTCACTAACCTTCTTGTTATAGTTGATCGCTTTAAAAGTGAAAGTATTTCTCTTGAAGGTAGGAGTCAAACTTTCTCTTCGTCACTAGATCACTTACCAGTTTTTAACTCCTTCACAACGCAACCTCAAAATTTCTCACCGCTTATTTAATTGAATTTGTTTTCTTCTTAACCCTAATTAAGCTTTTGCAAGTTTGACTTAAGAGTAAAATCATACTCAGTACTTGGTTCTATAAATACGCTAAAAACAAAAGTGGAAACCATTGAAGAGCTTTTATTAGTTTCCAACCAACAGTTTTGACAAATCCAGTTCTCCCGTTATTTTATAGATTAATATTTTAAACTAACCTTTGTAATGTGTTTTAGAACAACAATGATGAACAGCGTTTTTAGATTTGAAGTTGGCACATGTCTCTTGTAAATATCTAAGCCAAGGTTTTCGAATTTTCAAATATTTTCTTTTTTTTTTTGGTATCCATATATATATATTTTATTCCACTCCGTTTAGCTTTGATTGCTAATTTAAATGTAAGACTTGGTTCAAACACACATTTGCTAAAACACAAAGCATGATAAGTGTGTATATACTTTAATAATTTCCAATGATAAACTAGGTACAAATCTTTTAATAAAGTTACCATACAGATTTGTTAACATAGCTGGGGGTATAAAAGTATATATGAATAAATTATTGGATATTTTATGAAAAGGACAATAATAGTATTATTAATCAATGGTA
Source organism: Alliaria petiolata (assembly GCA_020283515.1). Lineage (NCBI taxonomy): Eukaryota > Viridiplantae > Streptophyta > Magnoliopsida > Brassicales > Brassicaceae > Alliaria > Alliaria petiolata. The sequence goes on from JAHZTW010000001.1 coordinate 288,342,125, forward strand.
ATTAGAAGGAGAATTATAAAAATTATGGGTGTAATATACGATGATCGGATCGAGTAAGAGGAAAGGGTATGTCCAAAGGTGTAGGACATGAAGGCACGGAGACAAAGTGATATGTGGTGTCCCCAACAATTAACTCTGTTGTTAAGCATTTGTGTTTTACCAATCTTTTGGACTCACTTCCTCACTCTTGCTTTCTCGTTTTTTCTTCTACTCTTATATATCTTGCCTATTTTGTTTTCTTCGTCCACAAAAATATTTATACACAGATCATGATATCATATTGGGCTATTTAGGTATATGACTATATTGGAGGACTTAATTAGGTAGATAGAAAGAGGAATTTGTAAAAAATACCACAAATCTAGGCATTGTTTGCAAAAATACACTATTATGTGCTTGTTATAAAAATAGAGTTTTTAACAAAGAAACCACTCAACTAAATATGAATCGAGAAAAAACCCTTCAACTATTAATTTAATGTAAAAACCCATCAACTATAAGTCCGTTAATGGAAAAACCCCTTCGTCTATAGTACCATCAACTAAAGATGAATTGAGATAAAATTCCTCAATTATAAATTTAATGTAAAAACCCCTCAAGTTCAGATGTATCAAGTATTTACCACTCAACTATAAATTTAATGTGAAGACCCCTCTATTTCTGTCTACAATGACATTAAAAAATAAATAGTCAACATTAAATCAAATACGATTTTGATTGTAAAAATTGGCATAGATACGATGTGATAATGAGATTCTATGTTTAGACAGTTGATTGAAGAATACATATACATTAAAAAAATTTATACAATTTAATTTATCTAGAGTTTTGAGAAACTGAAATAATTTATCAAATTGTACAGAAAATTTGATATTTATTTATTCTTCAATTAACTTTCAAGCCACATAATCTTACTTTCTGAAATTAAAGTTTGATAATTTTAGCGTTTATCATATTGTAGATTTTAAAATTTTAAATATTTTTTCTTATTGAGTTTCAAGATTTTAAATACCTTGCTGGTTTTGAAAGCTATCACATTATTTTAAAATTATCTATGTCATTTTTACAATCCAAAGCGTTTACATTTGATTTATCGTTAACCGTTTAGGTTTTAACGTAACTCTAGATAAAAGGTTTATGGGTTTTTACATTAACTTTTATAGTTGAGGGGTTTATTCCCAATCATTATTTATTTGAGAGGTTTTTTCATTAAAATCTTTTGAGATTTCGCAAAAAACACGTGTCGCCGTTAAGGTTTTAACGGTATTGTAGACGGAGGAGTTTTTTCATTAATGGACTTATAGTTGAAGGGTTTTTACATTAAATTTATAGTTGAAGGTTTTTTTCTCGATTCATCTTTAATTGAGGGGTTTTTTTTGTTAAAAACTCTAAAAAATACCACTAAGGTACAAACTTCTAAAATTTTCGGCTTTGACACGAGCCGAAGAAGATGCCCCCCAATATGGCATATGCAATGGATGGATCAAGATCAACTTCTTAATCTTTGATGGAGAAACAAAATTGAAGAAGCATGAGTACTATTGAAGAAAGATCTTCTTAATCATGCTCAATAATTATTATTATTGTCGTTAGAGTTATCGTTAATAGTTGCCAATTATGTTCTCAATTTTTTTATCAAATAATTGCCAATCAATTTTTTTCATATGCGTTTGAGTTCTTCTTCTTCTTTTTTTTTTACTTTTTTTGTTCCGGTCATGAAAGAAAATTGTCTAAAAATCAATAGTCCACGAACACAAATCACCAAACATAGTTTTAAATCTTCACCAAACTCTATTGCGGTATGATATTCTGATGATTGCTACAAATGGAAGATATGAGCTGCCTTAACTCATAAAAGAATTCTCGGCTTCAGAAACTTGGAGAGCTTTCACTTTAATTTTGTTCAGTGTCTCCTATGGTTACTACCTCCATCCATAGACAGGGATGTGTCACTGATTATGAGTTAGAGTTTCAAGCCTCCATCTAGGAGATTTGTGAGGAACGTAACGCAAGACTTCACTCGTTTACCTCTCGACCAGCCTCGGCCATTATCGCACGTGGGATTTTTGAACAGAGAGAAACATAGATAGATAATAGTGGAGAAGGAAACATGGTTTATCATTATCTTTTCTTAGAGCATCCACATTGCAGAACTTTTGAGAAGTTCTTAACTTTAAAAGAAAAGAAAAAAAAATGACATGGCACAGCTTTTGGGCAAGAATCGGATCTTCCCAGAGAGTTTTGAGAATCGGTTCTTCCGGTTTTGCAGACCACGTGGCGCGACATGATTTGCTAATTTTTTTTTTTTTTTTTGCGAAAACCGTTTTTTTTTTTTGTGAAAATCTTTTTTTTAAATGATTTTAAAAAAATATATATATATTAAAAAAATTAGAAGAATTGTGGGCTCTCCATTGCTGATGCCCTTAATTAATTTGAAAATAATTTAAAACGTAAAAAAAGAAACTCAGCGAGAGAAGGCGGGGATATATAATTCCTATTCCTAAAAGTATTAATCTGACATTTGTTGTATATATAAATATGCATCATTAATTACCTCACAGAGAGTGTTCAGATCGCAACACTACTCTTTCTCACTCTCCCACAATCGCACAACAAATCCCTAAATTTCCTTTGACCAGTAGCTAGAATCAAAGAGTATACGATGGCAAACGACGATTCCTTTAAGGTGTCGGAGATGCTCTATTCTTTACAACACCTCCCTCTTATTATATTACAAAGTGGTGGTTTGGTTCCATGTGTTATTTGATATTGCTTTTTGTTCGTAGAGAAATAAGATCACCTGGTGGTCTCTCACCAAGTCTCTCACTATAAAATATTAATAAACTTAGAAAAAGAGAAGAGAGAGAATGGAGTGAGTCTCTCATTTGAGAGATTATGAGAAACCCATGAGAGACTCATCTCATGTGTTATCTTCATATCATTAGTTTATTTTTCTTTTTTAATTTAAAACTATATAATATAATTAAAATTATTATTATTATATTGGTGATAGACTTATGTGAGTCTCTCACCAATGCAGATGCTCTAAGTTGGGGAAATGGGGGTTTTTTTTTTCTTTTTCTTTCGAGAAAACGTCTTTTTCTTTTTGTGTTTCCAATATATTGTGGTACGGTTATGGATATTCTGAGTTTCTTTCGACCCATAAAAGATTTTTGTTCTAGACGTGTTGAGAACGTATATTTCTTTTAGAATATTATTTCATCAAAGCAATGTTTATGTATCATTGATTTTACAAATAAACTTATATGATAATAAAAAGGGAAAATTGAAAATAAAGGATGTTTTTAGTACTTTCTTGTCCATTTACACTTTTATTTTAGTAGGTACAATTGTGCCTAAACTACCCCACAATCATATATTAATATTTTATTTATTTGTAAAATTTGTTTTTAATATTAATTTAAATAAAAGGAAAAAATATATATTCAAGGAAACAAAATTTTTTTATTTTTCCAAAACAGTAAAAAAAAATATTTACAAATCTTTTTCGATATGTTCTGCGAAATTCAGAAGGTGTCTTCTGCTCATTCTGATCTGCGAATTGTAGAATGTGTCTTTTGCAGTTTCTATATGTTCTGTAAATCTGTAGAATATATATTCTGCATAATGTACGTATTCTGCGATTTCGAAGAATTTACATTTTGCATAATGTACGTGTTCTGCGATTTCGTAGAATTTACATTATGCTTAATGTACGTGTTGTGCGACTTCGTAGAATATATATTCTGCATAATGTGCGTGTTCTGTGAAATTCAGAAGATGTCTTTTGCAAAATTCAGAAGGTGTCTTCTGCGAGTTTTTGAATTAAGAGTTTTAGAACATCTCTTCTCTTCATCTTCCACGCTGTTTCTTAACTCTATTTCTGTGTTTATGACCCATTCAGATTTCTGCAAAAATCAATTGTCTAAACCAAAAATGATTGGATAGATTTCACATAAATCTGGTGAGTTTATTGAATTTGTTGTTTGTTTTACCACAAATTGATCTTTGTCAATTCTATTTGGGAGAATTGATTAAAAAATTTGTTCATCATAGATAAATTTTTTGTTCATCATCGATTTTGGTGAAGAAGAAGAATTGAACGAGAGAAATTGAGAGGATCAACTTAGGGTGAGAAAGAAGAAGGTCGATTTTGGTGAGGAAGTATAATTTGTTTTTTCGAGTAAATTTCAGCCCCACCAAAATGGGTCTTACAAAATTTTGAACCCAACTTTTTCATGTGATTTTAGATAATAATCAAAAGAGGGTATTATATATTATAATTATATTCAAAAAATAATTAATAAATTAAGAGGGTACAATTGGATTTCAATTAATATAAAGAATAAGTTACCAACAATTGCAAATAAAGGTGTAGATGGACAAGAGAGTAGTAAAAACATCCTTTATTTCCAATTTTTCCTAAAAAAAAAGGATTAAAAAGGAAATTTTGGCGATGTTGTTAGATATATATTCTTTTCAGATAATAAATCTGACTTTTGTTTAAAAAAATTATTAACTAAATACTAATATATACGAATCATATTTTTGTTTTTTTGGGTAAAAAAGATCATTAATTTACACAAATTAACTTCTATAATAATAAAAATAGGGGTAAAAGGAATCTGGAGCGATGCTGTTAGATATATATTCGTTTCAGGAGAATAATAACCTGATTTTTGTTATAAAAAAACTAAAGTAATCCAAATCGGTTCAGGATAGAAGTAAGAACACTATAAAAACAATGGAGATTGCTTTGTCATAAACCCCAAGAAAGTTATTTTCTCTATAGCCCTAAACACTAAGAAGCAAGAGAAGATGGCGAACTATTACGCCGATAATGAAGAGATGATTTATTTTGAACCCTACGACGACGAACTCATCAACAAGTATCTAATTCCCAAGTTAGAAGGTACCCCCAATGGAAACTTCATAGTGGACATGAACGTTTACGCCAAGGAGCCATGGTTGCTGGACCATACCGTGGATCCTTTTTTCAAGAAGGACGAGTGGTATTACTTCGTGAAAAGGACTCAAGTCTCCGAGAAGAACATCGGTTGTGGTAAGAAGGC
>JAHZTW010000001.1:288347267-288548320 GCA_020283515.1 Alliaria petiolata
TGAATGCTCCTCTTGTTTGTCTTGGATCAGAACAAGAAGCTAAAGAAGAAGACGAAACAGATTGGCTCCAAGACTTTGTGGGTTCGTTGATGACAGTGAATGGATCGGATTTGCCTGTGGAAGAAGATCATGACGAAGACCTTCTGAACTACAATACGTCATGGATAGATCCGGACTTGCTTGATCAGTATGCTACTCTCCGCCCCCAAGAAAGGCTCTAAACTTTAGGAATCTGAGCACTGAAAATTCTATAGATAGTTGTAGGTCAAAGTTTGGGTTTCAATAGCTCTGGGATAATAAATATGCATTTTAATTATCTAATTGTGTGCATTTAACTTTCATTCATTAAATAACAATTCTTTTTTTTTCAAAGCAATAGAGAACTTTATGGCCTTTTAGCGTTTCAAGTGTCTTTTAAGTACTTTTTGATGAAGAAAACAGAGTTTTGCATGCGCCTAATTAAAGTCGTCAAAGTTGCACCAACGGATGCTTGGAAAAGAAGTAACCTCTTTTTCCCCGGTAAAATGTGATTTATTTTTGTTTTCATCAAATCTTTAACATAATGGATTTGGATATCAAATACACCCATTCACACTAATCATCATGGCCTTTCATAAAGTTGTTTGGGCCATATATTCATAAATGGGCCAAAACCAAGCCTTTAAATTTTATTTTTAATATTTGATAAAAAATAATAATAATTTAAGCTTCTCTCTATCAGATAGAATATTAAGAGCATATCAGAGATGCTGACAGGCAGACTAATACGCTGTCGTTTTAACGTATTTTTCTTGAAATTCCAAAGAATTTCTTTTCCACCTTTTATCTGTGAAAAAATAAAATAAAAAAATCCATCTAAAAAGGCGTAAGAGGTCTGGGATTCGTCAAAAAAGGTCTTCCAGAATCCAAACGTCTTATGGTTTAGCTCTCGATTTCTCCATCGATTCCTTCTTCCTCCGGCTTCAAGTTGCCGGATCTTCGGGATTCCGGTTCACTTGTTTTCCTTCTCCCAAACCTACGCTTCATTGTTTTCTGATTCCGTGTTTCAGGTAAATTAGCTTCTGAAAATCGGATTTTGTTTCCTAATTCGTCCTAATTCGTTAACAGATCCAAATTTACCGCCATTATTGCCCGCAATAGCTTCTGCTGATTTGATTTTCTGAGTATTGCTGCTTGATTTTTGTAGGAAGAGGCATATGATTGGTGTAATTAAGGATTTCCGGCGATTTGGTGGACCTGTGGAGAAATTTTCGAGTTTAGTATTGCTAGGAAACTTTTCTCTTTTGCTTATAGAGCTTGTGGATTAATGGTTGAAGGAGAAAGATGGGGCTTCGATAAAGGGTTTTGTTTTTTCGTGAAGATGCGATTGTTGGAGATTGCAAGTCATCTCATTCGTGTTCACGGGTTTGCTTGGCTATAGGACTCTGGAAAAACTGAGAGTATTTTGTGGTTGTTTTAGTCTGAGAAGGTTTAGGCTTTTAGCATTTCAAGCGTCTTTATAAAGTGGTTTTTGTTCGAGCTTAGAGATGGATGAAGAGGCTACTTCTTGGATTAGGAGGACAAAATTTTCTCAAACTGTTTCTTACCGTCTGAATTCGTCAAAGTTAGCCTCTCTCCCTATTAAGGTAAACCAAGGGAAGATTTCTGGGCTGAAAACAAGACCCCAGACATCATCATCTTCATCATCATCGTCGGATCCGAAGTTGGTTTCAAGTAACTCACAGACGGCTACGCAAGATTCCACGAGTTTGGAAGCTGATATTTATGTTGTTGATTCGGAAGTACAGACAAACCCGGTGACTAATAAACAGAGATCTGTTTCTCCCTCGCCTCAGATGGCTCTTCCTGATGTGTTTAAGGAAGCTAGGTCTGAGCGTAAGAGATTCTCTACTCCACATCCAAGAAGAATGGACTCGGAAAAGGGAATGAGGCCGAAGTTATCACACAAAAACTCCTTTGAAAAGAGGTCATTCAACTTGCGGTCTCCATCAGTTCCTATTAGAGATCTAGGCACCCTGAGAATTCAGGAGAGGGTGAAGAGCAAGAAGGACACAGGATGGTCTAAGCTTTTTGATAATGGTGGTCGTAGAGTGAGTGCTGTGGAGGCTTCTGAAGAGTTCCGCGTCGATATGTCCAAGCTGTTCTTTGGGCTTAGGTTTGCTCATGGGTTATATAGCCGGCTTTACCATGGAAAGTATGAAGATAAAGCTGTTGCCGTGAAGCTTATCACTGTGCCTGATGATGACGAAAGTGGATGCTTGGGAGCTCGTTTAGAGAAACAGTTTACCAAAGAAGTCACCCTTTTGTCCCGATTGTGCCATCAAAATGTTATTAAGGTGATTCGAGTCTCTTTTGTTATTTTCTTTAGGCCAGTCTAAGTGGAATGATAGCTATGGTTTGTGCTAAATTTTCTCTCTCTTATTTGTGTGCTAAAACAGTTTGTGGGAGCGTACAAAGATCCGCCTGTATATTGTGTCCTCACGGAGTATTTACCTGAAGGATCTTTAAGATCTTTTCTGCACAAGCCTGATAATAGGTCTCTTCCTTTTAAAAAGCTGATTGAGTTTGCTCTAGACATAGCAAGAGGAATGGAATATATTCACTCACGGCACGTAATTCATCGTGATCTCAAGCCAGAAAATGTTTTGATCGACGAAGACTTCCAATTAAAGATTGCTGACTTTGGCATAGCGTGTGAGGAGGAGTACTGTGACATGTTAGCTGATGATCCAGGGACTTATAGGTGGATGGCACCTGAAATGATAAAACGGAAACCGCACGGGCGAAAGGCCGATGTTTACAGCTTTGGACTCGTTTTATGGGAAATGGTAGCTGGAGCAATCCCGTATGAGGACATGAATCCTATTCAAGCTGCTTTCGCAGTCGTACACAAGGTAAAATATTCTGCGTGTCTCCTGGCAATTTTCATGATTGTAATCTTTCTTCGGCACAAGTATGGTTTTGGTCCTTATATTGTACAGTTGTTTCAACCATTTGAGACCTGAAAAGTGTTAATCTTTGGTTCAGAACATTAGGCCGGCTATCCCGGGAGATTGTCCAGCAGCCATGAAAGCTCTTATAGAGCAGTGTTGGTCGGTTGCACCGGATAAGAGACCCGAGTTCTGGCAGATAGTGAAAGTGCTTGAACAGTTTGAGTCGTCACTGGAACGTGAAGGGTGCTTGAATCTGACTTCAAGCAAGATCTGCAAGGACCCAAGAAAAGGTCTGAAACATTGGATTCAGAAGCTTGGACCGGTCCATGGAGGAGGAGGAGGAGCAGGAGGCAGCAGCAGCAGCGGCCTTGGTGGCTCGGCCTTGCCTAAGCCTAAGTTCGCTTGAGAGATGTGAAGAGCTGTCTCTTATACACATCTAGATGTGTATAAGAGACAGGTCGTACACAAGGTAAAATATTCTGCGCCTCCTGGCAATTTTCATGATTGTAATCTTTCTTCGGCACAAGTATGTTTTTGGTCCTTTTATTGTTCAGTTGTTTCAACCATTTGAGACCTGAAAAGTGTTAATCTTTGGTTCAGAACATTAGGCCTGTCTCTTATACACATCTAGATGTGTATAAGAGACAGACTCAGTGCTGTTCTCATCGTCTATAATCCTCGGTAACGCGTATCTGTCTGAATCACTACCCACGAAGCTGTGCGTCGTCGCTGAAGAAGACGAAGAAACAGAGGCCGAGGAACAGATCATTGTCTCCTTCATCTCTTTCCTTATAGCCCATAGCTTCTCCACACAGACTTTCATAGCAGGGCGTGTAGCTCTCGTCGGGGCAACACATTCGCTCGCCAGTTTCAACATCTTCTCAGCCACTTCAATGGCGACTCGGTTTCTCTTGAGCAATGGATCCATCACAAGAACAGCTTCATCGTCTTTGAGCCTCCTCAATGCCTGCACAAAGATATAAAAAACGAGTTTCTTTTCACCGCTGAGAATATTCTCTCGAGCTTATGGTGAAGGGGGACAAAGATAAGTGTTACTTACCCATTTAACCGTGAGTCGGTCTTTTCTTGGTCTCTTTAGCTCAATGGGACGTCTTCCGGTGACAAGCTCTATGAGCAAAACACCAAAAGAGTAAACGTCGCTATTGTCGGTTAGTTGAAACGTCCTGAGGTAATCTGGATCCACATATCCTGCAGATCCTTTGACCTGAGTCGATATATGAGTAGCCCCAGGTTCTTCGGAAACTAAACGAGCAAAGCCAAAGTCTGCCACTTTGGCTCTGAGCTTATCCGTGATGAGGATGTTTGATGCTTTAATGTCTCTGTGTATAATTGGAGTATCTGCATTCAGAAATGCATCAACTCTTGGCACTAAAGCAAACACTGTAAGATCAATAAAAAAAAACAGAGACATTGGAATGGACAATACTAGTACCTGTATATGTGTGGAGATACGTCAATGCATGCGCTACATCAATCGCAACCTCAAGACGTTGTGCCATTTCAAGGCGGTTACCTTTTAAACCTGCGTTTTGGATAAAGTTGAGAACTCTAAAAGTTCGGATATTTTTTTTTTTTTCTTAATTTGGAAACTTTCTCTATGCTCTAAAAGTTGAGAAGGAAGAAGGAAGTACAGTACCTCCTCTTGTAAAACTTACCATCTAGATGTTCTCGTAGGTTTCCATTGCCGACATATTCAACAACAATAACCCTTTCATCTCCATGTTCCAGAAATCCATACAGCTTTACCAAATTCATATGCTCGATCTTCGACAATGTGTATATTTCATTCTTGAACTCTCGCAACCAGCTTCTTCCATAGTTGTTCTGCCACATAAATTTTTGAGTTATTATTCTTAAAAGAAACTTTTTCAAGAAGAAAAAAAATTCGACAACCTACCTTTCTGGCACGCTTGATAGCAACAAAAGTTCCATCATCAAGCTTTCCCTTATAAACAGTTCCGAAACCGCCTTCTCCGATCTGCTGAGCCTTTGCGAAATTAGCAGTTGCCCTCTGAAGCTCCGCAAAAGAAAAAATCGCAGGGCCAAGGTGCCAAGTTTTGCTAGAAGAAGAAGAGTCTTTCCCAGAGTTTTGATATCTTGAACCAGGAAAACGATATTGACCTGAAACCTTTCTTTCTGTTGACTTTCCAAAAGAGCTTGGTGATGAATAACCAGTCCAGCCTGATACTGCACGTACCCAAGAAAAAATAAAACAAAAAAAGATTGTTACAGCAAAGCAAATATAGAGATCATAGATGTATAGAAATATATCCATGATCGATCAAAAGACCCTCAGGTTTGAAACAAAATCTTGCTTTTTCTTAACAGTAAGCATACATCACCAGTGCTTTAAAGATTCAAAGAAAGGATGTTTTGGGAAAGATTCGATCAAACACCAATTACGCTTACATGTAGATTCTCCGTCGAGCGTGCTGCTCTCTCCAGGATCAGATCTACATTCTCTTGGCTTTATTAACTTTCTCTGTCCCGAGAAAATAAAAGCAAATACTTTCTTGGCTGCCCGTCTGATAGCACCCAAGGCAGAGACATTCCTCGCCTTCTCGCTAGTACCTACAACATCGCTCCAATTATACTCAGAATCGGCTTTTTGATGATGTCCATCTGGAAAGAGCAGAGGCGTTGGGGTTTTGCTCCTCGTTGCCATATGTCTAAGACATGGTTATAGGAAGGAAGTGAGTATTATTTCTAATGTTCAAAAGTCCAAGAAAGAAATATTGTTGCAGTCATGTCATGTCATGTCATGTCAGTCTCTCTTCTTCTTTTTTTTTGTTAAACGCCAGAAATATATGTGCGTATAATATAAAGCCCATTATTATCTGTATAACAGATATGTATCTTCTTTAATGTGTTGTAGACCGATTCAAACAGGTTGATTGGTCTTGCAAGTTTGGATGTTATTCTATATTCATAGTCAATGGAAATGAGCAGTGATGGTTTGCTGAGTTTTTGTATACATTTTGACTATTCCACACAAGAAGACTCGAGACTAGAAAACGAGTAAATTGATCTTAGAACCATTATAGTCTTATGGAGAAGGAAATATAAGAAATAAAAACTAATCACAAGTAACAGAGTCAAAAGTAATCCAAATCTAAAACCATTGCTCATAATAAAACTTTCTGCAGATCCTATACTCTTTGAGAAAGCACTTAGAACTCAAGAAAGTATAGGGGCGTCGGAATACATACCTCCGTGCTAGAGGATTTGACGTAGAAGAAGAAGCCTTCAGGCTGCACCTGATTTAATGTAGAAGAAGAAGCCTTCGGGTTGCACCTGAAATAGAGTTTTATTGATGAACATTGAACAAGGACATGTTTAGTGGTTCTTTTTCTCTATATATCCAGTAGAGAATCAGAAGAGGAGACAAACTGAAGATCTTCTCTTTACAAGAAGGACACATCTTGTTTCTGATAGTTACTCAGGAAAGAGGAAGGTTCTATTTAAAGCTGCAAGTTGTCTGCACGGTCCACCAAACAAGTCCAAAAATGTTTGTCGAGCTGGCAAGAAAGGTCCACAAATATATAGTTAGGAATTAGGATGAAAGATCGTTATGTCGTGGAAAATGTCTTAGCCACAAATCAATCATCTAATTGATGACAAAACAACCCTCAATATATAGAAGAAGAAAAGAAAAATGCATGAACAAGACAGCAAAAAGTAGACTACCTAACCAGAAGAATGATGGCTGAGACTGACCTGCTGTGACAAAACTGGATTTCTTTCCCCGTTTGGATCTAATTTGTAAAGAGAGCGCAACGGATGTACAAGATTGCTACCAGACACATTACTGAAACAAGATCCAATTGAAAAAATTGCATTTTTACCTATCAAGAACTCACAAGAGTCAAGATCAACTGGTGAGTTTTCTTATGTGAATTCGGACTACACCATTAAATATCTATATTGAATTAATCTCTCTCTTAAGAGTGAGATGATAAAGTTCCTGAAAAAAAAGCATCCAATAATATGAGAGGACAATACAAAACTTCAAGCATAGGGAAACCCTTGAACATGTTTCACAGACCAAGTCGGCATCTTGGAGAGGGTAAATGTTTGATGATGTAAATCCACTTCAAAGTTTGTAATCTTGAGGGTGATGATCTGATGTACTTTTGATTCTTCCATCAAATTCCCGCCGGCTATCGATGAAATTAGATATCTCCAGATAAAAGTACAAGTGCGCAGCGAAAAGCGTTAGTCAAACAAAAAAACAGGGGTGTAAACTAAAGTTGGTCACCCTTCTCCGGCGATCTTGCTCCGGCCGACGAACAACCAAGAGTAGCTAATTCCTTATGGGCTTTATTTGCATCATTTTGGGCCNAAAAATACAGGGGCGTAAACTAAAGTTGGTCACCCTTCTCCGGCGATCTTGCTCCGGCCGACGAACAACCAAGAGTAGCTAATTCCTTATGGGCTTTATTTGCATCATTTTGAGCCCGAGTAAACGGCCTAGGCCTCATTAAAGTCCATCTCGGAATTTTTTTTTTTTTTTTTTTTTAACTTTTGTTTTCTGATATTAAAATTTATCAAATATATTAATCAAAGTAACACTGATTTCATTTGGCTCGGTCTGTCATGTGGCTTATAGTTCAGTTTGACTTCTGTTCAACAATTATTTGAAATTTATTTTTTATATATACGAAACAAAAAAATAAAGTTCGAATTTCAAATCATTTTGCATCAGAACTTTTCATTCATCGTAAAAATTACACTTTCGTCTAGTCGTCGGTGGACTAAGTCTTCGGAATATTCCAATCTTTATCAGAAAGAAAGTAAAATCAGTACAATCACGTTCAGATAAAAACAACAAACTGTGTGTATTTTTGGGACCTGCTATGTATGTTTTTTCAACAAAAGAACAACACAACCTCTTTGGGAACTTGTCGTAACTCCACGAATCTCTATGTCACTCGTCGGACGTTTCTGTCCACAAAGATTACAGAAAAATTACTCTCCCTTTATTTTTAAGTAAATACTCCAAAAATTATACTCCCTCTGTTCCTAAAAGAAAGTAGTTCTAGATTTTATTTTTGTTTCAAAAAGATAGTTGTTTTAGGTTTTCTATATATTTTTTCTTAATCAATGATGAAAAATTGTAAACTTCAAAACAATTAAATGATTTTTCTGAATTATTATTGGTTTAAATTTATGGGAAATGATTAATTACAAAAAATGATGTATTTATAGTCAAGTTTTAATGTGTTTTCTTAATATGTGTAAAAATTCTAAAACAATTTTCTTTTAGGAACAGAGGGAGTATATGTATATATTTTGTTTTTTTAAATCACACTTGATATTTTCAAGTAAATATCATAAAGGAGATAGTTAAAAAAAAAAAAAATAGAATAGATAAATGAAGAAAAGGGTTTAAGGAAAGGGAAAGGGGGTTCCATAGTAGTGTGTTGACAACGCCACTCTCTCTTCTCGAGATCCTAAAAATGGCACTGACCTATTCAACTTTCGATTCACTGAGCTGAACCATCCTCCTGAGCACTGAGCCATGACCCACCAAACCCAGCGACGTCGCCGTCGTCACTCCGCCGTCTGTCACCGTCATCCCACTTCCAAACCCACCACTGGTTTCTGTGCCACCTGTCTCCGCGAACGCCTCTCCACCATCGAAGCTCTCTCTACCTCCCTCGCCGCCTCCGATCAGGTCCCTGAGCTCCGTCGTGTTCGTTCTTACTCCGTTCGTGACGCATCCGCCGCAGATTTCGACCAGCCACGACGCAGATCGTGTGATGTTAGGTCTAATGACGAACGATTTGCCGACGATGAAGAAGAGAGGCTGGAGAGCTCGATTCGGTTTCCTTTGGTCCCAGATTTGAAAGAGGAGGAAGAAGAAGAAGAAGAAGAAGAAGAAGAAGACGGAGAAGATGTTAGGGGGTTCGATGAAGGCAAGGCGAGTAGGAGGCTCGTGGAAGAAGAGGAGATCGATGATGGAGAGCAGAAGACGATGAAGGAGTTTATAGATCTGGAATCGAAGAATCGTCAAATCAAGAAGAACAACGGCAAAGATTTGAAAGAAATCGCTTCGGTTTTCAGCAGAACGCTCAAGAAATTTTCACTCAAACATCCGAAGATTGGAAAAGCTCCAGATGCCGGAAACGGCGAAAGTTACTCAAAACGCCGATCAGAAACAGGTCTTGGCCGTCGCTCATGTGATGTAGATCCTAGGTTGTCGTCTCTCGACGCAGGTCGAATCTCTTTCGAGGAGCCTAGGGCGTCATGGGACGGATGCTTGATCGGGAAGACATACCCGAAGCTGGTTCCGTTGTCCTCTGTGACGGAAGATGCTAAAGCCTCGCCGGAGAAGAAAACCGGCGCCAAAGACGACGAGGAGGAGAAGAACCCTGGCGGGACAGCTCAGACAAGGGATTACTACTTGGATTCACGGCGGAGAAGAAGCTTCGATCGATCATCGAGACATGGATTGCTCGAGGTTGACGAATTGAAAGCTATTGCCAACGCTAAGGTATCGCCTGAAACTGTCGGTTTGTTTCATGGAGCAAAGTTGCTTGTGACGGAGAGGGAACTGAGGGATTCGAATTGGTATTCCATCAAAAATTACAAACCGGAGAGCTTAGAATTGGATTCTAAAGCCGTTGGTTGTGTCGCTGCTGGTGAGGTGAAGCAAGATGGTTTCGGGTTGAAGAAGACTGGAAAGAAATGGCCCAAGGGATGGAATCTTTGGGGATTGATTCAGAGGAAAACGGATACAACGAAGAACGAAGTCAAAACCGAGCAAAGTATGAAACTTGGAGGAAATGCAATGGAGGGTTCTCTAGCCGAGTCTCTGTTGAAGCTTAGGAGAGTGGCCAAAGGAGAAACCAATGGCGATGTTAGCGAGAAACTCTTAAGAAGCTACAGCGTTAGTGCAAGGAAGTCTTGTGATGGTGTGTTTCATGGTGCTTCTATTGTTAGTGGCTTCGAAGGTGGAAGAAGCTCTTGTGATGGTCTGTTCCATGGCTCTATTACTGGTGTTGAGACCGGAAGAAGAAGCTCGTGCGAAGACGGGTTATTTCATAGCGTTGAAAGCAAACAGAATCATCATCTTCTCCAGAGAGACGCCAAGCTTAGTACTTACTCGCCAGACAACCTCAAAAATGGCATGGTTAGATTCTACTTGACGCCGTTAAAGAGCCATACGACAAGCAACTCTGGAAAAAGTAGGCTGGTGAATTAATCTGATCTGCGATTGTCAATTCATGGTGGATTGATTATATTGATCCTGTGTTGTAATTAGGAATTACCATGTTTGTTACTTACTATCCCATTGCTCTATAGATATATCAAGTAAGATCATATGCCCATCTTGTTCTGTCTCCCATTTTTCTTTCTACTTTGTATGTGTATTAACACTCTCAAGAGTTCAATACAATGGTGCTTTTGTTGAAATCGTTTTAGATATTGGCTCTGATAACAGCCACTGGACTCGAAACAACAATAGTTTCAAACTCGAGATCTTGGGTAACTTTGATGGGTGCATAAAAAGCATCAAGTTATTATATTCCAAATGGTTTAAGCCAAAAGATGAATCAAGCCAACAATAAAGGACAAGAGCTACTTCCCAAGAGCAAGAACATCAATGGCACCGAAGAACAGAAATCGGTCATATAGTTTGTACTTTCCTCTACAATTTAAAAGGATACGTCGGTAGAAACACTTATACGAATCAGTTGAATCTTCAATCTAACCGATACACAAGCCTAAATTACACAAGTTTTTATCACATCTCTTTTGCACCTTACTCAAGATCATACCCTTTCTCTTGAAGTTCAGTCATGACCTCATTCCTCATTCTCAGCCACAGTTTCTGAGCCTCTTTGTCGAACTTCTTCTTCTCCATCTCTTTCTGGTAATTATCGGCTTCACCTTCGGATTCAACAATCCCTTTAGGCCCGATCGCAGTGCCGATCATTCCTCCCTTTGCAACAAAATCCTCCATGGCCTCTGTATCACCTGGATAAGGAAACTCACGCCGCTCATACAAATGCGCCAACTCTCTCTCCTCCTTTGGTCTCGGCTTCAACGTCCACCAGCCTAAAGGAGACGTTTCATTGTAAATCCATGCCATGCCAAAGATTGTGTAGGTGCATAGCAATGCTTTTCCCACTTGCTTCCAGAAGAACATATCGTCACGCCCTAATCCAACCTTCTTCAGGTACTTGTTGGCATCCATTGACTTCAAGGCCTCTATTCCTATCACACACACAAAAAGAACAAGAATAACCAGCCGAGTCAAAAATGAGCTTAAATGATTTCGTTCAGGCATTTCATCGAACACCTTACGTGAAGCCACTAATTTAGATCACACCAACAAGTAAAAGCCGAAACCTTTGACAAAAAAAACCCGCAATTTCTGGAGATATACAATAATATACGACGGCGAAATTATGGATCAATGGCCATGAATTTCATCGACGCGAAAAAGACAGAAGAAAGAGGAGATTAGATCGGGAAACAAGTACAGATTGGAAGAAAAATCTTACCCGTTTTAGCCTGTTGAAACTGTTTCCGCACCATCTTATTTTCCAGAGAGCTAAGAGCTACGACAAGGCTTCATACGATGATGATCAACGAGCTGAGCCCAGCGACATCGGCACTTGCAGGAATTAAAGCCGAAACGAAGACGACTCGAATCTCAGACTAACAACAGAAAAAACACTATTAAAACGCTGTCGTTTCAAGAATATTGGGCTGTTAACTTTGTTTGGGCTTTCTTATTTATTATTTACTAGCATGAATCAAAGATGTTTACAAAGTGGTTTTGCAAGTAGTGGGCTTGTTACTGTTTACCATAGATTGAGTACAATACGTCGTCGTTTCTATGTGTATGTATTAAATTAATTTTGTGAATGGAATGATCCAGTGTTTTTCCCCGGAGTGTTTTTAACTTTTTATAATTGGATTAGATGAGCTGTTATATAACAACCAAAAAGTAGCTTTTAGCTCACCTTTCAAACGAATTATTGAAGTTTCATGTCAATGAGTCAATGACCCTATACCTTTATTTGCTTTGTTTTTTTTTTATAACTCGAGAATCCCGGACATATGAAAGGGTGTCGACTAATCTCTGGAAAGTGCAACGCATGGATAAACCCTCTCTTCGGATATTCAAATAAGCAGAAAGCAAATATTCATATCTGTGTGGCAAAGTGATATTGATTTAATTTATCTTTGTCTACTTTGTTTATCCGGTTTTAGTTATACATATTTATCTTTTTTTATAATTTTAGATAAAATTAAAAAGATAAAATTTATATAAATTTAACGCAATATTATATTAAAGTTGCAGATTACATCTTAAATATAATTATTTCCAACAGTTCGAAAAAAATAAGGCTTCTATCTAAACCATTATTTTTCAAACGAAATAGTGTGTTGTGTGTATTGAATTAGTCTAAAAGTCTTTTAAATTAATTAATTAGCTCATCATGCACCTCTGTTGTGAAGGAATATGCTTTGTTATCAAGTCAAAACACGTTTAATTGGCATTAGTAAATAACAAATATCACAGCCATATGTTTACGTTTACATTTACAATTAATAAATAAATTTACATAAGAAATCACATACATATGAAAGAAAGTCTGGTGAGTTTTAGTTACATGGAGGATGAGGTTAACTTAAAATCTAAATACGGTACGGTTGGGCCACCGTATCACCTCACCTAAGCCCTTTTGACCTGGAACATCTCCTTTCTTCATCTTCAAATTCACTTTTGTTATTATATTTAATCTCTCTTGAATCTAATTAAGTAGAATCAAATCTTTCCTCTTCTTCTTTCTTCTTCCGGTGCGTTCCCTTCAAAGAGCTTACAGTTCACGGCACTTCCTTCAACCTAACAAATAAAAACGACATTGCATCAATTTTCAACATACCACAGCTAATACTCTCTTTCATAGCTCATACGCGCATATATATACACACACACACTAATAAAAACCAATAACAAACATCAAGACAAAAAAATACTTGAGAGGTTATGGAGAGTCCAAGACGATTTTGTGTATGCGTCCTAACATTTTTTGTTATCTTTCTTCTTTCGCCAACCAACGTTCACTCCATGGTCCGACATTACAAATTCAATGTAAGTCTCTCTGTCATGCATATGCATACGTCCACAAAATAGTACGTTATTCGTGAAAAAATGCACAAGTTATATCAATTGACAATTACTGAGTACGTTCATAACTCATATACTACACCCGGCCGTAAACATTATAGTATGCTGTTTGCATCATAATTCATATGCATGGGTAATATCATGCACTACGTAGTACTGACCGTTGGATTTAATTAAATGTGTGCACGGCCAGGTGGTGATGACAAACACCACGAAGCTGTGCTCGTCGAAGCCTATTGTCACCGTCAATGGCCAATTCCCGGGCCCCACCATCGTTGCAAGAGAAGAAGACACCGTTTTGATCAAAGTAGTGAATCACGTCAAGTACAACGTATCCATCCATTGGTGAGCAACCCCAAACCAAACTTTTTAGATATGTTAGTGAAAGTGACCCTTGAATTTCCGTCTCTCTCTTTAATTCCATAACTTTAACAATGGCATCAATTAGACCCAACAACTAACTAACAATAACGGTATTAGTAACTAAAGTAATATCAATACATGTATAGGCACGGAATAAGGCAATTGAGGACAGGTTGGGCAGATGGACCGGCTTACATAACACAATGTCCAATACAACCGGGACAAAATTATATTTATAATTTTACATTAACGGGTCAACGTGGAACCCTGTGGTGGCATGCTCACATCTTGTGGCTTCGTGCCACGGTGCACGGCGCCATTGTTATACTGCCTAAGCTCGGTGTCCCATACCCTTTCCCGAAGCCTTACAAAGAGAAAACCATTGTGCTTGGTGAGTTACCCAACTCAAAACACATCTTTCTTTATACCGATTAATGATTCTCACTACAACTATTTTTTCAAAAAAAAATAGGTGAATGGTGGAAATCGGACGTGGAACAACTTATAAACGATGCTTCAAAAATTGGAAGAGCTCCCAGCGCCTCTGATGCACATACCATCAATGGTCACTCTGGCCCCATCTCTGATTGTCCTTCACAACGTAATTACTTAACAATTTACCTAAATTGATTAACCACTTTTACTTCAGTTCCGAAATTCCGAATAGTTATGGTGCACATACCGTAGCGGACAAAGCGCGCATGACAAAAACGATAGTGATATCAGAAATATTGCAATATCGTTTTTGGTACACTTAATCTGTCCGCTTCATTTTGTATGGTATAACCACCATTTGGAGCCTTTGTATTTTTTTACATAAATTTAATGGCTTTTCTTTTTCTTTTTACACGTTTAGATGGTTACGGTTTACCGGTGAGACTAGGAAAGACATACATGTTACGTATCATCAACGCGGCGTTAAACGAAGAGCTCTTCTTTAAAATTGCTGGTCACGAGCTAACCGTTGTCGAAGTTGATGCTGTTTACACGAAACCGTTTAAAACCGACACAGTCCTCATCGCACCGGGACAGACTACTAACGTTCTCTTAACAGCAAACGCAAACGTTGGTTCCAAATACATGGTCGCCGCCACCACGTTTATGGATGCTCCCATCCCATTCGACAACGTCACCGCCACCGCCACTCTCCACTACATCGGCCACAACGTTTCCGTCACCTCCAAGAAAACAGTACTCGCATCGCTCCCGCCTCAAAACGCGACGTGGGTTGCGACCAAGTTCACTAAATCGTTAAGGAGCTTGAACTCCCGCGAGTATCCGGCTAGGGTACCAACCACCGTGGACCACTCGCTGCTCTTCACGGTGAGTCTCGGCGCGAACCCTTGCCGGAGCTGCAGCAACGGTGTTCGCTTAGTGGCCGGAATAAACAACGTAACGTTCACCATGCCGAGAACCGCTCTCCTCCAAGCTCATTTCTTCAACATTCCTCACGTATTTACTGACGATTTTCCGGCGAAACCCTCGAACCCGTACAACTATACGGCACCAGTAAATCAGAGCGTTAGAGCGGCGACGATGAAAGGTACGAGGCTTTACCGGCTTCCGTACAACGCGACGGTGCAAATCGTTCTGCAGAATACGGCGATGATCTTGTCGGAGAACCATCCTTTTCATCTTCACGGGTTCAACTTCTTTGAGGTTGGCAGAGGTTTGGGGAATTTTGACCCGAAAAAGGATCCGAAAAGGTTCAATTTGGTGGATCCGGTTGAAAGAAACACCGTTGGAGTTCCAGCTGGTGGTTGGACTGCCATTAGATTCATCGCCGATAATCCAGGTTACTTTTCATAATAATTTAAAAAGAAAAACGCCTTAGGTGTAGCTAATTTCTAATATTTTCTTGGTCTATAATTAAAAGTTGTTATAGTCTTTGTCAGTCACGATCACGAATTATTTATTTCGTATTTATAATCTTGTAGCGAGTTATTTATTGGAATATTCGGTCCAACTTGCAAATGTTTTGCTTTGTACTAATTGATTTGTTTGTATTTTTTGTTTGTTTGTTACAAATGAAGGGGTATGGTTCATGCATTGTCACTTGGAGATCCACACAACTTGGGGACTAAAGATGGCATTCGTTGTCGACAACGGTCACGGCCCTGACCAATCGCTTCTTCCTCCACCCGCGGATCTTCCCAAATGTTAGGATTTTTTTGGGGAAAAAACACATTTAATTTTATTTTTTGGGGAAAAGTTTACTAATCCCAATCTTATTTTGTTGGTAGAATATATATATATATATATATATATATATATATATATATATATATATATATTTGGTATGAGGAAATAAAGGTTTGGGGGTTGGTGCATGATTACAAATCTTTTTTTGTATGTAAAAAAAAAGGAAGATAAAAGTGAAATTTGTATATATATATATATAAAAATGCTTCAGACAACGCGAGCTATTATTCTGTTTGGCTTCTTTTATTAATTATTTTGACTGTTTTCGTTGCAACTTGTCATAGTTGATATTTATTACCCAGAGGGAAAGAAATGAAAGAACAGCATACGGTGCTCAACGTACGGAATCGTATAGGATAATTAATTTCTAAATGCCAATTGTCACGGATCCTCTTTCGCAAAATCAAAAGGCTCGGTCGGTGTTCCTTAAAGCTGTTAGGGTGTTTTCTTTTAATTAATTGGTTTTCTGAGTCTTTTTGTGTGTGTGTGTGTGCAAATATTGGTTTTCTGAGCCTATGAACCATAATCACATGCGCATACTACTCGATTAATTCGAGTTATACATGTAGACAACACTAAAATAATTGGTTAGGGAATTCAGTTAAGTTAAATTATAAATGGTAGAGAAAGGTGATTTGGCAAATTGTGGAAGTGTAACACAAGAGGGCGTCGTATTGACTTAGGAAAAAATATATAAAATGTTAATTAAAAAAAAAGGGATGTAGATGTTTAGCGGTACATTTGATTTCATATGTAACCATTTAATTGGATCCTTACACATTTGTTTATTAATATAATAAAATGTTACTTATATTTGTTTATTAATATATATTATCCAGCTACACTGGAATCACAATTTTTATGAAAAATTATAATAATAATTTATCGTGAGAAACTAAAACAATTTGTCAGGGAATTGATTCCAAAAGATTTTGGCTGTTTCATCCATTTCGCAAGACGTCTGTCCCTTGGTGCACTAAAACCTTAGTTTGATTTTAATTTCTGTTAAAACAGATTTCTGACTTATTCCTTGTTTGAAATAATACTCTAAAATAATAACAATGTTAAAGTATTAAAATGAATAAAAGAGTATTGAAATTGGAAGACTTCTATTAATAGCGGTAAAAAAATGTTTGGAGAATATTAGTTGTACCAAAAATGGCAAAAACTACTTTTCAATTATTGCCATGTCTCTCCAACATTTTAGACCTTCCCCCTACATATAGCTCCTGGAAAGTCCAAAGGGGCATTATTAGATTAAAAAAATAATTTTATATTTTAATACGGTTAAGATGTAAGAGCATGTGCATTGGAGACATTAATAGATCTAATAATATTATTTTAATATTAAATTTTAAGACTAAAGATCCAAAACTAATAAAAAATGTCTAATATAGGATCTATTTTTTGGGTTTAGACATGTCTCTATAACTAAAATGTCTTACAATATTAAACTTATTTAAATTTAATCAAAAAAATAACTTTTAGACACTTAATTTTAAAGTCTCATGCTCTAAGGATCCTGTTCAATAAGAAACTAGCTAGATTAAATCATTAATAGGCCAAAATAAACATGCATATAATCTGAAAGTAATATAATTTGCATGAGTACTACACATCATAATAGAATTGATTTAGCAGTTTTTCATAGATGAAGCATGCGCGAAAGATTTTAGAATTGACGATTTCTCTTTTAGTCATATATATGATCACTTTTAACTCGTTTTGAATATGAAGTGACATGGATGATTTAAAGGTGCTAGGTCAATCATCTTTTGTCAGTTGACTAATTATATTTTCAAACCATATATTCTTTCTCTATTTCACAAATAATATCATTCTACTATTTTCACAAATGTTAAATATTAAAATTTATATTATATTTTTATTTAATATATCCAACAAAATTTTCTTTCTAGTTAATACACTAATATAACAAAATTAAAACTAAATTTTTATTTAAAAATTTATATTACAAATACAAAACGATATTATTTGTAAAATAAAAATAAAACATTAAAATAACACTATTTATGAAAAGAAAAAAATATAGAGATTTTTTTTTTGAAACAGGCCTAAAAAATATAGAGTTATATGATCTAGTAGAGTAAAATGTTAAATTTAAAACAAACAAAAAAATTGAAAAGATAACGTAATTGATAAACTACGAAAATCAGAATTTACAAGCATATATATTAGCCATAACTATCACTCGATATGTATACTGTGTGGTGTGACATATAAATGATAAGGGGACTAAAAAACTTTCTGTAATAGTATATAATCAAGGTGATTAATTGATTATAAACATTTTGAACTGTATTAAGGTGATATAATATACATCATCTAACGTACGGTAAGGTACCATTACCGGCCACGTAAGAAAGCTTACCGGCTTAAAATATATAATATACTTCCTAAACACTGTAATTAGGACATATATCTATGTGATTCGTGAAATTAGGAGGGCTGTGTTGTTTAAACCTCTATAGGTAATGGATTTCTTTGACATGTTCCAATATTCTACAGAAAATAAAATAAAATATATGTATCTAGAAAAATCATCATTATTTTATTCCCAAATTTCTGTTTCAAACTTTGATCTGATTAGTGATTAGTGATCACCCTCCATAAAATTTCGACTCCAAAAACATCACTGTGAACGTTACCAAACCACTTGAGAGCCCATCGAAGATCTTACGTACGTGTGTACTCCTCAATAAATCACAATGGACCAGATCTAACGTACAAAATTTTGCCACGTGAACAAATCATAATGGAGAAGACAGATTCCTCGAGATCTTAAAAAACAAAAAAAAAACAATTAAAGTGGGAGACCGACCAATGATAATGCAAAACGCGCATCTCACGTGGGACCCTTTTGTACAACTTGGCCATGTAATTTACCGCTGATCTCGACCGTTCATTTGGCGGCTGCTTTTTTTCCGATCTGACACATAAAATCCCAAATGGCGAAAAAACTTAAAATATATAATCAACTTTACGTAATCAGTGAAAATCAAATACTATAACAACTATAAAAGCATACAGCAGTATCAATAACGTAAAAATGTCTTTGTTTTTTTTTTTTTTGAACAAAAAAATGTCTTTGTTTACATATTTTGTAGTATTATTTAATAAGAATGTTGAAAATTGTTATTGTTCTCTGAGGGGCATCGTATACTCCCAGAAAATGTCAACTTCGCGTATTTTAAATCAAATAAATAATCTTTTTTGTTCTGAATGATATATAATTATTTTTGTATTTCACAATATAACAGAGTGTGTTCACCATCATTATTATTTTGTAATCATAGCAGTCACGGAATTTTTCTTCCATTCTTTTTATTTTCTTTCTCAGAGGTACAAATTTATATTTTCCATGTCTTCCCGTATGACCAAACCAAACTGCCGTAATTACACTTGAGATTTAGCTAAATGTATATATATTTTCTTTGGAATATATATACAAACACTTCAAGTTTATTGTCAATTTAATCGCTTAACATTTAGCTCGTATTCAAAACTTATGCCATTTATACTTTGTATCGTCGTAACCTTTCGACTTTCATATATATACCCATATTTTAATTATAATTTTATTCGAATCGTCCGTTTAAAACGACTGGATTGATAAAACTCTCATCGAATTTACCCCCAAACATGTAAGTGGAAACATTTTACTATTGACCGAGTAATAAGCAGGAATGTAATGTAACTAATGTAAGGTGACACAAAAAGTAGGAAAGTAGTAAAAATTGAGAAATCCAATCTTTAGTAATTTTATTTTCTGTAGTAAGAATAATTAAGGAAAAAACAAAAACACCCAAGAACAGAACTATAAGAGCCCAAATCATCGCCTCCTTTCTCTGTCTACTTCTCTCTGTCTTTCTCTTCTTTTTTTTTTGGTTACTCGAGAAAGATTTTAGAACTTGGTTTCTGGTTTTAGTTTTCTTTCCATTTATGGGTTCATTTGCTTCTTCTTACACGTTATAGTTTTCCAAATTGGGTAAGCTCTAAGGTAGCTTCTTCAATAATATATATATATATTGCCTTTTCATTTTCTGTAGCCATATGTTTATTTTCCCGAGAAATTTTATCCACTCCCAGATCTTTAAATCTCTCAACTCTGAGTCTCTGATACTTAAAAACCACTCGAGCTTTAGTTCCACCAAATCTGGAAAACCAATAGATTTATTTATCCCCATAAAAATCTCTCTTTTTTTCGACTCGCTACCCAGATCTTGCCTAGATTTTACTTTGGATTTTCTCAATTCTTTTCCAAAAGGTTGAAACTTTTTCAGATTCCTTGAAGTGGGTCTAAGCAATGCTTCAAAGAAATTCGGATGATTTCTCTAATCAAAATACAAATGAAGAAGTATCATTTGACAGTGATTTTTGTGTTCTTCATTTGATTCTCTTATCTCTTCAATAAAACACAATTTTTATTTTATTTTATTTTGGTAAATCCGTCGAACGCTGTCGGTATGATTAATTTGTTTTTACAAATAGTAAAAAAAGAAAAAGAAAACCAGAGCTAGTTTTTAGCTTTTTTTCGGACATGGAGATTCTGAAACCGACGACGTCGCACGTCTCCGGTGGGAACTGGCTCATGGAGGAAACGAAGAGCAACGTCGCTGTCGCAACTTCCGGCGAGGTTGCCACTTGGACGGCGGCAGAGAACAAGGCATTCGAGAATGCTCTGGCGGTCTACGACGATAACACTCCTGATCGGTGGCAGAAGGTAGCGGCGGTGATTCCGGGGAAGACCGTGAATGACGTCATCAAACAGTATAACGAGCTGGAAGCTGACGTCAGCAGCATTGAGGCCGGTTTAATCCCGATCCCCGGTTACATCACCTCGCCTTTCACTCTGGATTGGGCCGGTAATGGTGGTGGTGGTGGCGGATGTAACGGTTTCAAACCGGGTCACCCGGTTGGTAATAAACGTTCGCCGGCCGGTAGATCGCCCGAGCTGGAGCGGAAGAAAGGCGTTCCTTGGACAGAGGAGGAACACAAGTAAGACTCTGTTCCTTTTCCGGTTTATTGGAAATTGAAACTAAACCGGAATATTGTGTTAGTCCGTTCTGAATTTTGGTCACCTATAACGCAAAATCGTAAATTAGTTGAGCGCATAATACGTGCTTTTACATAGTTATTACGAAACCTAGATTGAACAGTTTATCTAGAAAATATCCTATATTTGCATTGTTATAGCTATTCAAAATGAAAATATCTTGATTCGATATTTTGTCACATCAGGCTATTCAAGTGGGGTTTGAAGAAATACATGCATAATAGTAAACATAAAATTGCGATTTTGCTTAACTGTTTAGTAACATCTTGCCTAACCACATACATCAACCATTATCACCAATATGATATAAAGATTCAATATTTACATTTGGGTGTTATTTTGTAATTTTATAAGATTTTTTTGAAAATATCTTTGACTCAGTATTTAAATTTTGATATTATTTTGTAATGTAATATAGCATTATGAAATATATATCTTTGATTCAAAATTTGTCACAATTCAGGCTATTTCTGATGGGTTTGAAGAAATACGGGAAAGGAGATTGGAGGAACATATCTCGGAACTTTGTGATAACGCGAACGCCAACGCAAGTCGCTAGTCACGCCCAAAAATACTTTATCCGGCAACATTCCGGCGGCAAGGACAAGAGACGAGCAAGCATCCACGACATAACCACCGTGAATCTCGAAGACGAAGCTTCTTTGGAGACCAACAAGAGCTCCATCGTCGTTGGACATGAGCAGCGTTCAAGGCTAACCGCGTTTCCTTGGAGCCAAACGGACAACAATGGAACGCATGCGGACGCTTTCAACATAACGATTGGAAACGCTATTAGTGGCGTTCACTCGTACGGCCAGGCTTTGCTAGGAGCGTTTAACAACGCAGATTCTTGCTACGAGGCGCAGAACACAATGTTTCAGCTATAGCGAGTGGTGATCGATCATCTAATTAAAGGGTGTAACCGTATAAGTTAATTTTTCATATGGACGAAACAATCGTATTTGAAAATTGTATAATAAACGTCCATTGTTTTGATTGATTCCAAATTAAAATAGTTAATAAAAGTTCGTGACAGTGCCTAAATTTTTAATTAACTTGTTAAATGTTTTTTTTTTTTTTGGACTCAGCTACAGCGTTAAGCCGTCAATATATTATTAATGGTTTACAAGTAAAGGTTCAAATGATTGCAAGCTGCAAAAAATATAGATCTGGATATTGTAGAATAGTACGGTGTGGTTAAAATCTTGAATGCCAAATTAAAACAATATAAGAAGTTTAGCTAATTTTATTTTTTTAACTATAATGTTTAGCTGTGTATGTTAGCTTATTTTTAAATAAGTTAAAATATTTTTAAATAGAATTATTTGGACTGATCATAGTTTTGAATTTTTGTTTAAACTTCATCACATGTGTGGTATAGAGTTAGGAACATGCACATTCCACAAATATTAATCAGAAATAAAATTCGATAGTGTGCAAAGTGTTAGTTGTTAATGGAAAAAAAAATTATGTTATACAAGTTGCAGCCAAAAGGTTCAAATAGACACAAATTTGGTCATCTCTAATATCCAAAATTTTGTCAGTTAATGTTTCAATAACTTGTACATCGATATCACACAATATGCCATTATTCATTGTTCGTCTCAATCAACCAAACTATGCTTTCAACAACCACTTGATATAACAACGGACGGACAATGTTTGAGAACGGTGCAATTAATATTTTATTGTCTTTATTCAAAAATATTTTTTCGCGTGTTAATTTTTGATTGATTAACCACGATTATGCTAATTACATATGTGCATATATCATTGTAAATTAAATAACAACTAATATCAATTAACCGAACTTGTATCAGGAAAGAGCAAGGCCAAAATTTATTTTATAAAATAACTCTCACAAAAAAAAGTAAATCCATTTTAATTAGTTCTTGGAATTTTACTGTCAACTTTCTTAGGAGATGTTCTATACGGTGACACATGCATACAGCTGCTTTGTCCCAAAATCGTCGATGATGGAATCACCCATAGAATCATCTATGGCAGCGTCACAGAGTTTCTGCCTTTCTGGTGAAGCACTGTTACTATCACTTACACACCATTTAGATTCGTACAACTCGTTCTATCACTTAATCGATTCAACCATTTTGGCTCACGTATAAGTACTTTTCCATTTCTGAATTTTTTTGTTTAATTTGGATTTAATAGGTGACGTTTCTAAATTGTGAATCAAAATTTATTAGATGGTACTCTCTTTTCTAACTCAAAACTAATTGATAATAAATATATTTAGTTTATTTTATATTCCATATCAACTTCTTTTTTTTTACAAAATTCCATATGCCTTTGCGCATTTGATTTTTTAAGCATTTCGAGGTTCGTCTTGCTCTTTCTTGGATTTTTCTTCTTCCGTTTCTGTTTTGCATTTTTTCTTACCTTCGATTGTTGTCGTTTCGTGATCTTTACTTCTTTGGCACTCTCTTTCTTCTTTATTATCGATCTCCTTAATCATAAATGGGTCGAAATTTCCTCTTTTTTTTTGTTTAAAGGTTCAAAATTTCGAATGCTCAATCTTAACATGGCACTTGTTTTGCCTAATTCTTTTGATTGCGCGCTACAAGTCATGGTGTTATGAGATACATAAATCGATATGTTTGTTTTGTCAACAGTTTCAGACTTTCAGTCCCTAAAATACAAAAAAAATCAATTTGAACATATTTTTTTATTGTTATTATATATAAAAGTTAACATTTGTGTATATTTTCATCTATTAGTATATTTTTTAAAAAGTATATAAAATATACACATGCAAATTTTTGTTTTTTGGGGTGCAATACACATGTTTCTTATTCTAATTACTATAAGACCACTTCTATTGCACATTTATCAGAGGGTTTTTAAATTAAAAAATATAAAAAAAAGAATGAACAGTTAATATACGTGTCTCTGCAAAGATCCCTAAGACACCTCAAGACCTCTTAGATGACCAATGAGGATGCTCTAAAAATAATAAAATTTATATTCAAGCCCATTTTATTATATCCGAAATCTCCTAACATCTGGACCACTACGAAAATTCATATTTTCAACACAATACTGAACATGCATATGATTATTACTTCTCTATGACAGTCCCACATATGGCGCAGACTTACACTTTTGGCGACGCTCGGTTTATTTTGCTCTTCATGTCCGAAGGAAACTCAAGACTATTTCTAAACCGTTTGATAATCATAGATATGCTGAATCTTGGTCTCGATCGGTGTAACGATATGGACGTTGTTATAATGTCTAGCAAGCACTGGCATATCTCAATTCTTGGAAGTTTTGCAGCAAAACGAAGCTAGCTTTATTATCTTTGGGTTTCTTATTTAAAGAATGGACATAATACCTAAAGCCGAAAATTTTATAGAATGTCAAAGAAAAAAAAATGATGATATGTCAAAAACACGCTTGACAAATCCAAGCCATCATCATACAGAAACAAAACCAGCAGAAACAATATTATAAAAACCCTAAAAACTAATTAAGGTCCCTCACTCAAATCGGTTTCTTCCCTAAAAAATCCCATTCACCAGCTTGATTACCCGGGAATCTCAAAGGAACATTATTAAATGGGCCTTGATAATGATAACCCGCAAACGAGTTAACATTAAAGGGAGCAGACCTCGGCACAACCGGTTCAAGATTATAATAAGGTGCTTGCCTCTGCATCATTGGAGTACCATCGTTTCCCTTTGACATCATCAAGCCTTGAGTTATCTCCGAGTCAGTAAATTGCTCCAAGAGATTCGGCTCCATTGGAATCTGATGATCAGGAGATGAGAACAACGAGAAACCCATATTATTATAATTAGGGAACATCCCTTGAAGCTGTTGCTGCTGCTGCTCAGCAAAATATTGTGACATGTAATGTTGATCTATTACAATCTGCGGGATTGGTGTCTCCATGGCTTGATGATGGGCCCTAATCACACTACAATCCTTTCTGATTATAGCTTCATGTAACTTGTTTCCCACGGCATCGAAAATCCCACGCAGCTGCTCTTGTGAACACTTCAATAGCTTCTCATCCCAGCAACAATACTTATTATTATTGTTATTATTCTTATTCTTCTCCACTCTCTTCTTTTTATTCTCCATTTCTTTTGCCTTGCCTATATCGTTAACGAAAGTCTCGATATGGGTTTCTTTCCTGCACCTGTTCGATGCAACTCTGTCTCTGTACTTGCGTATGATGTTCCTGGCTTCGGTCTTGTCACTCGGCCATATCTCAGGCTCGTAAACCTTCTCATCGGTCGCTTTGGTGGGACCGTAGACGATGAGTCATGTCTCGACGCCGCAGAGAGTTGAGAACTCCATTGCCTTCTTGTAAAGACAAGCTTTCCTCTTCTTGTAAGTTGTTATCCTTGTCTTATCGCTCGCTATTCTTTGTAGATCCACTATCTTCTGAGAAGTCATCCTTAATAACCTGAGTAGTTGTTATTATTGTTATTACACAAAACATATAAACCATTTTCTTACCCCAAAAAAAATACACATGTATTGAATTTATATGTTCTGTGAGTATTCCTTTATAAGCGTTTAGTGAATATACATATATACACACCTCTACTAAAAACTCAAATTTCGATAAAAAAAAACTACCCAAATTACCGGCGTTTATGTTTTTTTCTAAAGCTATACGTTCGCCCCACGCAATCACAAACCATACATTAGTGCAAAAGAAAGTTGAAACTTATATACTCCCAAGTCCCAACTACATTACCAAACGCAAAGCCAAGAGTCGAAATCCGAGAAGTGGGAGCTACGTAATACGTTCCGACACCCACACTACCAAATCAATCTAGCAAGAACTCCAAAAGAAACTTAGCAAATCAAATCGATCAATAATAATTTGAATATATTAAGAGATTTTCTCAAAAACCTCTACAGCCGTAAGAAAATCCCATACCAGAACGAATAGACAACGGAACATGAAAAGCCCTAGGACCAGAGCAGAATAAATTGACGAACATATATATATATATATGTATAAATTGTTTATGCAAAAGATCTCGTATTCTTACTTGGATATCAAAGCGAAGTTTCAACGAGTTTCTATGCGAAAACCATTTTTTGGAGCTGCCTTCTGTCGGAATGATGGTTAATATATATGCGAGATTTTAAATATTGAGCTTGATTTAGATTGTATATAAGGAAGGAAGTCAAAGATCACGAGATATTACCATTAAATTAAGATGAGTGTTTAGGAAAGAATAATCAAAAATGGAATATTTAGTTTGCGAAAATGGAATGTACACTAACTCGAGATGCTGCCAAGAAAAAAAAATTAAAAATAAAACACAGTTCATTTAATTTTGTTTCCTCTTTTGTTAAGCAATTTGACATTTTCTTATATTGTTATTACATAAAATTAAATGCCTTACATAATAAATAAAATTAGATTAGATATCCACTAGGGATATATTATCTAATTTAACCAATCAAAATATTCTATTATATAAAACTTGTTTTTCAAAATTAATAATTAACATAACCGCCATATAAATAAATTCTACCAATTAGATTTTGATATGATTAAAAAACTTATACCAATTATAATTTTATAAAAAGGGTGATTTGCTACGATAAGCAATAAAATAACAAAAGTAGCTAAAATAATCTCTTCAGATTTTTAAATATTTTCATAAAAGACATTTACCACCTTTGTATATTGTATATCTTCTTTATTTACCAAATTAATATTACTAATAGTAAATTCAAAAAATAATTAAAATCTGCCTAAAAAAGGAAATGAAATTGATTACTTATATTTTTAAAAAGGAAAACACATTAAAAAAAAAAGTTTTGAAAAATCATATTTGAATTTCAATATGTTAATATGCTATTTTTCTTTTCATACTCCTCTAACTTTTAGCATCTACGAAAATTTGCCAGACTCTACTAATATCTTCCAAATTTTGTGGCAGATTTGAATTTTAGCTAATCTGCCATATTTTCTGAATTTCAGTATGCTAGTCTTCCAAACTTATAGACAGATTTGAATTTTAGTCTATTAATCTACCAATTTTTTGGCGTACTCTTCGAAATTTTGGTAAACTGTACAGAAGTGTTCCAAATTTTCTAGCAGACTTGAATTTCAGTCTACTATTCTGCTATTTTATTGGCAGATTCTTCTCATTTTTGGCAAACTTTACAGAATCTTCCAAACTTATTGGCAGACTTGAAATTCAATATGTTAGTGTGCCATATTTTTGGCAGACTCTACATAAGTCTTCTAAATGTTTTGGCAGATTTGAATTTCAGTTTACTAGTCTGCTAATCTGCCATTGTTTTGGCATATTCTTCAAAATTTTGGCAGAGTACAAGTCTTTCAAACTTTGTAGGAGACTTGTATTTTAGTATATTTATCTACCACATTTTTGGCGGACTTTTCAAAATGTTGGTAGACTATTTTTTGAAAGCTTTAAAGAAGTTTTCAAACTTATTGACAGACTTGAATTTCAGTATGTTAGTCTTCCATTATTTCGCAGACTCTACATAAGTTTTTCTAAAAAATTTCGCAGACTTGAATTTCAGTTTACTAGTCTATCTTTTTTTGACAGATTCTTTAAACTTTTGGCAGACTTTACCCAAATCTTCCAAACTTTCTAACAGATTTGGATTTCAGTATGCTTGTCTACCATTTATTTGGCAGACTCTACGCAAGTCTTCCAAACTGTTTAACAGATCTTGATTTCAATCTATTTATTTACTATTTGTTTGGCAAACTTTTAATTTTTGCCATTTTATTTTTTGGCATAATCTACGTAAGTTTTGACTAATAGTAAATAAAAATAATTTTGTTATTTATTATATGCCAATAAATAAATAAATAAATAATTATTAAATTTGATAAAAAAAAGAATTTAATTTATTTATATTTTAAAGTAAAAAATAATAATTCCAACATTTCTTTTGATTAAAAGTAATTAAAATATTTTATTTATTTTATTTTTTATTTATCAATAAAAAAAAGAAATTATACCAATTAAATTTTGACACGTATTAGAAAATTATTTTCATAGCATATAACTAATATTACCACAAAAAAAAATTACAAATTTTTAATTGAACAAAAGGTACATTAAATAATGATACATTAATTTGTTTCACCTGTTATAAATCAATCCATTTTCTAAAAAGAATTTCTCAACATATTTCTCAATATCTACGATTAGTAACTCTTCAATCTGTTGTACCTTATGGGTAGCGTTACTTATTTTATCTTGAGTTGTGAGCATCATCAATACGTCAACCTTCTGCAAAATAATAAGCATTTGGTTATAAACAAAATGAATATGAAAACGTTTCTGATTATTTATGTATTATATCCTTCACATATAATTCATGTATAAAGACTCTGAATTACGACTAACCTAAGAATCTGCTTCTGTCTTTTGTTGTTTCGGTTTCTGCATTGTGCACTGCCCCATTCATTTTCTCGGATTCTTCCTCGTCTTCTCTAGCGATTAAACCAGTGTTATGGTGCATTGATTGTAAATTAAGCTCTAAATCTTGTTCCACAGCTTCTCTAACTTGCTCATCAGGTTTCAGATTCTCTTCTACATTCTTCTCAGTAGAAGTCGAGTCCATGGCTGCTGCAGAAAATTTATCTTTAGCAATACCTTGAGAGATAGCATCATCATGCTCTGGTTGTTGGGTGATATCCAATGTTCTTGGTGATATTCCTTCGGATGAATCTAGGCGGCGCTGTTCAACGGATAAATAACAATTACAAAAATTCAAATCAGAAACCAACGACAGGGGAAGAAGCTAACATATGTCAAAGATGATTAGGATAGAAGGTAGAACCTCCTGAGTCCATGGTTGTGAACCTTGTAAGTTATGAGTGTCTTCTATTGATTCTTCCTCAACATACGCTATCTTGTTGTATTCTTCAGTCGATTCAGCCTGAAAATCTTTCAACAACCCTGAACTTTCTCCTCCCTTAGAGAAATCCTGACCAGTTGAGTCATTCAATGTTGAGTTATTACCGTCTTGAACTTGCAGAAGTATCACATCACTATCATTTTCTGCAGTTCCGTATTCTTCAACTAATTGTGTATACGGATGGCTCGAAGATGCTTCCAAGACGTCATGAGATTTCTCTTGTTCTATTGGCTTTTCATTCTCATCAGTACTTTTGACTAGTTCCGGAACATTCTCTTCCATCACCTCACTTTCTAGTAAATTTGTAAGAACATGGCCTGAAGAAGTCTTCAAATCGCTTTGAAGTACCTCATTGTCTGTTTGTTTTGTTATCTCCTCACGAAAATTGTCTAAGTTTGGTTCCTCCTCTTCTTCTGTTTTTTTTCCAAGTGATTCTATACATGGAGCGTCCAAAGAAGCACCAAAGAAGCTCTGAATTACCTCATATTCCCTTGGTTTTGTGTTCTCATACATCTTCATATTGATCTCTGTATCATGTTCTCCTTGAATGCTATTCAAGATTTGGCCTTTCTGCTGAAGATCAATGATATCTGAATCAACAATTTCAGGAGATCCACAAAGACCATCATTTCCTAATTGTTGCACATCAACAACTCCCTCATCAATCAACTTCTTCGTGGATGACTCCAGAGGAGTCAGAGATCTCAGGTCAGTTAGTTCTTCAGTCAAGCAGTTCATATTCTCCGAGTTATCCCCATCGATCGAGTCCAAGATTTTTTCAGGTTCTTCTGTTATAGACGACAATGACACACTTGTACGGAACGAAAAACCTTCAAATCTCCCAGAGCTTGTATGCTTGGACACATCATTAGAACTAGAAGGTTTATGCTCAAGATTTTCTTCGGTTTGGCATCTTCTATCTAACAAAGTCATATCATCAACCGTTTTAAGATGTTCATCTACCACAAATTTCTGATCTGGTTTGGCCACTGGTTTAGTCCCTGGCCCACTATTCTCTTCTTTTGATCCAGTTCCACTTCTTGATTCACATTGGTTAGAGACCGTCTTGCGCGATTCTTCATCACGGATGATTTCTCTGTCAATATCTGTATCATACATGTAAGACTCCCCTCCATTAGACCAATCATCAAGCCAATCGACTGTCGTAGGAGGTGAACCAATCTCTGAAACCTCAACTTGCATATCTGAGGCAATGGAAAATGTTCGACTGTGCGAATTTGCGCATCTACGACCATAATTATCATCGAGTCTTGGCGCTACTAAACCTCTAGGTAACGGGTTTGGAATAATATTTCTTGTTTGATTCACAAGAAAATCGGGACAATTATCCATCGAGTGGCATATAGCTTCTCTGAGCTCATTTTGGTTCATACGACTCAGTTCTGACTCGCTCTCTTCTGAACAACTTGAATCATCTCTTTCGTCTTTGTTTGAATCTGTCTCATCATTCATTTCTACCTCTCTTTCTCTGTTTTTCCCGCTATCAACGTATTTATCATGATCCTCTATTGTAGCTTCTTTGCCATTACAGGGGAGGTTTTGTTCAGTATGATCCATATATTCATTGTCCAAATCTGTAGACAAAAAAAAAAGATCGTCATTCACAGAGCCAATGCAAACAAAGAATTTAGTAATGAGAAAATATTTGACATATAACCTAAACGTTTCCTAGCAGTTAAAATGTCTGAAGCAGAAACTGGGCTGTTCATACACTGAGCATGTTCTGGGGAGAAAAGAGCAAAGCGGCAGAAGCTCTCATGACGACAAAAGAACATATCTTTATGGTCAAAAAATGAAAATTCTTGATCAAAGCTATCTCCAGTAAGATTAGGCCTTTCCTCTTGAGGATCATAAGGGATGTCAAAAGGGTTTCTCCCTTGTAACATCACAGAAGGCGCTGAGCCTGGAGCTTGTAATCCCGCAACAGTACTATCGGGAGGATATTTTCTACGTTTTTCAAAGGGGTTATTGTTTTTGTTCCTTGGAACCGTTATTTGAAGGTTGTTGCTCCGTGTGGGGCTATTTGCTCCTTCAGCTTGAAGCTTGTTCCGTTGATCTAAAGCTAGTTTAAAGAGTCGTCTTGTTCTTCTTCTGGCGATTAGACTCTCTAGTCTCCTGTTTCTCTCAATCTCTGAAATCCCATGTTCATTAACATTGCCCATCATCTCATCTCTCATCTCTTCTTTGCCATCAAATTCTCCGTATTTGTCTTCATTGATCTCACAGTTGCAAAGCCTTGGTTTTTCAACGTTTAGATCACCCGAATCGCGAGTAGAGATTCGTGGATCTTCCTCAACAAGAGACTTGTCATCATTGTCTTCTGCTACATCGGTTTCTACTGCTTTCGGAGATTCCTCGAAATGAGGAGTACGACCGAGGAGGTCATTGTAGAGAGAAGTCAAGATAACTTTGTCCTTCTCTTCGTCGTTTGTCTGCGAATCCCATTCTTCAACTTTCATTCGAGCATTTCGTCGAACACTTCGCTGCTGTCTTAATTGACATCTAACACCATTCTTTTCTCCTCCACAGCTCTTTGGCTTATGCGAACCGGAGAATCTCAATCCCAGCTTTTCTCGAGCATACACTACAGCACAAGCAAGAACCGGCGACGAGTATATCAAGAAGAACAACAACGAAGGGAGGAGAATGTATAGTGCGAGTAAAAACACGGAAACCACAGACAAAATCGGGTGGTTTCTCATGAATTTGATGCTCGTATTCATCAAAAATCCAAGAATTTTCCATAATATTGCGCCCACCTCCTTCGCGTCAATACCCATTTTCCATATAATCAAAAATCCAACAGACGAAATCGATAACAAACCAATTGAAATAAGATCAATATTTTTTTTTTTGGGGGGGGGGGGTTTCGGAGATCTCGCAAAAAAATTTGGAATCAAACAAAATTGATAAATGGGGTTCCCAAATTTGGACAGCATATAGCGTCTGGAGATCCTCTGTTTCAGGACGTTAAAATTTTCTAAATTTTGTATTCTCTTCTTGTGTGTTTGATTTGATAGAAGAGGAATTGTAACGACATAACAGAAAACAAATTTGGTTTGCTAACGAGAGAGAGACATTTTATTTTTTTTACTCGATTGTTCTTGGTGTTTGCTTTTATTTCCAAAATAGCCCCACATTTTTTATTCTAACAAAATTTTACGTGTCTATTTTTTTAAGTTAATTAGAAAGTGGAAGTATATATGAAACTAGTTCTTCAAACTTAGGTGATTAATGTTTGTTTGGTTTTTAAATTTTAGTTTTTGGTTTTGTGATTTTGGTTTTTGTTTTTAGATTTTGGTTTTTGATTTTTGTTGTACATTTTGATTTTTCTAAAAACTTGAAAGGTGATTTATTTAATTTTGGGTTTTTAGGTATTTTTGTGTTTTTTTGTTTTAATCTAGATTTATGAATTTTTGTTTTAAGATTAAAACTGATAAAATAAATATTTATTTAACTAATACAAAAATATTATTTTTATAGCAATCAGAATATGTTTCTGAGTGATAAGTTTAAGGTTTCAATCAGAACATGACACATATTAAATGAGTCTTTTAAAAAGTTAAGAACCAGTTCTTAAATAAAAAACTTAAGAACTTCTTCTTCTTCATCTCTTTTACTTTTTGTTATTTTATTAGTTTTTTTGGTTAAGAATCCTTGTAAGAACCTTGCATTGAACATGCTCTAAGAGCATGTGCAATGGTGGTTCTTAGTGGGTTCTTAGAATAAAAAAAAATTAAAATTGAATGAATAGTGAAGATTTGATTCTTAATTAAGAACCAATTCTTAGTTGCTTTCTTCATTTTTCTCTTTTGCCATTCTCTCTCTCTTTCCTTTTATAATTAAATATTAACTAAGAACCAATTCTTAAGTTTTGACCATTGCACATGCTCTTACACTACCAATGGAGACACTCAATTTGAGTGTCTTAAAATTTTTATAATAATAGTTGTGAAGAATTTTTAAAATTTTTATTAAAAAAATTGTGATGAATCGCGTCGTGACACGTGTCATAAGAACCGATAAAATCGGATCTTAAATAAGACACCGTTCTTTGACACGTGTCCTCAGATTTCAGGGACATGAAGCTTTCATTTATCATCAATGTAGGAAGAATCAATAGTTGAACTTTCGAAATGCTGATTACACAGATTTTTTACAAATTTTTCTCATTTCTTGGCAAAGAGACCACCGAAGCCGCCACCGTTCTTCTTCTGTGACACTGCCACGGAGTTCTTACCGCCAGAAACCGATTTACGGCCGCCGTTACCTCCGGTAGTTCCTTCTTTCTCGTCCACCTTCTTGAGGAGAGGATTGGTCTCGTAAAACTGATCTTGCTTCGTTAAACTGCCAAGAACGAAGTCGATGATACTCTTCTCTTCTTTCGTGGTGGTGGTGCTGCTGGTTCCCTTCGCCCCCGTAGCGAAGCATCTCACGGTGGCCGGAGCAAATGACATTAGTAGCGAAGAAACCATTCTCTTTGTTTTCTGTTATGTATCTCTCTTCTTCTTCTTTTTTGTGACAAAAATCTCTTCTTCTTCTTCTTCTTTGTGTTCTGTGTTGTGTTCTGTGTTTAATTTTCGAGTGGCTATGTTACAAAGGGAATGGATTATCGGTGAATCTGAGCCGTTGGATTGTTTTGACATGTGCTCTCCACTAGTGTCTTATCCTTTCTTTTTCTCCCTCACACACATGATGTATGATGTATGTTTGTGTTGAACTGTTGATTAATGATTATGTTGAGAGATATGTTGATTAGGATTAATTAGCATGGTGATGATGAAGGATGGTTCAAAACTTCAAATTGAAACATAGGAATGCTGATGTGCCACGTGGTATTTCGAATGGGCAAGTTTTGGGTTTTGTTTACGAGTGACGGGCTTTGTGTTTCTTGTATCTATATATATAATTGATTTTTTAAAATGAAAAAATGATTAGTTACTTTTCTCAGATATTTTATAAAAATAAATACTTGAAATGTGTATGACATTTGGGACAAAAAGATAATAAAAGAAATGTATATGACATTGTGGATTAGCTAATATTTCATATTTGTATCAATTGAAATTGTTTCCTAAATATATGACAAAATGACATCTGAATCATATAGACTGTAGTCACTATAGTAAGTTAGTAACGTCCGAATTCAATCACATATGGTCTTTACCATTTTTGATATTTTGTCCGTTGAATTTTCTTAGAATTTTGTTAATATTTTTTTTTTTTGGTAAACTGTATTATATGTTTCACTATTTTAGTTTTGTAGTTTTATTATAATTAACTTTTTTTTGCAAGTAGTATATGTTAAGTGTTAGAATCGAAGCAAACCCCGTTTCGTAGAATGGGCTAACTGCCATTGACTAAATCTTTATTCTGGAAGAAAATATCTCGTTTCTACGCTCATTTCATATAAATAAAGTCGTGCTATTATTTTTAAAGAATAAAGAGAGGAAAAAGTGAAATAAATATATTTCATTTTTGATTACACATCATAGATTATGTACGTTCAAACCTTAAGAGTTTTTTGTTGTTGCTAAATTCTAACCTTGAGGGTTGAGTTCGCCAACGTCCTAAGATTCATTTTTATTAACTTAAGCCCATAAATAGTTAAAGCTCACGAAATATTTTCGCTCAGTCTAAAGTTCTTTTTTTTCTTTTCTTATATAAGCATGTAAATAAATATAAAGGAATATTATATGACCCAAAAAAAACATAAATAAATTGTAACGGGACAATTAATTTGCTTTCGTGTTGTGTTATCCCAAACTGTACACACACAATATTCTTATCGACCAAAGTTAATTTTTCCCAACTACTTTCTCCTAATTGAAACAAAATCAAACCTTTCTTGTTATAGCCTATGGTAAAAATATATATCTCATTTCTACATATATATATATAGAGAGAGACATCCCTCTCCTTCACCATTTATATATACGTCTCTCACCAATTTCTCCATAAAACAAAAACAAAAAGCCTAAACCGGAAAATGGAAGCCTTAAACCCTACCTTAACCGGCTACGCCGTGGCCGCTTTGTCGGTTTACGCTCTTTGGTTCTACTTCCTCTCCCGGAGACTAACTGGTCCCAAAGTCTTACCTATCGTCGGAAGTCTACCGTTTCTAATCGCGAATCGGAACCGGGTCCATGATTGGATCGCTGATAACCTCCGAGCCACTGGCGGTACGTATCAAACAAGCACCATGGTGATACCTTTCGTGGCCAAGACGCAAGGGTTTTACACGGTGACGTGTCACCCAAAAAATGTCGAGCATATCCTTAAGACACGGTTCGATAACTACCCGAAAGGTCCGATGTGGACGGCTGCTTTCCACGATCTGTTGGGACAAGGAATCTTCAACAGCGACGGTGACACGTGGCTTATGCAACGTAAGACTGCAGCGCTTGAGTTCACCACTAGGACTCTTAGACAAGCCATGGCTCGGTGGGTTAACGGGACTATCAAGAACCGGTTATGGCTTATATTAGAACGGGTGGTTAAGGACAATAAACCGGTTGATCTTCAAGATTTGTTTTTGAGGTTGACTTTTGACAACATTTGTGGTTTGACTTTCGGTAAAGACCCGGAGACGCTATCTCCAGATCTTCCGGAGAATCCGTTCTCGATTGCGTTTGATACCGCGACAGAGGCTACTCTAAAGAGGCTTCTCTACACCGGTTTCTTGTGGCGGATCCAGAAAGCGATGGGGATTGGATCGGAGGATAAGCTCAAGAAAAGTCTTGAAATCGTAGAGACTTACATGAACGACGCAATCGACGCTCGGAAAAACTCTCCGTCCGATGATCTTTTGTCTCGTTTCTTGAAGAAACGTGACGTTAACGGTAACGTTCTTTCAACGGATGTTCTTCAGCGTATCGCGCTTAACTTTGTTCTTGCGGGCCGTGACACTTCTTCTGTGGCCTTGAGCTGGTTCTTTTGGCTCGTCATGAATAACTCTGAGGTTGAGAAGAAGATCGTTGAGGAGTTAGCGACGGTTCTGAAGGAGACACGTGGTGATGATCAGGGAAAGTGGACGGAGGAGCCGTTAGAGTTCGACGAGGCAGATAGGCTCGTCTACCTCAAGGCTGCTTTGGCCGAAACGCTGCGTTTATACCCTTCCGTGCCTCAGGTGAAAATATAATCTTTAAATTATTTCGTTCATGGATATATCATACACAAGTACACAACGCATATGGCCAGGAGAGATTTGCATACAAGACGTAAAATTAACATAGACATAATTAATTACTACATAAATATTGATTTTATCTAAATATATATATATATATTAAGTTTTATAAAAGTTCCTGAACTAAATCTTCATAACTAGTTGACTAATTAATTCCGTAAATCCTTTTAATCTGAATATTACAGATTTATAACTAGCTAGTTGACTAATTAATTCGTAAATCCTTTTAAGCTGAATATCACAGATTTAATTTTTTCTTAGTCCCTAGGCTGCTAGCTAGTATCAAGTGACTGTTACAATCACATTTAACTTTTACTTAATTTGGGTTATTGTCGACCGAAAAGAACATGGCAAAATTAACGCAAAAACAATCATTTATTTTTTAAAATTATATTATTGTCACTCCTCATAATTCGTAATAAAGAACTATTGTAACGTATTAGTAACGTTCCAAATGACCAGGATTTCAAGTACGTCATAGAAGACGACGTTTTGCCTGACGGAACTTTCGTGCCAAGAGGCTCGACGG
Organism: Alliaria petiolata; assembly: GCA_020283515.1. Taxonomy (NCBI): domain Eukaryota; kingdom Viridiplantae; phylum Streptophyta; class Magnoliopsida; order Brassicales; family Brassicaceae; genus Alliaria; species Alliaria petiolata. The sequence continues at coordinate 288,383,649 of JAHZTW010000001.1, forward strand.
TGACCTACTCGATTTACTCGATCGGACGGATGAAAACGATATGGGGCCAAGATTGTCTCGAGTTCCGTCCAGAACGGTGGCTCACGGCCGAAGGTGACCGGTTCGAGACTCCTAAGGATGGTTACAAGTTCGTAGCGTTTAACGCCGGACCAAGGACTTGCTTGGGCAAAGACTTGGCTTATCTCCAAATGAAGTCGGTGGCTTCAGCCGTTCTCCTCCGTTACAGGCTGTTTCCAGTTCCCGGTCACCGCGTCGAGCAGAAGATGTCGTTGACGCTCTTCATGAAGAACGGGCTACGTGTCTACTTGCAACCTCGTGGTGAGGTGATTGTGTGATTAATATTAAATGAATTATGGTAAATATGTTTGAGGACGTCATTTAAAATTAAAATATTATAAGCAATCTTCTTACTTTTCCTATGTTACCTACAAAATACGTATTATGATATATGCACTTTCTTTTTTTTAGTTTGACAAAAAAAAATATATATGCACTTTTGTTTTTGTTTTTTTGAACATTGATATATATGCACTTTTGTGCCTTTGTTTGTTTGAGTTTGTTCAACTCTTTCTGAATAAAAGTCTAGTGGTTACTGGTAACGTACTTGAGTGTATAAATTTAATCGAATTAGAGGACTTAATTTAGATTAATACCATTATACCAACCACGTAACGTAAGTGGGAATCAATTTCGTTCTAATCACAAGCTAAAACAACCACTTAATTATTTGAATAACATCATTTAAAATGAAAAAAAAAAACTACCATGATGGATTAAAATAGAAATCGAAAGCAAGTATTTCTCTCTCTTTTTTTCTCGAAGAAAGTATTCGACTACAAAGAAGCACATAAACTCTAATTATTTTGAAACGAGAAGAAGCTGGAATCTTATGATCCATAGAAAGTTCAAAGAAAATAAATTATTAAACAAAGGAAAAGAAAGTAGAGGATGATCATAATGATAATGATGATCACATACCTAGAACAGTGGGAAGCATATGTTGCTACCTTGAAAAGAACCAGAAATCATCTCTATCAGATCCATCTCTCTTTTTTCACTTGTAGAGTTAGCTTGAGGCAGAAGCAACTCGCTGTGGCCTCCGTACCCTACGGTGGTGGATGACGTGGAAGATGAGGAAGACGGAAAATGAGGGTTGGAGTAGCACGACGTCGTACCATTCAACAAGTAAGACAAGTAGATATCAGACGGAAGGTGCGGAGTATGCGCAGGAACTGTGACCGTTGCCGGATCATTACGATAAGTCCCAACACTGTTGTGCGAATTAGGGCTAGGGTTCTTGACCATGAACCCAGACGATGACGACTGGTTTACCTCATCAGAAGTTTGGCTCAAACCAATGTTCTCAAGAGAAATCGGGTGGTTTGCAAATATATTTTGTAGGTAAACCAGCTCTTCGTCATATGGATCGCCAAGGACCGACGATGCAGAATCTCCGTCAGAATAGACCTGATCAAGATTAGTTGTTGAAAGAACACTGATGGAGTTCTCATTCTTGTTCTCGTCGTTGTCCTTGTTAGTGTTATTATTGTCGATGCTTTTGATGTAGTCTTGGAGAACGCATGGCCTTATAGCTGATGGAGATAGATCTCTATCATTGTTATCCGCGTTTGCTTGGCGTTTTTGTTTGCGTTTTGAGTTTTGGCGTCGTTTAGTCGCATTCCAATGGTTCTTGATAGAGTTCTCGGTGCGTCCTGGTATGAGTTTAGCGATTTCTGCCCATTTGTTCCCAATTCTCGTGTGTGCTTCTACAAGAACCCTCTCTTCTTGTTCGCTCCATCCATCTTTCTGGAAACAAAATCGACATAAAAAACGTAAAAAAAGAATTATGTTAGAACCCTAGATCTAGACGAGTCTTATAAAAAAAACTATGTTATATATAGAGAGATCTAGAAGAAAAAAAAAACCTTGATATCAGGGCGGAGATGATTATGCCATCTCTCACGACATTGCTTGCCTGCTCTTCCCTCAAGTTTTTCCGAGATCATTGCCCATTTCCTCTCCCCGTGTTGCCTAACCAACCTTATCAACTTTCTATACAAATTAACGCATAACTATTATTTTAGACTCTCATATAGACGCATGAATTAAGCGATGTCAATAAAAAAATAAAAATAAAAATAAATCCATCTACATAAAGTTAGATCTATATATATTACCTGTCTTCTTCCGCCGTCCACTGCCCTTTGATAAGATTCTTGTATGGTCGCTTCTTCGTACTGTTTTGATAATCTCTGGTTGCATCTTTAACGACCATGTCCCCAGTAGGGCTTCGGCCATTAACGACCAAGTGTTTATTCTCCTTCCTCGGACCAAACGTCACGTTCTCTTTGTTGTCGTTTCTAATCTCAATCGCCGTTGTCTTCTTCACGATCGGTCGGTTTCGGTCACTAGAACACTCTAGTTTCTTGGAAAACAAGGCATCATTCTTTTGGCCGTATAAAAATCTCTCCACGGCGGTCAACGGAGGGGCAGCTCCGTGGACAATGCGTCGGTGTTCCATGGAAAAAAAGAAGAAAAGATTAGTAGAATGGAGAGGAGAGCACAGAGAAGGAGAGAGTTTAGCTACTAACAAGGAATATGAGAGAACTTAATGAGTTGCTATATAAACTCGAACTAATGAATGGCCCATTAAATTCTTTAATTCTGATATTTTCTTAAGAAATATAAAATTAATTTTATAGCTCGATAGTTTTTTTTTAGTTAATACAAAAGAAAATAACTAACGAAAAATGAATTATTATGTATGCCTTAGAAGTTAAAAATAATAAGCTAAGAAGACTACAAAATCTGATAACTAAAAAATATTGATATTTAATTGATTACTATATGGATCTATACCTATTAGTCACTAAATCTCAAATCGATATTTCTTCAAAATCCTCTGTCATTTCCTATTATATACAATTTTATCTGACGCCATTATTATTTATAAGACAATATCTACGAACAACCAAAAGAATATAAGTCGATTATAGAACAATATCAAATATTTTTTGTAAAGACAACTTGTTTTTTTATATTTTCATTCTGCATTATAAGTAATTTTAACTAAAAGATGGTGAGCTCCTGTAATATGGAGTAGTATCTAATTAGCAAAGGCTAATAATAAAATGGTGAGCTAATCAAGATCGTGTAATATGCCAAGTGGCGTAAAAGGAGATAATTTGAAGGCTAGAAATAAGTTCCAATTTTGTAACTCTTGAGCTTCATGTCTCTCCGACAATAACTAAATGGAAGCTAAAAGGAGGGGGAAAATGCGGGAAGGAAGTTGCGGGTTAATCTTTAGCTAATGGTAATTTTGATTAATTTATTTAACATTTGAAAAGACGATCATATCCTCGTGGTCGTAAAGGGTAGTTTACGAATTGTCTAACTATTTTTTTGTAACCGACGAAGTGGTAAATGGAGAGACCATCAATGGTAATTTATTTGCCGCCAAGCAAAAATATGGTAATATAGCTATGCAATGAATTAATTATTAGTTGACTAGAATTACTTCGAAAGGGATAAATTTAGGAGTGGTCTAAGCACATCCAGCCACATTTAATTGTTTTTGAATAACGTATTCTCAAAATAATTGTTTTCAATAATCTACTGCTTATAACTGTACCTTTTAATTAATTGTTTGCGCAATAAAGCTATTATTTAGGTCAGTGCGGTTGTCCTTTCTTACTGGATCTTTCTACAAAAATTAGATATATATATATATATTTTTTTTTTTTGGTTAAAGGGCCAAAAATTAGATATATTTTAAAGTTACCACATCTAATATGTTCCGATGGCACCCATAACCCCATAACGTGAGAACTGATAAGCCTTGTTGTTTTTTATACCGATGGTTGCTGATGAGACCACATCAGTCCACCATAGTCATCAATCATCGTAATAAATCAATATTCCATCCATTTCAAAACATAAAATGTTTTAGCTTAAACCCACAAAGTTATAAAAAATTATTGAACTGTAACCATTTTAGTATTTGTTTTCAAAGTATATACTCACTTTTTTTTACCACTCAAACTAATGCAATCAAGACATCTATCTAGTAATAAAAGTCTTTAATACTATTTGTCCGTTGACAGTAGCATCATTTTTACAGTTTAGATTTATTTTGTCACGTTTGTAGTTTTGTTGATTGATGGGCTCTCTTAACTAAAATAGTGTGGGCCTATTTTGAGCCCAAGTTACATATATTGCAGTTTGTCGCCGGCGGTAATTCCTCACCGTCAGATCTACGATCGATATTCCGAGGAGGGGAGGGGACATCAGGTGCGGTCGTTGTTGGAATCTTTCCATGGACTCGCACCACGCACGCCGGACTGTAAGGATTTTTACATTGGTGTTTGCTTGATGCGATGTTATATCGTTTGTACGAAATTTCGAAAATTCTCTCTTTTGTTTTCGTGTTTTGTACCCCTTTTTTTCCATTAGCTTTTGTAAATGGAGATATCTGGTTTCTATTGGGCAAATAGTTGATTATTTCAGTTGTAATGCGTCGTTGCTTAGGAGTTGATACGAAAGATTTGAACGGTGATTGTGCAATAGACGGTGCGAAACAAACAGAGTGATTTTATTATGATATGATTGGCGACTATGGTGAACTGATAAGTGATAATGCCTCATCAGTTACCATAAGTATAGACAACAAGGGGACTTCTCACGTTATGTGTTCCATCTGACCAGATTAGATTTGCAGACGAAGGCAGTTCAGCGTCGAGATCGCCTGTAACAGTCACCGTGAAAGACTGTTTTTCGTTCACCGACTTCATAGACAAGACACTAGGCGAGACCTTGACGCTGAGCTTAGATCCGTGGTTTAAGACAATCTTTGATTTGTATGTAGAGTTGGGGGTACCAAGGTTGGTGACGGTTCTTTTGAAAGTCACGGCGAAGGAGCTATTAGACACCGGGATTTTAGCCGACATTGAAGGATAGTTGAGGTTTCTTGGTAAAATTGTTCCACTGCAAGTGACTGCTTCACCAGAAATGAGTTTAAGGGTTTTCGAAGTGTAGTTCAAGCCGCAGAGAAAGGCGATGTGGTCTGCTTTTTTCAGTTCATAGACAAGTCCAGGGTTTAGAGCAGCTATTGGGTCCACATGTCCAGCTCCATAAGCAAACTCGGTTGATGCATAGCCAGTTTCAGAAGCATTCATTGGCCAAGCTGCAAAGATCAGGTAAAAAGACGACTGTATAAGAAGAGAAGTTACTAGAAAGACAAGAAAGTAAAAGCTGGATATGATTTTTGTTTACCGGTTGTCATGATGGCAGATTGGATCACGGAAGGAGACCAATCAGGATGAAAAGTCTTGATGTACGCAGCCACGCCTGCAACGTGTGGACAAGACATTGAAGTTCCGGTGAGAACAGAGTACTTCACACGTCTAGTGTCACCGTGAGACAGTTCACCATCAGGTGAATAGGCAGCGAGGATCTCCACTCCCGGGGCTGTTATATCAGGCTGCATATCAATCAACCTTTGTCTTTCACACCAGTAAACAAAACAGAACAAAAATCAAATTATATTTATATGTTACTACCTTTAGAAGATCAACAGCGATGGTGTTTGGACCGCGAGCAGAGAAAGAACCAACTGTAGGAGCTTTCTGATTAAATATTGCCTCAGTTTTTAAAACAGTGCCTTGTGGGGACCTGAGAAAACAGAACACAGAGATATCAGGTCAAAGAAGGAGAATCCAGAGAACATGTAAAGAGTATGAGAGAGAGAGAGAAAGAGAAAGAATATCGTTTGTTACTTTGTGGAGTTAACGTAAGAGACGAGAGAGTCATAGTCATCATTTGATAGAGCAGAGAGGGGCCTAGGGTAAACGGATGCATAGCCTTTATAGTCTCTAATTATGGATGCAGCAGCTAATTCTGAACTAGCTGAATATCCGCTCACCAAGATTTTTCCCTTACTCTCGACAAAATCTCCGTACACAAGTGGATAATTCTTTCCTTTCAGATCAAAAGAGTTCACTGATTTCCCCTGTTAAGGACAAAAAACAAAAGGAGATCATTCGTAATTGAAGGGGACATAAGATACTATGATGATAGGAATGAGAGTGTTACTTGGTACTTACGACAAGTGTGCTTCCGTCTCCGAGAACAACTTTGGTGACGAACGCACGGTTCGTGGTGCTGGCTGCAACGGTTAAGACCCATGGTGCTACGCTCCCGACTGTGGCCGGATCCGGACCGTCGTTACCGGCCGATTGAACAGTTAGAATCCCTTTGGCCATAGCGTGAAATGCCCCGATCGAAAGCGTGTCGTCTTCGTACCTGGAGGCCCCTTCGTCTCCCCCGAGGGAGACGCTGATGAGGTCAACACCGTCTGCGATCGCGTCATCGAAAGCAGACAGTACAGCTTCCGAGGTACACCCTGTCTCGGTGCAGACTTTATAAGCGGCGATTCTAGAGCCTGGAACGCCGCCTCTCACCGTTCCATTGCCGATTCCAAAGAAGCTCGTGTTCGAGACTGCGTTTCCAGCCGCAGTGGACGCCGTGTGTGTACCGTGGCCGTTTCTGTCTCTAGTGCCTTGGCTCGTGTAGTCCCTTGCACCGATCAACTTGCTGATACATTGTAAACACACATCAATCTCTTCCTGAAACGATATACTAATCTTTCTAATAAGAGAAGTGAAGAATATTACTTGTTGCATGCGAAGTTTTTGCCGCCGGAACAAACACCTTTCCATTTCTTAGGAGGTGGACCAAAGCCTTCGTCGGAGAAGCTCTTCGATTCCGGCCAAATCCCAATGTCGATGACGCCGATGATAGTATCACTTTCTACTGCCAAGTTTCGCTTTGTATTCTTTCCTTCCTTTAACCCCATGAAATCCCAAGACACAGTCGTATGGATCTGTAACTTCTTGCTCGGGAACACAGAAACAACTCCATCCATTTCTAAGAGAAACATAGAATGGTTTTGATTAGTTATGTATAACCTTTAAAACCATACGTCAACAGAATTGTGCAAGAACACTCACCGGCGATTCTTTCTCGCTCTGATTGAGTGAGTCGGGCCGCGAACCCGTTGAAACTCCTCTTGTAACTTCTCACCAAACGACCTTCGATCGAACTAGAGTATATACATGTGTATGTATTACTTGTTAGAATCTTCATAATGTAAACTAATCAATGATTAGAGAATGAATTAATTAAAATCGCACCTTTCTCCGGTGACCTCTTGAAGAATACTCATGTGCTGCGACATTGGTGTGTATTCCAGTCGAGACGGAAGTGAACCCATGTAAACAACATACACCTTCATGGATTATATATATCATCATCATCATTGCATAGGAGTACAAAAAAAAAATTTGATTATATATATGTACCCTTATATATATAATAACATACTTGTTTATGTTGACTATCCTCTGTGACTGCTGAGACTGAACTCAAGCACAAGACAACGACACATGAGAGGAGACACAAAGAAGCTGCTCGCTTCGCCATCCTTTTTCTTATAAAATGAATTATTAAAGGTTAATCTAATTTCTCAAGTTATATGGAGATAAACATGATAGAATGTTTATATAGTAAAAAAAAAATCATGCATGAACCATGTCAAGAAAACAAATCTTAATCAAATTCCTTTGAATCTGTTTCGTATTACCATATATATTTGTATCAAATGTGTGTATATGTTGACCAAAACTTTTTTGGTATTATTGTATGTACAGTATCTACGTTTTTAGGAGACATATCTGTTGCACACAAAAAAGGAAACATATCTATGGTTTAAGAGAATTTTTTACTTCTATTTCTTTTTGTTTTTCAACTTTCTTGCTGTAAACCAAAATGTTGTATTACAATTGATTATTTAGTTCGTTTTGTACTCTATACTCTTCTTTATTTTTATTTGCAATATAATTGACATAATCAGGAAAATAATATAGAATAAAAAAAATCTGAAACATTATATAATTAGCATGATCCTTAGACAATCAGTGACATGGTCACAAGCAGCGTTTGAAAAAACAAAAAAAAAATGGAGTCTATCAACAAAAATTCGTCAAGTAAAAAAAAAAAACAATACAAATGATCGAAAAGTTGATACGAGAGATTTGAACCAGGTTTGTGCAATGGACGATGCAAAACAAGAGATCAAGCAGATTGAACAAATCAAAAATTGAACAATAACCATACTAAATACAATATGGCTATAATAAGTTTTTTTTCTTTTCTTTCAACTGATATTAAATAGAAAAATTTGTTTCGGTAGCCACGTTAACATCGTTATTTTAGTTTATAATCATAGTAAAACCATGGTCATGATATTCTTTGTATAATATGTATAATATCGATTTTATCTTTTTTTATATTTTGCAAATGATAACAGATCTATACTGTTTTCCATTTCCATATAGTATAGTTTCATCTATTTGTTTTGTAACCTCTTGTTTTTTTACTTCTGATTCTGTCGTCTAGATCGGCATCTCTCGCTCTCACGAGCTTATCTACCATATACCTTTCTCTCTTCCGTCTGTCGTCCTCTCTGTCTGATGTAATCCCTTTTTCGATCCCAAACTTGATGTATATGTTTTCTTTCAAATGTTATGCTATTATATTTAAATAATATAAAACAGATAAACTGGATAAAAAAATGTAAAAAGTCTAAACTGTTTTCCATGTTCATATAGTATAGTTTGATCGATTTCAAACTTGGCATCAAAAATATATATGTTTTTTCACATGTTATACTATTATATTTAAACGGTATAGAACAGTCTGAATAAAAGAATATCTGAAGCAAGGACATTTTCGTCCAACGAAACAGTACTATGGTTATCCAATTAATTTTTCAATCCATATGGCTATATTCTTAATTTTGTTTCCCAATATTGTTATCCACCAAAAAGACCCTATTAAATATTGCTATGATAAAAAAAATATATATATATTTCGGATACTCGGATAATTTGATACACAAACAAATAGGGCCCATTTATAGTCTGGATACAGGCCCATTTGTAGACACATCTGGCCCAAAAACACTGATTGAAGAGGCGGGAGTAAATTTTCCGGTGCGGGACGTTGTTGGAGCCATGGACCCGCGCCACGGGTCTCTAGTTCTTCGTCTTCCTCTTCGTTTGCTTGATGTGATCTCACAGTTGGAGGAGATATCGTCATGAGAAAGTTTCTTCGGGGTAGGATCATAGCGAAATTCTGAATCCCGCCGGTCACTTAGTCTCGTATAACTGTGTTTTTTTTACCCTAGCTTTGCAAATTTGTTTGGAGATTTTGGATTTCATTGGTTCAGTTTTAACTCGTTGCAGATTTTCCAGGGAAAAGGAAAATCTGAGAGCGGAAATCGATTTCTATGAGGTAACATTGTCTCTGCTACATTTCTGATATGAATTTCTGCTTCTTGTTTCTGGAGCTTATTAATATATAACCTACAGTTGATCTAATTGGATTCTTGATCCTTATAATGAGAATGTTTGAATTGAAACACGACAAACTATGATGAACTGATAATGCCTCATCAGTTACCATAAGTATAGAAAACAATGGGGCTTCTCACATTATGTGTTCCATCTGACCAAATCAGATTCGCAGACGAAGGCAGATTTGGGTCGAGATCGCTGCCTGAAACAGTCACCGCGAAAGACTGCTTCTCATTCACTGACTTCATAGATAGAACACTAGGCGTGACCTTGACGCTGAGCTTAGCTCCGTGGTTTAAGACAATCTTTGATTTGTATGTAGAGTTGGGGGTACCGAGGTTGGTGACGGTTCTTTTGAAAGTCACGGAGAAGGAGCTATTAGATCCTGGAAGTTTAGCCGACATTGAAGGATAGTTGAGATTTCTTTGTAAGGTCTTTCCAGTGCAAGTGACTGCTTCACCGGAAATGAGTTTGAGGGTTTTCGAAGTGTAGTTCAAGCCGCAGAGAAAAGCTATGTGGTCCGCTTTGTTCAGTTCATAGACAAGTCCAGGGTTTAGAGCGGCTATTGGGTCGACGTGTCCAGCTCCATAAGCAAACTCGGTTGATGCAAAGCCAGTGTCAGAAGCATTCATTGGCCAAGCTGCAAAGATCGGTTAAAAAGACGACTGTATAAGAAGAGAGGTTACTTGAAAGTAAAAGCTGGGTATGATATTTGTTTACCGGTTGTCATGATGGCAGATTGGATCACGGAAGGAGACCAATCAGGATGAAAAGTCTTGACGTACGCAGCCACGCCTGCAGCGTGTGGACAAGACATTGAAGTTCCGGAGAGAACAGAATAGTTCACACGTCTTGGGTCGCTCTTTTCGGTAGATGGTGAAGCCAAAGGTGAGTAGGCAGCGAGGATCTCCACTCCTGGTGCTGTTACATCCGGCTGCAATCCATCCACCATTGTCTCTCAGACCAGGAAAAAGAAAAAAGAATCAAGAGCTTAAAAATGGTATACCTTTAGAAGATCAACTGCAACGGTGTTTGGACCGCGAGAAGAGAAGAAACCAACTCTAGGAGGTTTCTGATCAAAGATTGTCTCAGTTTCTAGAACAGTGCCATGCGGGGACCTGAGGAAACAAACACAGAGATATCAGGACAAAGAAGGATAAATCTAGAGCAAATGTAAAATGTGAAAAGTATAAAAAAGAGAGAAGATCGTTTGTTACTTTGTGGAGTTAACGTAAGAGACGAGAGAGTCAAAGTCATCTGGTGATAGAACAGACATGGGCCGAGGGGTAACAACGGATGCATAGTCTTCATAGCCTCTAGTTATGGATGCAACAGCTACTTCCGAATATCTGGAAACCAAGATCTTTCCCTTCACCAGAGAATCGTTAAAAGATTCTCCGTACACAAGAGGATACATCTTTCGTTTCAGATCAAAAGCATTTATTGATTTCCCCTGTTAAAGACAAAGACAACAGGTAATTTAGAGGGACACATATACAATGATGATAGAAATGAGATTTGTTTCTTGATATTTACGACTAGTGTCTTGCCGTTTCCGAGCTCAACTTTGGTGATAAACGCACGGTTCGTGGTGCTGGCTGCAACGGTTAAGACCCATGGTGCTACGCTCAAAACTGTGGCCGCATCCGGACCGCTGTTACCGGCTGATTGCACAGTGAGGATCCCTCTGGCCATAGCGTGAAAAGCCCCGATCGCAATCGTGTCCTTTTCGTATATGGAGGCCTCGTCTCCCCCGAGGGAGACGCTGATGAGGTCAACACCGTCTGCTATGGCGTCATCGAAAGCAGACAGTACAGCTTCCGAGGTACATCCCTCCTTGGTGCAAACTTTATAAGCAGCGATTCTAGAGGCTGGAACGCCGCCTCTCGCTGTTCCATTGCCGATTCTAAAAAAGCTTGTGTTCGCGACTTCGTTTCTAGCCGCAGTGGACGCTGTGTGTGTACCGTGGCTATCGCTGTCCCTAGTGCCTTCCTTTGTGTAGTCTCTTGCACCGATCAACTTGCTGATGCATTGTAAAACAAATCGATATCTTCCAAAACAATACTAATCTTTAAAATGAGAAATTAATCTAAGAGGATTACTTGTTGCATGTGAAGTTTCTGCCACCGGAGCAAACACCTTTCCATTTTTTAGGAGGACCAAAGCCTTTGCCGGAAAAGCTCTCGGATTCCGGCCAAATCCCACTGTCGAGGACCCCGATAATGGTATCACTTTCCACGGTTGGGTTCCTCTTCGTCTTCACTCCTTCCTTTAACCCCATGAAGTCCCAAGACGCAGTCGTTTGGAGTTTTAAGATCTTGTTCGGGAACACAGACACAACTCCCTCCATTTCTGAGCAAAACATATTTTGGTTTTGATCATGGAACCTTTCTCTAAAATCATTTCAAACATAAAAGTGTCTCGATCGAAGATCACTCACCGGCTACTCGTTCTCCTTCTGACTCAGTGAGTCGGGCCGCAAACCCGTTGAAGCTCCTCTTGTAACTTCTCACCAAACGACCTTCGATCGAACTAGAAAAATTTATCACTTGTAATTAGAACTTTCATAACAATATTTAAAATTAATTGTAAATAATAATATGATTAGAGAAATAAATTAATTAAATCGCACATTTCTCCGGTGACCTCTTGGAGAATACTCATGTGATGCGACGTTGGTGTGTATTCCAGTGGAGGAGGAAGTGAACCCATGTAGACAATATACACCTTCAAGGATTGTAATAATAGATATCATCATGTACAATGGATTAAGGTTCAAAAAAAAAAAAAGTGCAATGGATTTTATACTAGGGAGAAACAAAATATATCATAATTATAATAATAATATATTTGTTTGTATTGATATCTGTGACTCCTGAGACTGAACTCAAGAACAAGAATACGACAAATGAGAGGAGACAGAATGAAGCTGCTCGTTTCGCCATCTTTTTCTTATAAAATGAATTAAAGGTTTACTCTATTCTCTGTGGAGACCAACGTGATAAATAGTAGAAAAATATTAATCAAATTCTTCTGATTCTGTTTCTTATTATAACAAAAGCTAGTATTTACCATAACAATAAATGATATTGTTACCAAAACTTTTTTCCGTAAACAGTGCATTTACATTTTTAGGAAACATATCTACGGTTTGATCTGTCACATCTATTTTGAACTCAAATTCTTTTTTTCCAATTTCTTGCTGAAATCCAGAATTTAATATTACAATTGATTTGTTCTCTGGTTTCTTTGTACTTAATTCTTTATTTTCACTAGGAAAGAATTCGAGCAGATTTTATTTTAATTTGAGTTTTAAAGAATATGTTTTAGATCTTTATTTTAACTATTGATTTTGTTTTTTTTTTAAATTTATGTTTTGTACATTATTTTTCTTGTTGATATTTGTAATATCTTTTATATATTATATTACAAATTTTTATTTTTTCGTCAGTTTTCATACTTTTTTTATTCGTATAAATCTTAATATTATAATAATTTTTAACTTTTTTAAATATTTCATTTTGAGATTTTCTTTTTATATATCTTTCGATGAAGATGTGATTTTGAATGTTGAAAAAAATCGAAAGTTATTTTTTACTGCTTCCGTTCTCATTTAGATATTCGAAGACATTATCACACATAGGATCCCCAAACATCGAACATAGTTAAACAAAAACACACATATCAACATAGCAACAACAATGATGGTTTATTGTGACGACATTGATGATAATGATAGAAAGATGTGAATGGATGTGGCCTCATCAGTCACTAGTATAAACAACAATGGGGCTTCTCACGTTATGTGTGCCATCTGACCAAATCAGATTCGCAGACGAAGGCAGTTTTGGGTCGAGATCGCTGCCTGACACAGTCACCGCGAAAGACTGCTTCTCATTCACTGACTTCATAGATAGAACACTAGGCGTGACCTTGACGCTGAGCTTAGATCCGTGGTTTAAGACAATCTTTGATTTGTATGTAGAGTTGTGGGTACCGAGGTTGGTGACGGTTCTTTTGAAAGTCACGGAAAAGGAGCTATTAGATCCTGAAAGTTTAGCCGACATTGAAGGATAGTTGAGGTTTCTTGGTAAGGTCTTTCCAGTGCAAGTGACAGCTTCACCGGAAATGAGTTTTAAGGGTTTTCGAACTGTAGTTCAAGCCGCAGAGAAAGGCCATGTGGTCTGCTTTGTCCAGTTCATAGATAAGTCCAGGATTTAGAGCAGCTATTGGGTCCACATGTCCAGATCCATAAGCAAACTCGGTCGATGCAATTCCAGTACCAGTAGCATTCATTGGCCAAGCTGCGAAGATTAGGTAAAAGACTGTATAAGAACAGAGTTTTGACAGAGGTTACTTGAAAGACAAGAAAGTAAAAGCTGGATATGATATTTGTTTACCGGTTGTCATGATGGCAGATTGGATCACGGAAGGAGACCAATCAGGATGAAAAGTCTTGACGTACGCAGCCACGCCTGCAACGTGTGGACAAGACATTGAAGTTCCGGAGAGAACAGAATAGTTCACACGTCTTGGGTCGCTCTCGGTAGATGGTGAAGCCAGAGGTGAGTAGGCAGCGAGGATCTCCACTCCTGGTGCTGTAATATCGGGCTGCAGTTCATTTAACCATTATCTGTCAGCCCAGAAAACAAAAGTGAAAACCATGCAAGATCATAAAAATGTGAGTACCTTTAGAAGATCAGATGTGATAGTGTTTGGACCGCGAGAAGAGAAGGAAGCAAGTTTGGGAGCTTTCTGATTTAAGATTGCTTCACTTTTTAGAATAGCCGCTTTCGGGGACCTGAGAAAACAAACACGGATGATATCATCAGGATCACAAAGAAGGAGAATCCAGAGCAAACGTAAAGAGTGTGAAACAGATGGAAGATCGTTACTTTGTGGAGTTAACGTAAGTAACAAGAGAGTCAAAGTCTTCTAGTGAAAGATAAGAGAGGGGCCAAGAGCTAATGGAGGCAAACTCCTTTTCGTCTGTAAATACGAATCCAACAGCTAATTCTGAACCAACCGCAACATCGCACACCGCGATTTTTCCCTTCACCAGAGATTTATTATTACTACACGTAAATCCAGATTCTCCGTACACAAGAGGATACATTTTTCCTTTCAGATCGAAAGCATTCACTGATTTCCCCTGTTAAAGGAACAAAAAGGGTCACTGTTAAGGTAAGGGGAGAAAGATTACAATGATCACAACGAAATGAGAACGTTTCTTGATACTCACGACAAGCGTCTTGCCGTTTCCAAGAACGACTTTAGAGATAAACCCGCGGTTCGTGGTGCTGGCTGCAACGGTTAAGATCCACGGCGCTACACTCGAGACCGTGCTTGGTTTTGGACCTGAATTACCGGCTGATTGCACAGTGAGAATACCCTTCACCATAGCGTGAAAAGCACCGATCGCGATGGAGTCTTCCTCGTACACTAAAGCCCCGTTTCCCCCGAGAGATATGCTGATGAGGTCAACACCATCCGCGATCGCGTCATCGAACGCAGACATTATAGATTCTGCGGTACATCCTGAATAGGTGCAGACTTTGTAAGCGGCGATTCTAGATGCCGGAACGCCGCCTCTCGCCGTTCCATTGCCGATTCCAAAGAAACTTGTGTTGGCGACTGCGTTTCCTGCCGCAGTGGACGCTGTGTGTGTACCGTGGCCTTGGCTGTCTCTAGTGCCTTCGCTTGTGTAGTCTCTTGCTCCGATCAACTTGCTGATACATTGTAAACACACATCAATCTCTTCCTGAAATGATATACTAATCTTTCTAATAAGAGAAGTGAAGAATAAATATTACTTGTTGCACGTGAAATTTGCGCCGCCGGAACAAACACCTTTCCATTTCTTAGGAGGAGGACCAAAGCCTTTGTCGGAGAAGCTTTCGGATTCCGGCGAGATCCCAGTGTCGAAGACTCCTACAATGGTATCACTCTCTACCGCCAAATTTCGATTTGTATTATTTCCTTCCTTTAACCCCATGAAGTTCCAAGACGACGTCGTTTGGAGTTTGTAGTTTTTGTTCGGGAACACAGAAACAACTCCCTCCATTTCTAACAAACAGTACAAGTATTTAATTATTGAAGAAGAAGATATCATTAAAGATTTGTTTGGTTTCGAAACACTCACTGGCTACTCGTTCTCGTTCTGACTCAGTGAGTCGAGCCGCGAATCCGTTGAAACTCCTCTTGTAACTTCTCACCAAACGACCTTCGACCGAACTAGAATATACACATATGGATATATATACAACTTGTTACGATCTCCACTGTAATATATAACTAATCATAATTAGATAAGGAATTAAAATTAAATCATACCTTTCTCCGGTGACTTCTTGAAGAATACTTATGTGATTCGACATTGGTGTGTAGTCCGGTCGAGACGGAAGTGAGCCCATGTAGACAACATACACCTTGATTATATGTATCATGCATCGTTATCAATTATCATGTATTATGGATCATCATATAGAGAAACAAACAAAAAAAGTTGATAATTTTTAGTTATAATAACATACTTGTTTATCTTGACGATCATATGTGACTGCTGAGACTGAACTCAAGAACAAGATAAGTACACATGAGAGGAAACAAAATGAAGTTGCTCCTGATTTCGCCATTTTCTTAAGAAATCTTATAAAAGGTTACAACAAGTTTTACAAAATTTTGTGAAGATCAACATGAAATGGGAGGATTTCTGTAATTTATACCGAACATTTAAATCTTACTTTTTAGATTTTAATTTATTACAATAGTTTTAGAGTATTTTGTAGAGACATACTTTTTCATTATTTATTATATGTGTATCTCATTTAATTTTTTTTTGACATGTATCTCATTTAATTTTCTTATTAAATATGTATAATTTTAGTAAATGTAATTTTTTATATAAAAGCTATCAAATTGTTGTCCTATAAATCTTAAGTTCTTTGATTAGTTGACATTAAAATTTATAACATCATTTATAATTTTGCTTAAATTTAGTACTATATATAAATATAATAAATATGACTAATTTTTTGTCATGAGATTTATCATTTTCTGGCTATCTATCCAAAGAGGACTTTTTTCTTTTTTTTATCATCATCCAAAGAGGACTAAAATAAATATTACTCTTCTCATAATTGGGCTTGAAGATGAGCCCGTGTAAAAATGATCGGCCTAACTCTTGCCAGGTCATCTACAGTTTCTGGAAAGATCATCTTCACCAAACCTGAAGACGTATGTGTTGTTCCCTGAGCATTCCCGAAGCTAACTCCGAACCTCAAACTGTTTCCTCTTCTCTCCACCTTGGCTCTTTCACAGACCGAGGTTAGTTATTTTCTTCGAACTCGTTGTATTGGAGCCGATTCTAATTTGGATATCGAATAATGTCACTTTTTAAATGAAATCCCCTTTTCCGCAAATTTTGATAAAAGTCTGTGATCAATTATTGGTCGTCAAGGGGAATATATAAACGTCTTCTCATCGATATCTAAATTATGATTCTGAATAATAAAAGAACCACATCGTCGAGGTTTTAACAGTGAGGTGTTCTTAGTCTCAGGGACAGGAATCCTCGTTTTGTCCGAAGAAGCTTCAAAGCTCTAAGCTATGGCTGTCACCAAGATTTATATAGTGTGAGTCTTAAATCGATCAGTGCGATGTTAATAATCAACCGGCGCTCAATTTTTCCGGTCAAGAGCAATCTGCGATTTTATATTACTGGCTCAGACGGAAGGAGATTCTGTGCCGGTTGTCATACCGGTTTGGTTTTGACGAAAAATCCGGTTTTTTGGTTTTTTTCCTGGTTGGTAGGTACTATTCGTTGCACGGCCACGTCGAGACAATGGCACGAGAGGTTCTCCGAGGAGCAAACGCCGTTCCAGACGTGGAAGCAACACTCTGGCAAATACCGGAGACTTTACATGAGAAGATACTGGAGAAAGTGAAGGCCGCTCCGAGACCGGACGATGTGCCGGAGATTCGAGGGGAGCAACTGGCGGAAGCCGACGGTTTCATGTTCGGCTTTCCTTCGAGGTTCGGAGTGATGGCATCACAGGTCATGACCTTCTTCGACAACACAAATGATCTCTGGACCTCACAGGCTCTTGCCGGGAAACCCGCCGGGATCTTCTGGAGCACGGGTTTCCACGGCGGAGGCCAAGAACTCACTGCGTAAGAACATAGTCCTAAGTAACGCATAGCAAACATAGTCCTAAGTAACACAGAGCAAATTTCAAAATGTTATAGTCAGACTGATTTGGTTTTTTTATATAACTGCAGATTGACGGCAGTGACAAAACTGGCTCATCACGGGATGATATATGTACCTGTGGGGTACACATTTGGTAAAGGCATGTACGAGATGGGAGAGGTGAAAGGTGGTTCCCCGTATGGCTCAGGGACTTATGCAGCTGATGGGTCACGCGAGCCAACGGAGCTGGAGATCCAGCAAGCAAATTACCATGGCAAGTACTTTGCAGGAATAGCCAAGAAACTCAAGAAGCGGTCTCCTGCCTAGAACCGAGTCGGCTCTGTGTTTCATGGCAAGTACGACCATTTTCAACACCATAGTTGTATTGGAAAGTACTATAGTCTACACATTCTCTTCATACATGAATCTAGCCAATAACAACCGTATATTAAAATTGGTGAGTAAACCCCTCTTCCTGAAAAGAAGATGGTTTATGTTGGTAAACAGTAATTGAGAACCACAGCCAAATGCACAAAAACCACGTAGCAAGTGGAACTGTCCCAAGAAAATGGTACAAAGAAAAGAGTTTTACAAAGACGGACTACTACTTCTGCTAACTCTAATAGATATACAAAGGAGCCCCCATTTAAAAGACTGCGATATACAGATAAAATATTTACCAGACCCGGTCTTCGCCTCTTTTTCTTCTTTCACCTCACATGGCAATCGTATGGAGAAGACGCAAACGCTTGATCTGGAACCACCAGTGGTAACTTCTCAATGTACACAAACAACCGTTTCTAGTTCTCTCTCACGATCGCAGACAGATTCACTGTATCGGTTTTGTCCAAGAACATCCATAGTTCACCCGAGTCTACTCTTTTAAGACTGTCTCTGCAGAAAGGGCATGACTGTGACCTCCCTCGCCTAAGAGAAACATTGAACCCCTTTTTTTTTTCAGCAAACCGGTTTTTACAATCATAGCTTAAAAGAAGCTTTTTTTAGTGACTTACCAATCGCGATAACACTTGATGCACAAAGAATGAGTACAGTTTGGAAGCACGACCATGCTGTTCATCTCCATACAGATCCCGCATTCTTCTTCCCTTTCGATCTCAATCTCTGAGAACTCACACTTTTCGGTTTCGTCCTTCTTCCTGTAACGCGTACTGCAGGCCTCTTTCTGTTTGCGGTCTTCCAAGTCTGTAATACCCTTTTGTAGTTGTAACAACGATGGGAATATAACAGCTAATACCAAAACAGCACAAAAAAAAAAATGGCATAAGCATAAACAGTATCAACCTCGTTTTATCAGAAATTATATCGCTGCCAAATAAACATACCGTAGAACTCTCTAATACTGGCTTTTCTCTCGTAAACCGACATTGTGGTTTTTCCATCCGCATAAGTCTGAATCAAATGTAACTAACGAGTTAGTCAAACAGTCACAACGAACAGTATGGTGGATGTAGTAAAACAAAAGGGGAAAGTTACCATATAGATAAGAACTCTGAGTAAGCCGAGGGCACCAGCGAGGTGACAATCAGTCCATTGTACAAGAAAAAGAAAAAACTGAGCAGCCGGGCTATACGAGAGTCTCATCTGAACACGGGCTCCATCCTTCTCCCGGGGATAATCTAAAGCTCTGTTATTCATTTTGAAAGAGAAAGGAAAAAAAAAAACGCAAGAAAGATCGTAAGCACCTCGATAACAATAAACAGATTCTTGATCCGAGGGAGGCATCAAAGGGTTCAAACAGAAAGATGTAGTTTGGGCATTGATCGGTTCAAGTATGCATGTAGAGCTTTAACATTGATATAAGACCCATGACGCAATCACAGAAACATTAGTCTAGTCAAAGACTGGTTCAGCCCTCTAGAATTTCAAAGAAAACGAAAAAAAAAGAAGCCGTTGCAGTGCAGCTCAGACATTACTGATTCAGCTAAAGAAGTCACTGAGAATTTCAGCTTCAAGTCAACTATTCAAGAACAAGAATCACTTGAGGCCATTAACTTCCCCTCCGTGCAGATAAACCCTAACTCAGTGATCAAATTGAATATCCAGAAAACACAGGGCGTACAATTTCTCAGCTCTTTCACCATAAGAATAACCTCAGAAACCCACTAGTGGACCTATGAGAATCAAGCTACAGAACCTGAAGGAAATGTTCAAAGATTTGACTTCAAACAAAAAGGAACCTTGGATTATATACTCGTACATGCAAAATAAACCAAAACAAGCAAAGAAAAAAAGGGTAAAAGATGAAGTATAAAACACAACTAAAACCAGAAAAAAGATGGAGACTTTAGAATCATAAACTCTGATAAAACTGGAGAAGGAAAGAGGAGAGATCGAGGGTTTACAGTGTGTTAGCGTGTTGGATATCGGCTTCTAGAGCTTTAAGAGAATCCTTGAAAGACAATTTGGCCATGGCAAGTGAGAATCACCCAGAAAATAACTCCCATCAAACGAACAGAGAGAATCGAGAAGTAAACAATGATTCAAAGAACATCCAGCGAGAGGTAAAACAAAAAGGAAAATTTCCCAAAGCTTCCTCCTTTGGGAGTTAAGATGTTTCACCCAATCCGATGATCAAATTTTTACATAAATGAGAGGAGGAATGGAGATTTTTGTAAATTCGGATTTTCTTGATAATCTCTGGAAGTTGCTTTTCCAAGAAAAGTCGCGAAATTGTGCGTGAAGTGACAGTTATGCCCTTGTTTCAATAGCGGGTTTTATATTCTCCTGTTTTGGCGTACCCATGGTTTTTCGTCACTTTCCATTAAAGGATTGCCACTTGGCGAATAACAGTTTGAAATAGACCTTTTATTGTAAAAAAAGTATTTCGCGCACTCAGTTTGACCTATATTATTATTGTCACTATTCCAAACCCAAAAAAAGTATTAAATACTATACGCAATTTTGAAAAGACGTAAAACTGCCAACATGAAAAAAATAATGGAGACAAGTGTTAAAAACTAAAATCGAAATATTTTGAATCATGAAAACACTATTTAAAAAAATATATAAGAATGAAAATGTTTTGGAAATATATATATTATATCTATTAAAATATTAAACATCAAATTCTATTAAGATATAATATTTAAATCAATAAAAATCTAGTACATAATTATTAAATAGTTTAGTTAAAGATAAAGATTATAACCTTTAAAACCAAAAATTTTAAAAATTTTCTTTATCATCATTTTCATTCGCTCTATCAACTAAGATTATCTCTAATTCTAATTCATCGAAATTTTTTTTTTCAAATTCAATAATACCTAGATTAATTTCATTAGAGTAATGAATCAAATTAATTTTTAACTTAATTACTCTAATAAATCAAATTAATTATTAATTTACTATAAAAAACTAAATTGATATTTTTAAAATAATTTACTTATTACTAAAAACAAAAAGTAAATTTCCGTCGTGTTTTTAAAATGGAAACGAACATTTCCATCCATGTGTTTCCAAAATAAAAATTTTAAGAAATGTGAAAAACTGTGTTTCTAATGAAAATTATGTTTCTGAGACTAACGTAAGATGGAATTTACTTGTAACCTAGGTTAAAACAACTATTTGAAACAGTTTTTATATAGTATACTTTCTGTATACCTTGAATAAAAGGTAAAAAGAGGTTGTGCTATTCTATAGTATTTTTATTAGTGTCAAGTCACAGATAACATAGTAATTTTAAAATAATGCAACAATTTTTATACAAATAGAATATCCAAATTTTTAATCGGAAAAGTACTTTAGTATAGTGTTTTGCAGTAAAAAAAAAAAAAGAACTCAGCTAGATTAGGTAGGTGATACAAAAATGCTTTGAGATAACATAGAAAGGAGGTTACGAACGGGGATCTACAGAAATAACATTTGTTTAATTTATACAGGCCCACTAATATAACGGGGTGTCGTTATCTTATAGCAAAATAAAGGCGGTGGACAAAAACATTATTAAGAGATTAACACATAATTGTATGAGTTTTGAGGTCCAAAAGCATATACATATTCCTTATTGCATTCGACCACGTAAAAGGGTTGGATACCGATTGTTGCACGAGAGATTTTAATACTATCAATCAATATGCCATCAATGATGTTGAGAATTGTCTGGCCACTGGGGAAAGAGAGGAGGAGGTGAAAAGTGTCTAAATATATGACTTTATTTATATATATATATATATATTTGATATGAAGTTTAAATAAGTTATTTATCGTTTAGGGATAGAATGTTGTAAAATGTAACATTCATAATATTTGTTAAACTGAAACTACTTAATTCATAATATTTGTATAATATGTCCAACAATTTTAGAAAAAATAACCAAAATCCAAGGAAAAAATATTCATTATAACTATTTATTTTTATTCCATCAATTTCATTTCATATTTACCATTTAGAATCTAAATTTATTACATTTAAACCAAAAAGAAGAAAAATCACGAAAAGTCAAATTAACGTCTAAATCCATTTTTTATCAACGTTTGAAATCCAGATTCTTGTTTCAAATTCTCTAAAAATAAATCTTGCATTTTGCTTTTTTTTTTGCGTAGTTATAAAATCGTCAAGCCTTGCAACTTTTGAGCCCATACTAAAAGACTAGTTGGAACCAGATTTTATTGTACGTTCCAATTAGCCTCCAGACCTTGCTTAAACACTGCACTCCCTATAATGCAGCTAGCTTGTTGATTATTCTACTTTTATGGAGGGAAGAAAAAAAAACTATATGCATCATGCATGCAAACAAAATGTGAGAGCAGGGCTATATCGATACGACTAGCTTCGACATTAATCAATGTTAAAACCACATATACTGATATCATCAAAGTTTGTATCTGTTGGGATGTACCAAGTTTTGAATATTTTACGAGACTTCGTTGATGACGTAGTGTAAAGTTATATTGATCTAAAAGTCAGAATCCGAACTCATATATACTGTATGTGTCTTAATTTAATAAGGAAACCACGTGATGAAAACCATTTTGTAATTTCTAAGTGTCGTAAGATCTTATCAACATTAATACGTATGATCTGTCTTTGCGTAGCATCATGGAGGGACAGAGAGCGAGTGAGAGAAAGAAGGTTCCATTGATCATGTGCGTCTTTGAACCCCCAAGCTCTTTAAGTAGATAAACGAGCGCGAGTCCTCCAACTCGAACAAATATCGAAGCAAAGACAAAATATAATGGTGTCTTTACTCTCTGTTGTTTTAACTTTTCTTGTTCTTATTCTCATCCCTGGTCTCTTCATCTCTCGGCGACTAAGTATTCCTCTCTCCTTGACAAATATCCTCAGATTCATCAAAATCGCAGCTTCTCGATACGATGATGAGAAAGAGAAGAAAGAGAAACGGTAGGCTGCTTATTAATTATGCTAATCATAGCTAGTTTTCACTTGTTATGCTCCTTACATTTTTGTTTTTGGCAATTTTAACGGTCTTTTTTTGAAAAGAACAATTTTAACGGTCTTGTGAGTCTAATATCTGATCATACATATATTATAAGTTTGGGTAAATCGGATGATGTCAAGAAAAACGGGCATTGTTTTGTTTCTTCTGCTTCGTACGATGATGTTATAACGATTTGATATGCAGTTTGTTATATAAAATTCTCAAAACATTTTTTTTGTGGTTCTAATTAATTTGTAGTGATACGATGGGAGAGAAAAAGAAACGAGGGAAAATGCCAAAGCAGGTGGCGGTAATATTGGACGGAAACAGACGTTGGGCGGAGAAACGAGGACTCAGGACATCGGAAGGTCACGAAGCCGGAGCGAGAAGACTCGTTGAGAATGCTAAGGACTGTTTCGCTATGGGGGTTAACACTGTCTCACTCTTTGCTTTCTCCATTGAAAATTGGGAAAGACCCGAGGTGATTGTAAAAAACAAAAAAACAAAGATTATTATTTGTCAAAAACATTTCAACAAATGTTTCATATATTTTGGTCGTTGTGATTCGGTTTTTCTTTTCTTTGATCAGGACGAAGTTAATTGCTTGATGGCCTTGTTTGAGAAACATCTCAAATCTGAGATGCCTTCCTTCAGAAGGTACCCGACACGATTGTTTTGATCCCTTTTTTTTTAAGCATCATATGTTAAAAAAATTTCATTCTTTTCTTTTCAGAGATCAAATCAAGATCTCGGTTATCGGGAACCGGGATAAAATCCCCGAGTCGCTTCTAGGTTTGATACGAGAGGCAGAAGAAGCTACAAAGAGCTACAAAGGGAAGCATCTCATTATAGCGATAGACTATAGTGGAAGATTTGATATCTTACAAGCGTGCAAAAGTCTTGCGGAAAAGGCGAAAAATGGGCTGATCCGAGTTGAGGACATTGACGAGACGGCGATGGAGAAAGAATTGATGACAAAATGTAGTGAGTTCCCAAACCCTGACCTATTGATCAGAACTAGCGGAGAGCAAAGGATCAGTAACTTCTTCTTGTGGCAATCTGCTTACACTGAGCTCTACTTTCCTAATGTTCTATGGCCTGACTTTGGCGAGACTGAGTATCTTGAGGCCTTGACTTGGTATCAGCAAAGGCAGAGGCGCTTTGGTCGACGAGTTTAAACTTTGAATTTCATGTCTCACAAGCAAATTGTGACAAATAATGCGCGCATTTGTAGTGGTCCAATTGTTTCAACCCTAAATATTTTCGTTTGTTTTTACGTTTCTTCGTTAAAAATGCTATATTACTTTTGACATTTTCTTTCTATTAAACATCATTTAGAAGTTTTCAAATTTGTGTATGTAGTTTTTAAATGATATTCTAGTCTTTTTTTACAACGTTATCTTACATGTTGTAAGTAACCATATCAATTCAATTAACATCAACAAAACCCATATCATTTTAACATATAAACGTAAAAAGTGAATGTGAACGTAAAATGTTATGTCTGATTAGATTTTATGATTGGTGACGTTATATGTATAACATGGTATGTATCAATATTGATTGTGTACTTTAATAAACCAGCTCTGGCTCCAACCACAAATTAATATTAACTAACTTATACAAATTTTCGGATCGTCTCAAGCTTATGAATGTTGTGTTGTATTTTATTTTTTTAATTAAATGTATATTTGATGTGTTAAATGTATATTTGATGTACATATTTTGTTTCTTTTTAAAGCATCTCTAATAACCTTACGAAAACCTATCTGAATGAACCAGTACGTTACACGTAAGTTGGTCGTATGAATTGTTCTTGTTCGACCACTAACATCAGAAAGAAACAGTTTCTTCTTGACATACCACATCATACGGCTAAACAAAATGTGACCTTTCTTTAGGCCTGATCCGATTGAGCCTCAAGATTTAATTTAAGTGGCCGGCCCAAATCCAATTGACATCCTAGATGGAGGCAGAATAGGTTTGAATGGGTAGATAACACAATTTATAATGAAACTGACAACTTCATTGATTGCGCATCATCTACATAATTCAGAGAGATTGCTAAACTTCTAACTTGCTCTGTTTCACCTAAGAGGCAAAATAAAAATAAAGCCCATCAATGCTTAGCTCGTGCTTGTTTAGTTGAATAGTAAATAAGTTCATTTTTGGAAACCTTTCCAAAAACGCGGAAGAAACAACCAGAACCAGCCATTAAAACTTACTATTAAGTTCTTAACATATTCACGCATTCTATCATCCAAAAACAACAGAGCTTTTGCAAACACTTACACTTTACACTCTCTACAATGTTGGCTCTGCTCTGTTTCTTCCTGTCTCTTCTCTCTCTTCTTTTGCTTCTTTGTCTTCGACCATGCTTTCCTGCGATTCCTGCGAAAGAATCTCAAAAAGATGAAAAGGAGATGTAAAATCCCTTTTTGCCAGTTAAACTTTGACGAAATATCCCGCTAAAATCAACAAAACTTAGCTTTGGTTTTATGTTTTGTAGTGACGAGGGAACTTATGTGGTCGGAGAGGAGGAGCCACCTACAGGACTTCGGAGAGAGCTGATGCCTAGACACGTGGCAGTGATAATGGATGGAAACCGGAGATGGGCCAAACAGGCCGGATTGCTGACGTCACAAGGCCACGAGGCCGGAGCTAAACGGCTTATAGAGTTCGCCGAGCTCTGCTTCAAAATGGGGATAAGTACCGTCTCAGCTTTTGCTTTCTCCACTGAGAATTGGGGGAGACACAAGGTGTGACAATTTATTACAAATTATTTTGTTTTATCCTGAAATATTTCAACATCATTATCTCTAACAACTTGATTACTCAGATTGAAGTTGTATGCTTGATGTCTTTGTTCCAACAGTACCTGAAGACAAAGATTCAATTTTTCCAAAGGTGTATAAACGAATGAGCTTTTTTCAACATTGTACAGCTTCTCATGATCTGCTCATTTTCTTACCAAGAATCTTTGTTGTTTTCAGCGAGGAAATCCGAGTTTCGGTTATCGGGAATCTTGCAAAGATCCCTGAATCTCTCCTCGGAATAATCAAAGAAACAGAGGAAGCTACGAAGACCTACAAGAAGAAGCATCTCATCTTGGCCATAGATTACAGCGGGAGATTCGACATCTTGAGCGCTTGCAAGAGCCTTATGAAGAAATCAGAACAAGGGCTGATCAGGGAGGAAGACGTGGACGAGACGTTGTTCGAGAGAGAACTTCTGACCAAGTGTACCGAGTTCCCAAGTCCTGATCTCTTGATTAGGACGAGTGGGGAAGAGAGGATTAGCAACTTCATGTTGTGGCAACTCGCTTATACCGAGCTCTTCTTCTCGCCGGTCCTTTGGCCTGATTTTGATAAGGGTAACCTTCTAGAAGCCCTGGCCTCGTATCTAGAAGCCCTGGCCTCGTATCAGCGCAGGGAAAGACGATTTGGCTGCCGGGTTTGATCCGCATTTGATCCTATGTTATGCTTCATGTATTTGTTCTGTTTTTGTGTCTTATGTTCTGTTCAACTGACTTTTTCTATCAAACTACTACTATGTTTTAGTTGCGGAAATAATAGCACTGTCGTATATCTAGTAAGATTTGATACTAAGAATGAAAGACCATATCTATGTGTTCCATTTATTATCCTCTGCTTCACGTACGTATGCATCAATTGCTAATGAGAATGATATCTTGTCACACAAGAAACCAATCACGTGGTTACAAAAAGATTGAAATTAATTAATGTAAAAGTCACGTTCAAGCTGACAAGCTTGCGTCTCGTTTTGAGTTCCATTTTTAATACCTTTGTTTTTTAACGCTGAGTGAAAATTCTATTAAAACTATAGTATATCGGTTTTATCGGACAGTTCGATTACATCAATATTCTTGGAAGGGAGTGGTTAGTGGTTACGCGAGTCCTACTGTCCTAGTGATGTATTAGGAGTATCAATAAATGTAAAGAACATAATTTAATAATTGTTATAAACAAAATTTGATGTTATTGCTGACAGACGTCAGACGGAGAAAACAAGTGATTAAATATTCAAAATGATGTCGAAGTTTCTCCACGTACGAGTTTAATACGTATGACTTTTCTTTAATTTGCGTAGTAAAAGAGACCGAATCTTCGAATTCTTTATAGCATGAGAAAGCTTGAATAGTCGAACAAATTATCGAGGCAAATTGAGCCAGAGATAAATTAAGGGCAAGCACAAAAATATTGTCTCTTCTTTAACCACAAAAAGAAAAACAATGTTGTCTCTTCTCTCTTCTCTTTTAATGTCACAGGATTCTCATTCTTTCTATCCGTTATCTTATTCCGGTTTAATCTAATTCCGGTTATGCTTTTTACATTTGGTTAAATATGGTTTATGGTCAAGTGTTGACCGTCATGAGTCACACTTTATGTACGCCTTTGACATTTTCTGAAAAAGTAATCAAAACTTTATTCATCTTCATCTTCTCTATTCTACATCCTCTCAACGTACAAATCGTCATCCGGATTCTTGTACTTCGAGGTGATTTCTCTTTCCTACATCATCTTCTAGTCTTGAATTTACTTTTCTTAGGGTTTACAGTGGACCACTATAAAGGATTATCTATCTAACAGTATAAATACTGTCTCACTGGTATCAGAGCTCTCAGACCCTCGGATCTATGTCAAAAATGGTGGAAACAAGGCAAACGGTCGCTGAGCAGGTCGAAGAGATTCGCGATCGTCTGGAGAAGCAGTCAGATGATCAACAGAAACGCACCGACTCGTTCGAAGCGGCGAATAACGGCAAAATGGCGAAGTTCGAAACGATGCTGATGCACTACTTCGCTCCTGCCCCCACAAGCCGACCAGATCCAACTCTAAGCTCCGGTTCACCGTCTCTCACCACCCCTGGCTCTTCTCAAACACCAGATCCACCGGATTTACACAGATCGGAGCTCGATCAGATGGGTACAGAGACAAATCAAATGGATACGCACTTTTCTGGACACAGTAAATCCTCTCCTCTCCCCAACGGGTTATCTTCGAGATTGACAAAGATCGGTTTCCCTACGTTTGATGGATCGAAGATTCGCGAGTGGATCTACAGATGCGAACAGTTCTTTGAGCTGGACAATACTCCTCAGGAATCGAGAGTAAAACTCGCAGCTGTACACCTGATCGGGAAGACTCTCCAGTGGCACTTCAACTACATGGAAGAACACTATGGAAGGTACCCAACTTGGACTGAGTATGTTATGGCTGCCTCAGCTTGGTTTAATGATCTCTATGACGACCCACTAGCCGATTTAGTGAGTTTGAAGCAGGGTAATGATTCGGTGGAGGATTTCTTGGAAAAGTTTGAGAACGCTAAAACAAGGTTGCGGTTACCTGATGCTCACGCTCTCTGCATCTTCCTGACGAATTTGAATCCTCATCTGTCATTTCATGTGAGGCAGTTTGAGCCTAAGAACGTCACTGCAGCAGCACGTTTGGCTAAGTTACATGAGTCATCTCTTCAGCACATGCCCGTGAAACACCAGCGAGCTCCCTTCAATCCATTTCCAAGGCCGATCAGTACACCATCCTATAAGAATTCGAGCCCTCTATTACCAACCCCTGAGCCTTCCAAGGGACTACCTCCGCGTCCAAATTTCATTCCTCGCTCCAACCAGGACAAGAATCCTCGGAAGTACACTTACCAGCAGATGCAGGACAGGAAGGCTAAAGGCCTATGCATGTTCTGCGACGAACCATTTACTCCTGGCCATCAGCTTCGACACAAAAGAGCCCAAATCTACTTCCTAGAGGGTGAATATGATGGTGAGAGTGACTCTGATTCTGAATCGGGGGATGAGAGGACTGTCGAAGAGACAGCAGAGGAAGTAGCTAACAACGCACCTATGATATCTGTGAATGCTCTCAATGGCTCAACAACTTTCAATTGTATGCGAGTCGTAGGCCAATACGGGAAGAAGAAGCTCCATATTCTGATTGATACGGGTAGCACTCACAATTTTCTTGACCTGGACACAGCCAAAACCATAGGCTGCAAGTTGGAGTCAATAAAGCCTATGGCAGTTGCTGGAGCCAACGGTGATTCATTGGTCACAACATACAGGTGCAGATCTTTCGGCTGGCGTGTGCAAGGGTATGATTACACTTCTGAGATTCGTACTTTACCGCTGAAGGGGTGCGATTTCGTATTGGGGGTACAATGGTTGTCCACTCTGGGTCCTATATTGTGGGACTTCCTCAATCCTCGAATGGAGTTCCATCTGACAGGTGTTAAACATGTCCTCAGGGGAATTGTCAAGTCGAGTTGCAAATTGGTGAATAGCAAGGGACTCAATAAGTTGATGTTACAAGCCCCTCAGATCGCTTTGCTTCAAGTTCAGGAGATCAGTGACGACCAGCTCCCCTTGGAACCAGCCTCGTTGTATTCTCACATCGCAGCGTCGGAGACATAACTCTCTACGGACCCTTCTCTCCAGTCCCTGCTGGATGGGTTCGCGGATATCTTTGAGGAGCCAACGAGTCTACCCCCTTTCCGAGAGGGATTTGATAATCGGATTCCACTGGAGATGGGATCAAACCCGGTGAATCTCAGACCATATTGTTATTCATCCCTCCAGAAAGATACTATTGATAGGATGATTCAGGACATGTTATCACAGGGTATCATTCAACACAACTCCAGCCCTTACGCGTCTCCTATCGTCTTGGTAAAAAAGAAGGACGGTTCTTGGAGATTATGTGTAGATTACAGGGGTCTTAACAAACAAACGATAAAGGACAAGTACCCAATTCCACTCCTAGAGGACTTGCTGGATGAACTGGGTGGAGCAAAGTACTTCTCTAAACTGGATTTACGTGCAGGCTTCCATCAGCTCCGAATGTCCCCGGATGACATCTACAAGACTGCTTTTAAAACACACTCCGGGCATTATGAATACCTCGTCATGCCTTTCGGCTTGACAAATGCCCTATGCACATTCCAGAGCTTGATGAACCATGTGTTTCAGGGTATATCGAGGAAGTTCCTGCTAGTGTTCTTCAACGACATACTGGTCTACAGCCGTAGCTGGGAAGAGCATCTCAGCCACCTGACTGATGTGTTCTCGATCTTACGCCAGCAACAACTGTATCTCAAATCCTCGAAGTGCACCTTCGGAGCTACCATTATTGAATACTTGGGTCACTTCATATCTGCAGAGGGAGTCAGTACCGATCCTGCCAAGATCAAGTCTATCGCCCAGTGGCCTACTTCCACTACACAGAAGCAACTCCGCAGTTTCTTAGGGTTAGCCAACTACTATCGGAGGTTCATTCAGGGGTATAGTTCAGTTGCCCGACCTCTCACTTTGCTACTCAAGAAAGAGGGTTTTGTTTGGTCACCAGAGGCCACCGTTGCCTTCGAAGCTCTGAAATCTGCACTGACTTCCACTCCCGTTCTCGTCCTTCCTGATGTTGACAAGCTCTTTGTGGTTGAAACTGATGCATCGAATGTTGGCATTGGGGCAGTGTTGATGCAAGACAGCCATCCGATTTGTTACATCAGCAGATCCCTTGGTCCGCGCCACCAAAAGCTTTCGATTTATGAGAAGGAACTTCTGGCATTGGTCCACGCGGTGCAGACTTGGAACGCTTACTTGTCCCATCGGCCTTTTGTCATAAAAACGGATCAGAAGAGTCTTAAATATCTGATGGAACAGAAAATTACTACACCGTTTCAGCACGTGGTTATCTAAGCTCATGGGTTATAATTTCGAGATCCAATACAAACAAGTGAAGGAAAACTTTGCTGCCGATGCACTCTCCAGAGTAACGGGATCCCAGCTCCTTCAAATCACGCTATCTCAAGCTCATGAGGGATTCTTTGACTCGGTGAAGCTGTTGTGGGAGACAGACCCTCATCTCCGGAAGGTAATCACCGATTTGAAAACTCACAAAAACTCTCACCCAGTATTTTCTTTTGTCAATGATGAGTTGCGTAGGAAAGGCAAATTGGTGGTGGGTGACAATGCCGGAGTTAAGCTACATATCCTGAAGTGGTTACACGACTCTGCTGTGGGTGGTCATTCAGGTCGGGATGCTACGATACACAGGATCAAATCATTGTTCTACTGGCCTAAGATGAATAGTGAAATTCAGAACTACGTGAGGAACTGCTCTATTTGCCAGAAAAACAAGTATGATTTGGCTGCTAAACCGGGTTTTCTTCAGCCTTTACCGATTCCGGAAGGTGTGTGGGAATCGATAAGCATGGATTTCATCGAGGGCTTACCTCCTTCGTCAGGTAAACACTGTATCCTCGTGGTTATTGACAGGCTCAACAAGAACGCACACTTCTTAGCCCTTTCCCACCCGTACACGGCCACTGATGTTGCCCAAGCATACCTCGATAACATCTTCAAACTCCATGGTATGCCCAAAGACATAGTCAGCGACAGAGACCCGACCTTCTTGAGTGCAGTTTGGAAGGAGATGTTCCGGGTACATGGTGTGGATCTCAAATATTCTACTGCCTATCTCCCTCAAACCGATGGGCAGACGAAGGTGACTAACAAAACCGTGGAGACATATTTGAGATGTATGACGGCTGAGGCACCTAACACATGGAGCAAGTGGCTACCTCTAGCAGAATGGTGGTATAATACAACATTCCACTCTGCCATCCGCAATACTCCCTATGAGGTAGTCTATGGTCAACCTCCACCCACTCATCTCCCTTATCTCCCGGGTGAGAGCTCATCAAAGGTGGTTGATCGCAGCCTACAGAAACGTGAGGAGATCATCAACATGCTCAAATTTCATCTCTTGCGAGCTCAGAACAGGATGAAGCAAGCAGCAGACTCTAAACGTTCCTCTCGGGTGTTTCAGATTGGGGATTTTGTTTATCTGAAGCTCCAACCATACCGCCAACACTCTCTGAAAAACCGTAAGCTCCCTCACAAGTTATCTCTGAGGTTCTATGGTCCATTCCGTGTGCTTGATAAGGTTGGTCATGTGGCTTACAAACTGGCTCTCCCTGCTGATGCTGTCATCCACAACACATTTCATGTCAGCCAGTTGAAGCTCTGTCCGAATCCTCCTTCGGATGCACCTGTTCTCCCACAGTTTTGGTTGGATCTTAGTACAACTAAGGAACCCGAGTTGATTTTGGAAACCAAGATGGTCAAGCACAGAAACGCAGCAGTCACTAAGGTACTGGTCCAATGGAAAGGTGAACCTCCTGAACAGGCTACCTGGGAGTTCTACCAAGACTTTGTGGCTCGTCACCCTCAATTCTATCCTTGAGGCCAAGGATTTTCCGAAGGAGGGAGTATTGTGACAGGATTCTCATCCTTTCTATCCGTTATCTTATTCCGGTTTAATCTAATTCCGGTTATGCTTTTTACATTTGGTTAAGTACGGTTTATGGTCAAGTGTTGACCGTCATGAGTCACACTTTATGTACGCCTTTGGCATTTTCTGAAAAAGTAATCAGAACTTTATTCATCTTCATCCTCTCTATTTTACTTCCTCTCAACGTACAAATCGTCATCCGGATTCTTGTATTTCGAGATGATTTCTCTTTCCTAAATCATCTTCTAGTCTTGAATTTACCTTTCTTAAGGTTCACGGTGAACCACTAGAAAGAATTATCTATCTAACAGTATAAATACTGTCTCATTTAACTCTCGTCTTTCGTCTGTTTCTCATCCCTTGTTTCTTCATCACAAGCCATATATGCTTCCCTCTTTCCTTGCCAAAACTCCTCAGATTCACCAAAACTCAAGACGATGATGACAACGAGAAACGGTAGTTTTGCTTACACAATTTAATTTCGATTTCTTATGCTAATAAATTCTATATTACCATACAGAGAAAAATATTCATACTACAATGTAACTAAAACAGTTACTAGTAGATTTTATTTTAAAAAAGTCTTATCCGCAACAAGACTGTTTATAGAAAAGTTTTCAAAATTCGCTCTCATCATTTATTCTTTCAATAAATGTAGATATTTTGGTCAAAAATAGGGTTTGATAATATTCAGTGCACAATCACACCCTTAAAAAAAAATTCATTGAATGATAATCTTCTACTTAAGCCAGAGATATTATTGTTTTACTTTCTCTGTTTCATCTAAAAGGCAAAGAAAAACAAAGTGACCAATGCTAACTTGTGTTTGCTTGGTAGAAGGAAAAAAAAAAAAAAAAAAAACCAGAATAGTAACTAACTTTCTTTGTGGCAATGTTTCCAAAAGTATCAAATAGACAACTTGCGCCAATGATTTACGCACATGGACTTTGTTTTTTTTTATAAAAAATAAAACAAAATACAAGATTTCGCAAACCCCGTACAATGTTGTCTCTACTCTGTTTTGTTTAAAAGATGACACACCAGAAAATTAAATGTAAAGAAAACTGGTGTTTAAGGTTGAATTCTATAATGCTAAATTGGTGTTTGTGTAGTGATGAGACAACTTATGTGGTCGGAGAGGAGGAGCTGTTTACAGGGCTTCGGAGAGAGCTGATGCCGAGACACGTGGCAGTGATAATGGATGGAAACCGGAGATGGGCCAAACAGGCCGGATTGCTGACGTCACAGGGCCACGAGGCCGGAGCTAAACGGCTTATAGAGTTCGTCGAGCTCTGCTTCAAAATGGGGATAAATACTGTCTCAGCTTTTGCTTTCTCCACTGAGAATTGGGGGAGACACAAGGTGTGACAATTTCATACAAATTCTTTTATTTTATCCTGAAATATTTCAACATCATTATCTCTCTAACAACTTGATTACCCAGATTGAAGTTATATGCTTGATGTCTTTGTTCCAACGATTACTCAAGACAAAGATTCAGTTTTTCCAAAGGTGTAAAGACGAATGAGCTTTTTTCAACATTGTACAGCTTCTCATGATCTGCTAACTTGCTTACCAAGAATCTTTGTTGTTTTTTAGCGAGGAAATCCGAGTTTCGGTTATCGGAAATGTTGCAAATATCCCGAAATCTCTCCTCGGAATAATCAAAGAGACAGAGGAAGCTACGAATAGCTACAAGAAGAAGCATCTCATCTTGGCCATAGATTACAGCGGGAGATTCGACATCTTGAGCGCTTGCAAGAGCCTTGTGAAGAAATCAGAAAGCCAGGAGACAGCGAGACCTTCATAGCGAAATTGACACCAACCCACCTGAGAAAAAGTATTCAATCACCCACACTCAATCTCTTGGAGATGAGCTTAACCGAACTATAGCAAGAACAACGAAGTTAAAACTGAAGAGCTTGATGAGTACGCAGGTGAGAATTTTGAGTCGGGAGAAGAAATCGTATCAGGAGCTTTTCGATGAGATCTTCACCGATCTTGCCAAAGAGCTTAAACCTTGAAATAAGTCAAAGAACATCATTGCTCTGTCTGTCTCATGCTCGTTCTATGTTTTGTTGTCTGTGTTTCTCGCAGACATGTTTGACCATCTCTGTGTTTCTTCACCTGTCGTCTTCTTCATATGTTGTCTTCAGTCTGTTAAATTGGCTTTGCCGGTTTCCAATAAACTCCTAATATTTTGCTAGTGAACAAATCACCGATCAAGATAACGACACAAACATGAAACTTTCAAGCCCAAACTGGCTAAAAAAGGTCGAAATAAGCTTTTATAACCAAAGGGAAATGAAACCAAACAGAGAGTACTGTCACAAAGCCTAGTAATACGTTATTATTTAAGAAAGCTGACAATCTTTACAACACTGTAAAATACTGTAAGAGAGAGAGAGCCAAAATGGCTGGAGAAGAAGCTTTTGAAACCTCTCACCTAAAAGAATCTTTTACAGTAGAAACAAAGCCGAAAAAATAAAAAGAAAGAAAAAAAAAAAGGGGACGACTAGATTCAGCATCCTCATAGTAATTCAAGACGCTAAACCTCATCGTCTGAGTCAGTATTGTCTGAATCAGGCCAAACATATTCGACGTCGAGAGGACGCCTGTGCAGGAAATTCAAGAGCTGTTCAAGGTTTCTCATCGGATCTTGTAAAAGGTTTCTCACCGGCCTTTCCCCTGCCTCTGCTTCCATCTCATCCAATTCTTGTGGACTTTGCTCTTCCTCTGCTTCCATCTCATCCATTTCTTGTGGATCACTGTAACTCACTACCTTCAACCCAAACCTTCCCGAGTCATCCGGATCCACCACCCGAAACGATTTTGCTAGTGATCTTCCCATCACTTTGACATGCGACACGCTGCAAAAACAATCAACAACAACAACTTTCAAAGTGCGGAAGTTGTCAAGTTTTAAGGAAATCTAGACAAATAGGGAAGAGAAGATGTACCATATGTAGTATAGGCCATCTATTTCATGTGGCTGAACTCGACCTAGCAGCTCGATTAGTAAATACCCACCAATGCAAAGAACCGGTTCCGGAAGCTTAAAGTTCTGCAATCGATTTTCCTATACGCATAAAAAACCATAATTGGCTATCAACAGTTCAGGAACAAGAGATATATATATATAATGCTAAAGATAACAACGACTTATAACACACCTGAGCCATCGGAAACTCTTGTGAAGTGTAAGTCCATACATAGTTGCTTTCGACCGGAATCTTTCCTGGCTCACTTTTTTTATCCTGTGAATTGGTGTTGCGGTGACCCAACCGGAAGCGAACATAATGTGAAGAGTATATCGGAGTACCGGGCTCAAAATAAGCTAGAGAAAATGGGGAACCGTTAAGCAACAAAGATCAATTAGAAACTCAGAAGAAGAAGAAGAAAAAAAACACAATAACACGAGGATGGCATTACTACCTTGGAAAGGCTGAATGCTGAAGTCAGTAATGACAGACAAATCGCCCTTCAACTTGTAAAGAAGTGTTTCAGGCACGGAAGTCTTGCGTTGTCCTGTACTCGACCAATATGAAGGGGTGTCACCAATTTTATCTCTTTCTTCGAGTGTGTTCAATATGCTCTCTGCTGGGTAGTTATCAGTACTAGACGCTACAATGGCATCGGCAATACAGCTTTTGATAGGGGACAATTTGCATCCTCTGGCCAATAAGGCATAAGCCCTGTGCTCTCTCTCTAATACCCTTGTATCCATGAGACTGCTTGACCCGGCTTCTTCGAAGGACTCTTCATTTCTATCATTACTTGTTTCGATTATACGATCCACACTAGTTAGCTTAGGGAACAACTTCAAGCACAGGTTCTTGGAGAGACTGTATCTAATCACTGCAAGTGCAAAAGCCATCCTCGGGAACATTAACAGCTACTTTAGGGAAAGAAGATGTAAAATTCTATAATCCACCATACTCGAGATTCAACGGAAACAATTCAGATGAAGAGGATTAATCCCAAAAAAAGAGGATTTCTGAGCTTACCAAACTCTCTCCACGAGCGTGAGACAGCACTCGCACGGACAAGATCTGATGGGTCATCTAGACACGAAAGAATTGCTAGCCACATGTCGGTATCAAGACTGTTTACGAAATCCATCCTGTTGGAACAAACTCAATTCACCCTACAAAAGATTGAAAATCCAAAATCAACAATGAGATCACTTGTACTGTTCGGTTTCACATATATACGATCAAATGACCGCTTGCAATTACTTCAGCATTGACAGAAAACGAACAGTAATTTGGTGAAGTTCCGATAATGGAGCGGTGTAATCACAAGCAGATACGATTCAGATTGGACAGGAAAAAAAATCAATCTATATATCAAAAGGAAGTGTTCGGAGAGGGGAAACTAGAAATTAAGAAAGAAGAAGGGTTCGATTTCACAGCGAAATACACGCAATCGGAGTAAATCGACGATGAATATGGGCCGCAGAAACAACGAAAACAATACACGGAATGTAGAAATCGATCAGAAAAAAAAACATGAAAAGGAAGGAAATCTTACCTAATTTCTCTTAACGATATTCAGATAAGAGCGATGGTGACCCTAGAAATTGAATTTGGGGAAGAGAGAGGGGAGACCTTCGAAGACGACGATGATGATGATTTCATTCAGGTCAAAGTAAGGAAAGACCGAGATCGGGGCCGATTGGTGTTAAAAAGACCATTTAACAGTCTTTAAGTATTTATTTATCCAGTCAAATTTTTTTGACTGTATTATTTTTTAAAGTTTTTAAAGTTTAATACCGTAACTGTTTTTTTTTTGGTTTTCAATATTTTTTTTAAGTCTAATTTTTCAGAATTTTACAAATTTTAACAATCTCTCATTCCACATAAATAAATGAGGTTTTTTTCTTTTTTCCCAAAAACATTTAAAAAGTTATTCTAAGACTATATTAAATTTATCATAAAATTTTTTTGACTAATTAATAATTAACTTATTTTTTCCAATCTTTTAGATCTATTTTTCCTATATTCAATTAATTTTTATAATATATGACTAATTAGATTAAAAATTAATATAATTTCTATTTTTTATAAAATAATTTTAATCATAAATTTTTAAATACAGGTGATGATATATTTAAAATTTACCATTATAATTTATGTCGCCTCCATATATAAATCACCACATATATTTAAATTCAATTTAATTTTATATTTGAAAAAAAAATATCTAACAGCTTTTGTTAACAATCGGATATAAAAAAAAATTAAAGTAATAATAGTCACAATTTTATGTCGATTTGGCTGTCGGGTTTGATCCTCTGTTCCGTTCTGTTCATGTGATATTTTTATCCAACTACTTCCCCTACTTTCAGATATCATTGTATAACTGCCGGTATGTTCTTGAATAAAATCCGTGATGTGATTCTTGGTCCTTTCATCTTTTACCCAAATATCTGTTGTTACTAAAACCGGATATCTTGCAACACAAGAAACAGCCGTGTCTCAAAAGCCAAGCGAAAGCAGTGTGTGTTCTTGAGATATACATTCATTATTACAAATCATATACAGTTTTTTTTACTACACCAATATGTTTCTTACAAAAACAAAACAAAAAAACTCAAGATTTACGGCCACCAAAGCGCCGCTGCCTCCGCTGAAACGACATCAAGGCTTCGATAAAACCGCTTCTCCCAAAATCAGGCCAGAGCTCTTGAGCAAAGAAGAGCTCTGTGTAAGCCAATTGCCACAACAAGAAGTTACTCACTCTTAGCTCACCGCTCGTTCTTATCAGTAGATCCGGGTAAGGGAACTCAGTACAGTTGGTCTCAAGTTCTTGCTCGATCAGTCCCTCGTCTATCTCCTCAACTTCGATCTCACCATCTTTCACTCT
Source organism: Alliaria petiolata (assembly GCA_020283515.1). Lineage (NCBI taxonomy): Eukaryota > Viridiplantae > Streptophyta > Magnoliopsida > Brassicales > Brassicaceae > Alliaria > Alliaria petiolata. The sequence goes on from JAHZTW010000001.1 coordinate 288,421,843, forward strand.
CTGCGCAATGCCTCTGCAAGCTTGTAGGACATCGTACTTCCCGCTGTAACCAACTGCTACGATTAGCTGAAGCCTCGTGTTGTTCTTTGTGACTTCCTCCACTTCGTTTATTACTTTTAAAAGAGATTTCGGAAGCTTCGATGAATCTCCTATGATCGATATCCGAACGTTGTTCCTAGAGCCAAAAAGATTAGCTTTGTGACATAATCACCACATGCAAAATTCTTGATTTTACGATTATATCATACTTACTTGGCTAAGGTCTCAAGCTCTGATTTGAGCGTTCTCTCGAATAAACTCAACAAGAAATCAATCTCGATCTGCAGAGCAACTACCATCAGAATCGAAGAACTCATAATCGCACCTAATATCTAGGGCAGATTCAAATTAGGTTTCACCTTTGGTCTAATCCAATTATCGGTAGAGAAGGCGAAAACTGTGAGGACTTGAATTCCCCATTTACCGCAAAGCTCAACGATCTCTCTCAGAGCTTCAACGCCGGCTGTGTGACCATCCCAAGCTTGAAGACCTCTATTCTTCGCCCATCTCCCGTTTCCGTCCATTATAACCGCCACGTGCTTCGGCATCAGCTCCGTCTGGAGTCCCTCCGGCAGAGTTTCTTCCTCCGCCGCGGTAAACGGCGTCGTCGCCTCCGATTTGGAAGATCTGACTCCGAATCCGACTCCTCTACGGTTTTCCACGAAGCCCGGCGAGAAAGAGAGCAAGCAATCTCTACCTAGCCTCCATCGCCGATCTAAAGCTCCGGCGTTAAACCGCCGGAAATCGAAGGATGTAGAAGCAGGAACGCGCAGGGATAGCATCTTATTGAATCGATTACTACTCAAGGCTTGTGGTGGTTGATAGGAGAAGCATTGTATAAAAGCGGAGAAGATGGAACAGCCTCCATAGATGGTTCTGGCGAGGGATTGAAAACGACGTCGTGTTTTGTCTGCTTCGAAGCCGATGATGCTAATTTCGAAATTGAGCGCCACAAAAAAAAAATATATCGTTTGAAATTTGAAGCACACCGTTCTATTTCCTTTTTGTGTGGTTTATATAAGTTTCCTATTCGTCCACGTCTCCTCATATTTCCAATTTTATTATTTTCTAAAGTTAAAAAAGAAATGCATATCCGACAACAACAACAAGAAATGCATAAAAAACAAAAAAAACTCCTACCATAAGTCCAACAAAAAAAATCATAGCAGCTAAATAAATGTAGCGTGCAAATATTGCAATTAATTTTATTTATGAGATGAGTGCAAATTGGGTCCAGAGCCCATTAGTGATATGAATCAAAAGGCCCATCTCCGAAATTGCATGCGAGCTTTTTGTTTCCGGCCTGTAATTCGCCACGACTTAACTTCTCCCGCCACGATACCTTCACTTATATACCCAAAATACCCTACAGATAAAGGATACGAGTTCCGAAGTAGAGGGGTATAATGGTCAATTAAAATGGGGTAACGAAGTTTTTTCTCAGCGTAAAATTAATTTAACAGTAGTTTTCGCCGGCTACGTCGTCATCGAACCCAAAAAGAACCAAAACAGTTTTTGATTCGTATTCGCTTTCCTTTTTGTCGGGTCTTGAGATTTTTACCGAAAATGGGCTCAACAAGGAACAGAAGAAAAGAACCAGAAATCGTCATCGCTAGAGATACAGATTCCGAGTTAAGTTCGTCAGAGGAGGAAGAAGACGAAGAAGATAACTGCCCTTTGTCGGAGTCGGAGGAAGAAGACAAAGCGGTAAAAAATGGAGGGAATATTGAATTGGAGAAGAATAAAGCCAAAGGGAAAGCACCCATTACCGTTAAGCTTAAGAAAGTTTGCAAAGTAACGCTCTTTGGAGGAACCCTAACTTTCTAATGCGACGCTTTAGCATTTTGAGTTTATTGAGTTCTTATCTGGTTTATAATTTCACTTCTAGTTCTGGATAGGCTTTACGGAACCAAAGATAATGACTTTGGATTTTGATTTCTATTCCAAACATAGTCGAAGAATTCTACTGAATAGGGCTCAATTCCAGTTCATTAGAATCAAAGTTTGTGGATTTAATAAGAACAGCCTGAAATCTACCTCATTGTTACTTAGGATGCGGGAGACAGAGGATTTTGGTGTTTGGCTTTGCTTGTTTGATTCTGTTTCTTTTCTTTTCTTATGTGTTGTTTTCATGTTGGAGTTATAGGTCTGTAAACAGCCTGGTCATGAAGCTGGATTTAAAGGGGCAACGTATATCGATTGTCCTATGAAACCTTGCTTCCTATGCAAAATGCCTGGTAAAAACAAATCCGCAATTTCTCTTATCGATACTTGCTCAATTGTGAGCTTAGATGATGGTGAATGGACATAAAGTTGATTTACTCAAGGTTTTTGCTTTTTACTGAATCAATTGAAGGCCACACCACAATGTCATGTCCCCATAGAGTGGTTACTGGGCAAGGAAAACTCCCAGCTTCTCATAAGAATACAAAGAACCCTATAGACTTTGTGTTCAAGCGTCAGCTCCAACCGAGAATTCCACCGGTAAGATGCTTTGTATGATGTTGTGATTTTGATCCCTGATGAGATTTTGTTGACTGGATTCTATACAGATCAAGCCACCATATGTGATCCCGGATCAAGTGCATTGTGCAGTTATTCGATACCACAGCAGACGTGTTACATGTTTGGAGTTCCATCCAACGAGGAACAACATCCTTCTCTCTGGAGATAAGGTTCCTAGTTTAAACAACATTCATAAGTTACGAAAATTTCTGCGTCTATTTACTGATTGTTTATTTTCGTTTCTGTTGGTCGTGCGGTTTACACTATGAAAGAAAGGGCAAATTGGAGTTTGGGATTTTGCTAAAGTCTATGAGAAGAGTGTGTATGGAAATATACACTCTGTACAAGTTAATAATATGCGGTAATCTCATAGATCTGGCTCTCAATCTCATTTTGACTCTGATGTGATTTTACTTCTGCGTTTAGGTGTCTATATCTTGAAACAAAAGCTCATGTCTTTTTGTTTAATCAAAATTTTCTCTGCTATTGTCGTCATCGCAGGTTTAGTCCCACAAATGATGACATGGTTTATTCTGCATCCTCTGATGGAACAGTTGGTTATACTGACATGGAAACTGGAACTTCATCAACTTTGCTGAATCTCAACCCCGATGGATGGCAGGTCGAACCATCGCCTCTTTTGTCTGATTTTTTTTCTCTGCACCAATCTGATTTCTGCTGATATGACATATATCGTCGTTTTATAGGGTCCGACTAATTGGAAAATGTTGTACGGTATGGATATAAACTCGGAGAAAGGTGCAGTGCTGGTTGCTGATAATTTCGGGTTTCTTCACATGTAAGTGATTTCATCCTCTCTAAATTGTTTAGACGAGCCTCTTTGTTAATGTCCAAATGATTGCCGGGCTTATTGTCTCGTGATGTTTTTCGTGCAAAAGGATCGACCATCGTTCCAATAACAGAACGGGTGAGCCAATTTTGATACACAAGCAAGGTACCAAAGTCGTTGGCCTTGACTGCAACCCGGTTCAGCCTGAGCTTCTTCTCAGTTGTGGGAACGATCATTTTGTAAGTCTATTCGAAGAGAACCAAGATCATGCTTTCTTGTCCGATATTGTTTTGGCATCCATTTGGACTCATGTATATTGATTATCTGAATTCTGTTGTAACTTGTTAATTAGTGGATTTGCTTGGTTATGGTTTCAGGCAAGAATCTGGGATATGCGTAAACTACAACCTGGAGCGTCTCTAAATGATCTTGCACACAAACGAGTAGTCAACTCTGCTTATTTCTCTCCATCATCAGGCACAAAAATCCTCACAACTTCTCAGGACAACCGTATTCGAGTATGGGACTCTATCTTCGGGAACTTGGATTTGCCAAGCCGGGAGATTGTTCATAGCCATGATTTCAATCGGCATTTGACGCCATTCAAAGCTGAATGGGATCCTAAGGTTTGATACTTTTGCTTCTCTCTCTATTCGTGAAGTTTCCTTTTTTCATCAATCACCCTTTTACAGCATTTGTTATATATTATTGTTCATCCGCAGGATACCTCGGAGTCACTAATTGTAGTTGGTCGTTACATTAGTGAGAATTACAACGGAGCTGCTCTTCACCCGATAGATTTCATTGATTCAAGCAATGGACAATTGGTTGCAGAGGTTATGGATCCAAACATAACAACTATTACTCCAGTGAACAAGTTGCATCCGCGCGATGATGTTTTAGCCTCTGGAAGCTCAAGGTTACTCTTATAACCATTAGTGAAAACTGTTTTGATGAGTGGGCATCTCATGGTGTGGAGTTGGTTTTAAAATGTTGTTTTGCAGGTCGCTGTTCATTTGGCGGCCACAGGAGAAAGCAGAGATGGTTGAGGAGAAGAAGGATAAGAAGATTATTATATGTTATGGTGACACCAAGAAGAAAGGAAAGAAGCAAAAGTTTTGCAGCGATGATGACGATGACGGTGACATGTTTAGCTCTAAAGGCAAAAACATTAAAGTCAACAAGTCTCAACCAAAAACAACCAAGTCTACTCGCAAGAAGAAAACTTGAGATGAAGAAAGAAGGTCTTTATGTATAACTAACCAACTGTTACTCTGTTTTTCCTTTTGTAGGTTCTCTTGTACATACTCTGTTTTAGTAGCATGCCCTGTCTTGCCCTTTGGCCGGCGATTTTGCTTTTCTCTTTTTGGGGGCATGATCGGCTTTTATGTGGCCTTTTTCTTGACTTATATTTGGTGTATCTAAAGTATGAATTGCAGTAAGAATGAGAATAGATCGTCCTTGAATCTTCTCTTCTGTTTTTGCTCCGCCCTGTTTTCTTTTTCTTGTTGGAGTGATGAGTGGAAACAGGGGATGAAAAGTCTTTAACACTACGTCATTTTGACAGCCAAAACTGATCTGTATTGTTTATGTAGCAAAACTAAAAAAAAATGAAAAATTGATGTGTAATATAACATCTATAAACAGACTGACTCCAGCCAATTATCTTGTTGTTTGAAGTATGGTCTGCCACTACTTCCATCTTATTAGACTTTCATATTTCAACAATCAATCTCTTTGACCTGCTTAATTATGGGTTTTGGAATGATGATTTAGCTCAAAAGGATTTGTGGAAAACTCATTATTCAAAAACTCACTCATCAGTAATCTATATGTTGCCCAACCAAACAAGACTTAGGGGAAGATAAATGATCAAATACATACCATGCTTTACATTGCTAATAAAACCTAATCTTCCCATTTTTTAAAAAATTTAGGTGTTCCCAAAGCAGTAAACACAAAGCACTTGTCTTACAAAGGAATGAGCTTTTCATCTCTCATGACATCGATCCAATACAAAATCGAATCTAGGGTTCTATATTTCCTCTTAAACCCAAACCTATCTACTTTCTCTCTCTTTCCAAGAAGCTTAACTGGACATCTAAACAGAGCATCCAAGAAAACCCAGTTGGCCAAATCCTCAATATCGGTCTGAACAAGCCTCTCCTTCACCACAATCTCATCCCAGACATGTTTTCTCCCACCCATCTCTCTCGCAAACGAAAAACCCTCATCAAACATCGTAGTTTTGTTAACTTTCAACCCAAGTTTCCTCCCGATATCCGCCCAAATCTCCTTCCAAGTGAACCCTACCCCATTAAGTGCGTTAAAGGCCTCACCTTTATCGCGTACTCTCCCACTAGTCGCAGCGAATAAATGCTGTTCCGCGACTAGATTCGAATCAGACCCATCAATGTAACTCTCTTCCCAACATTCTCTTGTCCCTCCAAACATAAAAGGAAGATTCAAATACTTACACATCGCTCCATAAACACACAAACTTCCCATGAAATTGTACAGAGTTCTTGTAGAGCTTCCCATCAGCAAACCGGGTCTTTGAACCGACCAAACAACGGAATCACCAGAGATCTTTTCCTTGAGCAAATCCTCCAAAACATAGTAGAAGTTCCTCCCATAGCTCTTTCTCGGGCACTCTTCGCTGTAATAACACAAACTCGAACCTTCTCCACGAGACAGCGTCTCTCCCACGAGAGACACGTAATGCTTCATCCCCGTTTGGAGCGAGAAATGCTTTAACCTCTTAGCGATTGGGAGAATCGCGTCCAAAGCGTTTGTCAGCATCGTCCTGTTCTGTACGCAGCACTCGTCGCTATCCAATGGATACTCGCCAGACCACGTGACCCAGAACACGTGGCTCACGATGTCCCGTAATGGAGACAACTTCTGTTTGGCCTCAGATGCGTTAAGCAGATCGCAGGAGATGAAACTGTACGTCATCTTCGTCATGGAATTGATCTCCGGATTTCGCGCTACGCCGTAGATCCTCCATCTGGGTTTCGACATTAACAGTCTCTTTGCAATCTCCCGACCCACGAGTCCGGTGACGCCGAAGATCAACGCCACGTTCTCGTCTTCGTTTTTCTCTGTGATTGTTCTCATCAAGCTGCCATTTTCAGTCCCCATTGAGTTTATTAGAGAGTTCTGGAGTTTGAATAAGATTTGAGAGCTACGATGGATGTTATATATACTGCAATTATATCATTAAATATTTACTATTGAAGAGAAGAAGTTGTCGGATTGATTCAACGGGTTATCGTAGAGTTTAAAGACTCGATGCCTACCTGTTTTAAAGACTATCTTAGAATATCCAAGCAAGTTGCTTTGGACACATCTACGATTTAGCAAAACAAAGCACAGTTTTTTTTAATATAAATAAATTAAAGTCAACAGTGTTTGTAGTTTCATGTTACGGTTTTAAAAAGAAAAGGAATTCATGGAGTTAAAAATCCAGTCATTATTTTTGTGGATAGCATAAGTACTATTTGCTTGCAATATTAGTGTTTGTATGGCATAAGAAAATGAAAATTGTCGAGTTTAAAATCGTAGTCATTATTTTTCGGATGGCATAACTACATTTATTAGGTTTTTAACATCTACGTGACCGGATCTCTCTCTACATTGATCTGCAATAGAGAACGCTAACTCGCCATATACATGTTCAAACCAAGTTATGTGTTTGAGTTGAGCAATGCTGCAAGAGTGGTCACTGATATGGTTCGAACCTAGCCATACGGCCCATACCCATACCCGAGAAAACATCTGGTATAGTTATATAAGAATATTTAATCTATTGGCCTAAAGGGATCGTGTATTATAATTCTTTATGTTTTATGTATTTAATGTGTGGTTGTGTACTGTGTTACGTACAAAAGCCACAATTCTTTATAGTTTTAAAAGGAACCATCGTGTACACCATTTTGTCCACTTCTTAATCGGACGGTCGAGATTGCGAGAGGCAGAATATGGCCGTGGCTGTTACGTTGCCGGCCGGGTTTAAAAAAAGAAGTTATACGCTTCAAGTGGGTCTTTCTCTAATGATATTTCTTTTAGTTAACAGTCTTACCGGTCAAAACGGAATATTAACCGATCGACAACTTATTCAATGAACTAATTACACTCGTGATATATATAACCCAAACCTACCACAATCCAAACCAATCTGAGATCTAACTGTCACTAGATGATCTAGTCTAGATCTATGGAATGGCCAACAATGCATAGTCAAAAATACAAGTTGACCACGATTATTGGTTTCCACTGTAGAGAAACCAATAAGTAAAATAAGTTAAAAAGTACATTGGTGTAATAAAATGGCGGAATAAGGCTGAGTTTTTTTTTTTTTTTTTTCAATCTTCGGAATAAGGAAATGTATCAACATAGATGACAATTTAAAAAAAAAAAAAAATGAGAAAACTTATGGAATTGTAAAATTAAGCTTTTTGATGGATCAAAATTTTGGAGTAATTAAATTATTGTTCTTATGTTTTTCGGCAGATCACGTATACGTCAATCTTGCTCATGAAACTTAATTTTTTAAAATGAGAAATTTGAATTAAAAGTGACAATAGTTGTCCGGTCTGCGTTGGAGAGACTGAAAGGGAGATGGGTACAGTGTATCTCTGGTCCCAAAGACATTGAAAAGCTAAAAACAACACACTTGGCTCTGTTCAAAGCTTTAAAATGGACCATGTTTTGTGGTAGAGCTACACATTACTCTTCGTTCAAGTCTTTGTCTTCCTCCTGATTATATGCATCGAATAAACCAACGTTTTATTTAATTTTAAAGAATAGCAGCTCCGATTAGTGGAATTGTGAACGGGTGGTGTTATATGATGTGATTTAAAATAATTGTTCATATGCTCTAAGAATTTACCAGAAACACATTCTAGTCAGCAGCGAACCAATCAGCTCCATCCGCTATCACGACTCAAAACTTGCATATACATTTTTTTTTTACAAGCAGACATGCATTTTTTTTTTTAACCATATAGTAAAACTCTATATATCGGTTTTTTTCTATATGTGTTCTGAGAAAAAGTTCATTTGATTGTTTTCAATTTGTAACTCTCTCCAAACAACTTATCAATGCTCTCTTTCAGTCCAATAATCTTTATAGATCAAAGTAACTTCTCTAATGAAATTAATTCATGACTCTTCTTCTCTAGTAGAACGTTTATCACATAAAGCTTTGAACACTTCCTAAAGTTTTTTTACCTATCAATAAAACCAGAGGAGGACACAAGAGGCCATAAACTAAAACAATATGGACCTCATAACTAAACTATGGGCTTTTAATTACACAGACCGGGCCCAACTAGCAGAGTTATGGATAATCTTCGATCCCAAGAGTACGCTGACTCGTGGGGGACACGTGGTTGGAGACGCTGCACGACAATTCATCTCAGGTTCTTCTCGGCGTAATTTACCGGCGCGATCTGATAGCTCCGACGGTTTAGCTCTCCACATCAATATCATCTCTGCTAGAAACTCGGGATTTTTTGATTTGAGGCACGCGTGAGTTGAGTCTCCATCGATTGGATTGCGTCTGCTTCGGAAATCAGGTCTGAAAACTCGATTTCTCCGGGAACAGAGACGAAAACCCTAGCTATGGCGGAGAAGCTTGCGCCAGAAAAGCGACATGATTTCATCCACAATGGTATCTCTCTTTTCTCTGCTTCTGTTATTGCAGTTTGGTTTTATTTTGGTATGTTTATCTGCGAAGCGGAGATGCATTGATCGATTATGTTCTTCCATTTCCGATGTTATAGGGCAAAAGGTATTTGAGTGGGACCAAACCCTAGAAGAAGTGAACTTGTACATAACTTTGCCGCCTAATGTTCATCCAAAAGCTTTCCACTGCAAAATCCAGTCGAAACATCTCGAAGTTGGCATCAAAGGCAACCCTCCTTATCTCAATGTCAGTTTCTTTTTTCTACCTTTCAGCGTTTTGGATTCGTTTCTCTCACTGATCGGAGTAATCCGGTGTGGTATATAACTCGACACAGATGACTAATATTTTGTCAATTTTTCAGCACGATCTTAGTGCTCCGGTGAAGACGGATTGCTCGTTCTGGACTTTAGGTATTCCAATATTTTTTGTTTGTGTGTCTGTATTGGGCGCTTGTTTTTCCCCAGAAAGATTTGATGGTTAGTTGTGAACCCATTTCATTGCTAGAGAGGATAATTCGAACCTGAAAATGTGATCTGAGGTTGGTATAAACTGTACATATAGTTTGGAATTGAAAATTCGAGAGTATAGGATGGATGATGGAATGTTGTGCAACTATCGTGTTTTGATCTTATTTGGATTTTCTATCCACGCTCCGTCCATCTTTCTTGTTCCAAAATTTACAGTATGTTTTGCGTTATTATCAGCATCTGCAAGTGTAGATTCATAGTTGCTAAACTGAGCTCTTATGTTTGATTTGGTAGAGGATGATATAATGCACATCACCCTGCAGAAGAGGGAGAAAGGCCAGACATGGGCATCACCGATTCTAGGAGAAGGTCTGTTGGATCCTTACGCCACTGATCTAGAACAGAAGCGGCTCATGCTGCAGAGGTTTCAAGAAGAGGTTAGTTATGCGTAAAGTCTTCTTGATTTGATATGGTTTCTGCTTTTTGTAAGTTTTTTTTCTTGCTGAAGGCTAATCTTTGTCATCTAATTGATATATATAGCAAATCTTGGGCACCACCATCTACTGGGTAGAATGAATTTATGTCAAAATATGATTACTTTGCCACAGATGATCCGGTTTGGATGAGTCATGACTAATCACATTGATTGTTTTCTTTGCTCAAGCTCTCTTGTTTTGTTTCCTGTGAATCTCTTATGTTCATGAATAAACCATCTGCATAGAGCTGTGTATATAGTTAAACTAAAGTGTAACCTGTGTTGGTTGCCTAAATATGGTGATGAAATTGCTCACTCTTAGTCTAACCGGAATCTTAACGGTTTGGAAATGCCTTGAGCAAATTAACATGGCTAGACCGAACACATGGGTCTGATCCATCCATGTGTGCCTTAACGAATTTGTCTTATTGTTTTGGGTCTACTTTGTGTGCATATGACTTGTTATTTACTTTGTATTGAGCTCAAGTATGATTTTTCTTCTCTCTTTGATTCGGTTTTCTTTCAAATGTTGTTGTCTCTATCGGTTTTTGCAGAACCCGGGATTTGACTTTTCGCAAGCTCAGTTCACGGGTAATTGTCCAGATCCGAGGAGCTTCATGGGTGGAATTCGTTCTGACTAAAAAATATATTGCACTACTCTTGTTTCTATAGTATCCATTATAAAACTCGAAAGTCACCTTCACTTAAACTTTCTGAGTTAACAAAAAGTCTCATGGCTCTGTATAACTCGTAATAGCAAATCATGTAATCCGTCTTTAAGCTATTTTATTCACTTATAAATAAAATGACTTTTGTCTCTGTTTGGTTTAGTCATTACTTCTTCAAATACGACCCAACCTGAATATCCAACAAAACCTGGGCCGAATTTAAAAGCTCTAATTACAGTCGAATACTTCAATTATCTTTTGAGATGTTTGTGCTTAAAAACAAAATAAACAAAGAGAAAAGGGAGCTGAATTAGGCGCGCGTCATCTTCCTCGCGACACATATCATAAGACAGAGAGAGGAACGAATCTCGAGACGTTACGTATAAGCTTATAGCCATTAGCTTTGTCTCTTCCCGTTTCTCTCGTATCTCTCCGTAGACTCCTTCTTCTTCTTGTTGGTCGTCTTAGTTGTTATTCCATGATTCTTCTTTCGACTTTCCGCACCTTCTTAAGCTTGCCTCCTCGATGATCCTCTGCGATAGCCGCCATCATGACGCTGAATCCTCCTCCGTCGCAGCAAACGCCTCACTCTCCGCGTCGAATTCCCAATCGCCGAGTCCTCATCGTCGGGAACTATTGCCACGACGTTCTGATCCAAAACGGAGCCGTCGTGGCTGAAACCCTCGGCGGCGCCGCCTCCTTCATCTCTAATGTCCTGGATTCTTCCTCCGTCTCCTGCGATCTGGTCTCCAAAGTCGGGCACGACTTCAGGTACGAGGTCAGCCACGCCCCGATCGTGGTCCCGGAGAAGGAAACCACGGTTTTCGAGGCGTATTTCGATCTGGGCATCGATGGGATCGGGCACGCCGATCGGTTACTGAGACGGGTCTCCGCATGTGATCCGATTCTCCCTTCGGATATCCCCGATTCGAGATTCGATTTCGGGATGGCTGTTGGCGTCGGCGGCGAGATTCTGCCGGAGACGCTGGAGAAGATGGTGGAGATCTGCGACGTAGTGGCTGTGGACATTCAAGCTCTGATCAGGGTCTTCGATCCCGTCGATGGAGCCGTGAAGCTCGTGAATCTGAAAGATAGTGGGTTCCATCACATCTTGCATAGAATCGGGTTCTTGAAAGCTTCTTCAGACGAAGCTCTTTTCATGGATGTTGAGCAAATGAAGCAGTTGTGCTGTGTGGTGGTGACTAATGGCGAGAAAGGGTGTAGGATTTATCACAAGGACGAAGAAACGGTGGTTCCTCCGTTCCTGGCGAAGCAGGTGGATCCTACCGGCGCCGGAGATAGTTTCCTCGGAGGTTTGGTGGTTGGGCTTGTAGAGGGTTTGGATGTTCCTGATGCTGCGTTGTTAGGGAACCTCTTCGGTTCCATTACTGTAGAGCACATTGGTCAGCCCAAGTTCGATTTGATGATGCTTCAGGTTTGGTTTTGATTTCTTTTTTAGTTTATTTGAATCGCTTGCTGTGAGTGTTGCACGAATGGTAAAGGCCGATGGTAGTGATGTGAATATGTGTTAAGCCTGGTTTGTGGTGATGTTCTAAAAAAAAGATTGGTATGTTGTGTATATATCATAGTCCTAGTAAGAACCGGAACAGATTCTTTGTTAGTGTTTAGTTTCTTCTAGTAGCATCTCAATAACCAAATTTAGAGCCGGTGAATGAAAAACATTGTGTATCTTTTAATTCTATCTGTTGAAATGAGGGTTGTATTCGATAGCAATCCGGCTATTGGCGAGTGCAAGTGAACATATTATGCAATTTAGAAGAATATTTATTGCGTTTGTGTCTGTGTGCAGTCACAAGATTTATCCTTTTCTTTGGTTATTCAGTTTTTTTTTCTTTACGTTCAATATTTTTTCTTTCTTTGTTTGTGATACAGAGAGTCAAGGATGAGGTACAAAGAAGGAAAAAGCAATGTAATCTCTGTAGCAGCCATAACAGAGATTACGAAGATCACGAAGAGTTCCATGCGCGTCTAAGTCCAGCTCGGTTTTCGTGCTTTCCCTCTGCCGACTCTCCGCTTCAACCAAAGTTATTGGTGAATGGACACTGTTGTGAGTCTTGTGACCTGTGATGATCGGTGGTTGTGAATACGAAGAATCATGAATCATCTTTTTTACTAACAACACTCTTGCAAGAGTTGTAAGCTTCTTCAACACATTGATGAGTTTTGGATATTTATTTAGTGTATAAACGCGACGACTAGCGTCTTCACACGCTTGTTGTAACCGCCAACGCAGAAGTTGAATTACCAAGTTGTTTGGGTTTCAGATTTGAAATGAAAATGTCAAATTGGAAAAAAGATTGGTATGTGATTATTTATTGTATCCCCTATAACGATAAAGAGTAGAAACAAAAAGAGTAACCAGACACGCCAGAAAAGCAAGAAACAAAATCCGCCAAAACCAAGAGAATCGTTTGCTTCTTCATGTTTTCCAGACACGAACTGTACCATCGACCGAAGAAGTCAACATACAATCTTCCTTCGGGTGGTAACTCACGCTTGTCACCACTAAATCATGAGCTCGAAATTTCGATACCACTTTTGCATCTACCAAATCCCAAAAGAAGACCAATCCATCCTCCGATCCTCCAACCACATGTGCATCCGAGTTAGTGAGGCAACAATCGGTTTTAAATGACTTGGAAATATGACCTTCGTAGACTTGGAGTAGCTCTCCTGTGCTTCGGTCAAGTAGACGCAGAGTAGAATCCAAGCAACCAGCTAAAACGCAGTTTCCATCGTTTGATAGCGATATACAATTAACCGGTTGTCCCAAGTTACCCGACAACTCCCTACCGACACGCATGTCGAATGTTCGAACAGTTCCATCGACACTGCCACCAATAATCTCAGTCTTTGTCAAAACAACAGACATGACTGTATCCAAAAACGTATCAATGACCTGGACCGGCTCAGCACTGTGAGATCTGCAGTCCCACACACGCAGCGAACGGTCGAAACCAGCTGATACAACTACAGCTGATGAATCATTGAACTTCACTGCATTGACCTCTCCATCGTCGTGACCACGGAATTTACGGATTACCCGTCCGGTTGAAACATCCCAGTAATAAACTTGTCGACCACCACCACATGAACAGAATTTGGCATTGTCTGAAGCAACATGAACGTCGCGGACTTCGCGGCCATGGGATTTGTAGGTCTCGATTAGGATTCCACTGTACGGGTTCCAGAGGCGGATCGTTCGATCCTTGCCGCAAGTGAGAGCGTAGTTTCCGTCTCCGTTAAACCTCGCCGCTAAAACCGCCCCCTCGTGGCCTTTAAGCACGTGTGCCTCTTTCGTCGGCAGCTCCGCCGTCGCGCTCATGATCTCTTTTTCTCGCCTGAGCTTGGATGTCATGATTTTAATCAGACAATTATATAAAAACAATTTCTTAATATTATGCTATTTTTATGCTATTTTGCATTAGTCAACTTTTCCTTTTCAAAAGTAAAGTGACGAATTAATTTAGGAAATTTGTCGGAAAAATATATATTTAATTTAGGAAATTTAATTTTCATTGGTTGACGGTTGAAAGTTGAACCGGGAAAAGCAACGGGTCGGTTGTTTGCTTCGTGAGCGCGAGAGACGCGCGTGTGAACAAACGTGGTCACTATCAGCGCGTGATTGACGTGGCGATTCCGATTCCCAATCAAATCTGGATGAAGAAAAAAAAAAAAGTCCTCTGATATTGTCGTCTTCTTCTTCTATTACGACCCGATTTCTGAATCGTGTGATTTTCGGTTAATATTCCTCTTCCCTCTCTCCGACGCTTCCCGTCGGAATTAGAGGTTTCGTTCCGTTCTGCAAATCAGAAGATAAAAGTATTTATTTTATTTATTTTGTGTTGATTTTTCTACGTACGTGCGATAATGAAGCATAAGAGCCAGCAGAAGAGGAAGAAGAAGAGGTCTTGCGCCGCGAAACCATCCGGTGATGGAGCTGCGTCCGACGGGAACAAAAAAGACTTGGAGGAGGAGAGGAGGCACGATGAGGGAAAGATGGGATCAGAAAAAGTTGAAAAAAAAAATATCGATTCGTTAATGGAGGCCTTTTGCTCGGTTTCCACGGAGGAAGCGACGGCTGCTTATAAAGAGGCGGGCGGAGATCTGAACAAAGCCGCCGAGATTTTGTCGGATCTGGTGGAAACCGGCGATGATCCGTCCACGAGCTCGGTCACGAGCGGGTCTTCGGGTCAGGAAACCGGGTCTACCTCTGAGTACGGGGCTGGTTCAAGCTCGAGCTGCGGCGAAGACCTGACGAGAGAGAGATGGTTTAAGGGAAGCAAGCAGAATAGAGTTATTGCTGCCACAGGGATGGTGTCTTCTGTGATTGGGAATGATTACATGAAGCCTAACCCTGTGCGTAAAGAGTTTACGGGAAGGTCTAAAGAGCTCTGTATGAACGGGAAAAAAGCTGCAGATAGAGAGAAGGCTGAACAGTTCCTAAGTTCAATGCTTGGAGATGATTGCGATCTCAGCATGGCTGTTGTTAGAGATGTGCTGTGTGAGTATTTCTTCTTTCTTCTTCTTCAGTTAGTTTCTCCGTGGGATATGATTTTTGTGGAACCGTATGATCCTCACTAGCTATAGGATTACGTATTAGTGTATTACTACTCTCCAGTTGATTCATACTTTATCTTGTCTAAGGGTTATAACAGACCAAAAATGGCTATGATCATCGCTATTTTGATATGGAAAGTGATGTCAAACAGGAGATGCTTGATTGCTCTACGAATTGACATGGAAGTCTCTCTTTTTGCAGGTCAATGTGGCTATGATGTCGACATGGTAAGCAGATTGCCTTCAAACTTATACATGGGGAAGTATTGGTATATTGACAGGAAAGGCCCCCTGACATATGCTGATATTTGCCCGGCCATTTATTTTGAAGCTTAATATTCTTTTCTTCTTAGGCCTTGAATGTCTTGCTTGACATGTCTTCTTCATCAACTGATGATTCGTTAAGTGGTAGATGTTCTGCCATAGGATTCAGCGATAGTGTAAGTTATTAATATTATTTTTTTTGGTTTCTTCACAGATCTGTATCATATATTCGTACACGATAGAATAAAGTGAAATATCCTGACATTATTTTGCAGCTCGCAGAGACATCATTTGATACTGATACTTCCGAAAGTGAACTATTCTGGGGTATAGGCTGTAGTCAAAGGTACTTGATTCTTAGGCCACTGCCATTTGATTCTTAGGCCTTCTTCTGGTCTTTACTATTCACTAGTTTTGGAATTATCAGAGTTGATTCACACATCAGTTACAGCATAATTAGTTCCGTGCAACTTTTACTTTGTTCATCCTATATTTAGTCCTTTTCATTTTCTACAAAAGAACGATAGACGAACTATGTCACGGTGGAGGATTCAGTTCATGAACACATGATGTTTAAATTACTCCTTGAGACAGCCAAAACTTTCAATATAATTGTTTTGATTCAACATTGTGGAAGAATTCATAACTAAAATATGGTCTGTTTTTCCTCATGGTAGGGATTACTCTAAAGCTCTCACGAGTTCTGCAGATCATTTTGCAACTAGCCAAGGAAGTTCTGAGCTTGGTCTTCCACAAAAGGTGTTGGAGTCTCTGTTCAACATTCCCAAGAGTCCTAAACACGAACCAAAGACAATGAGCTGGAGGAATGTCGCAAAGAAAATGCAGTCACTTGGCATTGATGCCTCTTCATCTAGCGGGGAAGGGTCTCAGCCTAATACTTTTGGTATTTTACAATGGCTACTTGATTTTTTAGTATGTGCGTATTTGGCTGCAAATAGCAGGCTCATTTTGCCGTGAGTTTGCAGGCTAAGAGCTTCTGTGTATGTTGTTTACCCGATGAAACACTTGGCAATTTTTGCTATGGTGTCATTGGCAAAAACGTCTGAGGTCTCCACTGCTTGTTTGTGTTGCAACTCTTGAATTAATTTTTCTTACGCATATTGTGCGTTACCAATCAATCCATACATGTGTTGCAGTGAAGGATGACGGATATCATGAACTTCGAAAAGGTGCAAATGACCAGTGGAATGTTACAAAGTCTTACTATCAAAAAGTAAGTTTTACTTGCTTCCATATCTCTAGCACTGGGGGGACTCCTCAACAAAATACAAACTAATGCATTTATCGCTTGGTTGAAGGCTGCAGAAGCATATTCGAAAGGAGGGAGGGCTCATGCGGCTTACCTTTCTGATAAGGTGCACCTCATGGTCTATGTTTCATGCTATTAGGGCAACTTTTTTGCAAGTGAGACTTAAACTTGTGTTCTTATTCTTATAGGGGAGATCGGCATCTAAATTAGCTCAACGAGCAGATGAGAGGGCAAGCCAAGATATATTCGCCGCGAGGTTAGCTGTTTGAAGGCATTATAGAAGTTTTGCTGATACGCTTTTCACCTTTCATTTTGTTGTGAACTAACCCATTGTTGCATCTACATCTGTGCAGAAACAAGGGTATAGAGAATGTGATAACCATTGATCTGCATGGTCAGCACGTTAAACAAGCAATGAAGCTATTGAAGATGCATCTCTTACTCGGATCATATGTCCCTTGTAAGTATACTCACCAAACTCAAGTACAAAGGCTTTTCTTCTTTAAGAGATCATCTCGCTTTGTCTTGTCTTCATAAAACCCGAGATATTCCTTTCCTTCTAACAATTATTCAAATGATCCAGCCATTCAGACACTACGTGTGATCACAGGATGTGGGTCTCATGGGTTTGGGAAGTCGAAAGTGAAACAATCGGTAAGTTTCTTCAACACCCTTTCACATTTCAACCGAATGGGATTCAAACTCTAGACCCAATATACGTATCTGATATCAAACCGGATTGACTGTGTGCACAAAAACAAGAATTTGGTATTGAAGTTATGGTAGTATTGATTATTGATGATCAGGTGACAAAGCTGCTAGAAAGAGAAGGAGTTAAGTATTGTGAAGAGAACAGAGGGACGTTGCTGATCAAGCTTGAAGGATGTAGTAGAGAGTTCAGTTTCTTAGACACAGAGAGTGACACTGAGTAAGTTAAAACTAAAATTAAACTCAGGTTTTAGCTTTAGATCTTAAAACTATTGACTGTTTGTCTATTTGTCTGTTTGTCCGTTTGTCTATATCTGATGCTAGCTCTGTGTTAAATGTTGAGCATAACTTGGCTTCCTTAATCCTCCTTTTCTATTATTCAAGTTATCCAAGAGTTATGAAACACTTTTGGCTGACACAAACATAATGTATATTTTTCGTAAACCTTAATTTCGTTTAAATATTACCGATTCTTAGGATGAAAGAGGATATTTAAAAAATGTTTACGAGAATACAGTTATTCCTGACTTTACTAGGGATATGATGAAGAATATGGTACGGATTATAGATAGGATATAGATACACCATGATGATAAGTTAGAACACAACTCTTCTAGGCTCATTGGTGAAGAACATTGTTTGTACGGTGACATTTGTGCATCGGACAAAGACATAAATTCTAATTTTAATGTAGCTCGAGATATAAGCCAGACAGAATAAAATAAAATCAGAACGGTAGAATATTTCATAAGTGGCTAAGAGAGTCGTTTAACACAAAGGTAAGTTATTAAGAACAAAACCTCACATCAATGGAGGATCAGATCGAGAAAGTTCCATGAGAGTTGAGTTATAGAGGAAGCTCACCACTGTCCACAATCACAACTTTACTCTTAGGAGTTCCACTCTGATTCCCCTCAGCTTCGATTTTGTACACCATATCCATTCCCGTCACTACCTTGCCGAACACTACGTGCCTCCCGTCCAACCTGTATAAAGGCCCGAGCTTTCTAATCAAAAGACAGGAAAAAACATATCGATTTATGTGTTTAAAATCCGATTGATTCTGTACTCACCAGCTTGTTGTTACAGTTGTGATGAAAAACTGTGATCCGTTGGTGTCTTCACCGGCGTTTGCCATTGATAGAAACCCTGTGAAAAAAGGAAAACAACTGATCCGGTTAAAAACCTGACATAGGCAAAGAGCCGTTAACATTGTTTACGCAGAATACTGAAGAAAGTCCCCACCTGGACCCGTATGCTTGAGTTTGAAGTTCTCATCGGCAAACGTCTCACCATAGATAGATTCTCCTCCCATTCCGTTTCCATTTGTGAAGTCGCCTCCTTGAAGCATAAAGCTTGGAATGATCCTATGGAACGAACTCCCCTTGTAATGTAGAGCCTTCCCTTTCTTACCTATTCCTTTCTCCCCTGTGAATAAATGAGAATACTGTTCATGTAAGCATTCGTTTCAAGGTGTCTACACTACTGTGCTAAGAAGTGATGGCGGAAGAGTAGTTATAAAATATCTGATGGACATGGGATTGAGAGTGACTAATATGTCGTTTCCGTACCTGTGCACAAAGCTCGGAAATTCTCTGTAGAAACAAAAATTTCGGGTAAGTCCTCTTCTGAATAACCTCGCTCATACCTAAGCTTGCAATCAAGAACCAATGGTACAAGAAACATGTCAAGGGTTAAGGGTACCTGCAGTTTTGGGGACTGCCTTGCCAAATAGACCCATGACAATACGACCTGGACAAAAATCATCAGTCGGTATGACAAGTCTCCAGGGGAAAACAATGGACAAGACGAGCGAAAAATAAAAAGAAAATCAAAAAGCATTTCATGTCGTCTGACATATAGCACAAGAACTAAGTGCACAAACACGCATCATAAGAAGAAAAAAAAAACTCAGGATCAAGGTCATACCAGCTTCTTTTCCATCAATCTCGACATCAAAGTAAACCTTGTGTGTGATTTCCTTTAGGTTATCCTTCGACTTCTTTTTGGCCTGAGACATGAAACCAATCATCCGTAAATCAATATAAACCACCAGAAACCGTATCGTAATATTTTCATCATACCAATAGATTTTGGACACACATGACACATTAGGCACATTTCATGCTAGCTCTCTGCAAACACCAATGAATTGATGTTGAATCTAATCACATCTTAATGAACAAATTCAGAAATTTCCAAAACACCATACGGTTGTTCCACTTCCCTGAATCTCTTACGTCGGTAATTCAACCACTGAAATTTGGATTACCGACTTCCTTCCGAATCACATCTCAAACACACCATAAAACTCGCGATGATGGAAACTAATGTTGCATCAAACATCGAATGAAATCAAAAACAACATGAAATCCCAAAGACAAAATGTAACATAACCAATCGCATTGAATTCGGTATTATCTAGATCGTGCAAAATCTAAGAACTCAATACAAACATATTGTCTGCGATCAATCGGATAGTGAGAAAAAAAAAGGAAAAAAACAAACAACACCGAATGTACCTGAATAGCGCTTAGGGTTCCGAGAAGAAGAAGACTCCATAGAAGCAGCGTCACTGAGTTCGCCATCTCGCACCGTGCAAAGTGTTTTTCTGTCCAGAGTCCCTTTTCTTTCTTTTTTTTTGTCGACCTGCGCATAACAAAACCACGTCGATATCCAATCAGATTTCGCCACCTGGCTTGACGGTATACAATTGTATACTTGGTAGATAGCATAACTTGGGCCCCAGATTTTTCTAGAACAGTTATGGGCTATTGAATGATTGGTTCGGCCCATTAATCTATTACTTACCTGGTTTGTCGGTATAAATTGTACCTGGTACTTGATATAGTTGATACTCTCTGATAGCATAACGTTTGTTTTACTTTTCTGCTGTTAAAGAATTCTATGGTTAAAGTTGTATATAAACTTCAGCTTTATATAATAATTGATAATATTTACAAAAAGAAAAAAAGGGTTGACAAAAAAAAAAAGATGATCGGGTCGGATAACAATGTTTTTTTTAATTATACAAGTCTTTTCATATCTCTCAGTCAAAACAAACCATAAGCATGTCACACACTACTCCTGTCCAGCTAATAGCCTAATATAATTCTGGTTTTAATAAACATTTAACGTCAGTATCATTTAACTAAGCACGTTTCCATCCACATTAAATATTTGACTTCTTTTAAAATATTGTACTACAACTTTTGCTGGCTCAATCTCTATATTTCTTGTAGCTAGATACCATATTTTTTACTTTACTATTATTAACCGAGCTAGATAATTCCTTCTGTATTCTTCTTACTTTTTTTTTGGTGCCTAAAAGTGGTTTTTTTTTTTTTTGCAAAAATCTAAAAGTGGTTTTAGAAAAACAAAACAGAACAAAACAAAGAACTTTTAGATCTGTATCTGGCCAATATAGCCAATGCTTTTTTTTGTTTGGTGCCTTGCTATTTCAACATATCTGAAATCTGTTTTTTTTTACAAAATATCTATATTCCGTGTTCACACACACTTCACAGAAAATTTGAAACAAAACAATATCTTTATCTTTTTGTTTACGGGGAAAACAAATTAACACCTGGTGGTATTTTCTCTGTATTATTATTACATATTTTCGTCTAACATGGGGGTAAGAAGGTTTTACTCCATTAAATTAGTCATTTGCTTCCTGGGTTTAGAATTAAGAGAATCATTATTAAATTATTACAGGAAAAAAAAAGAGATTCAGTAAACAAATTTTTGTTTTCTTGTGTTCAGATGTGAGCGTGATAGAGGTTTGACGAGGAACTACTCTGAAATGTTTTCAAAATAAACAAATATTAAATTCAAGAATGATCCTGAGTATTTAAGTAAGAAGCAGAAAAGGTATCACCTTTCCACCTTCTTGGATCTAAACAGGACGATATACATACACAGATACATACACATATACAGAGTCAGAGAGAGAGAGATGGGTAGTTACAGAATGTGTCTGATCTTCACGAGGAAGTTCAGGGTGACGGAGCCTGGTCCGGTTGGTGACGTCAGAGATGTTTTCGAGAAATACGCGGAGGGTGAGGCTCACATGTCGCCGGAGCAGCTACAGAAGCTCATGGCGGAGGAGGAAAGAGGAGGAGGAGGAGGATCGAGCCTGGAGGAGGCGGAGAGGATCGTTGACGAGGTGCTTCGCCGGAAACACCACATTGCAAAGTTCACGAGACGAAACCTCACTGTTGAGGATTTCAACTATTTTCTGTTTTCCACTGATCTCAATCCTCCCATCGGCGATCAGGTTTAACTTTTTTTTTTTTTTTTTTTTTTCCATTTTCCTGTGAAAATGCGAGAAAAAATGGGCAAAGAAGTATCGGAGGATTTTCGGAATCGATGGTGTTTGTATGTTGACCAGATTGACAAAGAAAGATTACGACTTTTGGGAATTTTTCTCTGTTGATTTTACCAGAAAAATGTCTGTATTTTCTCTCTCTCATCACTATTTGGCTCTCTTTCTTTTAGGCTAATTTCTGGATTTTTCCTATATAAAAACTCCCTTTTACTCTGCTTCTGAAATTCTGGAATCTGATTGTTTGATTCACCATTCTGAATCTAGAAAATTCTATTTTTTGATACTTTCTATTCTAGGAGTTGATTACTTGTGGAGATTCTCAATTGTGATTTTAACCATAAGTGTTGGGTATATTTCTTTCAGGTCCATCATAACATGGATGCTCCTCTGTCACATTACTTTATATACACAGGCCACAACTCCTACTTAACCGGGAATCAGCTAAGTAGCAACTGCAGTGACCTTCCCATTGCAGATGCTTTGAGACGAGGCGTGAGAGTGGTTGAGTTGGATCTCTGGCCACGTGGCAACGATGATGTCTGTGTTAAGCATGGCAGGACCTTGACCAAGGCCGTTAAACTGGGGAAATGTTTGGAATCAATTAAAGCTCATGCCTTTACTACTTCAAAGTATCCTGTCATTATTACTCTCGAAGACCATCTCACCCCTAAACTTCAATCTAAAGTTGCCAAGGTATGTTTTTTTAGTCCTTTTTTCATGATTCCATCTGTGTATATATATGATGAATGCTGCAAATTGTTTGCTCTTTGACAGATGATAACTCAGACGTTTGGAGATATGTTGTATTACCATGACTCTGAAAGTTCCAAAGAGTTTCCTTCACCAGAAGAGTTGAAGGAAAAGATCCTAATATCGACGAAACCTCCAAAGGAGTACTTAGAAGCTAACGATGTTAAGGAGAAAGATAATGGAGACAAAGGGAAGGATTCAGATGAAGATGTGTGGGGCAAAGAGCCATCAGATCTTATTTCCACGCCATCTGATCTCGACAAGGTTTTGTAATTTCTACCATCGATGGCTTTGATTTGACTGTGCATGTTCATTTTCTCCAGTTCACACCATTTTTTGTTTTTTTATTGATTTTCAGGTCTCAAATAATATAAATTATCTCAACCAAGATGATGAAGAGAGGGGTTCTCGTGACTTTGATACGTCATGCCCACTACAAGCACCAGAATATAAGCGCCTTATCGCCATCCATGCCGGGAAGCCAAAGGGCGGCTTACGAATGGGTTTAAAGGTTGATCCAAACAAAATCAGACGACTTAGTCTGAGTGAGCAATTACTTGAGAAAGCTGTTGCAACATATGGTGCAGATGTTATAAGGTATCACATGCTAAACAAGCACTACATATAGCTTTGTGTTTGCTTCTAGTATTTCAAGTTAATCTATTAGTAACCTCACAATATGAGCAGATTCACACAGAAGAACTTTCTGAGGATATATCCCAAAGGCACAAGGTTTAACTCTTCAAACTATAAACCTCAGATCGGTTGGATGAGTGGAGCTCAAATGATCGCATTCAACATGCAGGTTTGTCTCAGATCTTCATTTTCTGGTATCCTCATCTAGGTTTTTTACCGTTATGAAGCTAGATAATACTTTCGAAAACATAAATGCAGGGGTATGGAAGAGCATTGTGGCTGATGCAAGGAATGTTTCGAGCGAATGGAGGGTGCGGTTATGTCAAGAAGCCAGAATTTCTTATGAATGTTGGTCCTAACGGACAAGTCTTTGATCCCAACGAGAACTCCTCTCCAAAGAAAACTTTAAAGGTTGGTTAACTTATTATGCTATAGTGTTGAACATCCGTTGGTTCCTTCTCTTATGCCTCTAATACTATCTTGCTTAACATCTAACAATGGGCAGGTGAAAGTCTGTATGGGAGATGGATGGCACCTGGACTTCAACAAAACCCACTTTGATCTCTATTCTCCTCCAGACTTCTTCGTTAGAGTATGTGTACTCTTTTCTTCTTCTTTCCCTCCCTTATCTTCTTGATCTTGAATGGAATTTGAACTTTGGGGTCAATACAGGTGGGTATTGCTGGAGCACCTGTTGATGAAGCGATGAAGAAAACAGAAGTGAAGTATGATACGTGGACACCCATTTGGAACGAGGAGTTCACATTCCAGTTAACTGTTCCTGAACTTGCTCTGCTCCGTGTTGAAGTCCATGAGTACGACGCTAATGAAAAAGACGACTTTGGAGGCCAAACTTGTTTACCAGTGTCAGAGTTAAGGCAAGGCATACGCGCTGTTCCGCTCTTCAATCGTAAGGGTCAGAAATACAGCTTCACGCGGCTTCTTATGCGCTTCGAGTTTGTCTGAGACGCCATTTTTTTTGGTGCGTGTATCCATCTAGATTTACTACATCTTCTCTTCTTTATTACATATGTTGTGTTTTATGTGTCTTATGCTTCTTCATCTGAGGAATAAAAAATCCGAATTTTACCTTAGAAATATAAATTCCTTTTCTTTATGGTTTTGTTTTATACATGTTACCAGTTTCTTGGGATGAAGCTTCGTGCAATAAGAACCAAAAACTTAAAAGTTCTTGTGAAGTTATAATAATATTAACAAGCATATCTCATCTTAGCAAAACATAATCTCTCAATTCTTTTTTTTCTGGATTGGTATTGGATGGCTTAAAATAGTTATTTATATGCATACTTATAGATCAAGAAGCTTCGAATCTTTAGCTTAAAATAGTTACTTAAGTCTTTGTCGCTCTGTTTGCTGCACTAAACACGTGAAATTTTAAAGTAGAGTATATATTCTGGAATCTTTTTGTTGTTATATGAATAATCCCTTTATGCTAATTACTTATTATTTTTAGCGTTGCTTATTTAACAATCTAAAGGTATATATTCCTAACCCGTAGACAGAGACCACGCCACTCATATATGCTTATAAGTGAAGAAAGATAAGACTCTTTTGATTCTGTTTTATCTTTGGAGAGCATGGTAACTTACAGATGTTTAGAGATTCTTCAAAGACTTTAGGAGCATTTTAACAATTGACTTGAGAGATTTTGGGCACCGTGAAATGTGAAAGGAAATGAAAGAAAATGATAAGTGTGAGAAATCCAATCGTTGAACCCATGAAGCTTCCCTGAGCAAACATCATATGCTTCTGGAATTAGATACCATAATATTTGTTTAAGCTGTGTTTTGGAAAGTGAAGTTTTTTCAACATGCGTCTCTGGGCTGGGAATATGTGGAAAAAGAAGAGCACTGAGCCAAAAGAGGCATACCACTATAAATACAATAAAGTATAGAAGAAAAAAAGATGGATTTATAGTTGGTTGATGAGCATGAAGATGATGCCAAATATGCAGGAGTTGTTTACCGACCAAATTGCAGGAACTTTCTGAAGAGAATCAAGGAGATTTGAAAAATATAAATAGAGATTGGCTGGTGAAAGGAAAGCTGGTGTGATTGTGAAGTATCCTGTTGCCTGAGATTTTGATTTGGGGACACAAAGACCTGAGATGAAGAGAGAGCTTGGGAGGTACAAAATGGGTTTGTGTTTCAGTGACAAATTGAGGATGAACAGAGGAGCTCCACCTCCGGATGTGGTGACGGCGTTTGTAGAGTATACCGAGGGCGGGAACCACATGACCGCAGAGCAGCTGTGTCGGTTCTTGGTTGAGGTGCAGAACGAGACCGAGGCGTTGGTTTCAGATGCAGAGAAGATCATAGAAAGAATCACAAGTGCAAGACATCATATCACTAAGTTCTTGAGGCATACGCTGAACGTCGATGATTTCTTCAGTTTATTGTTCTCAGATGATCTGAATCATCCAATTGTTAGTAAGGTATTCTCTATCCTAATGTATATGTTCTTCTTGCTACATGGAAAGTTTCAGTCCTTGAGATTTTTGTTGTCTCAGGTGCATCAAGACATGGCCTCTCCCTTGTCTCACTATTTCATTTACACGAGCCATAACTCGTATCTGACTGGGAATCAGATCAACAGCGAATGCAGCGATGTGCCTCTCATTAAGGCGTTGAAGAGAGGTGTTCGAGCTCTTGAACTTGACCTGTGGCCAAACTCAACGAAGGACGACATACTTGTTCTCCATGGCTGGTATGTCGCTGTGTTACGATGTTGTATATTCTGACATTTCTTGGTTGAAAGTTTGTTGGAAAACAAAAAAAGAGAGTATGTTTGATGCTTTTAGGGCATGGACACCTCCAGTGGAACTGATCAAATGCTTGAGATCCATTAAAGATCATGCCTTTTCTGCATCTTCATACCCTGTGATCTTAACTTTGGAAGATCATTTGACCCCAGATCTTCAAGCCATAGCAGCCGAGGTGCTTTCTTGATCTCGCTGAGGAATCATTGATTGCCGTGTTAGTTAAACAAGTTCTTGAAAATATTGAAAAAGTTCTCTCTTTTTTGTTTGTTCCTTTTCTCTGTTGCTGCAGATGATGAAAGAGACATTCATGGATATGGTTTATTTTTCCGAGTCTGGCGATTTAAGAGAGTTCCCTTCACCAGAAGATCTCAAGTACAAAGTTGTAATATCCACAAAGCTTCCCAAAGGGAACCTGAAAAAGGAAAAGGATTCCGAGTCAGACGTATCAGGAAAGGCATCATCAGATGTTTCAGCCGACCAAGTAGGCGATGAGAAGGTACTTGCAGTCCATATTTAGGAGTTTTCTTATTTTCTCAATGTCATCTTAAATTTCTCTCTTTGCTTGCCATGACCCTGTGTAGACTGAGGAAGAACCAAGCGAGGCCAAAAATGAAGAGGATGGATTTGATCAAGAATCCAGCAACTTGGATCTCCTCACCTACAGTCGCCTGATATTGATTCCTTCTGGAAGTGCTAAAAATGGACTGAAGGAAGCACTTACGATCGACAATGGTGGAGTTAGACGGCTGAGTTTGAAGGAACAGAAGTTCAAGAAAGCCACTGAAATGTATGGAACCGAAGTCATAGAGTAAGTATCATCACATCCCTCATTCAAAGAGGCTATTGCTTCCTGTTTTTTCCTGCTCTAAGCTGACTAGAATCGTAATAATCTAGATTCACACAGAAGAATCTGTTGAGGATATATCCCAAGGCCACTCGAGTAACCTCCTCCAACTACAAGCCATTCAGCGGTTGGATGTACGGAGCTCAAATGGTTGCTTTCAACATGCAGGTTTGCAGCAGTGTTTTACTACCTCTCTCAGGCCTTTTTAACAAATTACCGAAACCTCAACATAGCGATGCACCTTCGGCCTCTGGTTTTTCAGGGGTATGGAAGAGCTCTCTGGATGATGCATGGTATGTTCAGGGCGAATGGTGGATGCGGGTACGTGAAAAAACCGGACTTTATGATGAACAAAGGCGACGATGGAGAAGTGTTTGACCCGAAAGCGAAACTACCGACAAAAAAAACTCTGAAAGTGAAAGTATACATGGGGAAAGGATGGGACTCTGGTTTCCAGCGAGCATGTTTCAACAGTTGGTCTTCTCCTAACTTCTACACTAGGGTAAGCAACTTAGTTGGCTCTGTTTTACATTTTTGAAAGAATAATATAGACAAGGAATACTGATTTAGATGCGTGTTACATAGTTGATTCTCTACTCTTGGCTCTGTGGTTTCTCTCTCTGAAAATATGGATATTGTGTGAAACCAGGTGGGGATAACAGGAGTAAGAGCTGATAAGGTAATGAAGAAGACAAAGAAAGAAGAAAACACTTGGGAGCCTTTTTGGGACGAGGAGTTTGAGTTTCGGCTTACAGTACCGGAGCTCGCGTTGCTCAGAGTTGAAGTTCACGACTACAACATGCCAGAGAAGGACGATTTCTCGGGGCAGACATGTTTGCCTGTGTCAGAGCTGAGACAGGGCATACGTTCTGTTCCGTTGTACGATCGCAAAGGCGAGAGACTAGTTGCAGTTACACTTCTCATGCGGTTTCAGTTTGTTTAAAAAAAAACAGAGTTTTCTTTCTTCTTCTTCTTATTATTATTATCCTTGAAAAGAGTTTGTAGCAGAGAAGCTTTTACCGCAGATTAAAATCAATTATCACTACTAACTTGTAAATGAAACAACAAGTTATGGATGTACATATAACGAATCAAATAACTATATATATGGTTGGGTATCTTTTTTGAAGCAATAGTAGTATGCTTCTAGAATGTATGAGCTTATATGTTGCGTTTGCTTGACTGAGTATATTTTTTGACCGCTTATAAAGATTTATATAATCAGTTTTTTACTTACGCTTCTGATTGTTTCTTTGCCTTTCCATGTTACTATGATTAGAAATTTAGAATATTATAACATAGAAATGAAGAATGTACATGTAAACACAAACAAACATATGCAAGAGACTAATTACTCTCGTTTTGCCAAGTGTTTTACTGTTAATTGACTTGGTCTTTTTCAACAACGTAGTTTTTTTACTTTTTTGAAACGCGTAGTTTTTTGTTTTATTTTTGAAACGCGTAGTTATTTATTTGATTATTAATAAGAAATTTGACTTGTAACGCAGAAATTGATCATCGTGTTAGTGGGGATTTAATTTTAATTAAGAACTTTAAAAAAAAAAAATCCAAGTTCTTTCTCTCTCGCTTGCGATTGCATTCCAAACGCATATTATTCTTCCGTGAGCCGAAGCAAGTTCCATCTTCATGGACCGGAAATTCAGCGATTTAAGTCTTAGCGACGATTCCTCCTCTGCTTTCAGCGATTGTAACAGCGACAGATCCGGCGAGTTTCCAACGGCTTCCTCCGAGAGCCGACGGCTCTTCCTCTCCTGTGCCGTTGAGAATTCCGATGATTTGATCCCTTACCTTGTAGCGCATCTCGACTCTTCCTGTTCGATCGCTGAGCAGAAGCAAGCTGTCATGGAGATCAGGCTCTTATCCAAGAACACACCGGAGGATCGGATCAAAATCGCTAAAGCCGGCGCGATCAAACCGCTGATTTCTCTGATCTCGTCTTCGGATCCTCAGCTCCAGGAGCACGGAGTCACTGCCGTCTTGAATCTCTCCCTCTGCGACGAGAACAAGGATCTGATTGCTTCTTCCGGCGCGATTAAACCGCTCGCTAGGGCGTTGAAACTGGGGACGCCGACGGCTAAAGAGAACGCCGCCTGCGCTCTGCTCCGGCTATCGCAGATCGAGGACATCAAAATCGCGATCGGTAGGTCGGGAGCGATTCCTCTCCTCGTGAACCTTCTAGAAACCGGCGGATTCAGAGGGAAGAAGGACGCGTCGACGGCTCTTTACTCGCTGTGC
Source organism: Alliaria petiolata (assembly GCA_020283515.1). Classification (NCBI taxonomy): domain Eukaryota; kingdom Viridiplantae; phylum Streptophyta; class Magnoliopsida; order Brassicales; family Brassicaceae; genus Alliaria; species Alliaria petiolata. The sequence continues at coordinate 288,450,900 of JAHZTW010000001.1, forward strand.
TCAGCGAAGGAGAACAAAATCAGGGCCGTTCATTCGTGGGTTATGAAGCCGTTAGTGGAGCTGATGGCGGATTCGGAATCGAACATGGTGGATAAATCGGCGTTCGTGATGAACCTGCTGATGTCGGTGCCGGATTCGATGCAGGCGGTTGTGGAGGAAGGAGGAGTTCCGGTGCTGGTGGAGATCGTGGAAGCGGGAACAAAGAGACAGAAGGAGATGGGTGTGTCGATACTGTTGCAGCTTTGTGAGGAGAGTGTGGTGTATCGAACCATGGTGGCTCGCGAAGGAGCGATTCCTCCGGTGGTGGCTCTATCGCAGAGCAGCACAAGTCGAGCTAAGCAAAAGGCGGAGGCGTTGATCGAGCTCCTGAGGCAACCGAGACAACAAAAACGTGAGAGTATATGTGATTGAAATATTTGGTATTGTGGAAACGCCTGTCGAATCGCATTCCACAATTTGTGAAAAACCAACGGTTTATAGAGATTAGAGATGTATATATGCGTGACGCCTTCCAAGGATTTGGGCTTTATTAATGGGCCTTTGTAGAACATATCTCACACACACAGTTAATTTATGGCTGGCCTAAGTTGAGCACATCTATCTTTTACACTTTGTACTTTGATTATGATGATCATACTCGTGTTAACATCTGATTCTGCAACTAGGTGAGCGTAGATATACGAGACCAACCATGTTTACCTTTGTTAACTCAACTTGGTAAAAATAAATTTACGTGAATATAATAAAATGCATCTAATAAAATACACATTTACGGAAGTCTTTTAGGAAATATCAATACTTAAATTGCCAATAAAACATAAGTAAAGGTATGTCGATGTGTTTAATTTGCACCACTGTTGCATAGAATGTATACAGCACTCGCATCAAAACGAGTACGGTCTCTTGACCAAAACAAAAAAACGAGTATTGTCGTTTTAGGAGATAATCTGTGAGTGGATTTAGAGAACAAGATCCCTCTAGAAAAAAAGAAAGAAAAAAAGCAATAGATTCTTCGACATACATTAATGGAGAACAACACAGAATTAAATGCAAGACAAGAGAAGATTAGCATATGACTTGACCAAAAAAAAAAAAAACAGAGAAGATTAGCATGCCCTGCAAGGATGACACGTACAAATGGAGAAATGGTCCAATTTTATTTTTTAATCAAAAGATGCAAGACAGGAAAAAAGGAAGTAGAGAATTAAGAGAAACGTATTGGCTAAACATGGTACTAATTGATGCTCTCTATCCATAAGCTCTATCCATGAAGTTTTAAAGCATTGGTTTTTTTTTTTAAGCATGTGATATGTTTATATTTTTTAATTATCGAAACCATGTGATTATTCGAATAAAACCAATGATATTAAATTCAAAAGAATTGACATTAAAGTACTGTCTTGTTTCGTATGATAACAAATTCAATAGTATTGACAATAAAGTCTCTCTCTCTTTCATATGATAGTAATAAATTCAATAAAGTTGACAATACTTGCTCTGTTTTACATGATAATAAATGATACAATGAAGTTTGGATCTTTTTAAATGGTAAGTCGGTGAAGAGATTACCACCAGTTTCTCAGCTATTGGTTATACACTGTACCACGTTAATTTAAAAAAAACATTGGGTCATTGGTTCTGTTTTAGTCAACGGCTCTGTTTGGCTATAAAATTTATTCTAACTTCAATTCAGACAGCCGACAGATCATTTCTCTGCTTCAAATTTTTTATATATTTCTGCTGTAATAAGAAAAATTCTCAGATCACTATTATTGAGGTTTCTTGAGAGAATTATATCAGAACTAGTTCTCACTTGCCGCCGAATGGTAACATCGTATTAGGCGGTGCGAGAAAAAGTAGATTGAAAGTACGCTATAGTTCAACTGCGATACATGCATGAAAATATAATACAAGACAAATGCGGTTAATGTTTTCTGTAATGTATATATGTATATGCATATGTGTGTGTTTTAGTCGATTCATTAGATATTATTTTTAAAAAATTTAATATTATTTTTGAGTAATTTTTTTATTGAAATTTAAATTATAAATTTAACTTCGGTGTAAGAGTACAAAAAAAAAAAGATTTACCTTACCTTTAATAAAATTTAAACTGCAAGAAAATGTACGAAAATTGTTTTAACATACATATAGCATTTAATTTTATTATTAAAAAATAAAAATTATCCAACTATGTGTATTTTTTTCTTTGACCCATCCACCTCTTTACATGTGTAAAAGAGTTTTAAAGCGATTTTCATTTTCAAGAATTATTGAAATCCAAGATCATACTTTATTTTAGTTATACCAAAAAACATAAAACCATGTGTTTCACAAACAAGAAAGGGATGATTTGGTGAATAACCATAATAAACAAAAAATTAACAAAGTAATCAAAAAAGGTAGAGAGAGATAGGAAGAATTAGAGAGATAAAATGGTTGGTTTGTAAATTAAGTTTTTTCAAATGGTTATTCACCAAAAAATTCCAAACCCATGATTTTGTTGTTAAAAAACAAAAAAACATGATTTTATGTAATAATATTGAAATACGCACCGCTGCTATCTGGAGAATTCATGAGTTTCTCAAACAGGAACAACAAATAAAATCTCTCTGTTGCTTTTCTCTCTCTGGCTTAACTTTCACCCCAAAAAAAAAAAGATGAAGGAATCATTCAAAGTGTGTTTCTGTTGTGTAAGAAGCTTCAAGGTGAAATCCAGTGAGCCACCTGAAGAAATCAAGACACTCTTCGACGAGTACTCCCAAAACGGCAGGATGTCTGCGGATGAGATGCTCAGGTTTGTGATCCAAGTTCAAGGAGAAAAACACGCAGATTCAAACTACGTGAAGGATATATTCCACAGACTCAAACATCACGGCGTTTTCCACCCTCGTGGACTTCATCTTGAAGGATTCTACCGTTATCTCCTCAGCGATTTCAACTCTCCTTTGCCTTTGACCCGCAAGGTAAAGTTTAGGATAAGATCTGTTTACTTTGAGAGAGGAATTTTTGTCTAGTTGAATCTGTTTCTATGGGATTTTGGTTTTCAGGTTTGGCAAGATATGAATCAGCCTTTATCTCATTACTTCCTGTACACGGGACATAACTCCTACTTGACTGGGAATCAGCTGAACAGTAGAAGCAGCATCGAACCGATTGTGAAAGCTCTGAGAAGAGGAGTTCGTGTCATCGAGCTTGATCTATGGCCTAGCTCTTCGGGAAAGGAAGCTGAAGTTCGTCATGGCGGGTCTGAATCTTACTATTCAAAAAAAAATTCTTGAATCACTCTGTAATTTAGTCCTTGTAGAAGTCTATATACAATTTCTTGATTTGTTTTTCTGATGATCTCAGGACGTTAACAAGTACCGAAGATCTGCAGAAATGTCTTAACGCAGTAAAGGAGAACGCGTTTCAGGTGTCTGATTATCCTGTTGTGCTTACTTTAGAAGACCATTTGCCTCCAAATCTTCAAAAGAAAGTCGCTAAGGTGAGATCCTGATGAATCATGGAATCTTGTTTACAACACTGAGCTTGATTGATGGTGAAAATGTTTGTAGATGGTGAGTAAGACTTTTGGAGAAACTTTGTTTCGATGTAAGGACGAACATACAGAGTCTTTTCCTTCGCCAGAATTACTCAAGAATAAGATTTTAATCTCAACAAAGCCACCGAAAGAGTATCTTCAGACCCAAACCTCTCAAGGATCAGCAACAGATGAATCCGTAAAAGCTAAAGTAAGAATAACAAAAACAGAGCTAAAGTAACCATTAGTGTTTCTTAATGTTGTCTGAGAGTTTTTTTTCTTGAGACAGAAAGTTGCAGATGCAGAAGAACAGATTCAAGACGAAGATGAGGAGAGTGTAGCGATCGAATACAGAGACTTGATCTCGATTCACGCTGGGAACCGCAAAGGAGGACTGAAGAACTGCTTGAATGGAGATCCTAACCGAGTCATACGGTTAAGCATGAGCGAGCAGTGGCTTGAGACTCTGGCGAAAACTCGTGGACCCGATTTAGTAAAGTTCACACAGCGGAATATTCTGAGGATATTTCCAAAGACTACACGATTTGACTCATCTAACTATGATCCTCTCTTTGGATGGATTCATGGTGCTCATATGGTTGCCTTTAATATGCAAGTAAGTGATTTAACACTCTCTTCCTTTCTGCTATAACCAGAGATTTTTAATAGAAAGTCAAGATTTATAATATACCAATTATACTTGGTTTTGTGTAAATGCAGAGTCATGGGAAGTATTTGTGGATGATGCAAGGAATGTTTAAAGCCAATGGTGGATGTGGCTATGTGAAAAAGCCTGATGTTTTGCTCTTTAATGGTCCTAATGGTGAAATCTTTGACCCTTGCAGTCAAAACCTCCCGATCAAGACAACTCTTAAGGTTTTGTCCCTTGTCTCTGTTTCTTCTCTGTCTAAGTTTCATCCGTTTCTTGAAGTACAAGAAAGCATCTTAGCTTTGTGTCTGTGGTGTATGAGTAGGTGAAGATCTACACTGGAGAAGGATGGAATCTGGATTTTCCTCAAGATCACTTTGATAGATACTCTCCTCCAGATTTCTACGCAAAGGCAAGTATTCACTCATATGAAGCAGCTAAGAAATATAACTAAATAAGCTTAGTTTTCAAGAACCCTAGTTAGGTTTCTTGCCTGTCAAGTCACCTGACTTACCTGTTGTTGTTTTTTTTTTAAGATCGGAATCGCAGGAATACCTTTAGACACAACAAGTTACAGAACAGAAACAGATACGGACGAATGGTTTCCGGTTTGGGACAAAGAGTTCGAGTTCCCATTGCGTGTTCCTGAGTTAGCGCTTCTGTGTATTACAGTCAAAGACTACGACAGTAACACTCAGAACGATTTCGCCGGTCAGACATGTCTTCCGTTGTTGGAGCTCAAGCCCGGGATTCGTGCCGTCCGTCTCCACGATCGTGCCGGAGAGGTCTTCAAACACGTGAGACTGCTGGTGCGGTTTATCTTGGAACCTCGTTAGTCGTTTTGTTGATGATGTCCATTCATCACACTCGTGTCAATAAATAAAGTATCTTGGTACCTCGTTAGTCGTGCTAAGCGACATATGGCAATAAGAGATGAAACAAAATTATTGTGTAAGATCACAAAAAATTATGAAATTTGTGGTTTTAGTGTCAACAATTTGTTCAGATTTCAAACAGTTGATCAAAATATAATATTTGTTTAAGCTGTTGATGTGGTCCACTAACCACTAATACCAAATTGCATTCATTATTGCAATTCACACTAAAGCAAAATTACATTATGGCAATTCACACTAAAGCCAAACTTTTATCATGGCAATTATCACTAAAGCAAATGCTTTATTATGTTTATTATGTTATAGAAGAAATAATTTTAAAAGACTGTTTGTTTAAATTTCACTATCACAATAGAAAAATAGTAGATCGATCGTCGTTTTATTGTTAAACAAAGAGTATTTTAATATTCAACAAATCAACAATGTCACCAAATAGATGTTATGAATAAAAATGAAACTGCTCTCTATGGATCTCTCTCATTGAACTTAAATTTTAAAGTTGACACACTCACTCCCAAATTACCAAGTTCTCTAAAATCATCAGGGCCAGCCCAAAATTATTTGACTCTATCAAAAATGATATTCGGCCTTTTGATAAATTACCACCAAAAAAAAAAAAGTTTAGTTTTTCTTTTGGTCGAGTCTTATGGATGGAAATTAACAATATTTTTTTTATAAAAATTGGGCATATGCAGACCCGGCCCAGATTCTTAAATCGAACCAAGCCGAAACGATTTAATTAATTATATTAAATAAATATTATACATTTATCTAAATCAAACCGAATTCAAATCGAAACCTAAACCGAACCAATGCCGAAAATGCATTAAAAATGGTCTCAATTTCTAGAAAACTGGTAAACCCAAAACAGAATAAAAGTAAACCGGATCCCACACCTCTTCCAACTACACACCCCACATGATGATAAGATGAGAGAAGACTGTTAGTATCTTCAGTTTTGTTCAACCATTAGATACTAAAATTTCCGACACGATCAGAGAAAAAGCGGAGAATTTGGGATGAATCTAGGAAGGCCGATCTTGGTCCCAAGAGACTGAACATCCGCCTGAACTTGAGCTTCAAACTCTGAGTAAGTGAATGGCTTATAGTTTGAAGACTTTATCACACAATCTCTCTGTGGGAACACAAAATAACACACCGAGTGTCTCTCTCTCGTCCTATCCTTCTTCTTCACTCTATGCTTCACACTCTTGTATTCATCATCGCTTATCGCCTGTATATATTAGTTTCGTGTTTACATCAAAGAAAATATACAATATATAATTGGACCAAACTCATGAATATATGTTTTTATTTACCTGCATCATATCTCCCAGGTTGACGATGAGAGTGTTAGCAACAGGTTTTAAACGGAACCATTCTTCACCTTTCATGATCTCAAGCCCTCCAGTTTCATCTTCCTTTAATATCGAGATCACCGAACTATCCGTGTGGACTTCCATTCCCAGAGCCTCTCCGGCAGCCTCGTCGACGGAGGAGCTCCGGGGATACCGGTAAACCCGTATGAGCCCTGTTGACTCCGATAAGTATTCTGATCTCCGGTCACCGGATAATTCTAGGTTCAGCGTTTGTGCTATGGCTTCGAACAAGAAAACAGCAATTCTAGTTATGTGCCTTCCATATTCCTCCATCAACACTCTGCACACTCACAACACACACAAGAGAAGTTAGAATACGGTAGTGAATTTTAGACAAGTAAATCCGCAGTCTTGAGCGGGTGGGGGATACTTATTGAAACAAATACTTTTTATTTCTCCAAAATATATCATTATTTGGGGTGGGGGATCATATGTATATGACACTAGGGTTTGGAGATTTTATTTGTCAAACTACATCACAGGCGTTACATCAAGATCGAAATGCTGAAATCAACACTACGTACGTAGAAAATTACGTGCATGTACGGCGTGGCATTGTTTTCTGATTTTTGTTTTCATAATTAACCGGGAGAATCAGAAACTGATGAAGCCCATATATAAATCTTTAGAATTACTAGAAATTTGGGTTTTTTCATTTATAAAATCTACATTGGCCGCCAATCAGAAGTAAAATAGCGGTGGGAAAAACTAGAACCTAATTAGTACTCTTTTATTTTTTTTGGATAAATCTTTCAACTAATTGACCATCTAAGTTGGTTGTTTTGAGGCATTTTACAATCTTGGATATTTATTTAAAAGTTCAAACAACATCATTGGATTTGATCATATTCGTATAATAAAATGATGCTAGGATTGCGAAACCGCTATTGTTTACCATTATTTCAAATGCTGCCAAAAATGTGGAAACGATCATTTGAATTTAGTGAACAAAGTACAAATACAGTGGCCAAAAACTTCATTTAAGTGGATAATTACTTTCAGAAAACGTCTCATAACATCAGCACTAACCCGGATTTTAAATTGATTTTTTAGCCAAACGAAAAAGTAATAAAACATCTCGTCAATCAAAACCCCATGCACGTGTTCGTCGTCAACTCTACAGTCTACACTCCCACACATAATACTCTGATATTTACAATATCTTATAATATATCATCAACTGGTTTTCAACGGACTAAAATAAATGGAGTATATGATTTTATATCATATACCCATCTCGAAATTTAATATACAGAATTAAATGAGCACGTTCGTCGAAGTTCATATATTTTATTATATAGTATATAGACCGACCATAGACTTATAGTCCATTTGAACATTAGCTAGTATTTTTTCGCACAACAACTTGTAGTCTACAAGTGTTGACTGTTTGATTGATTAATTAATTAGAAAATCCATTGATAATATATGATTAATTAGCACCTAAGGAACGAGAAAACGACGTCGTATGTTTACCTGAAAGACTCTAGTTTCGAATGTTGAGCATCATCAAGACAACAAGTAGAAGCTGGAAGCTTTGAGAGAGGAACGTTGAAACCTTCGACCATGTTTACGTTCGAAGCTTGAGCTCCTTTCTTCAGTGCATCTCCCGAACGATTTAGAGCAGGTGTTCCCCAGAAATACGATAACGGGGAGTTAACGGCGGCGAACAATTCCCGTTTGTTCTCAAACGGCAGACTCAGCAACGATTCCGAGATCTCCTGAAGCTGTGACGTCAACGCCAACGGTACTCCGTGATTCACCAGACGGAATATTCCCCACTCCCTGCATGCCTCTGTTAGTATCTCCTTGTCCAAACGCTCAAAATCGATAACCGGGATATGGATATCCTTGTCCTGGACAAGAACCGGTTCGACCTCTGCCGTAGCTGGAGGATCTCCGTCGTTGATTACACGCCGGAAATCCGGTGGATATGACTCGCTGATGTTCATCTCCGCCGATGCAATCTTAAGCTCTCTCTCTCTCTCTCTATCTCTTTAGATCTCTATCTATCTTTGTTTTTTTCTTTCACAAATCCAATAAATTACTTTAAACAGGTGAAGTGTGGGTATTTGGTGTGTGTGCATAACTGTTATTAATAGGTGCATTTTACATATAATTAATTAATTATAGATTATTGTCTGTAATATATAATATTTCCTCCATATGAAATTTCCTTATAGTATAATATTTCCTAATGATATGAAGACATTTATCACTTGTCACGGATTTATATTTGTAACACAAACAAGGCATATATTCTGACCAAGGTGCATGCTCCATGGATACGTGTACCATATCTTCATTGCTGTCGGTCCATCGCTCGTAAACTTCCAATACTTTACTAAATGAATCAAAAACCTTAAAAAAAAAAATGAAAATAAAATTAACTTATTAGTTATTACACCAATACAATGTAGTTGTGTTTTGGGTTCTCATTTCCTACTGGTTCAGTTTCTAATTCTTTGGTTCGTTTAATCAGCTCATTAACCAAATAATTAGAAACTGGTTCAGCTTCTCTCTTCAAGAATGGACTTGTTGAAACTTGAAAGCGTGCCGTCGTAACAACGAATCCATCATAAACGAATATGATACGTTTCAAGTTTAGCCGATTGTGGAGTGCGATCGAGAATACGTTGTTAACTTCTTTCTATTAGTTTTGATTGCGACTAAGTAAGTCAGAGTTTATCTGTACAAACCTTTAATTGGCCTTAGTGGATTCCGATATTCGATCTCGGCGAAATGTTAGCAGTCGTTTTTTTTGGTGATTAATTATTGATGAAATCGCAGAACTTGTTGTGCATTTCTATTACTGTTTCACAATATCTTTCGTGTGCGCGCGATTCCGATTTCAATTTAGTGGGGGCAAATCAAGGTTATAATTGCCAAAAAAAAAAGCACTACAACAAAATTAAATGTATATTTTCGTAGAGCAAGGAAGAAATATATATATTAGGTTTTTGTGTTTAACGTCACATATTATAAAAATATTGTATATATATTATTATACTTTTAAATAATTTAATGCTAATTTAGTAGACGGGGACCATGGTTGAAGTTTTTCGATTTTAATTATAATGGGTTACTGTGGATGTTTGAAATAACAAACGTATCCGATGGTAAAAATGTGATGGTTTAGTTAATTTTGTTGTGTTATAGATTTAATTTTAATTAGGAAATTAAAATGATCTACGTGTGCCACGCGTATTAACAACCGTCTAATTCTGAACCCATAAAAACGTCCGGACCTCAACCTCGGATTCAAAATTATACATACATATATATATAAAAGTAAATAGTATTCTACATATTTTGGAGATTAGTTTTGCTGTTTAGGTTATACGATTTACTTTTTTTTTCCAACCCATATATTCACGTTCATCCCGCATAATTCACAGGATCTGCAAAATCAAGCCGAATGTGGGGGTACATGCATACTATTTTAGTCCCAATGCGGACACAAAAGCAAAAAAGTTTTAAACCCACTGCGTAATGGATCAGACGGGGCGGGTATGACCCGTTTGAAATAAATAATAAAACGGGCGAAAAAAGTCAACAAAGAAGGTAAGGGTAAGGGGGTGGGAGAGAGGGTATCATCGTAAATTCGTATTACGCTGCGTTGACGAATCACAAAAATACACAATCGTGACAGTCCCTATCTTATGCAGCCACACTTCCACTTGCTTGGCGATGATGTGACATACGTGGCACCACGCTTTGCACACGTCATCTCCCACTCCCGCATTTACCATGACACGTGTCCTCATCTTTTTGGCCTCCCTCTGACCTTTTTTTCATATCCGCATACTCTTTTTGAGTTTTTTTGCCCTTTTTAATTTATTCAAAATTTATATGAAACGTATATATATTTGATTTGAGATTTGAGAAGTAAATCAGTTTGGATAAACACAACAAAACACTCGGTTGTCGTTTCTTTATAAATATACGACGGACACGACACGAATCTGTTACAGAAGATTTTTAAGATTACTACTACTTCCAAAGAAAAATAAAAGCTCTAGTTTTATCAGACAAAGAGAGAGAGAGAGAGAGATGAATTTTGAAGTTCGTCTTGTTGTGTGTCTCTTATTGACGCTTACAGTTACATCTTCCGCCCGTAATTCTGTCTCCGTTTCAGGTTCTGATCTCTTCTTTTTGTTTCGTTGTTTCGATCCAATCTGATTTTTTGGATTTCTGATTGATTTTTCGTTTTGTTTTTTAGGTATTGGAATCGAAAGGAGGTCGTTGATGGTGAACGTCGAGGATTACAGTGACCCGTCTGCGAATCCAAAACACGATCCCGGCGTTCCTCCGGCAACCACCGGCCTACGTAGCCCCGGCAGAGGCTGACCTAACGTTAGTTCACCGAGAACGGAAGAAATGAAATCATCAGTTTGCGTGTTCAGTTTATCTGAGATAAAATGAAACTCTCAGTTTCTGTAGTTTTCTCCAATCTGTATATTTGTTATTAAAACATTTCTCATCATTTCCAGACAAATTTCCTTCATTTATTTTTCTTGATTTTATGATTTTTTATGGCCTTATTTTCCAATTTGTGTCTACGACAAAATGATTGAATCAAAGAGTAAAATCTAGTTAAACAAAGCGAACAAGGTAGGTGCTACATCAACTGACAAAATCAGGAAGGTTCAAACATGATGTCAATTAAAAACATAAAGACACCTTTTTTGGCACATGAGATCGAAACACCATCGTGTGTTCAAATACTTGCGAAACTTCACGAAAGGTTCCACGTTTTCTACACCTTTCACATCGAAAGCTTTCTTTCTTCTGATGATATACTACTTCAGTAGCTACCTGCGGCGATGCTAGGCCCGGTTAAAGTTTTACTGATGAGATCTCGCAGCTCGATCTCTCCTGGGAATCTACCTTCTTTCAATTTAGAGAACACCTGTAATACAAAGTACCAGATCGTTAGAAGTTACTGTGACTGATCTTAACTCCTTTAAAACATATCTGGACTGCAGTCAGTATTGAAAACACTGATAGTGTATCAATTACTAACCAGTTCCCCGTTGCAGTGAACTTCAAACGCGCCTGAGCTTTGAAGGTAAGACTGCAGAAAGTTTCCGATAAGCCAAGTGGAAGCCATGGATCCAAACCTATTGGCCCTCAAGGAGTGGAACCAAGCAGGTGGCTGCGTAATTCCAATCATGGGAAAGATACGATCACCTGCAACTATCAGACCGATAACTCCCATCTGAGCAACCGGCACAACCTTCGCTAGAAGGCGCTTTGGTGCCGGTGGCGGGTAGTTTGCGAGAATCACATCTAAACCGGGGAAAGCCGTCTCTAACATCTTCTTCATGGTGACTGCAGTTCCCCTACAACCACAAATTAGAGAGAACAAGCTTTTAAAATGTGCAGAACACCAAGTCACACTGTCGAATGCTAGAGTTGTGCCTTTTACAAAGAAGTTCAAAAGGTATCATCTTTTAACATACATCAACAGGAAATGGGGATCTGATGCGTCAAAGAGTATTTCGAAGAAATCATATCGTTTAGCATTCATACATAAGAAACAAAATCAGGGCTTTTCAGGATTCATTACATCTAAGAACCATGTCCAATGAAATTTTCCAAGAAACTCATAGTTTATCTCGCCCACGCACATCTAAAGGCAATAACTTACTTCTTGAAGACACTGAAGTTTATCAAAGAGTAATTAGGATTGGTCAAGTATCTCACTATAGCTAGGCCTGATATTTCTTATGCAGTGTCCAAATGATCTCAGTTTTCTTTCTCACTTAAAAAGCTCCGTAATAGTGTCTATGACTACACTAGAATACTATAAACCCGAAGCTAAATTACAAGAAGGAACGTTGAAACAAAAACCAATAAGAAAGCAATGATCACATCAAATCGAAATCATCAAATCGAAAGCTCCAAGCATGATCACATCGCATCAAATCGAAATCCTCAATCGACAATTCAAAGTAAGAAATCCAACTTACTTGAAAGAACAGGAGACGCAGAAGTTGATCTCTACGGTATTCCCATATCCAATTGCTCCTCCTAAGCTGTTCGATTTCTGCAAAAGAGCAAGTTACAAGGGCGATAACTGAGAGATCAAAAAAAAAAAGAAGCGGAGTGAATTAGATATGAAATACAAGAAAAAATTTACCTGAGAAGGAAAATCTAGGGTTTCGGGAATGACCACAGCCGGACGCTGCTGGTGAGGGATATGCGGTGGCTGGTGGGGACGGTGATGCTGAGGTTTCGGAGGCGGAGGAGTGAAAAGGTTGAAGAGATCCGAACAAAATAAGAATATCGGTAGACCCAACAAGATCAATTGTGCCTTGTCCATGGCGAATATAAAATCTTCGATGAACAGAGTCAATAGAGAGAGACGAGGGAAGAAGAAATAAAAGCCGATCGAAGGAGGAGGAGATAAATATATATATTTAAGCCTTGTTTGGATGCTGTAATATCACTATCCCACCCAGTGTTGACGGCCTCAATTTGTACAAATTCGTTTAACTTCCCCCTTACTTATATTTGAGCACATTTACACCCCCACTTTAGTTAAATCAATAAAAGTTACATAAAGCGGCTTACATTTTTCCTTTTCTCTAAAATTAGGCTCAAACGTTTTTAAAGTGACAATTTAACACTATCAATTATACAATTTATATCTCGATTCCGCTGTAAAATCTAATCAGCAGAAAAAGAAAAAAAGTGGACAGAGGTTTGTTACACAAAAGCGGCACCGGACGACATGGAGTCAGAGTTCTCCGGGAAATTGACTTGTCAAAAGCGCGTGCAGTGCACAGCGTCTCTACTGTTGTCTGTTCCTCTCTCAGTCACAAAAAAAAAGGAAGTAAAAATACAAAAAAAAAGCTGAATATATTTTTGTTTTATATTTTTCTTTTTGACTGAGAGAAGTTGTTCAAATCCTAGATCCCGCTCTGTTTTGTTCACACTTTTTTGTTGCTCTCCATCACAACCGAAAAAAGCAAACAGAAAAGTTATTTTCTCTATACGTTACTCCTCTGTTAGTTTCGAGACTCTCTGACACATTTGGCGTAGACCATGAAGATGAAGTCTTCTTCCCTCCCACTCGGCTCAAAGGCTCATACTTTCGGCTGTATATCTTTGATTCTCCAAAGATTTCTCTGTTCCGGTACCTCCTCCACGTACCCATCTGATCAAACCACTGAGCCGGGTTTCAAGTCTCCTGATTTCGGCTCCGAACCACCCAGAGCCAGAGGAGATGAGCCCGGAGCTGTGGCGAGGCTCATGGGTTTGGACTCAGTTCCCGTAACTGACAAAACCAGAGTCGTCTCAAGGAGCCGTTCAGTGAATTCAGCTGATGATTTGGAGAGAGAAAACGATGAGATTCAGGGAAAGCATAGAAGAGTAAAGTCCACTCTGGATTCGCACAAGCTTCTGGAGTATGTTGAGCTTGAAGACGATAATTTCTTCATTCTCAGCTTCGAGAAGGATAGAAATGAGAAGGGTTTTGGAGAATTTAAGCAGCTAGGGACAAGAAAATGTAAGAAGAGACGAGAAACAAGAGAGAATCAGAGCGAAACAGAGAATCAAACACGCGTAGAGGGTAAAGAGAACAACCTCAACGCCATGAACGTTTCACCAGGACGTGAGAGGCTTGAGATCGGAGAATTGAAGCAACGTAGAAAGGAGAAACGTAAGAACAGAAGAAAAGCAAGAGAAATTAAGCTGAGACAGAACATAGAGGAGGAGAATTTGACTGAGAGCTATGGCCGCTGGTCCAGAGATGGAAATTTAGCCAATTGTGAAGTGAGGTCAACGAAGGAAGAAGATGAAGAGTGTGGAAGCTGCGATGATTCGAGCCCTGTCTCGGTTCTTGATTATGATCGGTTTGCTGGTGTTCGAGTAACCCCATCAGCAGGTTGGTAAAATTTTCAGATTCAAAATTGGAATTGTCGTTTCTTGTGTTAAAGCGTACTTGTTTCATTGTAACAGGGAACACTTCAAGAAGACAGTTATCTTCGGAACTAGAATCTAGTAAGAGTAATGAAACAATTCAAGAAGATCACATCGCATTGCCGAACAGAACAAGAGAGTCCGGAGTCCCACTTTATGGCTACCAAGAGATGTGGCTCATGATTTGCAGACTCACTGTATCTGAGCTTGAAGGGTCGAATTGGGTTTACGAAAAAGCTTCAAAGCTCGAAGATTTAGAAGGAATCATAGGCGAAGATATTGTCTCAAATATCTTGGATCAACTCTTAGAAGAAACAATTACAACACTTTCCCTAACTTCACAAGTGTAAAGAAATTTCTGTCTTCCAATTATATTACTACTAAACATATATATTTTCAAGTGTCTTTGGACTCCTTTGCTTAGCTTAATACCGGTTTTGATCCGGCTCAGGGCTCCGTTAAACTAAATCAAATTCCGTTTATGTTTGGTTCGGTTAGGAATAGTAATAAGTAAATAACTAATTAACAACAGATAAACATGGAATTCATCAGAAACAGATGAATAACATAACAGAGTGATTGTTACCAAGAAAAGAAAAATAGCGATTACTCTCATTGTGAATAGTAAAGAATCAAGAAAGTGAGGTGATTTAAGGTTTCGTTTGGTTTTGAAACCTTTTCACCTCTGTTTTTATATGGAGACGAGAGATATAAACAAAATCTCTCTTGCCCCCAATAATTTTTATTTTGTTTTTATTCTAAAGGAAAAAAAAACAAACATTAAAAAAATAAAATGTAATAGATTAGCAACGAACTCGGAATTTTTCGACTCTTTCTCTGCTTCTTGTTGAAAAGGTTAATTAAGTTCAAAACTTTGATTTCAAGCCACGGTCTGTTCTGTCTCCATGTATGATTGCTCCATCCAAATGGGAGCTAGTCTTGTCTCCTGTGGCTCTTTCACCAGCGGCTCAACCCAAGAGACATCTGGTTCCTCGAGCCCGGTCCCCTCGGTGGGCAATCTTGATTCCATGCCTCCGGCTCTGAGACGGAAAGAAGTGGATTTCCTGAGCTTCTGTAGCTCGTCTCCATGGACGCTCCAGTCGAGTTTCCCGTCCAATGAGCCCCAATCGTTTAGACAAGTTGTAGTCATCGAAGAGATTGCGGGATGGTGATTCAGTGCGTTGCTGCGTTCTATTAAGCTCTGGCTTCGTTGTTTAGCAAATGCAGCTGCTCTTGAAGCCAAGTCTGCGGAGGAATCCAACGAGAACGGTGAATTGGCTCCCACAGGTGATGAAGAGAGACTGTTGGAATGTAGCTGCGGGTTAATAACGCTGCGTCGGATCTGCAAACCCGTCGTTCTATCATCTGCCCCGAACATATCGCTGAGGCTTTTTACCGGGCTAATTCCTCCTCCCGCAAGCCTGTTCATGCCCTTCCCAGAGAACGGAGATGAAGCAGCTGACACAGGCGTGCTGTTGTTCCACCTAGACGTTGGAGTAGAAAGACTTTGAATCTCTTCAGAGAAATCGATTTGTCTTGCGTTCAACGCAGACTTCAATCTGCTCCCTGGAAGCTGCAATGCAGGAGGGGTGATGTTAGGCCAGTTCATCCAAGTTTTTCCACCATTGTTCGGACTCAATGGAGGTGTGGTTGATACGCCGTTAGGACTCAGAGGAGGAAGTGGGCTGATCGGTCCCATGTCAAAAGCAGAGGAGTTGCAAGATGAGAAGGAAGACCGTGGGGAAGGAACACCCGATCCAGTTGAAGGGTACAACGGACGCAGCTCCTCGGGTTTGTGCGCAAAGAAACAAACTCTCCTCGAGCAATTCGTCTCGTCCTTGCAGAGACGGGTCCGGTACTGAGCAGGGTGTAGCCAGCACTCAAAGATACCGTGTGCATACTCGCAAGAATCGCCTCTGGAGCAAGACCCTTTACGGAATTCAGGACATGGGACACAGCTGTAATGATACTTTCTTGGATCACGCCTCCTCGCGTTCTCACCCGGATGAACAAACGGGCATTCAGTCCAATCGTGCGAGTATGCTCTAGAGCACGGCTTGATCTTGAAGGCGTACATTCGGAACTCATCTGTCCCGTAGATACCGTTCTTGATATCTGGAAGCGTTGGATCAACCGGATACTCCTTCCTCTCAGACCCCCGAGGAGGGGAAACCTCAACCTCAGCCTTTCTCTCTTCTTCTTCTTTTTCTTCTTCTTCTTGCCCTTCCCCTTCATTCAAACCATTACTTATTTTCAACAAACGCTCCAAAACCTGTCTCTTATACACATCTAGATGTGTATAAGAGACAGGGGGAAACCTCAACCTCAGCCTTTCTCTCTTCTTCTTCTTTTTCTTCTTCTTCTTGCCCTTCCCCTTCATTCAAACCATTACTTATTTTCAACAAACGCTCCAAAACCTTCTTCCTCGCGCTAAAAACCGGACTCAAACACGGGAAAATCATATCTACAGGCTTGTTACCATAAGCATCACAAGGATCCGGATCAGCAGACCCGTTCAGCAGAAGACTAACGACGTCAAGGCTATTCGCAGACAAGCCAGAGACAGCACAGTGAAGCGCTGTGGCACCATCAGAGCCACAAGAGCGGTTCACATCTACAAGACCAGTATTGATGATGTATTCAACGATCTCTTTGCTTCCAAACAAGGCTGCAACCATAAGAGGCGTCCTCTCCTCAAAACCCATCTTCTTTGATCCTATTCTCCTCCCATACCACAAACCAGAACGATCAATGCTCTCGAGACCCTCTTCTTCAACTAGAGACTTGAATCCGGAGAGATCATTGCAGGCTGATGATTCGAGCAGAGGAGAGAATTTGATGTGAGACAGCTCATCGTCTCCCATGGCAAAAAAAGCAAAAATCTTTCCCGCTCGATTGATTCCACTGCAAAGATTGGAGAAATATATTGAAATCCAGAGCCAAAACACACGATGAATCTTTCCTTCTGATTATTAAATAAACATATTACATGAAAACAGAATTTTTAAAACTGCAGAAACCGATTAATTAAAATTTAGAGAGAGGCGAGAAGGAAGAGTTTGTTAGTTGGGATACAAAGTTTCCAGCTTTAAACAAACACAACCAAAAATAAACACTAACAGACCCATAATTAACCATTTTGCAACATCGAGAAACTAATCATGGGAACACAAAATATGCCCTTTTTGTTAATAACTCATTTCCGAATCAGCAAATCAATTAAAAACAAACAACGTTGAGAAACCGAAAAAAAGTAACCATTCGATAAATAAAACACATGTACGGACAGCGAACTATGCAAACGAAACTAATATCCAGTGACTTAGTCAATCCATAAAATGGAACTCCCAAATTTCCAAGTTCGTCGTTTTGTCGGATTTTTGCAGAACTTTTTCCAGAGATAAAAGAAAACAAAGAGAAAAGTTTTTCTACCTCTGAGAAATTTGATCGCGGAGAAAAAGCTCTCTCTTTTCTCGACCACCACCACCACCAAAACCGTTCTTCACTTCCTTTAAACTACCCAATTTATTGAAAAACAAATCCGACTTTTTTTCCTCCAATTATGTTTTTTTTTTTTTAAATTCTTCTTCTTCTTCTCGTTGTCACTTTCTTCTTAAGGTCAAGATAATAGAAAAATAAAAGACGAAGAAGCTTTAGACTAAATAATAATAAAATCCACCACCATCTCCATCTTTCTTCTTCTCCTCCTCGTTTTCTCTCGTCTTTTTCCGTTTTATTTCTTATTTTATTTCTTTCACCTCTCAATAAAAAAAAAAGTCCACATTCAATTATGTAAAGTTTTTGTTTTTTTTTTTAATTCTCCAAAAAATACTGTATCAAAAGTCTGATGAAAGCGAAGGTGTACGTGATACCTCAACGCAGAGGATCGGTGCTCATCGGTTTTGTCACGCTTCACGCGTTTCTCCGGTTTTTGGTGGGCTGACGTGGAAACCATGCATCGTCAGCATGTTTTTAAAATGAGCTACTTACTTTTTTTCTCCATTCACGAGCTAAAGATAAAACGACCGCCTGTGGGATAAAGTTATACGACAAGAGCTTTTTAATTGGCCTGTCACCCCGCTCAGAATAAACCAATAATATACACGAAAAACACAGAATCGGAACCGTCTCGAATGGGTTTGATAGCAACTTCTTTTGTCCTTGCCATTGATTTGAGTTATTCATTAAAAATTATCATAAAGTTTAGATGATTGAGAAATTTTGTTATTTTAAGTCCGATAAAGTCGAGAATCTAACCTTTATGTTCAGTATTTTTCGGTCGACAATTCCAACAAAAAAAAGACGATTAGGTAATACATATATATTCTAAAAGATTAAAATAAATACTGTACTATTTACAGAGGCGGACCCATGTAAAGTTAGGAGGTTCAGCTGACATCCTAAATTATTATAAATTTATTTTGCAAGCATAACCTTCTAGTAGACTTCAGCCAAATTGGTTAAATGTACATCACCCCTCTTACTTGAGTTCGCTTGTGACACTTTTTACCAATTTTTTTACATTTTATTTTTTTAACAAGTCAAAATCTGGTTATCTCTTTTCTTACATGTTTTCATTAATACTCTTTTTACGTATATTTCTCTGAATGTTGAGCATTTCAAAATGAAAAATTCTATAGATGTTCTTTTTTTGTTCAAGAGAAAATTATTATATCAGTAATATACATTTTCAATTTACAAAGTTAAAAAATAACATTGATTTTTACGTATAATAATTTATTTACATTTATTAAATAATAGTAATATAATTTTTAACCAATTATATTAAGTTTAATATAAAAAAATATTTTGACCCTAGTAAAATAATTTTTTTGGTCCGCCACTGACTATTTAGTTTCGGTAATGGCTAGAATTCGAACAAACCTGACCAAACTTTGTGTATATTCTGTCCCTATGCTTGCATTATATTAATAATATTTTATTTGATCTGATTAAAAGATAGTGGTACGTGATCCATGACAATGTTGTACCATATATATTAATATATTAAAAAATACTAGTACATCGAAAATAGATTAATATATGTTTGAATGCAAATGCGTGAACCAAACCCATCACAATGCTTTTGCAGTGGCATTAACGAAGCTGCTCCACTGGGTTTCTCACGTAAGAACACAGCCCTTTAGTTTTTTATTTATTTTATTTCTTTTGTGGATAAAGCTTTTAATTTTCATTTTCTTACTGTATATTTTACAGTCATAATATAAAAACAGTAATGCAAAAATCGTAAAGATGCTAATGTTTACTAGTATTATTTCCGGAGCTTTTATATCACAAAATCTTAAATTTTAACGAAATATTATTTTCCTTCTTAGTAATAAATAAAATTAATTCATCACCATTCCTAAATTGTATTGTTTCACTTGATTCAATGAATAACATAACACTGTTGGTTTTCCAATGTGTATCAAATTAAAAAAATTGTTATAAGTTACTCAAACGACAATATAAAAATGCAAAAAAATAAAACGGGCGGTCAGGATTTGTCTTTTTCTCTGTCATCAAATAGATAAAGGGTCGGATCTTGTCTTCGGGATCATATATTATTTGTTTTGTTCTATAAAGCGAAAAAAGAAAAAGAAAACAAAAGTCTTAAGTGTACCAATAGAAAATGGACCCACCAGAATCCATAATCTGATTAGAATGAATGGAATAAGAACCATGTGGGACCTACTGAAAGCGACTAACCATTGGGATATTATCAGTCGACATCGCTGACGACAAAACGAATGGCCTACACAAATGGCAGAATCTTAGTGGACAGACCATCTTGACTTTTATGGTCCTTGAAGCAGTGAATGATTCTCTCCGACTAGGCGCCAAGCACTTCTGGCCCATATGAGCAGATAACGACACGAATCCGGCTATACGAGCTTAATGACCAGTCAAAAGGCCCATAATTAAAGACCTATTCTTGGCCCATTTGGCCCATTAGTACGGTTAAACCGAGCTTTCCGTTTTTTTCTCTATTTTTATGTAGTATAGGGTTAAACCGACTAGATGAGCTATTTAATTGATCTAGTATTGTTTGTTTACTTGTCTCACACTCACATCGAATTGAACCTTAATATGATAAGCTGTGACCTCAAAATTATAATTACTTGAAAGTGTTTATTAGATTAGGTTGCTTGTGTGCTTGGATAGAGTGTTACAAACTCAAGCCGAATATTGTAACAAGCTCATGTAATTAGGGTTGTTAGCAATTTTAGGTTCATATATATATATTCTTGTAATGATAATGAAAACTGTAACTTTGAGAGTTGTTTGATGCAACTCTTCTCCTTTAATCTCTTATGATATCGATTGAAATCATCTTGAGTTATTGGTGACAAATCTAAAGGGTTTTCCTTTTTTTCTTTAGCACAATAACGCTCTCATGAGCTATTTTCATATTTCCTATCTCAATAAGCTTTTTTAGCAACAATCTATCATTGTTTTGAATCCGCTTGCATGATATCAGAGCCGAATCCATATGAGAGTGTGGAGTCGCAAGGGTTCACACCGTCGGGGGTGACGGTCTTGCTGTGCAACGATGACGTTAATGGGGGTAATTGTAACATTCTGATTTTAGAAATATGTAAGTATATGTGGAGAGGCTAAATAGAACTGATTTGGTTACCTATGTCACTAAAGTGCACTTATCTTTTCGGTCACTGAAGCTCGGAGAACTCCAAAGTTAAGCGTGCTTGAGGTGGAGTAGCATTAGTATGGGTGACCTATCGGGAAGTACAGTGAACGGGGGGTGATTGTAACATTCTGATTTCAGAAATATGTAAGTATATGTGGAGACGCTAAATAGAATTGATTTGACTACCTATGTCACCAAAGTGCACTTATCTTTTCGCTTCACTTAAGTTCGGAGAAATCCAAAGTTAAGCGTGCTTGAGGTGGAGTAACATTAGTATGGGTGACCTATCGGGAAGTGATTTTCGATCATTGATATCGTGTGAGTAAGAACAAAACACGTGGAAAGATCGCATGGTGATTTCATAGTCAGTATTTCATTGTTTTCGAGCCTCCCGACTAACGCACCGGCTGTCGGACATGAGTGGAACCCACGGGGTTCGAGACAGGACTCAGGCGGTCGGAGCGTTACAGTCTGCTAACACAGAGAACCTAATAAATCAAGTTTGTTTAAAAAGGATATACCTAATACGGTATTGTGTGTAATGCTTGTTAGTTGTATCTTAGTAGATACAAGCCGTTTAGGATATTATTTGCTGGGCGTGTGTTCGTTAAGTAAGGAAAACAGTTTCCCTTGTTTATCCTGTTTGTTGGGGCCACACTTGGAGAGCCAAAGTCGGTTTTATGGGACTTGTTGATGTTTAGTTGAGAAGCATCAGCTCCCCTAAACGTGGTGAATCTTCAGATCATGTGATGGATCTTTAGATCAATGTTGGAATCACGCTTAGAGAGCCAAGCCGGGTCCCAATGTGGTGGATCTCCTGATCAAATCAGGTACTTGGCCTTTGTCTCTTTCCTTTGAGTGTTAGTTGTTTGTGCGTCATTAGAACGTTATGATCGTTTGCTTGTTTTTAGTCTGGATTGGTAAGAGTGGTGAATAGCGTTTCTGTTTGTGGTGAACTTGTAAGTCTATATGACATTTTCTCGTTGAGTAATTTCCATTACTCATCCTTCCTTCTTTTCTCTTCAACCTGGTTTCTGCGGTTTGGCGCAAGCGGGTGTCACCATATCTAATCAATGACTCTAACATGATTTTTGAAGCCCAAATCCACTGCACGCTGACTTTCTAATTTCCAAACAAGCGTTCTTGATGCACATGTTGAATGGTTTTTCCATCCTTCACAAAGGCTTGATCGGTGTTTCACATGCTGAATGGTTTTTCCATACGGATGGATTACTCACACGGATGATGCAAAAAAAGAGGCTCCAATAACCGAGGTAGCGGTTGATGGCTTCAACATTGTGGCAGTAGGCTACTACGGCTGTAGTGGAAAGAGTCTTACCAAGTTTGGTAAAAGAGAGAGCAACAGAGCCGTATTGCGTAATTTGGGATTTTTTTTAGTTAATAGTGTGCATCACTATTGCAAATTAGCAAATTTCCATTCTCCTCGTTGACATCCCCAAAAAAAATAATAAAAAATTAGCAAAAACAAAACCAACAAATAAATTAACTGAAAAAATTAGCAAATTTCCATACTCCCTATTTAATTAGATGCTTAATTTGGATTAAAACCATAGGTGTAGAGAACAGCGTTACTTGGGGAGGAAGCTGCTCTACTCACACAACGGAGCTGCTAAATTCCATCTCTTACTGAGAAATCTCCTCTATTTTCTCGGCTTCGGAAAGAAACGGGAAATTATCAAAAGACAGCGTTTTTTTTTCTTCTCGATTTTTCACTCGGAAGTGTTTGGGATCTCAATGCTGGCGGCTGAGGAAGAGCCGATATTCGGCTGGAACAGCAGCGGTGGACGAAATCTCCGCCGGAGAAAGCTTCTCGTCGGAGAAAAAATAGAGGTAAACCCACCCATTGCTTGTTGATTCCCACCCCACTGACTATTCCGTTTCAACGATGGGTCTTATTGATTGTAGGGTTTATAGGGTTTTTGAGTTTCCTAATTTCGCCGATTACTCTGGAATTTTTTGATGAATTTTGGCTGTTTTTGAAGGTTATTGCAGTATTCTTTCCCGTTTTGGGTTTGATCGTGGAGCCTAGTTGTTGGATTCGACTTTCGCGAAAAGCTACATTGTCTGTTTTCTCCATTATATAATCGGCTTTTGGTTGCCGCATTCTCATTCTTTTGCGTCTCCGTGTAGCTTTTTAGAAGTTGGGTTTAAAAATTCTGTAGTTTCTATTCCCAGTGCAAACATATATCTAGCTTTTTGGGAGTTTTTTTCTTATCCCATCTGTTTGATGTATTTAATGTTGCTTCTGCTTCTAATCGTAGAAATTAAATTGTTCGGCTTGTTTAGGTAAGAAGCGTTGATGAAGGGTTTCTGGGTTCTTGGCATTTAGGAACTGTAATCGCCTCAAAAAGGCGACGCCAGCTTAGTGTCAGATATGATCACATTCTCTCTGACGATGGTACTGATTATCTTGTGGAAACTGTTGATGTTTCGGAGGTAGTACAAGGGCTGAGCTCTGATTGCGTAGACGTTTCTGATACTTTACGCGGACGTTTAAGACCTGTGCCGCCGAAGCTGGAAGTTGATCGATTAAACCTTGCATATGGACTCTGCGTCGATGTATTTATCGGTGAAGCTTGGTGGGAAGGTGTGCTTTTCGACCACGAAATCGGTTCCGAGGAAAGGAGAGTGTTTTTCCCTGATTTGGGTGATGAAATGAATGCTGGTCTTCAATCTTTACGTATTACTCAGGATTGGAATGAGGTTACAGAGACATGGGAGTGTCGTGGGAGATGGGTGCTTCTTGATTTGATTGAGAAATACAGAGAAGATAACTACCTCCCGGTTTCGGTAGAGCAACTTTGGTATGACATACGGGGCAGGATTGGTTTTGTGAGGATCCGGGAATGGACTTGCTCCACTCGGCATTTATGGGAAGATTTGATGCGGGAGGTAATTTATGATAATCTTAAACTCACCATAAATCAGTTTCTTCATGATTATGATGCTGATAGATATCCACACCAAGAGTTCGAGCTCTTAAAAGAAGCCTCTCAAGCGGTTAGTGAGACCAATGCTTGTCCCAGTGGTGTGGTAGTGATTGCTCCACAAGAACAACAGTTTTCCTGCATTGACAAAGATTACAAACCAGCGAGCCAGAGATGCCTGACCTTGTCTGTCTTTACTTCTGTTTCTGGCGTAAGGTCGGAGGAGAGTTACATCAATAGGGTAACAGAATCTTCTAGCAAGAAATCTACTGCCGATCATAAAAAGATGATACTACCCAAGAAATCTGGAAACTGGCAACCTATTGATTGTGTTGCTAAATCATGCCCACAAGCTGTATCGAGCTATATTAGAACAACGTCACAGAAAGTAGCTATACATGTCAAGAAGCATCTTAAGTATATGGGATGGACTATAGAACAAATGGTAGATGAATCTGGAAAGCAAAGGTTTCGCTACATCTCACCAGATGGAAAGCTAACGGAGCAATCCCTTCGTCAAGTATGTTTCATATTGAAAAAACGTGATGAATCCCCGACTCCTCCGAGGATGGATAAGCCTCTTTCTCTGCCTTGTGAAAACTGGGCGTGTAACACCCAGGAGATGAGGAGCATTGTTTTGGCTTTGCCTGCTTATAATAGAAGTGTCGCTCATGGTGATGGAAGGAAGGCGTCTGCTGAAGCCTTGCTTGAGTGTGAAACGCAAGGAAAAGAGGAGGTCTTCAAGAGAGAAAGCCGCAATATCTACCCTAGTTATGCCATCACGGCTCATAAAAGAACACTCTGTGTTAGGCTGGAGCCACAAACGAAAACTCAAGGGTTCGCAAGGTTAAAAAATAAGCCCAAACAGAAACGAGTAGTTGGTTTTCGAAATGTCAATCTGAGCGTGAGAAGGGGGCAAACTTCACGAATGTTAATGGATATCAAGAATCGAGTAGTTGGTCGTGGTAAAACCCGTGTGTCAAGATCAAGCAACAGAGTGCCGCGAGTAATAACTCCCATCTCCAGACATCATAGTCCACGTAGTATTCTTTCCTGGCTCATCGACAACAATGTGGTTCTACCAAGGGAAAATATACGGTGCTGTAACCAAAAGGATCACACTGTGAGAAAAGAGGGGAAACTAACTCGTGAGGGTATAAAATGCAGTTGTTGCCGTAGAATTTTCACCATAAGTGGCTTTGAAGTTCATGCTGATGGTGGATCCTGCAGAGCAGCAGCCAATATCTTCCTGGACGATGGAAGATCTCTTTTAGAATGCCAAGTAGAAGCCTATAAAACAAGAAAGAAAACACAACCACCTGATATTCTGAGGATGAAATTGCGTCAAGGGGAGAACGATACAGTTTGCTCCGTTTGTCATTATGGCGGGAAGCTGATTCTTTGTGATGGATGTCCATCAGCTTTCCATTCAAATTGTCTTGGGCTGGAGGTTTTATCTTTTTCACCAATATTCACTAAGACCTTATGGAAATTTCACAGCTTTTTTTACTCGTGGTTTCTTAACACGTTATCGTTGGAATTTTGTAGGACGTTCCAGATGGTGACTGGTTCTGCGCATCATGTTGTTGTGGTGCCTGTGGACAATCCATTCTCAAGGATACTAGCAAATATGCCAAGGAGGAAAGGTTTATCAGTTGCAAGCAATGTGAACTTAAATGTATGGACTTCTTCCCCATGCTAATACTAAGGGTCAACAGAATATTTGAATGATTTAAAGTTTTGATTTCTATGTGTTTCATATAGATCACCCTAGCTGCCTGCGTTATGATGGTGCCGGTGATTCATTGGATACATTCTTGGGGGAAAAGTGGTTTTGCAGCAAGGACTGTGAAAAGGTACATAAATCCAGATCCCGTTTTCCATTCGTGTTTGTTAACAGCCATCAGAAAACTAACTAAGCAGCCAAGTAAATAACTGCAGCAGTTGTGATAATTTATTGCATGTCATACTCAGCATTGCTCTTACGTAAAAAATGTTAATCCAGATATTTGTAAATCTCGGTGAGCTTATTGGAAAACCGAGAGAGGTGGGCGTGGAGAAGAATTTAACTTGGAGACTGTTGCAGTCCTTGGAACCAGATACAGTTGGGACTGACGCTTCTAAAATTGAGGCAGTGGCAGAAAATCATTGCAAGCTCAGTGTTGCTCTTGACGTGATGCATGAACTCTTCGAGCCAGTGAAAAGACCTCATGGTGTGGGAGATCTTGCTGATGATGTTATTTTTAGCAGATGGTAAGAGATATACAAAGAATATCATAAACTATTCCATTTAAAAGCCTTCTATTTCATTCCTTCGCATCAGACTCCCTAACTCTAAGAAAACTGCAGGTCAAAATATAAACGTTTGAACTTCAGTGGATTTTACACGGTACTTCTAGAAAAGAACGACGAATTGGTTACTGTGGCTACTGTCAGGTAGGTTTCATAAAGCTTAATTACATTGTCTCTTAAGATTACAGAAACTCTAGAATCTTGTATTTGGCCCTAGCCTGACTTGTTCTTTTTGTTCTCTTTTAAGAATTTTTGGGAAAAAGGTTGCAGAAATGCCCTTCATTGGTACTAGATTCCAGCATCGCCAGCACGGGATGTGCCGGGTTTTGATGAATGAACTCGAAAAGGTGTTTACTATTGAATTCTTCACTTGCCCTTTCGGCTCAAGAAGCTTCTTTTGCTTATCCTGAAGACCTCTAACTGTTCTCTTGAAAATGCTGTGTTCTCCAGGTGCTCATTGGCTTGGGAGTTGATAGGCTGGTTCTGCCTGCAGTTCCATGCGTGCTGAACACATGTACTAACTCATTTGGGTTTACAAAAATGAAAATCTCCGAAAAGAAAGACTTTCTGCAATTTACCTTCTTGGAATTCGGACGAACACTATTGTGCCAGAAGATCTTGATCAAGAGCAGCGTGGCAGATCCAATTCCAAGTACAGGTTAGCCCTCAATGTTTCATTAAAGAAGGTTAACTGTCAAACTCAATCATCTTGAATAAAGGTTTTAAACTTCAGATCTTCATTATCATGCAGTGTCTCTGGGTGAACCACACTGTGGCATCATCAGGATTGAAGAAAATTCTGCTTCTGATGATAGATCATAGGTGCATCATGCAGAACAGCAACTTGAGGAGTCTAGCTCCACGAAAAATCCACCAGAGTATGTTGTTCAGACTCGCACTCCTTTCGTGAATCTTATTAGTGTTCATAGGTTCATACAATTTTGTTAATCTATTATTGTCGTTTTTTTCAGGGAAATAAAAACACATGAGGAGAGGTTGTTGAAAGAGAACCGTATTCTTAAGTGTTACACACGAAGAAGGACAAAATGTATGAGGTTAACATGACGTATGAACACTTGAGTGTCCATGGAGAGCATTTCCACGAGTTTTGTTCGGATATCAAAGGTTGAGAGACTTGACGATTAATGTTTAGTGTAGTAAATCTTGAGTTGGGTGCTTGACACAACACAGCCCAAAGGTGTCGAAATGTAAAAAAATTAATAAAACAAATTTAAAGAAACGAAGGAACAAATGCTTACCTCTCTTCTGACATTTGATGTATGGAGTTGGAAAGAGGAAGCATATGTAAGAGTAAGCAAAGTATTCTTTGCCTTTGTGATCATATATATCTTAATTTAATAAAATTATTTTAGATTTATTGCTTCAAATGATTTACCGTTGATTCGTTTATAACTAATCGTGTGAACATGCCAGAAGCCCAGAACAAAGAAAAGAAATCCCGTTGTTTTTAGCAATGTTTTTTATTTCTCTCGAAAGTTTATAAGTATATTTTTATTTTTTAAAATTTGTCCCCGAATATTAAATAAATTTTTGAAATTTGTAAAATATTTACACAAGTAAGAGGACCCACGTGAACACCCCATGCCCATTTACACAGAGACACCGATAAATGGATCCAAAAATTTCCAAACATTTTCTTAAAGATATTTTCTCTCTCAATTATTTACAGCTTTTTATTTCTTTTTTGGGGTGGGTGTGTTCGGAAATCTCTCTCCTTTTTTTTTTTTGGTTCCGTTAAAGCAAGGATGATGAGTTTTCTTCTTCGCATCTGAGTCTCCGCCAATTTCTTTCTTGTTCTATTAGTGCTTCAGCAAGAACCATCTTCTTCAGCCATTATACTGAGCTTGAAGAAACGCCATGGGAGCAGCAGCAGCGGCGGCAGCAACCAATACAGCTCGAGCAGACCATCGGCTTTCCAAGGGAACAGGAGCACGTGCTCTCTCTTCCTCGGCACGTGGGTCCGTGACGACTCTTATCCTCTCTACAAACCGGCGGATTGCCCCGCCGTCGTCGAGCCTGAGTTCGATTGCCAGATGTACGGACGTCCTGACTCCGGCTACCTCAAGTATCGATGGCAGCCCCAGAACTGCAACTTACCCACGTATGTCTATAAACTCCTCTTCTCTTCTTTCTGGGTTTACCCAAGCTGCTCAATTTCGTCACCAGTTTCTTGTGTCGTTATTCGTAGATTTTCATATGAAATGTTTATTTTGTAATGAGTTACGCTATCAAAATGCTCCGTTCATTGAAAGCTCATTGTGAAATTCAGATTTTAGACTGTAGCCTATTGCGAGATTCTAAGTGTTTTAGTTTTTGCTCTTCAAAAATATAAACTTTTGGATGATGTGATTAGTTAAATTGTTAACGAAATGATGATTAGGTTCAATGGTGCTGAGTTTCTGTTGAAAATGAAGGGCAAGACAATAATGTTTGCGGGCGATTCACTGGGGAAGAATCAGTGGGAGTCGTTGATCTGCCTCATCGTTTCATCTGCACCGTCCACTAGGACTCAAATGACCAGAGGCCTCCCTCTCTCTACCTTCAGATTCTTGGTATCCTTTCTTCTCTTCCCATGTCTCACATTTCTCTTGTGTGAAACAAGGTTGTATAAGGAAACTGTTTTGTTGATGTTAGGATTATGGGATAACGATGTCCTTTTACAAAGCTCCGTTCTTGGTGGACATAGACGCTGTTCAAGGCAAGCGAGTGTTGAAACTGGAAGAGATCTCTGGCAATGCCAACGCCTGGCACGACGCTGATCTCCTCATCTTCAACACCGGTCACTGGTGGAGCCACACCGGATCTATGCAAGGGTAATTTAACACTTGCAATGATTTTAGTGTCAAAGAAGTGTACTACTACTATATATATGCAATTGACCTCTCTCCTTGTTAACACACAGATGGGACTTGATTCAATCTGGCAATTCTTATTACCAAGACATGGACCGTTTCGTCGCAATGGAGAAGGCTCTTCGTACTTGGGCTTACTGGGTCGAAACCCATGTCGATAGAAGCCGAACACAAGTCTTCTTCCTCTCCATTTCTCCAACACACGACAAGTAACTCTCCCTTCCTCTCTCTTAACCCAAAAGTTAGTTCAATCAAATCTCACAGTTTTTGTCCTGAAAATCACTTGTATATATATCATCAGCCCGAGTGACTGGGCGGCATCATCGTCTTCGGGATCCAAGAACTGCTACGGAGAGACAGAGCCGATCACAGGAGCGGCTTATCCAGTGAGTTCTTACACAGATCAGCTAAGATCAGTGATCGTTGAAGCTGTCTCTTATACACATCTAGATGTGTATAAGAGACAGACACCATTCTCTTCTATTAGCTTTTCTTTTCTTTCTTCTATCAATTCATTCGGTAGGAATTTTTCTAACGCATTCCAGGAGAATCCTAAGTTTACGGATGCATTCAATTGTAGAAACATTTTTGAGGCTGTCTCTTATACACATCTAGATGTGTATAAGAGACAGGTGCTTGCCTGGTCTCCCTGATACTTGGAATCAGTTGTTGTATACCATTCTCTTCTATTAGCTTTTCTTTTCTTTCTTCTATCAATTCATTCGGTAGGAATTTTTCTAACGCATTCCAGGAGAATCCTAAGTTTACGGATGCATTCAATTGTAGAAACATTTGAGGCAAATTTTCTTTCTAATGATTATAATTTTTATTTAATGCAACTTAATTAGCATCCCTTTTGATATAGGTCGTTTATTTAGCCGTGAAGAACCAAAAATAAACGACCAAACAAACATTTGAGTGTGGTAAGTATGTTGTAATCTCGGGCTTCGTACTTTTACTTTATTGGGCTTGTTAATAATACACTCAAATGGGCTTACTGAAAACCTTTTTAGGGTTTTCCCAACAGCAAGCAGTGTCAAAGATCCTCAGCCGTTCATCAACTATCCTAAGACTCACATCTCCACCGTCGATCCCGCCTAAACCCTCTTTATAATGAAATCGATTATTGCTTTCTACTCCATAGTCGATTCGATTTCTAGGGTTGTAGCAGCGGCATTTGAAACTCAATTACCTGTGAATTTGTTTTTTATTATTATTCTGAATTTTTCATTGTTTTTTGGGTTTCTCTTTGTTAGTAGATCTGAAATCTCCTGTTATTTTTTTTCCCTCTCGATATCGGAATTGAAATTTGGCTTCATCAGATAGTCTATGTGGATTTGTTCGTTCCCATACGATTCGTTCCCTTGAAGCAATACCAATCGTGTTGCCCTCGTTTTTAAAATTATTATCTCTAATCGTTCCAGCATCATACTGTTAATTCTAGTATGATGCCGATTCGGGAGCATAACTTGAGCAGCTACATATCTTTTAGGTATATCTGTTGTTATTTATTGATTGTGGAAGAACAGTGATGAGTCAATTTACAGACCTGTAATGATTGCGGTAATGATCGCGTTTCATTATGAACATCTAAGGGACTGAGTTCTTCTTTCTTTTTCATTTTCCGCAGCATAATGATTCGGTCTTTGTTTGTTAATCTGATGATAAGATGCCGATGAAGATTAGATATAATGGTTTGCTGAAATTTCAATATAGTGTTGAAATAATATCTTCTTGACTAGGACGGTCTGAGGCTTCTGTCTGTTTGTTTTTATATCATTATGGTTTTGGCTTTTCATTGAGAGAGATTCAGAAGGATGTAATGAAAATTTGGTTGTGGATGATGAGAACAAATATAAAACAGTTATCCCTGGCTGAGGATTTAATCCCGTTGATGATTCATTTGTATTCTGACAAAACGCATACCAAGTTATAACAATTTGACTTTACTTGTTTACAATTCGTTTGGTTAAGAGATTCAAATGATTTTAATACGAGGTTAAAATTTGTTAATTTGAGTTTGTCATTATTAGCTCGACTGTCGAGTGTACCTTGCACGCAGCTTCTCGTCCTCATTATCTCTCTATCTTTGACGTCTATTTTGGATAAAGCTTCTCCGAATGTTTATAAATCGGAAGCTGAAATAAACAGATAACCTTGGCAAAAATAATATAAATTGATAAACATACATGGAGGAAGCGTTGATCAATATTAATAAAATTGCGTTGTCAAGTGATTCAAGTAACCTGCTCATTTGCACAAATCTTTATCCATTGTGTAAAGAAGCACAAAACAGAAGTGACTTTTATTGCGAAGTTGTTGGATTTGTGGCTGCCTGCCTGCCTGGCATTGGTCGAGCCAGCAGAACTGAGGAGTGCACGAGCCCCTGAGACGATGTCGTATCAGTTTTGTCATATCACATTTTAATGATTTCGCACTAGTTTTATTTTGTTTTCCCTGTGTCAGCGTATGTACATTTTGATAACATCTTTATGACTTGAATTAGTATTGACAGATATTGAAATCTAGTTTCTAGATTTTATCTTCTAAACATTACCGACAAAAAAACACGTGTCTTTTTACGTATATGTTATGATCATAGCAACGGTACTTTGACGAGAAGCTAACAAGTGTATACAACAATTCAATAAAAGAAAGACAAAAACACAACTCTTTATTGCAGTTTTGAAATTTATATTTGAATGTGAAACACGTTCCCAATTTCTATTACCGATTGTACCTTTCTAAGTAAATGACTAACTACTTATATGTTCTGTAATTTCAAAAGGGTGAATTGAGTAAATATACACGGTTGACTGAAAAATAAAGAAATTGGTAACATATAATTGAAATTTAGTTTGGTTGTAATTGTGATGGTCATTGTAGTCGGTTTTACCCCTACTCCATTAAAGCACAAGTGGAAGGCATCATGTATAGTTAAACAGAGGAATCCGACAGTTCATTAAATGCAAAGACTTTGGAAACATAAGATATTGCCGCCGCCTGCACGATAAACAATAGACACAAGTTAATTGAATAATTAAATATTGATATCTCATACTTACTGCTCATTGAGATAATATCAAACCTTGGGAGAAGTGACACGGATGTTGGTTAAAGCAATCAAGATGAAGTTAGGTTTATGGGCCATGGACGAAATGGAGATAACGTATCAATGGCCACAGTGGATGTTGGGTGAAACTTGGAGAAAGGCCATCCCAATTAACGTATTCATGGCGATTCGGGCTGATTTGGATGAGGTGTAGCTGTGCGTGAGGATTATACCGTTTGCTTCGGAAAGAAATGTAAACTCTTACCGTAGTAGCCGTGATTTTGCTATGATAACTGGATTAGCAGGCGATGGGGGAACCAAATTAGGGCGGCTTCTCTCTTTCCTGCCAATGGTAACACCACCAGGCGGACCGGTTGCCGAGACACCATATTACGATCGTTGGCGTTAATACATATGGTGAGTATATAAAAAATGGTTATAATTGTTAATGGTAACTACTTGAAAAGTACAATCGAGTTAACATTGTAAACGTAAACTAGGTTGACGAACAAATCCTGACTTTTTTATGTTATTGTTAACTAGTTCCCGTCGGTGGTGGGTTAACAATATGACTTAGCATTGTAATTCCCCGTTGACGAAGTTGAAACGAAGTTGACGAACAAATCCTGACTTTTTATGTTATTGTTAACTAAATTCCCGTTGGTGGTGGGTTAACAATATGAGTTAGCATTGTAATCACCCGTTGACGAAGTTGAAACGATGTTGACGAATAAAACCTGACTTTTGATTGTTATTGATAACTAAGTTCCCATCGGTGGTGGGTTTGCGGAGGGCGAGACAACCAAATTATCAACAACCAGCATTGTAAATAGAAGCAATTAAAACCAACAAGAATTGTAAAAAAACCGAATTATCATACAAATGGGGTAGCAAAAACAAAAACAAACCCCCGCCGATACATAAGATGGTCATACAGCATTATAAACAGAAGCCCTCCTCGTTTTCTTAGCTCGTAACATGTCTGCAAGCTTACTACCACCAGAGAACATTTCGCTAGAGAACAAGTGACCCTGATCAATAAGGTTGAGCATGTTATTCACCCGCAGGTCCTCTTCGTCGTCTGTCCATCCCAAATCCTCCTCCTCGGAATCATAGTCAGACTCGCGTATAATAACATATACATAAGGGTAAGTAGTTGGGATAATAACATTAATAAACACAAAGCTACAAAATCAAAATAGCTACTGCGTATAAGGTTAGCTATTTAGCATATGTTGATCAAACAAATTAACGTTATCTTGGTTGGAACTGTTACCGGTAACGGTGTTATATAAAACATGATTGCCGAGCTAAGACCATTAACTATAAAGAAAATGATGCACCAAAACTGGAAAAATTACTAACCCCGCCTGTTAAATCAAGATCTCGAATATGGCTCAACTTAAGATGCGGAGGGTGGTTGCGCACCGGTACAAAATCTGGGTCGCTGTCGTTGGAGGGGACATCCGCGATCCCTTCTTCGATGGCTGGAACTAGAATCCAGATCTCGTTATCTTTGAACACTTGTAACCGTTTCGAAAGCAGAAAAATCCCAAATCCTCCGGACCACAGGGTTTTCGTCGGGATATCGAGAAGTTTCCGAAGCTGCGACCGGCGGAGAAACGTGATCTCCTCCTCTTCCAGCGCGTCAATGATATTCTGAATCGTGGACATCCGCTGATAAATGTTGATGCAGTCTCCAAGAGGAGCTTCACCAGCTTCGATCAACCTAGGCAGAAATAGAATTTCTATCATCTGCTCAAATAAGTGAAAAGTAAGAAAATCCACCGATAATAAAAAGTTTGAATCTAAGTTTTGATAATGAGATGATGGATCTCCCTTACAAAAGCATTATTAAATGCCATGTTACGCGTGACGATGTAGGGGCTCTAACGTCATTTTGATATGAGCAGTATTATATGAATAGTTCCATTTGAAAGCAAACTAATTTATGAGTTATCTGTTACCATCGATTGGTATTTCCCATTTCAAAATAAGGTACAATTCTTGTCTATAAACCAACACTTGTATGCCAATGTTGAAAGATGACAGAGAAAGGTCAAAGCATATTTTAAAGTATATCCATTTGTAAATAATCCAAGTCATACTCAGACTCCTACATGCATATATATATATATATATAAACACACTTTTGGTTCGTCAAATAAGATCGATCCCATACAAAATTTAGTCATGGTTCACGTTAGCGATTCAAAGATCTCATCTTCTTCTTCCTCTTGGTGGTCCAGAGGCAAGGTTATAGGCAGAGGCTGCTTCGGAACCGTTAATCTCGCCTTCGACAAATCCGACGGCAACCACATATTCGCTGTCAAATCCGTTGATAGTGCCACGTGTATCCCACGTCAGCTTGAGTCGTTGGAAAACGAAATTCGTATCCTCCGTTCTGTTTCGTCACCACACATCGTGAGGTTCCTCGGCGACGACGTGACCCGAGAAGGAAACGGGTCGTTCAGGAACCTTCATCTTGAGTACATGCCACGTGGAACTCTCGCTGACGTGGCGGGTCAACACCTTGATGAACATCTGATCCGACGGTTCACGTGGTGCTTGGTCTCTGCGTTGAATCACTTGCACACGTGCGGCTTCGTCCACTGCGATGTGAAGGCAAGAAACGTTCTACTGGGAGAAGATCCGGGCTCTGCCAAGCTCGCGGATTTCGGTTCGGGTTTAGAGTTTCGACCCGGAAACGGATTCGGGTCCGAGGCTCAGATACTGCCACGTGGTAGTCCTCTGTGGATGGCACCGGAGGTAATTCGCGGCGAATATCAAGGACCTGAGAGCGACGTGTGGTCTCTTGGATGCACGATCATTGAGATGGTCACCGGAAAACCGCCTTGGATTGACGGCGGCGCTGAAACCCTGAGAACGATCGGATTCCCCGAAGAGCTACCGAAATTTCTGGCGAGGTTATCGGAAATCGGGCGGAATTTTCTTGAAAAGTGTCTGAGAAGAGATCCGAGTGAGCGATGGAGCTGCGATCAGCTGTTGCAACACCCTTTCCTCTCGTCTTCGGCTTTATCGTTATCTCCGAGGCATGTATTCGACTGGGTCGACTCGGTATTAGAGGAAGGCGAAGAAGCAGGGTCGAGTGAGCCAGTGTCCGAGTCGGATTCGAATTTCGCCAGGGACAGGGTCGGTCAATTAGCGATGAGCAGAGGGGTAATTTGGGAATCTGATGGTTGGTTGGTTGTTAGAGGTTCGGATTGTGAAGTGGAGGAGACAGGTCAGCTTCTCCCGGATTCTTCTCGTACGGAACTCGTAACGGTGAGGACAAGTGCATCGTACTTTTATCATCCGACGTGGCAAATACTTTCGGTGAAGATGACAATTTGCCCAAACAGCGTTAGATATCTGTTGTGGCGAAATTGTAAATATGTGAAAACTAAACGTACGAACGTGAATGCGCCGCCGCAACGTTGCGGTTGTGGTGTGTCTCAAAACGT
The DNA here is from genome assembly GCA_020283515.1 of Alliaria petiolata. Taxonomy (NCBI): domain Eukaryota; kingdom Viridiplantae; phylum Streptophyta; class Magnoliopsida; order Brassicales; family Brassicaceae; genus Alliaria; species Alliaria petiolata. The sequence continues at coordinate 288,486,554 of JAHZTW010000001.1, forward strand.
GGATTTGGCTGTCGCCGAACCACCGGTGATAGTCTCATGTAGTACATTGTGTTGTTGTACCCAAATGTTCATAAATAAAATTATTTATTTTGGTATGATTTTGGTTCTCTCTATAACTTACACGCCCAAAATAGTTCTAATCCAAGTACGTAATGATATATTAGGCTATTAGCAACACTAATAGAAAATTAATATGGTACAAGTCTCTCAATGCATAGTTTATTATATTTACTTTGTCTAGGAATATCTCTCACATCAATAAGAAACTACATAAGTCCTTTCAAAAAAATAAAATAAGAAGCTACACAAGACAAATATACAAAGGGCATATGTACCAAGAAAACCAAATACTTCATACACTTAATTATAATTTCAAAAAAATAACTTTTATAGGACTCATTTATCTGATTATCTCATGGTTTTTATTGAGTCCTCCTTATTTTGGATTCATATACACTCACATGTTTCGAATGGCACCCACACAATTATAAGTTGTACTAAAAAATAAGTGATAATCGTCAAGATATAGTGAAAAACAAAAAAATCTATGACAAAAGGTAATGAAGATAAGCAAAATGTGTCACGGATGGAGATCATTCGAGGGTATCTATCTTCTTTATTTATTTTTGTACCACTTTTAGTTCTCTTAAGAGTTAAGAGAATATACAGTATTATTTAAATATTGTATAGTAGCTTTTATGTCTTTGTGGATAACTAACTATTCAAAGGAGACATGATAAAGGACATTAAAAGATAGACTTTATGGGTTTGGGACCTTTGGGTTTTAGGTTGTGGCATTCCTTAGCCACGAGGTCTTCTTCTCCTCTATAGTAGTATTACTATTATATGACTTCACTTCGAGCTTCATCCACATACCAAAAGTATTATCATATTTATTTACCCCAACTATGATGCAACGCACTCTCATTGGTTCTTAATTCCGATTTAGTTTAGACCATGCTTCCTTCTGGATCACACACTTGAATAACGTTGACACTTGTATAGTTGAATTCAATTTTTTTTTTTTTTAAATGATCCGGAAGTATGGACTGAAGTCCATAACTTTTTTGTATAAGTTATTTTTTCAGTTAAACTAACGACAATGGTATTCAACATTAATTATTTCGTATTCAAAACTCAAATGGTAGTTACTAACCCATATCAAATTTTGTTGATGTGAATTTGAAATGCAGATTACAGAAGTCATGATTAATCTATACTAGAAATCAACATGCGCATTGCGCGAAGTTTTCTATTGGTCTTATTTTTTTTAGACATAAAAAGCTGTTAATTTGATGGGCCGTTAGTGGGCTGTAATGATTGAGGCTAAAGCCAAGTAGCCCAATAGATAATCTGAAGCCTAGCTTGGATATAATATAAAGTAAAAACCCTCGTTGCCGATTTATTTTCTGGTTCTCGAAACTTCTTCTCTCCCAAATTGAGTGAGCAAGTTGCAGGAGTACACACACTTTTAGCAGCTACACAGTAAGATGGCGAGCACTGAGCCAGAGCACGAGCACCGCGAAGAGGAGGCCGAAGTCCACGAAGACGAGGACACCGGAGCTCAAGTTGCCCCGATCGTCAGGCTTGAGGAAGTTGCTGTCACCACCGGCGAGGAAGATGAAGACGCCGTCCTCGATCTGTATGTACTCATCCTCTTATTCTGTTTTGTTCCGATATCTCTTCCCTTCTTCTCTCTTGTTATGTTCGTCTCCGATTTTGAGCTATCTCATCTGATCTTAGGAAATCGAAGTTGTATCGATTCGATAAAGATGGGAAACAATGGAAGGAGAGAGGAGCTGGAACTGTTAAGCTATTGAAGCACAAGCAGAGTGGCAAGGTTCGCCTTGTCATGAGACAGTCTAAAACCCTAAAGATCTGCGCCAATCACCTCAGTAAGTGCTCTCTTACTGCGTCTCCCTGATCTAGTTGTTTCGGGCTTAACTTATGTATCCTATGTGTTTCTCTGCAGTTTCGTCTGGGATGACTGTTCAGGAACACAGTGGGAATGAAAAGTCGTGTTTATGGCACGCTACTGATTTTTCCGATGGCGAGTTGAAGGATGAGCTTTTCTGCGTTAGATTTGCATCAATCGAGAGTAAGTATACTTATAGAATCATGGGTTTTCTCATTTAAGGTTTGAATGAACTGGTCATCACTATCCTGTTCTATGATCATTCCCGGCTTACTTGTTTCCTCGTAGGAGTAATGTGGTCAGTTTTAGTGTTGGATATTTATATGTTCATGTAGTAATTTTTGGTAGCTGAATCAGCGAAGGTGGTTTTGAAATACCTCTCTTGGGACTCTGGTTGTGATGATTGAAGTCACTGTTTTTAGCTGTGAATTGTGTGATTAGGAAGATTCTTATAGAGAGCTCGTGACTGAAATGAAAACACTAGTGCTTTTGTAGTCGCAGTACCTGGAATGTTGCCTCTTGTTATATTTTCAAGGAGATGTATTGTTTCGATTACTTGTGGAAGTGTTAACTCTTTGATCAGCCTTATGCACTTAACATCTGGCTATTTTCCAAGACTCGGTTGGTGTCTGTGGTTGTAGGGTCTTAATGTCTTATCACTAAACGCACAGATGGTTCTGTAATATGTAAGATGTTAAACAACTGCCATAATCGTATTTATGTTGACATAATCTGTAAGATGCTGGTACTTTTTCTTGACTGTGATGATTGAAGATCTATTAGAGTAGAAGAATGTCCTAGGTGGATTGTCTCTTTGGTTTTACATTATCAAGTTGCTAACTGATGATAGTCTTGCATCAACAGATTGCAAGACGTTTATGGAGAAGTTCACTGAAATAGCTGAAAGCCAGCAAGTAGGGAAAGAGAGCACAGAGGGCGACGAGGCTGCTGGTTTACTTGAGAATCTTTCAGTTGAGGATAAGAAAAGTGAAGAGAAAGCCAAGGAGGAAGAAGAAGAAGAAAGCCCCGCAAAGGAAGAGAAGGAAACAAAGAAGGAGAAGGAAGAAGAGAAGAAAACGGAGGTGAGCACTTGATCAAATTAAGTTTGGTCATGGGGTTTTTGATTGTTTAGCTTTAGCATCACAATGATATGCTTTATTATATTATATTATATTATACTTGGCACTGAACATGATGGTTTGCTTCGAAAGGAGTCATTCCTTTGTCATCTCTCAAAGTTTGAGTCTTTGCCCTGTCTTAGAGAAGAGAATCTTATGATTTTGTTGCAAGTGTTTTGACTTTGTGTGGTCTCTTTACTGAGTCGTTTTTGGCTTAAGATATTAGTATTTGTCATCAAATTATTATTGTGGCTTTCAACTTTCTTTCAGACCATAAAGCTATTATTACCCTAAGAATAAATATCCACTTTGATTAGCAAAATAAATCATCCGAATTGGATCGACCAGCAGATTCCAATTCGTTATTTGTCGTCTTTGGTCGAAGCAAAAACATCTCAAAGCAAAGAAACTGGTTTGTGTTAATCTGGTAGTTCTAAAAAGTAAAAAACCTAATTAAGTTAATTTAGGGCCCAATAGATTGTATGGACCCTAAACCCAAAATACGAACGGCTCCACCACCAAAAAAAAAAAGAACACCATATTTTTGATCTTAAGCCCTTCTTCTCTTTCTCTCGCCTCACCATTTAATTTCTTCTGTCCACAAAAGCTATTAATAGGCCACTTTTGAGCTGTTCCTGCCTTGAATATCAAATTGCATCTTTTATGTCCGATTTTTACGTGCACTTGAATGCATTTTTATCTTCATAATACTACTCGTAAGTGGATGTGTGATAATGTTTATTAAAAGTTTGATGTAAGAGGTAAACAGTAAACTATTGTGTACATCCAATATTCCAATTGCACATGGTAGTAAAATATTATTCCTTTCTCAAGGGTGGGAAACATAAATCGGAACCGAACCAATATTCATCAATTCGAAACCGAATCGAATTTTTTTATACCAAATAAAATTTAATGGGTAAGATAAAGTTTGATAACCAAACTGAATAAATCAAAATCTATCAAACTAATATATTTTTTTAATCCAAAAGCAAAGCGAGCCAAACCGAATTAAGATACAATTTGGTTTTGGTTCCGGTCTTTCTAAGCCTGCGAGTTCGGTTTTTTTTATATTTCGGGTCGGATAATTCGGTTCTTTGGATAGTTAGGTTCTTCGGATAGTTTAGGTTTTAGAAATTCAACCGAAAATAACTGAAGTAAAATTTGGTTCGGTTCGGTTTGGATATCGAATAGTTCGGGTATTTTTGTTTTCTACCAAAACTAACCGAAACTTTTGGTTTTTGTAATAAAACAACCTTTCATTTTTTCAATATGAAAAAGTAAAAATCGGTTAAATTCAAATAAATTCTGATAAATTTGGCTAAATTCGGATAATTTGGTTTAATTATGTATAGTTTGGTATGATTCGGTTCGGTTTAATTTTGGTTAAAAAAAAATATAACCAAATCGAACCGAACCAAAAATCGAATTAGTTTTCAAATATGGTCGATCGGAACCGAAGTAGAACCGAGAATTCCCATGGCTAAGCCTTTCTATCAGAAACTAAAACATTATTTGATGTGAAGTGAATCGAAAAATTGAATGCCTAGAGCTAACTATTAACAATTTAACATGACAAAAAAACGAAAGAAAAGAAAATAGCTAGGTCAAAAAGAAGGAAAGAAGGCTAAATGCTTAGAAGTTGGAAAAAAAGAAAGGCTCAAAATAAGGAGTAGAGGTGCTGTTTGCAACTGCAACTGCAACCCTTATATTATGGGAAGAAGAGTGACTTTTTGGTCAATAAAGTTCTTAGACTCTAATAATCCCCTCACCTATCTACATTTATATCTATCTTATTATTTCCATGACTGCCATTTTCAAGGATTTGTCATTTTCTTACAACTATTGTCTAACAATTATTATGCCACTCAAGTACTCTACATACATTTTACATGTGAAATATTGCAACAAAAAACAAAAGGCTCTAATATTAAATGGACTCTAATATTAAATGGAAACATGTTTCGACCATCACTTAGCCGAAAATGAGGAAGAAGCATAATTCTACATCAGAAGTGAAAAGAATAATAATCATTCAAAAATTCATGGGGATATGTGTTCTTTTTGGGGTAAACTCCGTTGCCTTGACGAGTCATTTAATTTTAAAGACTAATTAACAAGTTTCGTCAAAGACCCTTCTCAGCTCCTCGTGGTTAGGTTCTGTGAACCTCGAATATATATTTACGCAGGTAAATATGAATATATGATATTATATAATATACTATTTTATCCAACGAGGAAACTATACATAAGAATGATTAATGGAGAAACGTGTAAAGATGTTTAGATGAAATTGCATACCGTTCCTCGTCTGCTACTTTTGCTTTATGTTCACGTAAAATCTCCCCATCTCTCCCTACTTGCCTTATTTTCTAAGCTATCTTTCATGCGACCTCCATGACCTACTTATCTTCTGTTATTTTATTTGATTATTTCTTCATTTTACGTTAGAACTTATTCTTGCGACTACAAATTTTCCGAGTCTTCCACGATTTTTTTTGTTGATGCTTCTATTTTTATTATGAAAATATAAGTGATAAGAAACAATACTAAACATCTCTTTTATAAAGAAAAAATCACGAGTAATTTAAATTCGTTCAAATGCATTTATTTGATCCATTTTTTCTACTAAATGACAATATAGGAGATTTCCTGATGTACTATTTTGTCTTCTGCTTAATGATAATGGATATGTTGAACACTTGAACCTAAATGTGAGTGTACATACTAAACACTATATAAATACTTATAAGAAATCGATATGTTTAGAATTTAGAAATTGATTCATAATAAATAGTTATAGGTTTTGATTGGTAACCAAAAACTTTACCGTAAAACTGCGATACAAGCGTTTTAATAGTTATCAATCACAAAAGCAGTACATAAAACGTTACTAACAGTATTACACTTAATTTTTTATACCGTTTTGACGTACAATTTTACAGTTTTCAACTATTTTATAACCACTTTATCACTGCAGCTTACTGTTAAAAGATTCAGCTTACCGATGAAAATCTACTGTTACTAATCTGACCCATAGAATATAGAGAGATATGCATAGAAAAATAAACCCCACCCGTCTTTTAAACTCACAACCTCCTCCACTCTATTATTTGGTTGCAACCACAACACACTAAAAGACAAAGGCCCACAACCTTTCATGCAAGTACTTGTACACATCACATTTCATCAATATTCCAAACCAAGATTATGCATGTAATCCACATATATAGATTAATAATACAATATGACTTACTTTTCGCAAGGATTTTTTGTTTCTTCGATATATTTTAAAGACGACAAATGGAAAGACAATTGGTTAGAGAATGGGTTAAAATCCTTTAAATATTTTAAAATTAAAAAAAATTATATTCTTGACCAAATATCCTGATTATGTGGATTTGCATATAAATCAATGAAATTGACTAATATATTTATTTCATTTTGTTCTCAATACACATTCGTCTTTTAATCGCATCTTTTTTTTTATAGCATTTATATATCCATAGTTTCGATTTTCCCTATACACTTCACTTTACACACATATATAATTAACCCTCCAACGAAAAAATAAATCATGAACTGATCCGAGAGAAAAAGGGAACTCTCTGAAACCATCAAGATTATGAGCCAACAACAAGAAGAAGAAGGCTCAATGAGTGTGGGAAGCAATCTCTCGAGCTTCTTCAAAATCTTATCTTCTTACAACTCCAACGTCCTCTTAGCTGCTCTCGTCTTCCTTCTATTAGTCGTCCTCTTCGTCTTGCTTCTCCATTTCTACGCCCGATTTTTCTGGTCACACTCCGACCAAGAATTCTCCGCCGCTCGACGCCGCCGGAGAAGAAGAAGAAACCGGAGAAGAACCGTCACAACGACAAGAATCATACCTTCTGTTCCACTGGGAGGTTTCGATGGTGGAGTTTCTGCTGCGTCTGCAACAAGCGATGACAAAGGTTTGGATTCTTCGGTGATTTCTTCGATTCCGCTGTTTGTTTACGAAGACGACGAGAAAGACGAAGAAGAAGGAGAAGAAGAAGAGTGTGTGATATGTTTGGGTTTGTGGGAAGTGGGAGATTTCGGAAGAAAGTTGAGAAATTGCGGACATGGGTTTCACGTAGAGTGTATAGACATGTGGTTGTCTTCTCATTCTACTTGTCCTCTCTGTCGATCCCCTGTTCTCGCCGCCTCTGATCAAGACAACCTCAAGCGGGACTTTAACGACGACGCCGATTATAACGGTGTTAACGGAGTGGGAGAAGGAGAAGAAGCAGAGGTTAGGCTGCAATTGTTTCCAGCCGGAGATAATGAGAACGTCTCCGCCGGTGATCGGAGATTTTCACAGTCTCTTGCTGTGACGGAAGACAATTTCAAAACAGGGGATGACGGCGTAGACGGTAACGGCGTCGGAGAAGGAGAGGTTAGAATTGAAGTGTTTGCTGAGGAGATCAACGGCGGAGGGTCAAGAGGTGATCGGAGATCAACGTCTTCAATGACGTCATCAGCATCGAGTTCGTTGAAGAGGATGTTGAGTAGTAGAAGTAGATCGGAGTGTAGCAAGGTGTTCCCGTCGGCGACGCAAGATTCGTCTTCGTAAACAAAGTCATATATATATATATAAATAAAAATCTTGTGAACAATTTTGGAAATGGAATATGAATAACCAAAAGCTTCGTGTGGTAAAAAGAAGATGTATGCTGTATACAAAAGAGGTAATCATCTGTTTTTGATTAAGCTTCGGTTGAAGCTAATGATTATGATTAGTTGATTACGACGTCACTTGTGTCGATGTCATCAAATACTTCCGCAAGTAAAAGGCAAAATCTAAGTTCATGTATCTTAATTGGGTATCTTCTCATTTCAATTGGATCCCATGTAAAATCTATATGCGAAAATGAAGAAATTAAGGATTTTTAAATAAAAATTTTGAAAAAGCGTAGAAACTAGAAAGCGACAATAAAATGTGATGGAGAATCTCAGAGGGCTTCATCACTCACATCTCATTTGGGGTCAAAGCATCTACTGTTTTACTTATTGCTGCAAACTTTAAACTATGCTTTTGTATTTGCCATTATTCTTGGCCTCTTCTTCTTTGCAGTTTTATAAAGAGACTAGTCATTTTCATATACATACATCATATAACTAAGAGATGGAGAAAACGAGTGATGAATTTGGAAAAACGCCAACTTTCTAATGACCACAACATATAAACCTATGATATTTTAGTGTTCAATCAAAGTATGGTTTCCACATCAAATGAGCTGAGTGGTTGTTTTCAAAGGCTACTTTTTCATTGCTTACTATATCATTCTTTGTATTTATTTCTAGACATAGCCCTGAAACCTCTCAAATTTCTTCAATCCAATTATTCCCAAAGACAAAAGCTAAACTATTCACTCTCAGTTAGAGAAGATAAGGTGCAGAGATAAGAGTGGTCACACAGTGGGAAACCAAGAAGAGGCAAGAATCGATAGAGCTAGTGATGAGCTTGCTCCTATTACACCCCCCCCCCCCCCCCTCTAATCAACTGTCTACCCTATCAAATGTGTACAGTTCAGTACTACTATACAACCCTCTAAATGAGACTTATACTGTTCGAACCTTCGACCTAAGGATGTCTAATCAAAATGAATGTTTGGGCCCAGTGAGTATCATTCAATGCTTTCGAGAAGGTGTCGCTAATACTACAACCCATTTGATTCAGGGTTGCTGCTTCGATTAACCTTTGCTCAATCTATTGATGGTTATTGAAAAGCGGGTGTTTAGGTTGTTGCATTGGAGGAAAATGTTCAAGGAGGAATCAGAGCTGAAGACAAGGATTTTGTGGTGTTGATAGAGTTGCTAACGATGCAAATGCTTAAACTAGATGAGATTGAGGCTGAAGTGGAGAGGATAAGAGGTGAATTGAAAGTTACTTACCTGATTTTCCTCTTGCCTCTTTTGTGAAAGCAAACAGCCAGATGATGTCTTTGAGTTTCTCCTTACAGGTCTCTCGTGTCCAGAGCTTTGTGGAATCGTTGGACGTATTGAGGGCGAGAAACCGCGACATGAACCGCAGTGCAACCTCACAGGATTTGCCTTTGCCAATGTCCGGAAGTCTGTGATTTATTTTTAGCTCCAAAGACTTCAACAATCATACCAACAACAGTGGGAACTGTTTGATTGAGGATGCTACAAAGTTTCTCTGATAATAATTTGTAATTTCAACATGATGGTGCATTTATTAATATATATTGATACCAAAAGAGTCATTTCATTTCAATCTGAAGATTGACATGCCAAGGCTGTCAACTTGGTGAAATAGCTACATTATGAACCTCAGCTACTTACTTATCGATTTCTTCCTCTTTTTGTGCAGCCTGAATATAAACCTAGCAATACGATTTATACCAGTCTGGTCGCGTCAGTTACGAGCCACATTGCAGTTTAGCATAAGCCTCTCTCATATAGGTTGTGCTTCAATCTCCTTTCCCGTTCTCTCGAACTGTGCCATTTGAGCAGTCCTCACTTGCAACACCAGGTGATCCACTTGCTAACAGGTTCTCGCTACCAGAATTTGGATGAGAAGAATATCGTGGATTTGAGCTGCGTCGTGAGTTCCGGTTCTGGGCAGCCGTTGTGCTCCTGGTCGCCATGGCACGAGCCTTTCTTCCCTGTTAGGTGATTGCCAAAAAAAAAAACAAAAATTAAGGACCAGAGGCTCAAACAGCACATTTTGGAATAGTATATCCCAAGGCCATAAGGAGGCATGCAATAGAGTAGATCACCTTCCCCATGCATTTTTCCAGATGAGGAGCAAACCTTCCTGCAACGATTTGTCGCCCACAGTTCATGCAGTTAAACACTTCACTAGCCACAGCAGGGTGAGTCTGACCAAATATATCAACAACATATTTGGTGTTGGTTTCGAAGTTGTTGCTAGGATCAGCGACCTTAGCACGCGCTTCCACTGACAACCTCAACTCTTCTTCTACTACCTCCAAATCACGGTCAAGCCCTAGCCGTGCTATCCGGTGACACTCAGATGCTACATCAGCAATCACTGAGTCCACAAGATCAAGAAAAACCTGGGACGAAAGCTGCACACGAGATTCAAGACCAAGAAACGTAACTCAAACTTTAGTTTCACTAGGAAGTTACTTTGAAAAACCTGGGACGAAAGCTGTATTATGAAACTCAGAGCAAAGTTCCATGCAAGGATGCAAACAAAATACCGAATGAAATTGTCACCCACATTTTGTGCACAACGAACGAGATTGATTGAATGCTTGAACTTACTCCAGTTCATATTTTAGTAACGATGTCAATTGCTGAAACAGTGTTTACTGGCAGATATATCCATAAACAGCAGATGAATTCATTATCAGATGAGACTGAAATGTACAAATACCTGAGCATGGGAAGATTGATTATCCTCTGCGCCAGACATTGAATCCTCCAAATGCGAGATGCTCAAAAATGTCTGCTACATACAAAAACCAAACGAAAATGAACAAATCGTCAATTGGTGACTACATTTAGAGACTTCATCCCCACCACGAACCCTAGAAAAGCGTGGTTCCTCAGAGATGAAAGAAATCCGAACCGATGATCGAGGGGAGGTCAAAAGATGCGATCCCTATCCACCAGATTCGCTTTGGAGGTTCGCAATTTCAATTTACAGAAAACGAAATCGCCATAGAATCAGAAAGCTTACAGTATACAGCCGAGTCGCGGCGGTGAACGGAGGAGGGAGAGAGAGAAAGTTTTCTCTCTGTGGTCTGTAAAACTTTTACACTCGGCGAAAGAAACGACCAATCACGACTTGCCACGGCACGGAGGGAGCTAATTCAGTTAAACGGCAACCGTTCCTTATCTTCCCAGAAAAAACGACAGGGTTTCCGTTTCACCGTGAAGGGAAGAAAAACCGCACTCCACGTAGTCGTAATTCGGGGATATTAAAATATAAAAAGCCCATCGCAAGGCCCATTCCAATATAGATCGGCTTTTCTCCCTTGGTTTGGCACATTTTTTTCTGAAAAATCTTTACAGGTACACAACGTTTTCTGTTTCGAGAGATTGCGTGAAGAAATAGTAATTTTAAATGGACCAAATAAAATAGTCGTAACTAAATTTTTGTTTTTTAGTTTAGAGAAGGGCAGAAGAAGAAGCAAAGAAGCGTGAGGCACGGGGTCTCTCTTAAGGAAATTTCCGGGAAAGTCACGGAGCAGAGTGATGGGAGCCCACACGAGAAGGATTTTTCATTAAAATGACGAAAACGACGTCGCGCATAAGATATCATTCCGATGCCCATATGTAGAGCAATCACGAACGTCGCAGTCTCACTGTCTACACAAACCCTTTATGCAAAAGTCCAACTAGCAATTATCTCCAAAAATATAGAGATTTAAACTTTTATTTTCTTCTGTGGGGTGTCATTTGATTAAAATATTCTCCCAAGTTGAAATTATATTTTTTAAGAGAGAAAGAAAAAAGAAACTCGGATAAAGAAAAGGTTTCAAAGACGATGAATCTATAATGAGCCAAAAGAGTTGGGAGAATATTGGAGAATAACCTGTAATGGTCACTTCGACGGAGGAGGCCCTGAGCCCTGAAGACGGCGAGCGACTTCCCATCACAAGAGACAGACACTACGCGATGCATGGTGAGATCTTGATGATAGTTCTTGTCATATGCTTCGCTGCCTTCCTCCTGTTCCTCGTGTTGCTTCCTTGTCTGAAACGCCGATACACTCACCAGTCCGACCTGTCAGAAGAATCTTCCTGGAGCGGAAGACTCAAGCCCTCACCTGTTGTACGCAAACAATCCATTTCGAAATAGCCCACAGGCCAAACAACAAACAAGCATGTATTGAGTTTCTAGTACAAATTGTAGAAGCGTCTGTTAGTCATCATATCTCTCACTACATTACAACACTGTACGGTTTGTACCCAACTGCAGTTGCAGCTGAAAAAATAAGATCGTGGACAGCAACAACAACAATAACAATATATGAGATTTTTCACTAAGATGGGAACTAAGAATGTAATTTTACTCCATAGAGGCAATCAAGCTCGACTCTGTATTTGATGATACAGGACAAAGAGAGCCGGTGCGATTATTAGAAGAGTAGAGTACCGACCAAGGCAGAGGTTAAGGAAATGGTGAGATTGTCGTCAATGTCGGTGCTTATGGGGAGTGATTCCACAATAGTCGATGCTATAGAGATGATCAAGAAACGAAGAATCATATCCCCTCCGCTATTCTTGATGTAACCAAATGAAGCAAAGTAGTACATATATCCAACAGATGCTAAGAAGCCGGCGATTGCCATCCCAATGCTACCAGCTACTGATTTATTTCTGTTGTAAGGAAGCTTCTCTGTTCCGAGCCGCCTCCCCACGATGTCAGCCATACCTTTTAACATGAAGTGAGGGAACACGAGTGTGTATAAGACTCATCATCCAGTGGATTCATCATTTTGCTAATACAAAAGTTGCTAATATTATTATTGTATCAAACCAAAGCTAACTGTACGTACCATCTCCTGCGCAGAGGTTGCATATCACTGCAATCGCTATTGGAGATGTTTTCCAGTAGAAGATACAGGCCGATGTGATCGACAGTGCATAATAAAGCGGTCCTTTAAGTAGTTCCCTGATGCAGAGCGCGACTATAGACACTTTGTGAAGTGACAAAAAAAAGTGATATATTACACACAGGAACCAAATCTTGATCCTACAAACCAAGATTACTAAGAGAGCGACTATAGAAACTTTTGTGATCGACTTTAGGCCAAATGCCAAGTATGTGACAGGTATTGTATACAATTCAGCTACCTGCGATCTCCGTGTCTGCTCATTGACTTGATCGTTCCTTCGTCTTGGTACACTCCAAGCCCCAGGAGCAGCATCCTTATTATATTGAGTCCAGGTACAAGAGAAGCGAAAAGCGCTCCTTGGAGTCCAGAACTGAAATAATTGGTATTTGAGTTAACTGGTGAAGCAGAAGAGCCAAAACTGCTCCGTCAAATTCGATCCTTTTAATAGGTATTACCTGAAGAGTGGCCAGCAAAGCATAAAAACTAGCCCAATATTTATATGCACGAGCTTCCGGATGAGTTTCTGAAAAGCAAGAGAAGGCACCAATGATATTAAGTAGGTCAGTCACATATGCTAGACCAATTTAATGGGTTTTGGGTTATATCTTGTTCACAACAAGGTCAGAAACACAAACTAGTAGCCGAAGCCGTATACAACCAGAAATGTGTTTATAGAGTATTTGATATTCACTGGCATTGTATTCTAGCAATTCCTGCTTCGCATTCAAACTCCAATGTCCAGCAGCATAATAAAGAAGCTAACTATTCTTCATGTATCCCTAACAAGTCACTGAAGATAATATATATGAGAGAGAGAAAATAAAGCCATGTCCAATACGAAGACTCATACAAGAAAAAATTATCCTCTTCCATCCAAGTTATAGCAAACAGATCGGGCAACATTTAAGCCTACAAAATTTCATAAATCAAATGTATATGGTTGAAGTTTCAAGTTACGATGATGTTGTGATTATACGCACTGATTTCAAAAAAAAATATATATATATCATCATCCCCAATATGGTTTCTGATCAGTAGAGAACTTTTTCTCTCTCTAATTTACCAGATTTGGGTTTACTTTCCATTTCTCTTCACTGCAAGTTTATCAATTACATTCTACCCAAATGCGTCTATATTCACATTAGAAATTTCCTCGCCATTAATGCACAAAAGGCAAACTACTCAGAGTTTATATCTGCTTCTACCAGGAATAGCAGATTCGAGCAAAATCCCCCCAAAAAAAAAAGGTTACTCTACTACGTATAAGTGTACGTATGCGAATTGAATATTTCGACCTGGTCGAAGATGCCGCGCTTGCCAATCTCTCCCCAGAAACCGAGGCACGAGAACGCGACGACGCTGGTGATTCCGGTTGCGCAGACATCTGATAAAACCGAATTTCCCGGCAGCATCGCGGCGAGCGACGGCGTTAGACTCCGAGGAGACCTGCGGGAATCAGTCGCCGGGAGCCTCCGGATTGATCTGAGGCTAGTGGCGATACGAATAGTCAGGAGCCGTGGAATCGGAGAGAAGAAGCAAGGGACGGCGAGAGACGAAGGAGAGTCAACGAGAGGAGATGAAATGAAAGAGGAGACAACGGAGAGCTTCTTAGTAGTAGCCATTTTCTGCAAACCCAACGAACAACCATCCTTTGGAATATCTTAATCGCATTAAATTTTTGACAGCATTTTGTTTACTAGTACTACTGCTGGTTTGGTAGTTGTTTGCTAAAGCACACAAAATTTGGTTTGATAAGATTTACTTCCTGAAAAGGATGAAAAAAAACTCGATATTTTTTTTTTTTATCGTTGATCACTTTCGTAGAAAAATAAAGGATTAGTTGAATCATGTATATTGGAAGACATAGAGAAATATTGGCCAGTCGTTAAAAAAATTTGGGGTTATTGGCTAACAAATTAAATGTGAAAATGATTTCGAAATATATTTGATTATATAAGTTATGATCCGACAGTTCATTTGTGGTGGTTGTGTGTTAAGTTCAGAGCTCCGATCTATGTAAACCCGTAATTTACTGAACAAACGAAACCAAAATAACAACGATGCTCACGAGTATTACGATCTCATCGATCGCCTTTGAAGTGTCGTCGACTTCAAAAAAACGTACATCGTCAAGCATAAACAAAGATAATGCAAACCGTTCACGTATGAGCTTTGATTTTGATCTTCTTCCTTTCGATCCTAATCGTTCGTGTTTTTACGAAATAAAATCAACCCGGTCCGGTGCGGTCAACCAGACGGACCACAATTTGCTATTATGGGCCTGTTTTGGGCTTATATTTGCTAAATATGTCGGACTGGTTGGACGACTTTATAGTCAGAAAATTAAGGCAATCTTTCATGATTCTTTTCCTCAAATAATCATTTTGTTTTTCAGGATTAATAAAATAATTCAGTCACGAAAACACATTTCGTTGTTCTGCAAATACTGTACGCATAATAATATTTGAAAAGCATAGAAAAAGTGATTCAGATTCCCCCTCACATGGGTTGCCGAGACACATGACCACACGTGTCTTCTTGCCTTTTTGTTAATTGTTCTATTTCAATTTTACAACTATACCAAAAAAAAATTATATTTATGTGGCAGTTTAAACTTAATTTATTTCAAAGGTCTGAGATTTTTTGTTTTTTCAATATTTTTTGGGCAACAAATAATGCCAACCTAATCCTCAATTATTTTTCTATTCATGCATATCTTTTGAAAGTACACTTGCATGTGTTTTCCAGGTATGCGGGCAAAATAACATCAGAATTGGTTTTTGTAGTTCTTCCTACTTTTTAGTTTAATTGTTTATGATCGTTTGATCCTTGATGTTAATTTGAATTGCGACCAGTAAAAAAGATTTTCCAAAAGTTTAAATTAATTTTGTAAATCGTGATTACGTGTATATGTCATCATCATATATATAAACCAAGATACCAAGACCACTTATTTGCTTGTCAATTAAATCACAACTAATCTACCAAGAAAACCAATTATCTCGTTGACTAATTAAATAGGTAACACTCTTAAAATGTTAATTTGAACTGATGATATTTCGTAGGAGATCACTGATAAGGACAACATACCTAGTTAACCAACCAATTTTGGCATCACATGAACCATGGCGTTGGATATTCAGAGAGGCTGATTTTAAATCACAACTAAACGAACCAACCATCTTATTTATTTATTATATTCTTGAAACTGTGTCTATGGTGCAATATATTACATCATCATTTCTAATATATTTATAGTTAAAAAAAAAACTTAAAATAATAGGAATGATGATTTGATATCTGTGGTTCACAAAAAAAATGTATCGGAATCAAATCATCATTCTATTCAATAGTTAGATGCACATTGATCATGAGAACATAGCAAAAGTGAATAGTAATATCAACGATGATTACTGTTCATTAATACTCCTATCTCATGATTATCAAAGTTGCTTAATCTATTGGTATGATTGGTTATAGAATGTGTTACCCTCAATAAACATATTTCAATAAACCGAATATTCACAGATTAACAGGCATATATATTTACTAAAATAAACGAATAAAAAAACGATGAGGAGGTAAAGTGGTCTGGTTCGTAGCGCACCCATTAGAACCCACCAACTAATCAGTGAAGTTCGCAAACTGTTCCCCAAAAAAAGAAAAAAAAGAAAGAAAGACAGATGAGATGAGTCCATTTTTCATTACTATAATACAAAGCTTCGCTATGCAGAATGGAGGGAGAAAAAAAAAATGCTCGGCCTTTTTTAGAGAATCGACGCCATTTATTGAAAAAAAAAGCAGTCTTTTTCTCCCCTAAATTATTGACCTTTTTAAATAATTTTTTCAGGCTTCATCGTCTTCTTCTTGTTCTCTCTCCTTTTGTCAGTGTGTGGCACCGTAGACAGAGCGTGTGTTTTCAACTCTCTCTCTCTCTCTCTCTTTCTCTCTCTCTCTTCTTGCAGAGATTAGGACAAACTCGACCTGACTCTCCTTTCCTTCTTCGAATCCCTCTCGTCTTGATTTGTTTCTTCTTCAAACCCATTTCTCTCCAATTTCTACAGAATGCGCAATCTAAAATTATTTGAGAGATTTAAGAGCACCCAAATCCATGCCTTCAATTCACAAGACTCTCCCTCAAACAACAATGGTAGCCCTCGAATGAAGTTCCTAGGGCATCCCAAATCCAGTTCCAAATCGATCTCTCGTTCACGTCTCCCTCATGGGTTTCCCACGACGGAGATACTGGAGCCTCCCTTGGATTCTTACCTCAAACCCATCGACTTGGTTGAGTCATTATCCAATCTATACCGGAGAATCGAGTCAAGTTCAGAGTCCGACACGTCGATGCTCTACCTTGAGCAGTACACTGTTCTCCGCAGCCTCGGCGACGCCAAGCTCTTGCGCAGGTGCCTGCTCAACGCCAGGAGGCACGCCATTGATGTCCCTTGTAAGGTTGTTTTGTCTGCTTGGTTGAGATTCGACAGGAGTGATCACGATCTCGTGGGTGTTGAATCAATGGATTGTAATGGGTTTGCTATTGAATGTCCAAAGACTAGTTTGACTCATGGTTCTGATTTGAATCTAGTCAACGAGCACTGTAAATGCTCTACACTATCTGATGAAGAGTTTTGTAGTGATGACATTAAAATTTCTAGGGCTGATGAGTTTTCTGGTCTAGTCGAGGATAGCGATTTTTCCTTCTGCGTAGGTTCAGAGAAGGCTAAGTGTGTCAGGTCGCGAATTGCAGCGCTTTCGCGGCCTTTTGAGGCGATGCTTTATGGTTCTTTTGTGGAATCAATAACTTCCGAGATCGATTTCTCGGGGAATGGCATCTCAATTGAGGCAATGTTGGCACTGAACATATACAGTAGGATCGAAAGTGTTGATTTGTTTCGTGTTGAAACCGTCTTTGAGCTACTTGGATTAGCCAGCAAGTTCTGTTGTGACGATCTGAAGTCTGCGTGTGAGTCTCGCTTGGCTTCATCTGTCACTGACATCGATAAAGCTTTAACCTTTGTTGAGTACGCCTTGGAGGAACTAACAAAGCTTCTCTTATCTGCTTGCTTGCAGGTATTTCTGAGAGAGCTTCCTCAGTCTCTCCACAATTCCAAAGTGATGAGATTCTTCTGCAGTTCTGAAGCAAAAGAACAATTAGCTTTTCTGGGTTCCGAGTGTTTGTTCATGTTGTACTACTTTCTCAGCCAAGTTGGCATGGAAGAGAAACTCACCACGGAGCCTATGCTGATTTTGCTAGAGAGAACTCGAGAGTTTGCTCGCACAAACTGGCAAAAGGCTGTGTCTTTGCATCAAATGGGATGTGTTCTGTTTGAGATAAATGATTACAAGGCAGCTCAGTTTCATTTCAGATTAGCTTCAAGCTTAGGGCATGTCTACTCATTGGCTGGGGTATCAAGAACTGAATATAAACAAGGGCAGAGGTACTCGGCTTACAAGCTCATGGCCTATCTCATCTCTAATCACAAGCCACATGGATGGATGTACCAGGAGAGGTCTCTGTACAATGTCGGGGTTGAGATACTAAAAGATCTAGCAACCGCCACTGAACTTGACCCGACACTAACTTTTCCGTACAAGTACTGAGCTCTGATGAAATTCGAACAGAATCAGATTAAAGAAGCATTCGAAGAGGTTGATAGATTTATTCAATTCAAGCTTACTCCTGATTGTCTCGAACTGAGGGCTTGGCTGTTTTTAGCCATTGGTGACCGTGAGAGTTGTTTGAGAGATCTCAGAGCAGTGCTTTTTTTAGAGCCAAATTATGTTGTGTTTGGTGGGAAAATGAGAGATGATTTGGTGGAGGCTTTGACCACGCAATGTATTGAAGTAGAGAGCGAAGCGGTTTGTTGGGTGAGGCTTTACGAGAGATGGTCAGCCGTGGATGATGTTGGATCATTGGGTGTTGTTCATCAGATGCTTCAGAATGATCCCAGCAAAAACTTTCTGAGGTTTAGACAATCTCTTCTTCTCT
Source organism: Alliaria petiolata (assembly GCA_020283515.1). Classification (NCBI taxonomy): domain Eukaryota; kingdom Viridiplantae; phylum Streptophyta; class Magnoliopsida; order Brassicales; family Brassicaceae; genus Alliaria; species Alliaria petiolata. Next base: position 288,505,156 of record JAHZTW010000001.1, read on the forward strand.
TAAGGTAGGAAGATTTTTTCGGTTTCTCAGGCAAACTATGATTGATGATTTTTTCAGGAGTTGACAAAAGCTACATTGTGTTGTGATCTGTGACAGATTGAATTGTCAAGGAGCTGCGATGAGGTGTTTGCGAACGGCATGGAACTTGGCTGCTTCTGAGGCCGAGAGGTTGGTTTATGAAGGGTGGCTTTTATACGACATGTGTTATGTAGACGAAGCGCTTATTAAAGCCGAGAAGGCAATCTCCATTCGGCGCTCCTTTGAAGCATTTTTCCTCAAAGCCTATGTTCTAGCTGACAAGAATTTCGATCCGGACGAGAGCTCTTGTGTTGTTCAGGTTCTAGAGGAAGCCCTCAAGTGTCCTTCGGATGGGCTACGCAAAGGACAGGTTGACATTATAATATTTCTCCTTTTAATATATCTTAATCGCATTGTTTTCTCATTAACTTTTTGTTTGTTATGTTTATGCAGGCTTTGAACAATCTTGGGAGCATCTACATCGATTGTGGGTTGCTAGATCAAGCTGAGACTGCATACAAGAACGCTCTAGGGATCAAACACACTCGTGCTCATCAAGGGCTTGCGCGAGTTTATTTCCTCAAGAATCAACGTAAAGAAGCGTGTGAGGAGATGACAAAGCTTATTGAGAAGGCGTTTAGCAAAGCAGCAGCCTACGAGAAACGGTCTGAGTACTGTGAACGTGAAAAAGCCAAAGAGGATCTTGACAAGGCCACGACACTAGACCCTCTGCGAACCTATCCCTACAGATACCGAGCTGCTGGTAACTAACTCCTCCCCGTTCACTATTATCATCTTGTGAATTCTAGTAGTTAACGAAGCGATTGGCTGTGTGGCAGTGCTGATGGATGATCAGAGAGAGACGGAAGCAGTGGAAGAGCTGTCAAAGGCGATAGCTTTCAGACCGGAACTGCATACGCTACATCTTAGAGCAGCATTCCACGAGGCTACGGGGAACCTGTCGTTGGCCTCTCAAGACTGCGAAGCTGCTCTCTGTTTGGACCCTAACCACACCGAGACGCTCCATCTCTACAGCAGGTCCAAAGATCAAGCTTCTTCCATTGACAACACCACTCTTGGCTTAGATTAGTTCTAAGGTATCAACCGCATTTTCCCTTGTGTACATTTCATTGGGATATTTTACCTTTTATTTCCTTCGTTTATACATCAATTCTGTAAAGAAACTGCCATTATTAATATTACCAATGGTTTCTATGCAAAACCAACTGTTCGTATATATATACAGTATTTAGGTTTTTAATGCAGAGGAAGTAAAAGATGACATCATTTCACAGTGACATTTATGTATCTACAGGGGACACCTAAAAGATGGCTCATCTTTCTTTTTAGTTTCCTTCTGTGGTGATGATCTCCAGCTCCGTCCACCACTGTGGAGATAGCCTCGGCATTGCTGCGTCGGCTGCTATTCCGGTGATCTCTCTCAACTTCACAACAATCTCTCTCATTGTTGGCCTTTGAGCTGTGTATGGATTCATACACTGCCTAACCACCTCCAACAGTCTCTCAACAATATCCTCCTGAAACGTTTTCAGGGTTGGGTCCACAAGATCTCTCGCGGGCTTGGGTTCGGGAAACAAAGAATCCTGGTCAGGGAACTTCCCACTGATGATTTCGAACACTACAGCACCAAAGTTTAAGACGTTGGTCTGGGGATCTAGCAGTGAGTTTTCTAAAAGGTTCTTGCTCGAGGAGCATTCCTTAGAGGGAGTGATGCAGTTTAGGACAGAAAAGTCAGAGACTTTGGCGGCATTGTCTTCGGCCAAGTAGACAGAAGAGGAGTCCAAATTGGTGTGCAAGATGGGTGGGTTGAGATTGTGCATGTGCTCTAGACAGTAAGCTATTCCCATGGCGATTCTGAGTCTGGTAGGCCAGTCCAAGTGCTCCGTGTGTTGAGCTGCCATGAAAGATCAGTTCAGCAGTTTAAAGATTGGATTGAGTTAAGTTAAAAAGGATTTCTTGCGGGGATGGTAGTCCTCACAGTGCAGATGCTCGGAGAGGGATCCATTGGGGGCGTATTCGAAAACAAGCATTCGGTTGAAGGGCTCGTCCTCATGGCAATACCCAATCACATTCAAAAAGTTCTTGTGACCCACTTTTGATAAGTTACGAACCTGCAGAAACAAAGCAGAATTATTCTTTAATGGCAATGGCAATCTCTGTTCTCTGTTCAACAAGTGCAAACGAGGTTCTGATACCTTTTGTAGTAACTGTGTTTCCATGGCGGTGGACCAGTCTGCACGAGAACCAGTCGCGACAGACACAACGGCTATTTCAGCACCAGTGGACAAAGTTCCTTTATAAATAGTGCCGTCTGAGAAAGAGCCAATGATGTTACTGAAATCTTCACAGGCTGCTCGTAGATCTGATAGCTGCAGCCTCGGAACATCTGCTGCAACGCAAAACTATAACATTAGAGAGAATTAAAGTTATGAAGAGAAAGGAAAGAGAGAGTGCGAAGACTGAAGAGTGTGTGTTGCCTGTGATAAGAGCATTTTGAAGCTGGCCACTGCTGGTCCAAGGCTTGATTGGAATCTTTCGGCTGAGGATAATAAAGAAGATAATTAATGCCACCGAGACTGTGAATACGCCAACAACTATGCCCACGATCATATAAACCTTGGGAGATTTTTTTTTAGTTCTTGGAGGAGGAGGCGGAGGCAGAGGCAGAGGCTGAGGTTGTGGCGGAGGCAGAGGTTGAGATTGTGGCGGAGGCAGAGGCTGAGGAAGCGAAGCAACAGGGGGTGGGTTCGGGGTTTGTATTGGCTGGCCTTGAGAAGGAGGGCTCGGGGGTTCGTCTCCTCGTGGTGGTGTTTGAGTTTCTTGTGGCGGAGGCGGCTCATTGAAAGTTACGGATGATTGATCAGGAGATGGCGGGGAGGCACCCACGGCAGGACCTTTGCCTGGAAGAGGTGCCTCATCCAGGCTGCGACGGTTCACGTAAGCTCCGGATTGGATCAATAAGTGATCTTGGGAAGAATCAAAGACTTCTGCAATCTCTGCAGGAAACGAATTGTCAAAGTCAAAAAGACACACAAGAGTTTGTATAGAGAGACAGAGAGATGAGGATGGATGAAACGTACCTTGGGTTTTGAGGTTCAGAGGAAGAAAGGTGAGGAAGATGATGGAGAATGCTGCTCGGAGGTGGAATCTCCACCGTCCATCGGAACTCATTCTGTGGCTTTTCCCTGAAAGAAGGAAGAAGGAAGAGAATGTTGGAGGAGCAGTTGAAGATTGAAGTCGTCTTTCACGACAACGAAGACTAATCAACGGTTGCTACTCTTTCAACTCTTTAACTTTTTATTTATTTTCTTATTATCATAAACCCACGACCAAATTCCCCTAATTCTTAAGATTTTTGTTTTCAGAAAAAAAAAATTTGTAGTTTATTTTAGTTTAGCAACCTTCATACTATTCATTTTTTTTAATAATTCTTTTAAGTTTTCAGTTTTGTATGCGCAAGCGCAGATAAAATTTCTAGTATAAATGTAATTTGAAAAAATAATTATATATATATATATATATATAAATGTTATGTTATTTTGTCAACTAGTCTACAAGTCTACACAACTGTTGTTATTCTTTTGCAAAAAAAACAACTAGTAGTTATTTTAAAAATTTGTCCGTAATGTAACTTGTTTGTTTGTTTGTTTTGCTAAAATACCTAGTTCTATGTTAATCTTATATATTCAGATGTTTACGAATGCTATGCACCGCTACACGAGTGGCTTGATGGTAAAAAGCATCTATGGGTCAGTGGTTGCTCTCTATACCATCACTCTTCGAGTAGCTGTACACACAGTTAAACCTCTATAAATTATTAATTGACAAAGGAGGTATTATAAAATACCTTTTAATTTTAGGTTTAGTATGGTGCAATACTGCAATGTATTAAAAAAAATTTGGACAAATATATTAACAATTAGAAATTAAGATCGTCATTTAATTTGCCTGTCAATAAAAAGGAAGAAAATAGGTTTTTAGTTTTCAAAAAACTGCAAGAATTAATTAAATAAAATTTAAACTTTTTAACAAAACTTTAACTATTATGATTTGCATAAAAAAATTTTCACAAAAAAATAAAATAAAAATGACTTGCATAAAAATAAATCAAAAGTTTTTATGCTAGAACATAATTGAAAAATAAAACAGAAAATCTATTATCGATACTCCCCATTAGGATGTCCTGGTGGAAAAACAAATCACGAGAGTGAGTGTTACTGGGTTTACTCCAGTTAACTAATCTCATCTCATCTCATATCTCTATATGTTATTTCTGATACATTATACATATTATCTAATAACTTGCAAATAATGTTAAAAGTTCATTAGCTTTTTCCAAATATATACTATGAAAAGCTCATTTTATTGTAATGTTAATTTATTAGTTCAAAAGGTCAGAGCGAATCACTAAGTCTAGCAAGATTCGTGCTCCAACGACGCCTAAAGTCTTTGTTAACATCGGAAACCGACGCATCGGTCATGGTCAGTAGAAATTTTTAAAATATGTAGAATACAGATATGGTCGGCCCATAAGAAGAGATCGGACATGTCTACAAGTGAGTTGCAGATGGACCAAAGAGGGGTTAAAGCCCATAATAATGCACTACACCGGTCTAACGTTACTTCCATTGACATTAGATTTCCCGTTTGATCGTTCATCTACCACATTATGATGTCAATATTCACAAATCACAACTTTTGATTTCAAATTTTGTTTTTGCTAAGAACAATTACAATTTTCGATTAGGATGTTATCAATTCTATGAAGATGTTTGTTAGACAAATACCACTTACATGGACAGTTACTGATTATGAATGAACCACGATATATTAATATTTAAAAATGACCAATACTATTTTGCATGTTCCATAGACAGTCAATCGTTCATTTATGAACCGTTTTTTATAATAAACCGAAGTATGTGATAATTGGAAACATTACACCTAATTAACATGCACGTAACTGTATTTTTTTTTTTCTTAGTCCAGAAATGTGTTACATTTGCAAAGTTGGTGTTCTTCTTTTTTTGCTATTTTTGAAAATAGATTGTTCACCAATCTATTATTATTCATCAATCTGAACCATTGAGAGAGGACCTATAGTTTCTTTTCTTCTTCCTAACCGCAATTTAGATCTATATAGCTTAAAATTTTCGAAAATAACACTTTAGCTTACTCTTTGACAGCAAATAATCATATTTTAAGAAAAAACAAATGTTAGCTACTTAGCTGCTAATCACGTTAACATCACACTGATCTAATGATTCCTTTTGACGAATCTAATTATCTACAAACAAGCTGATGCTACTACCTCTTTCCATTTCGAATTTTACAAATTGGAAACTTCTGAAATATAGATAAAACAAATATTTAATTATTCCAATTTTCGTGTAGAATTATAACCAAGAAAAAAACCCAAAAAAAAAAAAAACTAGGAATTAGGCGAGAGATGCGGAAAGGAACAAGATGAACACCTGACGAGACCGTTCTCGTTGCAGGTAGAGCATGTTCTGAAACCTAGCTTCTCCGTGTGCACCTTGTGGCTACCGTGACAGTCCGTGCACGGTACGAACCTGTGACCGCCGCACATCTCGCATACGCCCGGCTCAATCCTCGGCAACTCCTGTACGAGCATCTTCAGCTCTCCGATCTCGTGAAGCTGCTTCACCTCCTCCGCTCCTCCGACGTACCGGCCACCGATGAAGACTCGCGGGAGCTTCGGCGTCTTCGTCTGGTCCTGGTCCTTCGGGACGCCGAAGATCCGCTGCAGCTCGGCCGCGAATGACGCGTCCATTGAGAGATCTCGTTCGTCGATTCGCACGGGAAAGCTACGGAGGATCGTTGTGACGGCTCGGCAGTCCTCGAACGTTGGACGGACCACGCGGAGGCTGGTGAAGTAGACGACGATGCTGTTCTCCGCGCCAGGGAGCGAAATCCGTACATCTGGTTCGGCCTTGGATTGCCGCGAATCTGGCTCCGGATTCCGCCGCGGATTGGCAGGCTCGGAATCTGCGCGGAGGAGCTGGTTTGTTGGACGAGTTGGCCAGGATCGGAAGATCAAATTGGCTGCACAGACTCGGTGGAAAACTCTGGAGACGTTTTTGGGAGATGGGGAAGGAGAAGGAGAAGGAGAAGAAGGGAAGGAAGAGGAATCGTCGGTGCAGAGGTGGTGGATGTCTTTGAAGGAGAAGGAGGCGGTGGGAGAGAACGTGTCGTGAATCTTAACCGACGATTTGCGCCACGGCCGCCACATTGACGGTGTAGAACGGCGGTGAAGTTGAGATTTGAGGGACTAAATTAGGGTTTCTTGGAATTGGATTTGCAGAGAAATGGAGTTTTTGGGGGGGGAGAGAGAGAGAGAGCAGACGGCTGGTTAAAAAAAAGTGGTTGGAAGATTGGAGGAATTGTTAAATCTCCCCCTTTTTTTGGTTTTGTTGTTTTCCCCTTTTTTTCTAACATTTGCTTGCGAGTTAAAACAACATTGGTTGGGATAAACAGGGGATTTAACGTTACCAATTATATAATTAGGTCAAAAAAAATGCTAATTATAGTTTGTATTCTGTTTTAATGCTTTCTCCATTTCCAAAATGTGTATAGTATTACTTATATACAGTGAGGTTAATCCCGATTAGTATTTCTGCATTTTAGGAATAAAGAAGAAAGTATTGACCGAAGAAAAAAGTAGTAACGAGGATAAATCTTCCGAATCAAATTGCGGAATAAAGAGAAGTTGTTAGAACTTAGAATTACGAAATTTTAGTTCAAGCACTCTACACTAAATATCTAACATCTTAACCCGAAAACTGTACAACATCTGATTTTGTTTTTTTTTCTTTTCTATATGTTAATTTGTAAGCTATCAAAACGTTTTACATTTTCTAAGTTGACAATTTTGTATTTTTGGGCAATTATATTTTCATATATAACGCGCGTTAGACAAGTAATTAGTTTTGTACTTGAGAAATGGATAAACGTTATGAACATTTATGGACTAGTATATCGAATAACAAAGACTCTTGGTGACAACAAAAAAAAGTAATGAAAGTGTGTCGTTCAATCTTCGTCTTACTTTCTTCTCGAAAGCAAAACACAACATGTGAGAGGTGAATCAAATGAAATCAATTGTAGTAAATGTTTTGTTATCTATACTAAATTGATTTTTATTCTTATGAACATGCAGAAGTCAAAGAGGAAGCTGGCGATGGTTCATGAGATTTATGTTCATATTAGTAATACAGCTGTAATAAACAGATACTGTATATATTTTTAGATTATTTTTAATTTAGTATTTTTTACTTTCGATATTTTTTATTCTCGTGTTTAGTTTTTAGTTTTTACGGTAAACAAGGTAACAGCATAGATAAAAAGAACCATTACAACAATTGCAAAAAAAATAAATAGAAACAAGCTAGAGAAGGGGTTAGACAGGGAGTGGTACAACAAGAACCACAACCTTTTACCAAACAACAATGACTGAAAGAAGAAGAATCATTGTCGTAACCATATAAGCGTAAAAGCTTCACCATGCTTTGAGCCTATATTCTCAAGTGTTATCGATTTGTTACCCTTAGGATCATGTGTAATGAAGAGGAGGTAAGAGTTGTACCAAGATGGAAGCACGTATTTCTTCGTTCCATATCTCGTATATGGTTTGAGCGACGGTAGCACAAAAAGTAAGTGTGACGAAATATAACACGAGGGACAAAAAAATTGAATGGTAACTTATACTTAATTCTATAATATTAAAGGTATCTCGTGTTTTTATACATATAAAAGTGCAAAAGTAATTAATTATATGAAATTTGTTGCTACATTAATATGAAGTAAATACATCTTATATAAAATAATTAAACTAGTGAATATACAAAAAAAAATTATTAGTTTGTTAAAAAATCGTTACATGGTAATGGTTTCAGGCTTGGAATAATCCGTGTTGATGTGGCAAAACTATATTATGAAGTAAAAAATAATAACAATGTAAATTTCTTATCCTCTAGTAAGTTTGAAATTAAACGAATAAGATCAGTTAATGACGACAAAAAAAAAAACATAGCTCAGTTATTGCAATGCAAAACTGCTGGGTTAAAGGATATAGGAAAATAATCTTTGAAGGTGATTCTCATACACTGGTGGATCTGGTGAACAAGAAAACTCTTAACTTTGGAATGCTTAATTGGCTAAGAGAGATTTGGTTTTGGTCAATACGTTTTAAAGAGTTCAAATGTGCATGGATGCAAAAGGAACAAAACAAGCCTGCACACCTTTTAGCAACGACAAATTTCGATCATTCTGATTCTACTAAGTTTTTTAATTATGTATCATATGTAATTTCATCTGTATTACACTATGATTATATCTTTTCATCAATATTCTCTCTGTCTCATTTTAAATGATATTCTAAATAAAAATACACAAATTAAGAAAATGCATTAAAAATAATAAAAATATAAAAGTAGAATCCAAATGGCCAATAAACTGGTTTGGATTTTTGAGCTTCTTTAGCCAAAACTTTTTTTATTTATTGTTGGATTAAAATAAATTAAAAAAACTGCATAGATATATGAGAAAATCAAATAAAATGGGACAAACAAAGATTCCTTGAACATCATTTAAAATGGGACAGAGGTAGGCCTGGATTGCGGGTTGCGGGTCGGATCCGCCCCGCTTGATCCGCTCCGCAGCGGATTTTAATTCTTTTTGATCCGCTTCGATCCGCTCCGCAAAATTTTTTGATGAAATTTTTTAGACCCGCACCCGCCCCGCTTGAATTTATGAATACCCGTAAGTAACCTGTCAATATTTAAATAAAAATAAAACAATAAATTTTATATAATTTTTTTATAAAAAACCTAATAAAAAAAATCCAATATGATAAAATATAAATATACAATTTATTTAAAATTATAAAAACAAAATTGTTAGCGAATTTATACAAATATTACATAATATTTTAAAATTTTAATAATTTTGTCAATAACTTTTTTAATAATTAACATTTATAAAAAAAAAAAATTTGGCGGATAATCCACGAATCCACAAAATAAATTGGGAATATCCGCATCCGCTCCGCATTTTAAAATACCCGTCTCGCAAAACTCGCTTTTTTACACAAATTTTTTTCCGATCTGCATCCGCCTGGCGGCGGATCAAACGGGGCAGGATCTCTGGATAATGAACCAAATTTCCAAGGCTAGAGGGAGTATTAACTTATTGTAGAAAAAAAAAAATCAGTTAATGACTTAATGCTAGTATTTAAAAAAAGATAGAGAGAGAGAAATAAAAAGAGTAAAGAGGAATAATCACGTAAGGCAGGACCACCGAACAAAATGATTACGGTAACATTGAAAAGTAGAAACAAAGATATAGTATTATTTTTGTGCATATTCAAATCGTCTCTATATTATCACAGATGTTAGTGCTTGCAAACTGCTAAGAAAAACCTTTTTTTTTTTGACAACTTTGGATGACCACACAATTTAATACTAGCTTATTTATTTTTGAGCTAATTGCAATCACTCTTTATTTTTTTTGGCCAATTTTGTTGTTTATCAAGTTTTCCTCGACGATATTACGTACACGCACAAATATTTTAAAACTGAGATTGATTAGGAAAAAAGGAATGGGGGAGAACCAAAAGGTACATAACCAAAAAGTTAATATCTAAAAATCAATAATTGTGGATTGAGGGGTGCAACTAAAAGGGCACGTGTAGTGGTGGATTCTGAAAAGCATCACGTGTCACCACTTTGACGAAAGATAAAGACGAAATGTCTACTTCTTCCCCGAAACCCAATATGCCCCTCTCGATTATGTTCGTTTTCACACATATCAGCAGTGATGATGATACACATATACTCTGTGTTTGTGTTATTCTGTATTGATGGGCCTATGGACTCGATTTGTGACGGGCCTCTCAAACAACCCAAATCGTATACAGCATAACTTTGTGGAAGCCAGATGTGGTCTGCAATTTCCCCCCCTCTGTCCACTCTTTATTTTTTCCACTTTTGGGGCCTGGCCTTTGATTTTGAATTAGCCTTTGTTTGTTTTACTTATTAGTTCAAAAGATAGTCAAGAAGTAGTGAAAGTCTGAAAGATTAGCGAGATGCTGCTGTTTTCTTGTATTTAAGGCACTAGTTTCGGCCTAAAGTAGACAAAAGGAGGCGGGTCCTCGAGGTTAGCCACAACACAAGTATCGAACCAAACCTACACGAACCTCTTCCTCTTTATGTCCTTATATGCTTCCAACACAGTTCATATATTTCACCATTATGATCAATACATTATACATACTAAGATAATTACGCCTTTCCAGTGTTACAATCTGAATGTACAATATGAATACAAACCAAACCTAGCGTGAGATGGCGCGGAGCAACGTGCAATGGATATCTGAGAAGTTGGGGCGTTTGGTGGGGGAGTTGCTCCAGCAATTGATCATCAGAGTTCTTAGTGCTTGAGGGCATTCCTTTGGGATCTCCGGTCTTAGTCCACAAGCCGCTATCCCAACAGCCGCCTGCACGGGCGAGCATGACGCATAAGCCGCCTCTCCAGTCACCATCTCCCACAGTACCATCCCAAAACTATAAGCATTGCTCATCCAAGTCTCTGTTGTGTTCTCCGGGTCACCCGCTATTATCTGATTTCAACCATGTCATAAGAAAAAAGAATCATAATGTTAAAGGTTTCATCAGATGAAATCAATTAACTTCGTGTTCAGTGGACCATTTGCAATTGCAGGTGGGCTGGACAAAGCTAAAAGGCGTAACATACAGTGGTTCAAAGCAACTGGAATAACTCATATAACCAATAAAAAAAAGTTAGTTATGCTCAATCAATCAAGCGATGAAATTGGAGGAGGAAGCTACTCTAAGATGCCTTTGTGAAGATTAGACAGAATAAAATTAGATCCACACTTGTCTACGATATATGAATCCAAAAATGACGATCCAATAACTGCCCAGACAAACAGAAAAAGGTAAAGCAAAAAAAAAAAACTTGTTTTGTTCAAAAAGAACAAACAAAAACAAAACAAGATGCAGTGGGCCATATGAGAACAGAAGAGATGATGCATATAGGGTCTGCGACTTATTTCTATGAGAATACTGATAACGGAGCAGAGAACTCTGTGAGCAAGCTTTCAGGTGCTTAGTTTTCTGTATCATTTGGTTTAGAGGTAAGAAACAATCTGGAAATGGCAAGTATGATGCTTACAATCTAATTCTCAAGTAATCTGTTGAATAAAGACAAGAGTAAGAGTATACAGACCTCAGGTGCAAGCCATCGATAGCCATCAGTTTCGTACTCCACGGCCTCACCAAAGTTCTTACAAGCGGTGACTATTCCAATATCCCCCAAACAGGCGTTGCCATGTTTATCTAGAAGTATTCTCTGTGTGTTAAGGTCCCTATAAGCAACACCATGATCATTCACAAACTTCAGCCCTTCAGCTATGTCAATCGCAACTCGCAGTATCTGCTTGGTCTGAAGCTTCTTGTTCTTTAACATCAGTTCATGGAGTGACCCGCCTTCCATCAGTTTTGTCACAACGCATAATCCGTGGTTCTCATCGATGCAAACGCCATAAAATTGCAGAATGCTCTTGTGTCCACAAGTCATCAGCTCCAAGGAATCTTTTCGGAGCTCAAACTCATATGAATTCCCCTTATCACAACCTTTTAGTTTCTCGATTCCCACCCTTTTCCCTCGGAAAATTCCTCTGAAAGAATTTGGTCCAGTCTGATCACCGAACTCAAAACTATCGGAGTTCAGTAGCCACTTTCCAATCTCATTGCCACCTGATTGGATGGTCTGCCATTCATCTACTGATACAGCAAATGAAGAACTCGGAAGTGGAATTCGAAGCTGGATCATACTATTCAAATTTTCTATCCCTAGCCTATTGCTATGCTGAATGGACTCTTCTTCAACACCCCCAAGTTCCCCTACACCGCCGTTCTGTTCTTGACAGCCACAGAGCCCAAAAGGAAGCTTAACAGAAGTCGGTCTTGGCTTCCTGGTTGCACACTTGAGGGCGTTTTCTACTCGGGTTTTGAACAGATTGTTTTGCCCAGATTGATCCAGAAGAAGAACAACCCCGAGAGTCAATCCCTTCTTCTCAAAGATTTGTATCTTCTTGCAACAGATCGAAGCACCATCAAGAGCGCCTGACATGGTTGACCACGAATGAGAAGAGTTACAGGCGAATGTGAGTCTGAGGACTGAACCCCTAGCTTCCTCAGCTGAGACTTCTTGAATCATAAACACAGGATTGTCATCTCCAGAAGCTTGCTCTATCAACTTTACGTGTAGAAAGACTTCTTTCATGTCGAAACCAGCCTGACTGTAACTGTTGAAACAATACCAAGCACAAAACCAAATTACAACCTAGATTGCTCCATGACTTACCAAATTGAGCAGATATATCCAGATTCAAACTGTTATCAGCGAGAGAATAATACTAGAGGAACATCGCTTAAGCAGCTAAACTTGATCTGCTTCGGAGTTTCGAAGATCAGAACAGTGAAAACTCACACGATATATGGAAATTCAGCAACTGGTGAATCTAGTTTTACCTGAAGGGTAAGGAATCGTAATGCTTCTTGAGATTCGATACGAGCTTCTCCGGCAACTGGCTGCCAGGATACATCTTAGCGAGGTTCCTCACTACAGTAGCCCACATGAGCTTCCTGCCGCCGCCACTGACCTCGGCCTTAGGCGACGGATTCCCGCCGACGCTCTGGTTTTCCCGCGCGGAATCGAGATTGAGCGAGTTTTTGAGCGACGAAATCGCGTCGGACACGTTGCGGCTGAGACGCTGAAACCGCTTCTGCATAGCCGATGAGGTCTGATCGAAAAGCGGCGTGGATCCCTCGACCTCCAAACTCGTCTCAGGGGGAGACGTAATAAGTGACTCGGACCTGTCGTGCGTGCGCATGAGGACCTCATCGACCAGATCGTCGTCGGGAGCGGCACCCCCGGCACGGCTCGACCAGCACTCCAAAGCTGCAGCCATTGGTACGTCGTTTTCGGCAATGACTATGAGGTGGGAGAGATGAAGATGGAGTGTGCTTCTTCAGATTTCAGGGATTTTAGATTTCATCTTCGTTAGAGCGTTAGTGAGGACGACTACATTTTTTGTCATTCATTATTTTTGCAATTTGTGTTGGACAAAACAAATGTTTTCATTTAATTTCCTTGGGATAATTAAATCTTGTTTGAACAAAAAAAGAAGAAGATACAGTAATTAAGGTGATGAATGTTTGTGTTGTTTTTAGATTTTGGTTTTTGGTTTTTCGATTTTGGTTTTTGTTTTTAGATTTTAGTTTTTAGATTTTGGTTTTTTGATAATACTTGGAAAAAAAACTCCAAAAATATAGATTTTGGTTTTTACTTACAAATTGGAAAATATTTTTAAAAACTAGTTTCCCTAAATTTTAGAGAATCTATTTATCAAAAAACTTGATTGGCAAATAAAATGGTTTTTGAAAAACAAAAACCAAAAACTCTTTCAAAAACTACAAACATTCATCACCTAATTCTTAGTTGTGGTGTGGTCCCTGCAAACATAATTGTGTTTATCTAAATGATCACCAATCATATTTTTATTTTTTTCTCTAAAAGATGATTTTATTCAAACAAGGGTACACGAGTTGATGGACTAATGAGACTGTTTCTATGACGAAAGCCACACAAAAGAATAACGCTACAATCTCATGTAAGGTTCTTATCAATTTTTTTATTGTAGATTTAATCTAAGAATTCCTAATTTATTTTTCCTTTTCCAATGGTAAATACTTTGATGAGGTTCTCTTAATGATTTTTTTTTATTTTATGAAAAGTTTATATGATTTATTAAAACATAATTCTTTTTTAATATTTTTCTCATAAAAAAATATCGACCCACTCTCCTTCAGACATGTATCACTAAGTACATATCTTAAACATGATTTATGCTCTAACTGGTAACCAATAAAAAAACAAAAAAATGAAAAGAAAAAGAATGAAAGTAACAAAATAATAGGAATGAAGAGGAATAAGGAATGGTTTTGTTCCTACACAAATTTTATAATGAATAGTTTTGTTCTATAATTTCTTATAAAATAAGGAATGAGAAAGAATCACATAGAAAAAATATTACTTGTAAATGATGTATATTTTAAGTAACGAGGAGGAATATATTATCATTCCTTATGTCACCAGTTAGACTCTTAAAATTCTTCTTTAAGATCCAATTTTCTGATTAAAGCCCAATTTTTATTTATTTTTGAGTTTTAATTACTTAAGAACCTAGGACAAGATACACCATTGTTCATGCTCTTACAACCAAAATTAGTAGACATAACATAATTAATATTCGTATTTGAAGTCATGGAAATGAGGTTAAATTTTGCTGAATGTTATCCTTGTAATCACCTAAGATTACTAAGGAGTTGATGCTTTGTTGATATAACATATGAATCTTACATGAATGTGCTTTTTTTTGTTACTGTTTCAAAAAGAAGGAATTGAACAATATTTTATCGGATCTAGAAAAGAAATTTACTGTTTGTATCGCTAGTTTCATAAAAAACAAGATGTTCCTTTTCGAATTTGGTTACATTAGTTTTTTTTGTCATGCTCGGAAGATATAAGTTGAAGGGTTTACTGGTTGATTCATGTTGAAACCTTTGTCAATATGGCTTTTCCCTTTTCTTGTTATGTATTATGTAGCCATCTCGTGTAGGTGAAAGATAAATTTAGTGATTATGTGAATGCAAATGGGAAGAAGAAGACAGGAAATGTAGATGAGAATGTATCCGTTGACCACTGAACTGATAGAAAAGAAAAGAAGTAAAAATAATAATTTTAAAAAAAAAAAATTAAGAGTTATTAGCTCGACGTGAAAATTACTTTCGATAAAATTTAAAAGTCACATAATAGAATGATGTTTGAGACGAAACTAATATTATATGTTGTGATTTCGGATGAGGGATTATGGGTTTCTGTTCGGAGTCTCTTGGAAAAAAAAAAAAAAAGTTGAAAAAGAATGAACATATTGTGATGGAAGGCGTAGAGAAGATAAAGAAGGTAAAGAAGTATTATATTGGGCCAATGTAAGGCCATTGGTATTGGCCTTTTTGTGACCGTCGGATTTGGATGAGAAACAAAATTTAAAAGGGAATGCAACCCGTTTCTAATTAAACGAAACGGCACGCGTTGTTCTCACCGTTTGTCAAAAGTCCCAAACCAGCAACGAACGACGACGTTTCTTTTCAGTGTACCGTCTTCTGTATTACCCATCGTCGTTGTTCTTTCCCGAAGCGGATCTCTTCATCCGTGTGATCGGAGGATCTGCAAGAGTTCCTCACCCAGAAGAAGAGAGAGTGAGAATATCGCTCTCCAATTTATATGGCTTCTACACGTAGACCGAATCCTCTCGAAGAAGATGATGATGCGGAAGAAGAGGTATGCCTGCCAGTTGCTATCTCCTAAACTTTTTCTTCATGTGCTCTTCTGCTGTTTGTTTTGGATTCATGGATCAGAGATTGATTTGCAGGTGCAACATTTCGATGATTTTACTCTAGCTTCTTCCTGGGAAAGGTATTTCACCTTCACGATTTTGAATGCTCGGATTCAATCCTCCGCTCTTCTTTGACGTGCGGAATTTCACCACTGATCCCGTCGCTTTTTAGGTTCATTTCAGACATTGAAGCAACTTGCCGTCAATGGTTAGCCGATGGTCCGAAAAATCTGCTGGTACGTTTACGTTTTACCAAATGATTTTATCCATTTTCGATCGAGTTCTATAGGTGCAATTGGGACTAGCTGAGCTCGTTAGAATCATATGAATGGGATTTTGATATACAAAGATAGACTTGGACGTGTATTGTGAAATCTACTTTAGTTTCGTTTGATCTGCTTTACTACCTCTTAGGTTGCCTGCGTTGTGTGTGTGAGTGCAGGAAAAGGGTGCTGTTGCAATGGAGGATTCGAATAATCTATTTAAGGTCAAATACGACCTAAAAAATGTCGCAAAGAGCTACTGCATGGAGTTCTACTTTCAAATTGACAATAATGGTAGCCAACAAGGTATATTATTTCAGGGTAGTACGTTTTATCTTGGAGAAACTGCATTTTCTGTTTCATGATTCGGTATCTGACTGATGCAGCTGGAATTGGTAATTGGAACAGTAATTCACATGATCTCCAGCTTTGCTTTGGGGTGAAGGATTTTCTGGTACGCTTTAAATCTACAATTTTTACTTGAAATTGTACACGCCCTTCTACATATTCGATATTTGACTATTATTCTTGCATCTTCTAGTTGATTGCTCCACAAAGTGCCAGTGGGGTGCTTCTTGATACACCTGAGTCTAGCAAACTTCTGAGTTCGGTTGCTATTGCTTTGTCAAACTGTGCCAGGTACAATGTCTTAGCCAGTAGCACCACTTTAGCTTTAGTATCGTCAAGTGTAACTCCTACAGTACACTGTTTGTTTGAGTTGATACCTAATCACCGACCAACTACTCCGAAGTCTTGGAAATCAAAGTCGATAGAAATGTGTTATCCCTGTGGATCTTTGCTGATAGGATAACGATGAGGTGCATATTTGGTTGAGTTATTTTCAATAAATTTTTATACGACTTTGGTATGCAGCTTGTGGCCAGCCTTTGTCCCTGTGCATGACCCTTCACGCAAAGCATATATTGGCATCCAGAATATGGGCACTGTTTTTACTAGAAGGTTTGAGGCAGATCGTATTGGTAGTCAAGTCCCTGTGAAACTCATGCACCTGGAAGGATTATATGAGTTGTTTGTTTCTAAGTTTGTAAGTCTTTGTGGCTCCTACTTAGTTATGTTCATTAGTACGATAATTTCTCATCAAAGCGGACTTGAAAACTTACCAAGCATAAGCTACCACGGAGGAAAAGCTGGGTTTTCAATTTAGTTGTTCTTAAGTTCTTTTTTCTTCACATACTGTACTATAAAAAATGTTTCAAGCTTGATATTAGAAGGGGAGACACTTTTTAATCTTGGCTTGATATCCGGTCCAACTTGGCTTATCCTGTCACGTGATTAAATTGTTTTCCTAGATATTATATTTATCGAAAACGGTTTATTGTTTGAAGGTTTATTCAGGAGTGGACTTCTCAATGCATAACTTCAAAGTCCATTTTATGATGAGGCTAACATACCAAACCTTCCCATATGACGAGGAGGATGAGGAAAATGATATGGATGAACTTATGGATGACAAAGCAGACACTGCAGAACACTATGGTTCTGAGTCACGTAACAAATTTCACTGGGATGATGATTGTCCTTGGAGTGAATGGTATTCTGCTGAAGATCCACTTAGAGGTATATCCGTATTAAAAAAAAAACTCCTTTTTGGACTATAGTCTACACAGTACGGTACTTTTAGAATTTGGTTTTTTACCTCCCTGTCTTACAGATTAAGTGAAGGATGTGTGTTTTTCCGTGATTATACAACGCAAGTTATCTAATTTACTAGCTGGTTTTTATACACCTCTGTATTCCAGCATACTTGATGTGTGATTACAATCCTATATCATTCTTCAAGCATAGGCTGGTCATGGCCGTTGGTATTTGTGATTCAAGTAGTTCATTATCTAACTTTGTGGCGGATATGGACAGGATTCGAATTGGTGGTCACATGGGCTGACAGGACTGTAGAAAACACACTTGAGATGGCTGAACTTGAAAATGCTTCACCCCATGAAGCTGAGAAGTGGATTTTACACCCAATACTCTCACCATATCTGTAAGAAACGCTTCTCATAGTTTCCCATTCTAGGGCAGAATAGTAGTTTGCATGTGTTGTGGTGTATTATTCTTCCTTTTTTGTTTTATAACAAATATTTTTTTTCCAGGGGTGATCCTTCACATGGGAAAATAATTGATTTTGCTTCCCAACTACTTTGCTTGGTTGAAGCATTGGATATGTCCTTCACAGCTCAGTTTATGGAGGATTTCGTGTCAGGTCTGTGCAATTTTGTATGCTCTTATATTTTCTTCATGTTTCAAACACATGTAGAAACTTCCACTAGGAAGGGATTGAGTTATAGCATATGATTAGTTTCCCTTATGTTCTTATATTCTTTTACAGCATTAGCTTTTACTGATATTTCCACTGTCTAATGTCTTTTAAATCTCTCGCAGGGGAAAATCCAAGCTCTGAAAATTTGAAGACGTCAGTGGTCATACCTCCTCCAACAGTTCTTGATCGGGTGATTAAAGATCTCTTTCATGAGGGTATTATTCCACTATTTTATGTGTGGACATAGATGCATATGTACGACCTATGTCTATGGTAGCATAGATATAAGCTTGTGTTTCTGTTACACAACATTGAATACTGATTATCATTGCTGGGTCAAGAATTCGAGTTAGTGTATAGTATTATTCACTTCGAAACCTTCTAAAATCTGATGCATGAATTTGAAAATTTGCAGCCAGGATCATTTGAAAATCTAGCCCATAGGTCCCAGACATTTGTTAGAAACCCGCTATGTGGTATTGTTTCACCTTTTCAATTCTAATCTCGCAGGATCTAAACTCCCAGACTTTACTAAAGGAGAACACAGACTTTCACGAGCTCTTAAGGCTGCACCGCTCGAATCTCTTTTTACACAATTCTGTTTACACTCACTATGGTTTGGCAACTCCAATATCCGTGGTACGTGCCGGTAGACCATGCCACATTTGGTCAGCCATGCATCATTATAGGCAAAGTGGATTAAATTGCCAGTGGCGTAATGCAAGGAATTATCTGATTAATAGGCGTATTGTATTTTTCTTTTGTTTTCTGCATCCTATCTCTAGCCATTGCCACTCTCTGGATAGAGTTTGTCCGTGAAGTTCGTTGGTGTTGGGAAGAGTCACAGCCGTTGCCGAAAATGCCAATCGATGGTTCTATTGATTTGTCCACTTGTTTGATCAACCAGAAGTTGCACCTGGTGATCCCCTATATATCCTTAATCGGAAATGTAAAATTTATTGTAGATACTAACAATTTCTTCTTTGTTGATCAGCTTGCAATTTGCATTGAAAAAAAGCGTGAAATGAACGAAGAGTTCCTAGACTGTATAGGAAGTGAAGATAGTTCAGACGCTTCTGTTTCTATGGAGGTGATTGGCTAAGTCTTTCTGTATTTTGTGCATTTGTTGTTATGTGCTTCCAGTAGGTGTTTTATTAAATCAACAATTGCAGCCGAAATACAAATATAAAAGGTGTAGGAGTTCCTAACTCCTGCAGTGCCTCTCTGTTGTTGGCTTGAAATTTTTCTTTGAATTAATCCTCAGGAACACCACAAGGTCGATAAGAGAATAAATACATCCTCAGAAGCAGATCTACAGAGGAAACGTGACAGGTGAACATAGCAAGTGAGAGCTCTTAGGTTTTAGTTGTTATTGAATTGATAAAACCCTGATTGCATATTATTATTAAGTACTTACTCTCTTTCTTCTTTTCTTCCATTTCTATTTTAATGTCGATAACTCTTGATTGAATGTTAAAGCTCATAGAGAGGAAATATTGACCAAGGCTAAGTTTTTAAATCCCTTTGGCTTGGATACAGTTCAATTGCAGAAGATACATCTAATCGACTCAAATCTGAGAGGAAAACTGAAAGCACGAATTCTGTGAATCAAAGCCCAGCAGATGTCATCAGGAGGGGTTCAGCTGGACCAGTGGGGACCATGATGCTCCTGAAGTCACATCAGCGACTCCATGCCCCATTTACCCAGGTTAGTTTTCGACTTGACCTCGTCTGTTTCCTACCTTGTCGTTAACAATCTTATATTTCTTGAGTTATTACAGGATCCACCTCTTATGACTGAAGACATGCATGAAGAAAGACTCCAGGCTGTTGAGGCGTTTGGTGATTCCCTTGTAAGCTCAACTTCTTTCCCAGTAGAAGTGAATATGGTTTGGTTATCTACTAAGAACATTTCTATAAGCGTAATGTTTCTTAACAAATGTATAAATGCGTTTCCTTGCTGTAATATGGATTTTTTTTCTATGTATATGTAGACATTAGAGAAGAAGTATGATTGATAGCTTCCTTTTAGTTCATTTCGTTATTTGACTATTAAAGAACTCATTTTGCCCTTTGAATTTCAGAACGTTCCTGGCCAGTTGGAGAAAGACATCTTATTATCTGGTGAGACTTAAAATTCTGTCTTTGTTGTTTTGAGATGATAACGGAGAAGAACTGTTCAGTAATCTTCTCTGTCATAGATTTCTAAGTTTGACTCTATTGAAAGGTTACAATGGGAGTTTTGCAAACCTACCATACATTCCACACTTCATTTCTTCTTTCTTATGTTTTCTGACCTCACGAAGGTGATTGCAGACATGTCAGCATTCAAAGCAGCAAACGCAGATGCTGTGTTTGAGGACTTCATCAGATGGCATTCACCTGGAGATTGGGAGAGCTCTGAGCCTGAAGCCGCTGAACCATCGGCGGACTCCATCACTGAAGGCTCGAAGGATAAATGGCCTCCTCGTGGCCGCCTTTCTCAGCGGATGTCTGATCAAGGAAACCTCTGGAGAAAAAGTTGGAACGATGCACCTGCTTTGCCAGCTGATGACCAAAAGCCCCTCCTAGACCCAAACCGAGAGGGAGAAAAGGTGAATGTCTTTTTTTTTTTAGATTATTTATTTGATAACCTCTTGTGAGAGTTAGGTTTGACCTCGTTGTGTTGACAAATTTCTCAGATTCTTCATTACCTGGAAACAGTGCGGCCTCATCAGCTTCTTGAGCAAATGGTCTGCACAGCCTTCAGAGGATCAGCCGACACTCTTAACCAGACAAACTTCGGGGACATGAGACAAATGACCTCTAAATTGGAGCAACTCTACCTCATCATCAAATCTACTTTGGGGGCTCTACAACGTATTTTTTCTGCTTTTCTCCTTGATTATACAAATCTTCCTTGTAGACCTTTTGTTATCTATATTAACAGATATCTTGGATGCAGGCAATAATCTTCCGGATAGAGCAGAGACCGTCAAAGACCTGAGACGTCTCTGCGTGGTCTTTGAACACGTCGAGAAGCTGGCAACGGTCGCAGCGTCTCTTCACAGAAAGTTCCTGGAAGCATCACGCCTTGCTCAAGTTATATTCAGCGACTTCTACAGCACTTATGTTCCAGTGATGGGAATAAACTCGAATGACGAAGAGAACAAAAGCAGGACGGTGAGTCATCTTTACACTAACGAGAGTCTCTCTCTAAAGGGAATGTTATAATTGGATGATTTTAACGTGCCTTGGTCACTGAAACACAGGAGATGGAAGTAGGTAGACAGGAAGTGAGTTTGAGAGAGAGACAAGTGGTGTCGAATCTGTTCGCGCCGCCATCGGCGAACCAGTCGTGGAGAAAAGTGTTGAGTATGGGAAATCTTCTAAACGGACACGAACCCATTCTCAGGGAGATCATTTTCTCCACCGGAGACGATGTCAACAACGGAATCCATTACGCGGCAGCCGCTGACGTGGCGGCCACCAGTCACCGGAGAGGAGAAGAAATCGAGACGCACCGAATGTACGTCTCTGGGACTTCTAACGATCTCCGCGTTGCGCTCTCTGTTACTTCCTGCGATTGATTCTTCTTCATTTTTATTTACATTAAACGTACAATATAACGCATTTGTTCTCTAGTAGAAAATTAGCAAATGAAAAATTTTCTAAGCGTAATTTTTTTGCTTGATGTGTATTATTAATTAAGACAATGAATAAAGACTAAAGTTATCTCATAGGTGTGTGTATTTTATTATTTACACAACATTAATCGAATGGGTGATTTTTTGTTTTTGTTTTTGTGCATAAATCGATTTAATTTGATTTTCGTTGATAGACGATTGAATTGTGTATTTCTTAAGCTATACGATTTCGTGTTTTTCTTGGGACAAAGTTACAAAGACGGTGAGAAATATGTCGACTTGTTACTGTGATTCTAATATTCTGATACATTTGTATACTATTTTTGTATCATCAGAAGATTCAATTATATGGACTCTTAAGGAGTCGAGACGACGTAACTGCAATGCGAGATCTGTCATTTCTATTTTCCAGTGTCATCACTAAGACGAAGCACGCAACCAAAATTTAAAAAGACAAAAGAAGATTAGTTCTGAAATATAAAGTGTAATCATGTGATGCTATCTTTCTAGAAGCATTAGATTGAGTGGTGGTCTTTCAAATTATTTGTGCAAAAGGAAAAAGATAATGTATTTTATTAAGCTATACAAACCAATTGAATTACGTTTGTATATCTTAAAATGAGATCAATATCTTTTTTTTGGCAGCAGATGAGATCTTATTCTGGTACTCCATTATGAATGTTTGATGATGTTGTAGATTCAAATGAGATTTAGAAGAAAACAAAGTGTTTATTAAATTTACTAGTACTGCGATGGTGGATTAAATCTAATTGTTTGTGAAATCTAAATTGTTATTACGGGTAGGGATGACGTTTTTTGTTCTTGTTTCTATATGTGATGATTGGATGAATAAAAGAAAATGATGAAGATTGAAGAGTTTTGTGGTAGGTACTTTAATTAAATGATTGCCATGTTTGACATGATCCTGATAAATAATAATAATAATGCCTCTCTCCATCCTAATCTATATACATATTAAAAATTAAAGATGGTGTGTGCGCCATTTATATCTTTGATGAAATTGCGTGAGTTGGACTATTTGAACGTAATGGTCAATACGACAATACCTTTGTTCATTGATTCTTGACCCACTACCAACTCCTCAACATTTCTTTTCTCTTTTTCATTTTTCTATTATGACGAACCAATTCATATTGCGAATTCCATGAATTCCTCAAATGATGGACCTTGTTATTATTATTATTTTTAATTATAGTTCATAGTTCACACTTATTGCGAATTCCATGAATTCTGCTTTCTTATTAATTATAACAATTTACTTATATATACACAAGAATGTCGTCTAGTTGAAATTCTGATCATAAACATGAATTGAGAATGTAGCTAGCAGAATTTCTGAATTTATATGCATGGTGGTATCATTCAGTCTTGAGTCTTTCTATATGGCAGTTGACTAGTTGGTGATATCCATTTATCATGGGTTTTAATTGTTATTTGTTAATAAGTGTGAACTAAAGTGTTAATATTGATACTCTTCAGATTGAGTTACAACCTTTGATACTAACAGCTACTAATCAGCGAACTATTAACTTCGATGAGTGAAGATGATAATGAAAAATTAACTACTTTCCAAATGATACTGACTATAGGGACAAAGTTGCGTTTCCTATAATGGAATAAATATTAGACCGACGATCTATCGAAATGATTTGATGTGTCAACAAGATATATAAAATAAAGCTATACACTAAAAGATTAAAAATCAAATGAATCACGGGAGGTATCGACTATATGGCTTTTGAATGGTAGTCACCTTAACGTCGTTAACTTAGCTCCCCCGGCTAAAATATAGCATTTACGTTCGTAAAAAAGATGTCCTTAACGACGTGACTTTTTTTGGTGCACATTAGAAATGTCAATTTCGAAAATCATTATACATAACTTTTTTCTATGGAAGTGATGAAATATATGTGAGCAAAACATGTACGCTATATGAATACGCAACATGTATGTCGTAAATCTCTTTATTATCAATTTCTTTTTGATTTTTAGATGAATACGCAACATGTATGTCGTAAGATATTTTAACAAAAAGTATAATCTTGTAAATTGCTACTGTTATACTTAGAAGCCTAAATCCTTAAGTTTTGCCGACACTTATATTCATTTGTTTTCTTAATCCAAATATAAAATAGATTCCTTAATCCAAATATTCATTTGTTTTCTTAGTCCAAAATCAAATATAAAATAGATGTGATTCCTTATTTAACAAGACGACCCATAAATCATTTTAAAGGAATCAAAGTGAAAGCTAAAACACAGTGGGTAATATAAATTATGTATCTCATTTTCCATTTTCTCTGACTTATTTTTTTTGGATCCCACAGAAAGAAATATGATGATGGGACGTAAATAAAGGAGAGAAACTACAATATTACGAATAATCAAATCCAACTTGTTGCTTGTGCTTGTGACTTGTGACTGTACATAAAAGTCTTCCTCTTTCTCTGTCTCTCTTCTCTCCCTCAGGCACACGACCTACGCGCACACACACACACACTCGCAAACAAAATCAAGAACCCTAATATCTAAACAACGTCCTGAATTAGGATCACAGATGGAGGGAGAACCCGCAGCGAAGGCAGCCGTGAGTTCCTCCTCCTCCCCAAGCCGCTACGAGTCGCAGAAGAGACGAGACTGGAACACTTTCCTTCAGTATCTAAAGAACCACAAGCCACCTCTGAGCCTGTCTCGTTGCAGTGGCGCACACGTCATTGAGTTCCTTAAGTACCTCGACCAGTTTGGTAAGACCAAAGTCCACGTCGTGGCTTGTCCCTTCTTCGGAGAGCCTAACCCACCGGCTCAGTGCACTTGCCCTCTAAGGCAAGCCTGGGGAAGCCTCGACGCTCTCATCGGTCGTCTCAGGGCTGCGTTCGAGGAAATCGGCGGTGGTCTTCCCGAGGCAAACCCTTTCGCTGCGAAGGCCGTTAGGATATATCTCAAGGAAGTCCGTGAAACTCAGGCTAAGGCTCGAGGGATTCCCTACGACAAGAAAAAACGGAAACGGCCTCCTGCAGCCGCGGCAACTCACACCGTCAGTGATGTAGACGACGCCGGAGGAAGTGGCGGTGCTGCTTTGGTCGTTACCGCTGCAACTACGGTATAACTGGGCGATTCGGCAAAATTCCACATACCTAATGCTAAGTATAAGAGAAACTATGGTATATAATATATATATTCCTTGAGTTCTTTAATTTCTAAATTCCTACTTATAAATTACATATTTTGTTTTATTTGATGATTTGAGATGTAAATTGCAATTGTATAGATGGAAAAAGACGATCGCCTAATATTAATAAGATCTTATTATGTTTTAGTTATTTAGAATGATCACTTATTTTCACCGTGATTGATTGATCGGTACGAAAGTGTATAATTGTGATGTGTGCACCTGCGAAGTCTCGGGTCTCACGTGACTAGTGGTTTCTCTCACAAAGTCACAAATCTTCTTCTCACAAGTCATAAATCTTCAGGTGCTTTCTTTTTAAAGCTTTAATGATGATGATGATCATCTTCTTACTCGCTTTATTTTATTTTCTTCTTTACAAATTCAACGACGACTCGAAAATATTTGAGTTCCCTTCAATTGTTTCGATTCAGAAAACTAATTACATTTGATAGGCATAGAAACTAATGTGGTGGACTACTGTTTTAACAGTTTTCATGGAATTTACATGAGAAATAAAAGATTAGGTACATTAATATCTAGCCTATACACGTTATACTACTTGTCAATAGAAACATGTGATAACAAAAGAGGAATAATGGTAAAAGCTCAAGATCCATTTATCTTAGAAATAGCAAAAATATAAAATATTAGTGGGTGGTCTTGATTAAATATATAAGTTAAAATTTGAAAAGGACTAGTGGCCAACCTAACATTAATTCTCTTGGTAACCAATATACAAATATCATTTCATAAATCTCAAACTCTAATGCACTTTCTTAACACAAAAAATAACAGTTAGCTAATTATATAACTATATGAATATAGTAGATTAAACGTGATCTTTCAAATCCAGGGCTATTGCCTTTGGAACTTGCAGGCTAGTAAGATGGTAGGCTGAAATCCTGACCATGCATGTTGAAATTTACCATTCGTTTGCCAAAAAAGAGAGAGATTATTTTGAAAATTATTATATATAGTTGATTAAAATTATAATAGAAAATAAGAAAACTATATAATCTTTTTGCTAGAAATAAAAACTATTTAAATTCAACAAACATCATAGAATAGAAAGATAATGCTGTATTTCGCCCAGAAGAGAAAAAAAAGGAAAAAAAATGCTCTGCTAAAATATTAAAATGAGTAGACTGATCAATTGAGTAGAGTGGAATTAATAAACTGAAACAAATAAAAAAATGAGAAGACTGGTCAACTGTGCGAGGAAAAAAAAACACACACACATCTCACGTGTGTATTTGGAAATAGAAGAACAAAAAAAGAAACGTCGACAGCAGGATTCGAACCTGCGCGGGCAAAGCCCAATTGATTTCGAGTCAATCTCCTTAACCGCTCGGACATATCGAAAATTTGTTTTATTGACAACACGAAATTAATATAGAGATTAACAATTCTTAAAACAGCGACAATCGAAAGAGCCAGTACCCTTCCTCATGTTTTAAGAAACTCAGAGCTGATCTATTCACACACGATAATAAAATTAGCTGGATCACCGTAAGGTCCATAACCATGTCTAGCTTATTTATTATAAATTGCAAATTCTTATATCATATGACATGATTCTGGTGGTGCCTCCAGATTTTGTTCATTGCTCAATTAAGCAGAAGAGTTAAGAGATAAATCCTTTGCTTTTAAGACTCTCCACACCTTCCTTGATGATTTCGTCCATGCAACTGAACTCTAACCCCAGTCCCATCAGCTTCGTTGCTGCGTTCTTGGCTCGGAGTAAACTCGGTTGAGTCTCTCTCGGTAACCTAAGACAGGGTTTCCAATGCAGGTTACTGAAAGCTATGTGTAATAAAATATAACGAGTGTTTGAAAAGAGAGTTTGTGACTTTACTTGGGGACATTGTAATTGGGATAGAGGTCAGCTACTTTAGCTACAAAATCACCGTAGTGAGAGATGGCCTCGACGCACAGGTGCCTTCCTTTTGCAGATGGGTTCTCGTAGACAAGAATATGGGCTAACGCCACGTCCTTGAAATGCACCGACCCCATGAAGAAGTTCTCGTATGTCTCTGTGCACCCTGTGGTGCACGATGCATCATCATTGAGAAAGAGACTTTTGTCACTCAGACACACAATTCATATACATTGGTTGGGGTAAAACTAAAGAGGATACCCTGAAGAAGGCGTAGAAGCATGAGCATGCTAGCGTTGAGCGATGGGGGAATGACAGGGCCCATGACGGTGCCTGGATTCACCACAACAATATCCAATCCTTTCTCCTCTGCAAACTCCCAAGCTGCCTTCTCCGCAAGCGTCTTCGACAGTGGATACCACAACTACCCAACCAACACAAGAACCCACACTCATTTCAAAGAAACTTATATAATCTATAAGATTAATCAAGAAGAAGATTGGATCAAAAGTAAAAATCAAGAAGAAGTAAATTAGTAGATCTTGATTAGAGAGACATACTCCATTTTGTTTGCAGTAGTCTTGGTCAGCCCAACATTCCTCGTTCTTGATATTATCGGCAGGCCAGTTGGGGCTTGGGGTTATCGCCGATATGGATGACGTCACCACAACCCTCCTAACGCCGGCTTCTTTCGCCGCGGTCAGTACATTTATGGTTCCCTTAACCGCCGGGTCAAGTAGTTGCTTCTGTGAACATACACATATGAAGTGAACTATAATCATCGGTCCATTTAAAGCAAAGATTTGGGGAGTGGGTATAGAACCTGGGGATCTTGGACTTCGTCGACGATACAGGGCGATGCAAGGTGGAACACACCGGAACATCCGTTGACGGCGGCGGAAACGGTGTCGTATTGCAGGAGATCCATCTCGAAGAGATGGAGGCGCGTGGCTGCACCTTCGAGGGCTTCCAGATGTTTCGTCTCTTTCTCATCCTCTGCAGCAGAAATTTAGCAAAATTCATGGCAATTAGGATTTAGGAGGAGATACGGTTACCCGAGGCGTAATCGACGAGAAAAGTAATAAAGATTACGGAGATTTTTCACGGTGGCGTGGACGGCGTAGCCGCGTTGTAGGAGCAGATGAACGAGCCACGAGCCGATGCAGCCACTGCCGCCGGTGACGCAGACTACTTCTCGTTGCGTCGACATTGATGATTTTGATTGATTAGAGCTCTCTCTCTCAGTTTCAGACTATTTCTCTTTCAGACACACACACTCTCTCTCTCTTCGGCTGTCTGAAACTCGAGTGCCACGTGGCCAGAAGGAATTACGTGAGATAATTCGTTTATGGTGAGATTAATGGCACTGAGTGCTGATGCAATGTAAAGCCCAATAGTAAAATGTAAAGCCCAATGTTTAAACCTTCACGCCATTTTGGTAGATAAATAACAGAAGTGGGCTCAATCATAAAACGGCACGTAGTCCTGTTTTTTTTTATTTTTTATAACATGGAACTTCTTGGCCCGACATTATCGCCAGTCGAGGAGCTTCACTGAATTGATGGATCGTCGGCTGTTTCTCCTCCTCCTCGCCGTCACGGCGGAGTTGAGCCTGACGAGATTCACCGTCGGAGCGGTCGGCGTGAACTGGGGGACGGATGCTTCGCACCCTCTTCCGCCTTCTAAGGTTGTAGAGCTTCTGAAATCCAACGGCATTGCCAAGGTGAAGCTCTTCGATGCTGACCCAAAAGTTCTCCGAGCTCTCTCTGGTACCAATATTGGTGTCACTGTCGGAATCCCTAATTCAATGATTAAGAGCTTGAATGCATCCATAAAGGTAGCAGAGAGCTGGGTCCATGACAATGTCACTCGTTACTTCGACGGCGGAAACAGAGTTCGAATCGAGTATCTTCTTTCTCCTCCTCTTCCGCTTTTCAAAATAGCTTACCCTTTTTTTTTTTTGTTTCTTCGCAAGTATATATATATCTCATATCTCTACATTTTGGGTCCTCAAGCTAGAAATATCCTTTTTAGACCAATTTCTTGCTATATAGAGTTTTTCTTTCCACGATTATGCTTTGTGTCTTCTGGTCTTTCCTCAAAGTTGGTAATCGTTAAGCTTCATTTCGTCGTGAAACGATACTGTAGAAAAACTTTGTAGCAGAAGGGACAGGAAACGGATAAATCCTTTAGTTCAATGTTTGGTTGGTTTGACAAGAACATATGCTTGATTCTCCTCTTCTAGTCTACATTTTAGTTTTAGCAGAGAGAATTTACAGGCAGCTGCACAAAAGAGGAATGCTTTCCTCATAATGTTTTTGAATCTCAAATTCTGTTATTTTCAATGACAGTCTTGGTGCGTGTGAACATATAAATTGCTCAGTTATTTTCAAATTATGTTATTTTCAATATAGAAATTGCTCGGTCGGATTTGTTTCAATGCCGATCTTCTTATTGTGAACATATAAGGATGGTTCCTCACTTGGATTGGTTTGCAGGTACGTAGCAGTTGGAGATGAGCCATTTCTCCTGAGCTATGGCAATCAGTATAGGCCTTTTGTCATTGGAGCAGCTATGAACATCCAAAATGCTTTAGCTAAGGCGAGCTTGGCAAGTGAAGTGAAGGTCGTAGTCCCCACCAGCTTTGACTCCTTTCTCTCTGAATCCCTTCGACCTTCTTCAGGACACTTCAGGGCTGACCTCAACAAGACAATGATCGAACTCCTCTCCTTTCTTACAAAGCATCACTCTCCCTTCTTTGTGACAATCTCTCCTTTTCTAAGCTTTCACCAGAACAAGAACATCTCCCTCGACTTTAGCCTCTTCAAAGAAACAGCAAAAGCTCACAAAGACGGGCGTAAAGCCTACAGAAACAGCTTTGATCTGAGCTATGACACTCTTGTCTCGGCATTGTCCAGTATTGGGTTCCCGGAGATGGATATCGTCGTGTCAAAGATCGGTTGGCCTACAGATGGAGCAGCCAATGCCACATCACCGACTGCTGAGGCGTTCTTGAAAGGACTGATGGGTCGCTTGGAGAAAAAGACGGGTTCCCTGCCGCGCCCACCGGTTGAGACCTACATTGAAAGCCTCTTGGACGAAGATCAGAGAGACGTATCTTCTGGGAACTTTGAGAGGCACTGGGGAGTCTTCACATTCGATGGTCAAGCCAAATACAGTTTCAGTTTCAACCATAACCCAAAGAAACTGGTAAACGCGCAGAACGTTCAGTACCTTCCTCCCAAGTGGTGTGTGGTGAACAATAACAGGGACTTGTCAAACGCTTCGGCGAAAGCGTTAGAGGCATGCGCTGTCTCGGACTGCACCTCCATACTTCCCGGTGGGTCGTGTTCAGGCATCGGATGGCCAGGCAACGTGTCATACGCGTTCAATAGCTTGTATCAGCAAGATGATCACAGGGGAGAAAGCTGTGACTTTGGTGGGCTTGGTTTGTTCACTACCGTTGATCCTTCTGAGGATAATTGCAGGTTCTGGATTCAACTTGACACTTCTCATTCATCTTCTCACATAACAATTTTCTTTCAGAGTTGGTCTCTCCTCTTATTCTTCTTACTGTCTGTAATCAATTGAAAATTGTAGTTGTAGTTACACAAAGTTTTTGATTTTGCCTCTCCTTGAGGATTTGATGTACGTGTACCAACGAACTTCTCCAGTCCTCAAATTCCCCCCACATTGAGACTGTTATTGGGCTGGGTTTCTTCAATGGGCCTTGACGATGGCGCGTTTTTGTATGATAGAAAAGCAAACAAACCGGTCGGTAAAGATAAGATTTTAAGAATTTAAGTTGAATGCAGTTAAAAGAATATACGTTTATTCGCTGTCTCTTATACACATCTAGATGTGTATAAGAGACAGCTTCAAGGGATTCCAGATGTTTCGTCTCTTTCTCATCCTCTGCAGCAGAAGTTTAGCAAAATTCATGGCAATTAGGATTTAGGAGGAGATACGGTTACCGGAGGCGTAATCGACGAGAAAAGTAATAAAGATTACGGAGATTTTTCACGGTGGCGTGGACGGCGTAGCCGCGTTGTAGGAGCAGATGGACGAGCCACGAGCCGATGCAGCCACTGCCGCCGGTGACGCAGACTACTTCTCGTTCCGTCGACATTGATGATTTTGATTGATTAGAGCTCTCTCTCTCTCTCAGTTTCAGACTATTTCTCTTTCAGACACACACACACTCTCTCTCTTCGGCTGTCTGAAACTTGAATGCCACGTGGCCAGAAGGAATTTCGTGAGATAATTCGTTTATGGTGAAGATTAATGGCGCTGAGTGCTGATGCAATGTAAAGCCCAATAGTAAAATGTAAAGCCCAATGTTTAAACCTTCACGCCATTTTGGTAGATAAATAACAGAAGTGGGCTCAATCATAAAACGGCACGTAGTCCTGTTTTTTTTTATTTTTTATAACATGGAACTTCTTGGCCCGACATTATCGCCAGTCGAGGAGCTTCACTGAATTGATGGATCGTCGGCTGTTTCTCCTCCTCCTCGCCGTCACGGCGGAGTTGAGCCTGACGAGATTCACCGTCGGAGCGNCGATAGTGGTAGGAGCTATGAGAGTAGTAGATATGATGGTGGCAGTAGGAGCAGTGGAGGTGGAGGAGGCTCTTATGGTAGTAATAATCAACATAGGGACAATGGTTCATATGGTCAGGCTCCTCCTACACCTCCTGCTGCAGCGATTCCATCCTATGATGGTTCTGGCAGCTACCCTCCACCCTCGGGGTATGGAATGGAAGCAGTTCCCCCTCCTTCAAGCTATGCTGGTGGTCCGCCGTCATATGGTGGTCCCGCAGGGGGTTATGGCGGTGGTGATGCACCGAGCACTGGTGGTCGGGGTGGTAGAGGTGGTGGCTATGATGGTGGTAGTGCTCCTCGACGCCAGGAATCTAGTTATGGAGATTCAGCTGCCGCCGAGAAAGTCAAGCAGTGCGATGCGGATTGTGGTGATACTTGTGATAATACCAGAATATACATCTCTAATTTGCCTCCGGATGTGACCACTGATGAACTCAAGGATCTCTTTGGTGGCATTGGCCAGGTAATAACACTGGTCTCTTTAATTCTGCTGTGTTTTTTACTTTTTGGGAATAAGCTCAAGGATTCTTGTTTCTGTATTTGTTTATTGGTGTGCTGATTGGGAGTGTACTTCCTGTTGGATCTATAATAGGTTGGAAGAATTAAGCAGAAGCGGGGTTACAAAGATCAGTGGCCCTATAACATCAAGATATACACTGATGAGAAGGGAAAAAATAAAGGTGACGCCTGTCTGGCTTATGAAGATCCTAGCGCCGCACACTCCGCAGGCGGCTTTTTCAACAGTATGTACTATTGAACTGTTGCCTAGTATATGGAATCACTTATTAGCTCTCTCTAATGAACGATGGTGAATTCTTTTGCAGATTATGAAATGAGGGGGAACAAGATCAATGTAGTGATGGCAGAGAAGTCTGCACCCCGTCCTCCTGCCTTTGACCAGAGGTACTGTCCTGATTCTCTATCGCTTTCTTTTTTCGTGACCATTTAGCTGCCATCACTAGCACTCCATCTTATAGGTTTATGTCCTCTAGGTTTTTTAGGATTTAAGCTGTATAATTTTGGTTGGATTTTTTTGTGTGTGTGGCTATGCTGGCTTTATGTTACTCGTCTCTAAAAACTGTATGGGCCCTTGTTTCCTTCTCGGGACCTACTTGGTACACTGGTACAGAGTTCTTTATGCCATCAAACTTTGCCTTAGGTCTATGTTTTTTCCAAAGGAATTATTTACGTAGTTAAAAAAATCTTGTAACTTCAAGCTGTGGCTGCGTTTGGTTTGTGTAAAGGGATTCATTTGTTCATGCTTAATTCCCCATATAAGTTGCTTCTTCAGTTGGTCTTCCATGCTTTTATAAGACTCACCTTGTTGTGTTTGAGTCACTTAATCTTCAGCAGTAATTTGATTTTAGTTAGTTGGTAACAATGTGGTCCTTGCAAAACTTGTGGATGGTGCAGAGGCGGCGGTGGTAGAGGAGGAGGGGGTGGCTATGGTGGTGGTGGTGGGGGAGACAGAAGAAGAGATAACTATGGTTCAGGGCCAGACAGAAACTACCATGGGGGAAACCGGTCTCGTCCATATTGAGAGAAAGAGAGGAATCAATGAATCAGCTGTTATGTGTTCTAAGAGTTTTTGTGTGTTGAGGGGGGGAAATTTTAGTAAAATGTTGCGTTGATGGTGGAAAATGTTCTATGAATCATCGTATTGGGGATACCAAAAAAAAAAGAGGTAGGTTTTTTTTTCACTTTGAGCTTGAGCAAAACTGTCCCTTTTTTTCTCCTTACTCTCTCCTTGTCTTGTTTTGTTCTGTTTCTTTGGGGATCTATTATTTATGCATGTGTGCTTCGTGTTTTTTTTTTCACAATGTGAAATTTTTGTTTTGTTTTATAGAAGGAAGTGGATATTTAACTCCAAAATGCATTGCTAATTGGTGGATAAGGTAGGGTACTCATGATGATTTCAGGTGAGTGCATTCATCTATCTTACTTGTTTAACTTCCCCTTTCTACAGCAGAAACTGCTTCTCTTCCTTCTGTTTGACTCTGTTCTGCACAAACAAACCAGTCATATGTTTCATCTTGTAATATACACTCATTTTGGGCAAACACACTATACCCTATACATTCATTCGCTCTAGAGTTATTATTATAGTCATCTTATCTTTTATGGCAAACATCTGTGCCCATGAGAAACGGCAGGAGTGGGGGTCGGCTAGGCACTTGTGCTTGATCTGTGGACCTTGAAGTACGCAGTGAAATTTTAAAGACCAACTTGATGATTTTAGTGCTATTTTAGGTCCGGGTATTATAAGACCTTTTGAGGCTATAGCTAGTTCATGAGCACTACAAAAGAGTAGCGTTTTTTAGGATCGTCCAAGTTAGTTTTTTTTTAAAATGGGGATTTCCATAAATTTTAACTTTACTTGTAAGGCTCACTCCAAAGATCATTTGTTTATATTCCTAATTATTTGTATTCGAGTGTTATTGTGTGAATATAATAGGGTTTTAAGAGAGATATCAAACGATTTTTTGACGTTTGACGTCTGCACAACCTTTAAGTTTGGATTTAAATATGAACAAAGAAATGCACTGATGCCGAAATTTCCTTAGTTAATAAGTATGATGGATTCAAGAGCCAACAATTTTGGAATCCTAGTCATGGATTTCGTGGTTTACTTCTTCAATTCGACATGGATCCCTCTTTTGAACGGTGTATGTTCAACGGTTCAATGGCTGGCTGGCTGGCTTCATCTATACTACCACCACATGTCGATGTTACATTCTCTCACATAAACACAGTTTGGGTACACAATCGAATGTTACACTGCAGAGCTGTGGACTATTGTAATTAAGAATCAGTACAATTTTTACAAACCTTAAACCTGTAACAATATAATTCTTACTACAAGTGGATGACTTTTTAAATGTGTAAAATCCAAATTTTTGTAAGACCAAAATCCAAGTTAAAAAGCTGGCTTTACAAGTTAAATTCATATGTGTAAGACCAATCGAATGGACGACTTTTTAAATGTGTAAAAATTACCAATCATGCGTTCTTTAGATCAAACTGGCTTTACAAATTAAAATCCAAAATTTCTGTAAGACCAAACCTGTGATTTACACAGTAGATTGGTAAACTTTTACACATTTAAATAGTAGTCACAGGTTGGTCATTAACATACGATTTGAATTTTAGTCATTTACATAACATCTGAATAAAAAAAATTCTCAATAAGTCTGATTTATTCGTTCTCTTTGAACAAAAAAAAAATTATACGTAATTACACACAAATAAAATAGTAAACCTTACCCCCATTACCACCTCTTTAACACATGCTCAACGAAGCTGGGAACGAATGAAGCTGGACATACATACACATAAAAGCAAGAAGAAGCCATGGAACTCAGGATGGATAGCGCCAAAAAGACATACAAACATATAGTATTGGTGAGACATGGCGCTATCCCTCCTGAGCTTTATAGCTATTTCTCTACTACTCCTAGAAATTTTCATGCGTATGCATCTTCCTCTACATATACATTTTTATGTTGGGTATATAAATATATATATGTAGTGTTAAGTACTTATGTGTATGTTAGAGGAGCTTGACGAGCTTGAATCACACATTGCTGTATTTATAGTCTGAAGTGAGACCCCAATAGTGTACCATTACCATTTTTTATATATAATATTCAGCACTTTAATGCATTCCCATAACCATAATAAATTGTATATTTTTTCTTTTAAGAAATAGGAACTTGAGAGAATAATGCATATATATAACTCTTATTTATTGGGCGAATGGTGGAGAGCGTATACGATACCGAGTTTTGGTAAAAAGTTTTACTTTCTCCACGGCGCAAACTCAGCACGGCCACAAGTCTCCGGTTAGACAAGACACTGAGATTAAAGGAAACGCCAAAACCATAATATATATATGAAATAAATGTTTAATGCTTAATGAAGA
Organism: Alliaria petiolata; assembly: GCA_020283515.1. Classification (NCBI taxonomy): domain Eukaryota; kingdom Viridiplantae; phylum Streptophyta; class Magnoliopsida; order Brassicales; family Brassicaceae; genus Alliaria; species Alliaria petiolata. Next base: position 288,540,455 of record JAHZTW010000001.1, read on the forward strand.
TGTAGAAAAATAAAAGGATAAATGAAATAATTGAGTATGTGGAAGAACGCAAAAAGCGGTGATGCATTCAATATTGGATGTAGCCATGTAGGTGGCTCTCCGGTCGACCAAAAAAAAAAAAGGTGGCTTTCCCATTTCTCTTTAGTTTTAAAAATATGTTTTATGACAATTTTGAGTAATGTTATAATTTACACCTTACAAGAAATAGAGTTATGTCCAAAAAGGAACAAAATTATCTCTCCAATTCATTATCCCTCCGTTTCCTTCAGATTCGTTTTTTCAGATTTTTCTTGTTTTATCAAAACTGGTTTTTTTATTTAATAAATCTTTTTTATGTACTCTACATAATTTACGGTCAATGAAAGTGACTTTTTTATAAATAAAAAAAAAATATTGAAGGAGGATATTTTAAAATTGAATTACTATAGGTTTGTATTATTGTGAAGTGTTTTACTGTGGAAAAAGGTGCATGTATATAACTATTAGGAAAATTAATATATGCATGGGAGTTTGTATTAGCCAGCTACCACGGCCGTACCTTGCACGTTCCGGTCCCTTGCTTCTAAATTCATCCATCAATAATGGAGAACAGGAGAAGGAACACATTTATTGCAGAAAGGAGTGTATGGGGTCGCATAATTTAAGGGATAAAGTGACACTATCCGACATATTTAGGCTCTAAATGGAAAACATAAAATATAATTAATGAACTAAAGCTAAATTGATATGATAAATGAAATATAAAAATAACTGAATATATATATAAGTGTATCTGATTCATTTATCTACAAATTTAAACAGCAGAGAAATATTTTGCTATTTTGTGTGTGTGTGTGTGGAATGAAATGAGTGATCATTGCATTTCATTCGATGCAAATAATGTAATTTCAGCAAAAATATTTATGAATGATTTTACAACATTTTATCCCTCAAATATGACATTTATTTGCACCCTTGACCTCACTCTCACATGTGATTCCTACATTACAGTTTTAGGAATCACATGTAAAAATGAGAAACTTAACACTGTAAAAATAGTAACCAAGCGAGGAAACTCGGTGGTATAATCTAGTTATTCCCTGCATTTCAGTTTTAGTGTCTCATTTTTCTCCCTGCATTTCATGTATATGTAAGAGAAATTAATCTAAAGAGTATTAAAATGATTCTGTTAAAGAAAAAAAAGAGCGTAAATGGCTCTTAAAAACATGTGTACGAAAACGACTCCAAAAGGTGCAATTTCGATGAATTCTTTAATTATGCGTTTTTCAAGAAGAGATGCATGAGAGAGATTGACTGTGATTAGTTTCAAAGTGAAAAACTCATAATGAAAGAGATAAAAATGAAGAGTAATTAAAAACTAAAATTGTTCCCAAAATGACGCACGTCCACATCTATTGAAAAAAATAAGAAGAAGAAAACATCAATTTTTGGATCTACCGTCTTTTCTCTCTCTCTCTCTCTCTCTCTCTCTCTATCGATGATCATTATCGTTTTGCTTTATGTAAAACAAATCCTGATTTGAGAGAATAGTTTGCATGGTTAGGTATTTCCCCAGCAATGATCATAGTGGCTTGCCAACCCACTTTGGGTTCTCGCCGGGGAACCCAAACGTCGCCGGTGAGATCATTGCTCCAGTCTTTTCATCGAGACTTCCAGTGGTTTGCCGGCAGATCCACAGTAAGCAGCCGTTCGGAATGTTCAGAGGCGAAAATGCGATGAATTACGCATTTTCCACCTTTTTGCTCGAAGCGGTTGTCATCATTTTCTTCATCAAAACCTTTTGTTTCCTCCTCAGGCCTCTACGTCAACCTCGTATCGTCTGCGAGATTCTTGTTCGTCATTGATCTTACGCTCATTTGTTTCTTATATAGTTAAATCAATAAAATCTTGATATTTGTGAATATTGAAAAAGAAAAAGAAAAATATGGTTTTGTGTGGTGTTTGAATAGGGTGGAATGATGGTAGGACCGTCGATCCTTGGAGGAAGCCGGAACTTCAATTACAACTTGTTCCCGCCGATTGCGAATTACTTATGTGCAAACTTGGGACTGATGGGATTCTTTTACTTCTTCTTCCTCACGGCGGCCAAGACGGACGTTGCGGCCATCGCAAAGGCGCCAAGAAAGCACAAGTACATCGCTATCATCGGCGTTATAATCCCGATGTTCTGCGTGTGGGGCACGGGGATGGCCATGCGAGTCCTAATGGAGAAAAACATGCAGAAGATTTCTTCCATCGGAGGGTTTGCGTTTTCATTGGCTTTCAGTTCTTTCCCTGTAATCTACACCATTTTAAGAGACATGAACCTTCTCAACTCGGAGGTGGGCAAGTTCGCCATGTCGGTGGCTCTCCTTGGAGATATGGCAGCGCTTGTTGTTCTTCTTGTGTTCGAGGCCATGATGCAAGAAGACACTGGAGGATCCATGGCCGCATTATGGTACTTTGTCTCCGGGGTCATCCTCACAGCTTTTATGGTTTTGGTTGTGAGACGAGGCTTTAAGTGGGTGGTCGCCCAAACGCCAGAGGGAAAACTCGTGTACCAAAACTACATCGTCATGATTCTCATGGGTGTCCTTGTCGCTTGTTTCCTCACGGACATGCTCGGTTTGTCTATAGGCGTGGGGCCCATCTGGCTAGGGTTGCTTGTCCCTCATGGTCCTCCGTTGGGTTCGACGTTGGCTGTTCGGAGCGAGACCTTCATCCTTGAGTTCTTGATGCCTTTCACCTTCGGTTTGGTGGGACTCAACACCAATGTGCACTTACTTAACGACGAGAATTGGCTCCAACAACTCTCTCCTCTCTTCTACATGTTCATTGTTGGCCTCATCACAAAGTTTATCTCCATCGTTGCCGCTGCTCTCTTCTTCAAAGTCCCCACCAGAGACAGTCTCACGCTTGGCCTCATGATGAACTTAAAAGGCCAGATCGATATTTTGCTCTACTTGCATTGGATCGACAAACGTATGATCGGTTTACCCGGTTTCACTCTCTTGCTTTTGCATACGCTTGTGGTTACGGCTGTATCAACACCGCTCATCAGCTTCCTCTACGATCCAAATCGCCCTTACAGGATCAGCAAGCACCGCACAATCCAGCACACTTCATCGTCCACTGAGATGGGTCTAGTTCTTGCCGTCTCCGACCACGAAGCCATGGCTGGTTTGATCCCTTTCCTCGACTTCGCCTATCCCACTTTAAGTAGCCCCTTTTCTATATACGCCGTCCAGCTGGTGGAACTGATGGGGCGAGCCACGCCGTTGTTTATTGATCACGAGGAGCAAAGGGAGAACGAGGAGGAGGAAGACGATGAGGAGGAAGAAGAAAAGCCTGGACGTACCTGGAGCGGGCGAGTTGACCAGGTGCAGAGCGCCTTTAGGCTGTACCAGGAGAAAAGAGACTCGTGTGTGACGCTGCGTGCCTATACTGCCCATGCTCCAAAGCGTCTCATGTACCAAGACATCTGCGAGCTGGCCTTAGTCAGGAAAACAGCTTTCATTCTCTTACCTTATCAGCAGGAGCGTCTTGAGGACAATGCACCTACCGAGTTACGTGACTCTGGCATGCTATCTGTGAACGCCGACGTCTTGGCACACACACCTTGCTCTGTCTGTATCTACTATGACAAGGGACGGCTTAGAAGCGCTGTGGTTCGGTCCTCGGTTGACCAGCAACATTCAAACCACTCGAGCCGCATGAGGCAAGAAACATACCGTTTCGTTGTTCTGTTCCTAGGAGGAGCTGATAACAGAGAAGCTCTGCATCTGGCCGATAGGATGACGACGAACCCGGATATAAATATGACGGTGATCAGGTTCTTGTCTTACAACCACGAAGGAGAGGACGAGAGGGAGAAGAAGCTGGACGATGGGGTGGTGACGTGGTTCTGGGTCAAGAACGAAGGCAAGGATAGGGTTAGTTACAAGGAGATTGTGGTCAAGAACGGTGCGGAGACTCTGGCTGCGATCCAAGCCATGAACGTCAACGACTACGATCTGTGGATAACCGGGAGGAGAGAAGGGATCAACCCTAAGATTCTTGAAGGGTTGTCCACGTGGAGCGAGGACCACCAGCTTGGAGTCATCGGAGACACCGTGGCTGGGAGCGTCTTTGCCTCAGAGGGGTCAGTGTTGGTGGTGCAGCAACAGGTGAGGAATCAGAAGGGTGGTGATGGTTTCTTGAACGGCAAGTTTGATTACAAGAGTTTAGTGTCTCTCTGGTCGTGTCATAATTGATTAATTAGTACGATTTCTTCATTGATTAGGCTTTTTTTTCTTTCTTTTTTTTTCTTTTTTGTTCAACGATTAGGCTTCTTTTAATTCGATTAACTCCGAGTTGTACAAATTCATGTACGAGAGAACTAATAAATTCCAATGTAGAAGTAGCTTTAATAGGTGATTACGTTTCTTTCTTGCATCCTAAAAATTAAAAAATGAAGAATAGCAAGGCTTAGTTAATTGCTAAGGTAAAAGGCCCAATGGGCCATTAGTAGATCTGACTATGTGTGAGAAATAAATACATAACACCTAAAAGAGTTACCGCCGTCGATTGCACACGATTACGCCGGATTCCATTCTACCGTCGCTGTGCGCTTCCATCGTCGCCGGTAATCTGATTAATTTCTGCGATGGAAGAAGAGATTTCGAATCGCCGAGTGTCGAGCCGGACTCGTAAGGTCGCTTCGAAGATGGCAGCGGCTCTTACGAGCACCGACAATCGAACTCAGGTGTGTGTGTTGATTTCGAAATCACTTTTATGATTTTGTGTAGGAAAACTTCAATCGTCTTATTGGAATGGTTAATTCTAGGCCGCTGTAGCTCGGCTGGAGGCTTTAGAGAATGACAATGGGGCCATCGAGGTGTTAGATATGAACGATGACGAAGAAGCCTCTATGGACGAAGACGATGATCTCGGTGAATAACTCTTATTTACATTGACGAATATATATATCTCTGTGATGTGCAGTTCAAGTTTAATCATGTTTTTGGTTGTTGCAGGATACGCACAGAAGAAGCGTAAAACTCGACAAGCGAAAGCTTTGGAGGCTCGTAAAGCTCCTAAATCCTTCATCGAGCTCTTGCAGGAGGTAATTAAATTAGCTCTTTGTTATTACTTCTGCGACCAAGCTTCAGCCATTAAGAGTTTCTAACAGCAGACAAGAATAATCAAATCTCTTTTAGGCAAATCTGGAATCTTTACCGTCGCATGTGCCGACCTACTTGAAAGCAGCCGTTGGACCTCCGAGTTCGTCTTCTCGTCGCCATTTCTGCACGGTTTGTGGATACATTGCAGGCTACAATTGCTGCTTATGCGGGATGCGCTTTTGTTCCATTCGTTGCCAAAACATTCACAAGGACACTCGTTGTCAGAAGTTTGTTGCATAGGGAAAGAGTAGAATAAATGTAAAACATTTTTCAAAAAAAATGTACTGAAACATCAAATCTCTCTGTTTCTGTCATGAATGTGTTTCTCTCAAATTGAAATAGCCAAGAAAAAAAAAGCAGCGACGGTTCTCTAAAAGTGTTCTTATGATTAGAGATCAAACATGGGACATCTGCTGTTTGAGCGTTTCCAGTAGCTTTCTCTTAGATTCACAGATCTGGAGAAACTCATGGAGGAGACTCTGTTGCGCCATGATTGTTTTACGTGCTGTATCTGCCGTGCTCCATGATTTCAGTGCTTCAAAGATGCGAGTTCCAACCTCTGACTCTTCGCTGGATGCGATTAAACTCTCTAGAACCCCAAGAACCTGTCCCGGTCCTCCTGCGTCTTCATTTCTCTTCAGAGTTGACAGAAATTTCTCCACTTGATCATTTTCTGGGTTGTTCATTTGATTCAGTAGCCAGTTAGAAACTTCTTGTACTGTGCTGCATAAGGACTGTATATAATCTTTGATTGCCTGAGACATGGGGGAAGAAGGTAATTGATCTGAATGTTGCGTTTTCTTCTTCTTTTTCCCAGATGGGAGTGACGAGCGGGTGCAGGCCTGAATCATAAGGCTGTGCCACGCCAACGGTTCAGTGATGATCTGAACCAAGACCTGGACATCAGAATAGCAAGAAGCCATTTCTGACGATCCCATTGATCTGATTCTGTCCAGAATAAGCCTCTCAAATAACGAGTTCAACACATGCCAATGCTCGTGGGAACTCAGGCTCCAAGCATTCCAAAACACCGCAAAATTCAACCAGTCAACCAAATCTGAACCGAGGCTCTGCAGAGATGTTCCCACAAGGTTAAGAACAGTAAGACCAGTTGCCATGAGTGCAGGTGGAAGGAGAAAGGAGTAGAAAAGCTAACCTCGGAAGTCCTTGCACCCTGTGAGATCTCTGTGATCATATCTACAGCGTCACTGAGAGAACATCCCAGCATTTTTGTGTACTCCTCCAGCAAAAGCTTCAGTTCTTCTCAGATTTTGAGGTCACCTCCAGCCCCATTGGTTTCAACACTCTCCTTTAATGCCGTTGACGAACGCTGAATAGAGAGATATATCATCCGAGGTAGAAGGGATTTTCTCTGGATGGCTCGTTTCATGTTCTCTTCACGATCTTTCTTCTATACGCAGCCAACATGTACAAACAGCGTTAGATTGTATTGGTCCCCAAGAAAATATGTATTAATATAAGAAGACGTACCACATTCTCTTTGGGACAGTAAGAAATTTCTTCAAACGGACCTACACATGTTTATTGATATTAAGAAAAAGACCACAATCATACACAACTACTAATGCGAAGGTTAAAACTGACCTAGTAGATAGTTTTTCTCAGGATAAGGTGTCCACCATGGTCGTGTTTGCATATCTTCATTGAACCTCAGTGTCTTGGATCCAATTTCGTTCGAGAGGTCCACAAGTTGAACTCCAGATTTCAGGTTTTCAAGAATGCGCTAGACAAAAACAATACAAACAAAGTTAGATATATCATATATGAGAGGATCCAATGCATGGACGGTAATGATCAAATAAATAGACATAAGGTAAAGGGTGCGGATGATTTACCTCTTCTTCCTCGATGCTGTCTGCGTTCTCCTTCAATTGCAAGACAGACGCTTCAACCCTCGCAGCTTGGTACTGGTTTGAGTACTGCAATCGTTGTTTGAATAGGACGAATTCGATAACCTGAGATTTAGGTAATCCAGATAAGTCACGACAGTAACCGGTACCCCACAGGAAGATGGTAATAACAATTCTGGGAGAGATTTCAAACTGTTTACTTTTGAGTAATTTCTATGGCGGTAGGCAAGAAATGTAAGGTCTGCGGACTCTCTTAAATGATCATCCATAAACTTGAGATAGTCTTTTAGAAGGTTACTTAAGTTCACCCACATGGGAGATTCCAGCATTTGACGTAGAATATGGTGTGAAACCGTTTCTGTCAAGATGTTCTTCACATCAAGAGCTTTATACCTAACAAAAGATAAACAGGTGGTTCAGCAAAACGAGCTTTAAAAAAAAGTTTTTCTTTTCCAGGGGAAAACAAGTAAAGCTGAGAGCTACGAATACCGTTCAAGTGCTAGCGGAAGAGCACCGATATATGAATATATGTGCAACAGCAAGATCTTGTACTGCCAGACATGTCTGTGGAAACAAAAAGTAATTATCAAGTTAAAAACTATCAAAGCCTTGGTATTTAAAACAGAAGCAGTTGGCAAAAAAATATCATATTTTCCTGAAATGTAAAAGTGTCACTGATGGAAATTCATATGGACATTTTACTAGCTATAACAATTAGTTACTGACCCTCTGATGGTCAAGCCCAACTCAAGAACCATAATAGCCTCAGCAAGATAGCCAAAATCTCGAGTTCGCCAGAATAACTGGAACAAACAGTAAGGTCAGTTAACATATAACAATGGGTTATGCAGTAT
>JAHZTW010000001.1:288551540-288983160 GCA_020283515.1 Alliaria petiolata
AATAATAGAGCTGTGCTAGAACATACCCCAATGACATATTCTGTTTAATTCATACATGAAGTTAATAAATTTGGCTAATTCATACTTTGCCGTAACAGCGTTAGATTTTCCGTCTAATTGTGCTGACTCGGATGCCACGTGTGATACGACGTCGTTTTACCTTAAACGAAAATTAAAAAAAAAATCTTTAAAACGACACCGTTTCGGAATTAAAAAAAAACTAGCAAAAAGAAGAATTGAACTCATGACCTCTTGGTTTTAACTTCAATTCAAACCAATTGTGCCAAATCAATTTTTAGTATAACGTCATACAAAAATGAATATATTTATTCGCAATTGGATATTCTGAATAAAATCAAATGTTTTATTCTCTCTCACTTTCCAAACCCACGAAAAAATTTTACAGAGATGGGGAGAGAAATTTGAGAAATCAAGTGAAATCCTAAGCAATTAGTGTCGCGATTTGTCAGCTTTATTAAGGGTTTAGAAGTCGAATCGAAGTTTGAAAACCTCCAGCCTGATTTTTGTACATGAACATGAGGTGAGTTTAGGGTTTGATTTTTTTTCATGAAAATAATAGCTTGTTAGTTGAATTTAGTTGAATAGATTGATGAGTTGTGTTTATTTGTATGTCTTTGATGAAAAATGAACGTGTAAGTGTAGTAATATTATCAGAATTACTTGAGTAGAAACTATGGAATTGAATGAACACCAAGTGTTCGATACAATGTCTGAGTGAAATTGATATAATTTTTTTTTTTTTTCAGCTCCGATGATGCAACATTCCATTGTTGCTTCAATCAACAATACTTTTGCTTATCCAGATCGAGTTCTTTATCTTGAGTTTTGAACAGAGATATGATGAATTAACTTACCTGATTGTGAACAAAAAATTTCTGGAAAATTGAATGAGTCAAGAGAAAATAAGAACCCTAAATCCAAAATTCGATTTGGGGTCGAGAGGAAGGAGAGAACGTGAAAGTTTTATTTTTCAACGACGTGGTTTTATTTTTTTATTCATTTATAAATATCCAATGTGGCTAATAAATATATTCATTACGAAACGGTGTCGTTTTGAAGAATTTTTTTTTAATTTTCGTTTAAGGTAAAACGACGTCGTATCACACGTGGCATCCGAATCAGCACAATTAGACGAAAAAATCTAACGCTGTTACGGCAAAGTATGAATTAGCCAAATTTATTAACTTCATGTATGAATTAAACAGAATATGTTATTAGAGTATGTTCTAGCACAGCTCTATTATTGGAGTATGATCCGGTCTTTTTCGTATTCTTGAGGTATGAAAAAACCGAAAGTCCGGCAATTGTCAAATGACAAGGCACTTCACGTGCCATCCCTGATCCGCCACGGTGTGCACGTTAGACTTCTCCCCCATAGCCCCACCTGCGCATCTTAGCTATTCCGGTGTCTGTTAATGCGATTAGCCACCGTCGAAGCGTCACATTTGGTGAATCTCCGTTTCTTCCCAAATCGTCAAACCCTCGTTTTCTGTAAATTCTGATCTCAATTCAATTAGCTTAGTTCATCGTCTTATTACTCCGGAGAAGACAAGATGATGGGCTCGGAGAATGCCGACGGGTTCGAAGAGGCCAATCTCAATGCTCCGAGGGAGGAGATGGAAAATCTGGCCCTAGGGGTAAATGGCGACGCAGCCGGCGGTGACGGTCCTCTGACGAAAAGCGATGTCAACGGCGATTCATCGAACTCTGGTTATCGTAGCGCCATGTCAACACTTTCGAACGTGCGCGACCCGCTCTCGCCGCTCCCGACCGTCCTGACTCCGGCTGATTTTGATCCACTTCTTGCGCCATCCTCTGTCAGCGATAACCGCAGCCTCGGCTCTAAGCCGAACAGCAGCGATAACTCCTACATCGAGCCTCCGTCTTATGCAGATGTTATCTTCAGCCCTTTTGATGAGAACTCGGATAGCGAGATCAACGGCGCCGAGGATAGCAGCCGTCATAGTCTATCTTCAGATTCGCTATCGAGATCTCCTTCTTCTTCAAGCTCGGATTACATCAAGATCACTGTATCGAACCCTCAGAAAGAGCAGGAGGCTTCAAATTCCATTGTTCCTGGTGGAAACACTTACATCACCTACCAAATTACGACCAGGACGAATCTCCCCGACTTCGGCCTATCGGATTTCAGCGTGCGAAGAAGATTCAGAGATGTTGTCACATTGGCAGATCGATTGGCGGAGTCGTATAGAGGGTTCTGCATACCACCGCGGCCAGACAAGAGCGTCGTGGAGAGCCAAGTAATGCAGAAACAAGAGTTCGTGGAGCAGAGGAGAGTTGCATTGGAGAAATACTTGCGCAGGCTCAGTGCACACCCTGTTATCAGGAACAGCGACGAGTTGAAAGTGTTTCTTCAGGTGCAAGGGAAGTTTCCACTACCGATGAGCACTGATGTGGCCTCTAGGATGTTGGATGGCGCGGTGAAGCTTCCGAAACAGTTGTTTGGTGAAGGCGGAGCTTCTGCAGTGCCAGTGCACGAGGTGGTTCAGCCTGCCAGAGGAGGTAGGGATCTGCTGAGATTATTCAAGGAGCTGAGGCAGTCAGTTTCTAATGACTGGGGTGGATCAAAACCACCCGTTGTTGAAGAAGATAAAGAATTCTTTGAAAAGAAGGAGAAGATGCATGATCTTGAGCAACAAATTATCAATGCCTCGCAGCAGGTAATTTTTCATCCTTGTTAGTTGATATATGCATCATTATGTCAGTATGTAGTATTCTGTTTGGAACAAACCCTTTTGTGGATTCTATTTGTAGGCAGAGTCCCTTGTGAAGGCTCAGCAAGACATGGGGGAAACCATGGGGGAACTGGGATTTGCATTCATTAAGCTGACGAAGTTCGAGAACGAAGAAGCTGTTTTTAACTCCCAAAGAACTCGTGCTACTGATATGAAGAATTTAGCCACTGCGGCTGTAAAAGCAAGCAGATTTTATAGGGAGTTGAATTCCCAGACTGTCAAACATTTGGTAAGTATGTATTGAACTAGTGAGAACTACAGAAATATATAGCTGCCTTCTTACTGTGAATCAAAAGAAATGTTGTTTTCTTTTCCTCATCTAAAAAAAAAAGACTTATTATAGAAGCAATGGACATTAGGATTTCTGAAATTTCCTCATGCTTAGCGTGTATCCTCGTTATTGACTAGTGGAGTCTTGACAGATCGTCGGCTTGTATATGGAGATTGTGCTGGACTTTTATCTTCACTAAGAGCTAGTATTATTTTATCTGAATTGTTCATGTCAGGACACACTACATGAGTACCTTGGCATGATGATGGCTGTCCAAGGCGCATTTGCAGATAGATCTAGTGCTTTACTGACAGTGCAGACGCTTCTATCAGAGCTTTCTTCGCTGCAAGCAAGAGTTGAAAAGCTAGAGGCTGCATCATCAAAGGTATTTGGTGGTGATAAATCAAGGATCCGGAAAATAGAAGAGTTAAAAGAAACCATCAAGGTCACTGAGGACGCAAAAAATGTTGCCATCAGGGAGTATGAGCGGATCAAGGTATCAGTTATAACGATTGCTATCACAGCTTGTGCTGATGTACCAACACGAGATGAAGCTTTTGGTCGTGCTCTGTCTAAATTTGTATCATTGCAGGATAACAACCGATCTGAGGTTGAGAGGTTGGATGAAGAAAGGCGTGCAGACTTCATGAACATGATGAAAGGTTTTGTTGTTAATCAGGTACGTTATGATTATTCAGCATAATAGCATTAGAAGGGTGAAGCCTAAGCCTTAACTTATTGCTCAGTGAAAGTTTGTCTACGTAGAATGAGTGAGGGAATGGTAAGGAGATTGTTTAGGTTAAGCACAAAGGGTGTGATTCCATTCTTAGTGAGCTTTCAAGAATGGAGAAGTTGAAGGCTAGTGCATGTTGAGTGCTTTGACTGATAATGCCGGAGAAGAGGAAATAGGAATATATAAATTTGCTAGCAAAGGAATAGAGTCGAGATTGTAAAAGAAAGAGTTGTGTTCTGGCGTTGTGGATGCAGGTTGGATACGCAGAGAAAATCGGCAACGTTTGGGCAAAGGTTGCAGAAGAGACGAGCCAATACGATAGAGAGAAGCAGAGCAGCTAACAAAACACAGTAAAAAGAGTGAATGATGTTCATTTTGGCATGTCCATACCAATTCCATGTTTGGCACAGAATCACAATGCGTGATAAACTAAATAATGGGTGTCAAAAAAAGTGTAGTTTCTTGTTTTTTTCTCTATGTTGTATCTATCTGATAGAGTTTGGTAAACCGTTCTTCGTTGTTTTTGGAAGTTACTGTAAATTGGTTCTCCACAACCATAAGCATCTCCGTTTTTGCATTGCCCAACAAGAGATGAAAAAAACTCATAAAAACGAATTCATGTTTCTGAATTCATCGAGTGAGCTCCATCCATCTTACTTCATCAAACCGGCCGGTTTATCCCCGCCCAATTAGAAACAATAAGAAGCGACACCAGTCGCGGAGACGTCAATATTAGCGAAAGCGAAGAGTCCACAAAAAGGACAGCATAGATTACACGTCCATGCCATTTTCAAACAACGCGGCCAGGTCAAAGATCGCGTCTGTCTTGCGGGGTGTTTTCGTCATTGTACAACTTTCTATCAATCCACCAGTCTTCTTCCTTGCTTGGAAGGAACTTTCTTCTTCGTCTTGGATTCCTTGCTTTCCCCGTCGATCTCGCTGTGTGGCCTTTTTTATTTAGTAACTCGAGATTACAGAGAGCTCTCTACTGATTCACATCTAGGTTCGATAATGGCGGAGAACGGTGAAGAGAAGTTACTTGCTGTGGCGCGTCACATAGCCAAGACGCTTGGCCATAACGAATCCATGGCCGATGATATCTTACAGATCTTTTCCAACTTCGACGGCAGATTCTCGCGCGAGAAGCTTGCCGAAGGTCAAGCTGGTGAAGATGGATCCGGAGTCGCTGTACTCGAGCGAGCTCTGAATTCGCTAGACGGTCAGATCTCCCGCTTTGTGGCCGCCGATCAGCCAATCTGGGCTGATCCTGCCGATTCCGCTGCCTTCTTCGACACCATCGATGAGCTGGTGAGTATCACCAGGGAGTGGAGCCCCATGGCCTCCGAGAAGCCAATCGGCGTCTGCCTCGCACGCGCCGACGACATGATGCAGCAGGCTATGTTCCGCATCGAGGAGGAGTTCAGGTCGCTTATGGAGCGCGGCGCCGAGTCGTTCGGCCTTAATCCGCAGGGAGACGCTGCTGCGATGAACCATCGTTTCGACTCCGACGAAGAGGACGACTACGACAGAGACTTCCAGAACGGTGACGATATCCAGATCCCAGTGGCACAGCCGCTCACCGACTACGACCTTATCATCGACGCCCTCCCTTCTGCGACAATCAACGATCTGCACGAGATGGCCAAGCGGATGCTAGCCGCCGGATTCGGTAAGGCGTGCTCCCACGTTTACAGTGCTTGCAGGAGAGAGTTTCTGGAAGAAAGCATGTCGAGGTTAGGGCTACAGAAGCTGAGTATCGAAGAAGTTCATAAGATGCCGTGGCATGAGCTAGAGGATGAGATAGACCGGTGGATCAAAGCCGCTAACGTCGCTCTCCGCATCCTCTTTCCGAGCGAACGCCGCCTCTGCGACCGTGTCTTCTTCGGTTTCTCCTCAGCTGCCGATCTCTCTTTCATGGAGGTATGTCGTGGCTCTACCATTCAACTCCTGAATTTCGCAGACGCCATTGCCATAGGAAGCCGTTCGCCTGAGAGATTGTTCAAAGTGCTCGACGTGTTCGAGACAATGAGGGATTTGATGCCTGATTTCGAGTCTGTGTTCTCGGACCAGTTTTGCTTTGTTCTTAGGAATGAAGCAGTAACTATTTGGAAACGATTGGGAGAGGCAATAAGAGGTATATTCATGGAGCTAGAGAATCTGATCCGTCGAGACCCGGCGAAAGCTGCTGTTCCAGGCGGTGGTCTCCACCCAATCACACGTTACGTCATGAATTACCTCCGCGCGGCCTGCAGATCCCGGCAAACCCTAGAGCAAGTGTTTGAGGAAAGCAATGGTGTGCCATCTAAAGATTCAACTCTGTTGACCGTACAGATGTCTTGGATCATGGAGCTTTTAGAGAGTAACTTGGAAGTTAAATCCAAAGTGTATAAAGATCCAGCTTTGTGCTTTGTGTTTCTGATGAACAACGGGAGATACATTGTTCAGAAGGTGAAGGATGGGGACTTAGGATTACTCTTAGGAGAGGATTGGATCAGGAAACACAACGCCAAAGTAAAGCAATTCCATTTTAATTATCAGAGAAGCTCTTGGAACAAGATGCTGGGGATGCTGAAGGTGGACAATACAGCGGCAGGCATGAACGGATTGGGGAAATCCATGAAAGAAAAGCTGAAGCAGTTCAATATGCAGTTTGATGAGACATGCAAAGCTCATTCGACGTGGGTTGTGTTTGACGAGCATCTGAGAGATGAGCTGAGAATCTCACTTGCCAGGCTGTTGTTGCCTGCTTACGGGAACTTCATCGGAAGGTTCCAGAACCTTGGAGACATAGGGAAAAATGCAGACAGGTACATCAAGTATGGAGTTGAGGACATAGAGGCGCGTATCAACGAGCTATTCAAAGGGACAACCACCGCAAGAAAATGAATGTAAACTACACAGATCTTTGTAACGAACCACCTGCTAATGCCATTAGCGAAGTCTTGCAGGGTGGATTTGTAAAATGTATCGTTTTGGACAGTTAGCTCAACTCTGTTGTGTTGTGTTATGTTGTATTGTACTATATCAGGTTTTGTTATTGTAAAAAGAAAAACAATCGATTGACATGCATAGGGGATTATATACTATACTCCCTTGATTATCATCGGCTATTATCAACTAAAATGTTCTAGGGCTCCCATTTTAACAAATGAAGCAGTTTTCTAGAGACTCGAACTTTTAAACTAATATAGGATTTATATCAAAGAAGATATCACTACATTTAAATTCTTGATTTCCACAGTTCTCCATTATTGCACGACTGATAAAATTCTGCATTTTCATAAATTACCATCGCCAATAATTCAACAATGAAATCAAGATCTGCAGCCAAAAACTGAGCAGGGCACACAGGGGGCGTTTGAAGTTTTTAACTCTTGAAATAGATAAAAAAACACAAGTTTCAAAACTGAGAAGAGAACCAAAAGAAGCAAAGTGAGTCTAGGAATATAATTCGTCTAAAGAAGCATAATAACGAACTGGAAACCACAAAATTAAGCAGCTTGTTGGCCAGCAAGCCTCTTCCTGGCTTCCTCAATGATGGTCAGCTTAATACCTTTACCTTTAGGAAGAGACACCCACGGCTTTGTTCCTTTGCCAATGGTGAAGACATTTCCCAACCTTGTTGCAAATTCATGTCCTGTTGAATCCTGGATGTGGATTGTCTCAAAGCTACCCTTATGCTTCTCACGGTTTTTAATCACACCAACACGCCCTCTGTTTCTTCCTCCTGTCACCATCACAACATTGCCCACATCAAACTTGATGAACTCTTCAATCTTGTTCTCCTCAAGGTCGAGCTTAATGGTGTCATTAGGCTTGATGAGTGGGTCAGGGTAACGGATAGTACGACCATCGTATGTGTTCAGGTAAGGAATGCCTTTCTGTCCAATCTGGATAGTACGGACTTTGCAAAGCTTAAACTGCAGAGAGAGAAGAACAGAGTATATATTTGTTCGAACACATAGCAAGGATCTATACTTCAAGCATTACTCTAAATACAAGCTCTTAAGGCAATCAAGACAAGAGAGGAGCAAACCTTTGCTTCCTCATCCTTGATGGAGTGAAGACGGAAACGTCCCCTGGTATCATAGAGAAGACGGAAGTTCTCATTTGTCTTTGGGATAGACACAACATCCATGAAACCAGCAGGGTAGGTCTTGTCAGTCCTCACTTTCCCATCAACCTGGATATGCCTTTGCATCAAGATGGAAATCACTTCACGGTAGGTAAGAGCATACTTCAACCTGTTCCTGATGATAAGAACGAGGGGAAGGCACTCCCTCGACTTATGGGGTCCAGAAGATGGCTTTGGGGCCTGTGTGAAACAAACACGAGCATCGTCATTCACAAATGAGAAAGGGAAGCATATATATTGAATCAAAACTGAGAGAAGAAGAGTGAAGAAAACATACAAATGCACCACTAAGTTTGTCAAGACCCCAATGCTTCGGGGCATTGAGCCTCTTCAAATGCTTCTTTAAACCTCTCGCCTGTATAATAACCGAACAATAAAAGTATGTTAATATTAATGGCATTTCCAATGCTAGATATTCAATCGTGACCTAGAGCAGCAACACATCTGAGATCTACGTAAGTCAGATCTAAGGAAAATCATAGTTTGAACAATAATGTCCACAAATTATTGAATCAATCCAATTGCTCTGAAGCTAAGTTAACCATTATCTAAGTCACTAACACCAACCCCCAGAATCGAGTTAAGAAACCATCTAGATGTAAGCAATCACCTAAAATCAGAGTAGAGAGAAAGAGAGAGAGTGGATGACGAACCATGTTTGGAGTTTGCAAGCGTAGCTCCGATTCAGACGACTTCTCTAGTTTACCCTAATACGACTGGTGAAGTTGGAAGAGAAGACGAGCAAAACCCTAATTGGATTTAAATACCCTCTCTTCCATCTACCCTCTACACAATGTTTGGGTGTTATGGGCTCATAAAGTTTCGGCCCATTTATCTATATCTATTTGTTTGGGCGTTATGGTTTTTTGGCTAATGGACTTAGTGAACGATGTTCCTCCCTTTTTTAATTGGATTCACTTACCTATAGTTTCCCTTTCATGAAAGAACACAATTTCAAAATATAACATTTTTACATAATTTTTCGCCTAGATGATTGTTCCTTTCTTAGTAGCACTAAACTTTTAAACTTTAAATGAGGAAAAAAAAAAACTTTAAACGTAAATTATGTTGGAATAAAAATGTTAAATCGAGATTTTGTATTTATGTAGTTTGATTAGTTTTTGCATTATAGCTAACTTTCCTGCTAATGCAATGGAAGATAAGGTTGTTTCGATTGAGATGACATGTCGAGAGCTACAAATCTTTAGTTGTCATGTTATAGAGTGCTACAAGATGGTATTTCAACTTTACATCTGGCATTGCATTGGATTTGAATAATGAGTTGTTTAAAAAGATATATAGTCTGAATGCCAAAGAAGTTGGCGGTTTTTTGCAGCAAGTGAATTAGAAGTCTTATGTGAAATTGGTAGAGGATTTCGTTCATGTGATTAATTAAAGTTGACCGAAATTAAGAAGCCCGAGTAAGTTGAGGAAGAATAGGATGAGTAGAGTGACGAAGATCACCGGAAGAATCCATGCGTGAACCCCGCGCCACAACAACTATTACGAGGGAGAGAAGTAAATTTCTCTATTATTACCCTTTTCATTATCTTTCATGTATATAATATTGAATCATTCCGACAAACAAAACTCTCACACATATAGTATATATCAATGCGCTCCACACCTACGTTCCGTAATCCCCTTTAAAAACTAAGAAGAGTGTTAGGGTTAAAGCAAAACTCACAGACTAATGTCACAAATTGTATCCAAAATCAGCAAGGAGACTGACACAAGGGGCAGACTTTCTTAGAAGACGTGAAGAACCACTTGTCTAAACATGCTTTGTGAAACTTGTACTTGCATGTCACGCAAGCCCGCCTTGGAAGGCTGTGATTCAATGTGTGAATCACACTGTAACATATCGGGCAGTCCTCTACTCCTTCAAATTCCTTGTCCGAGTTCCGCTTCCATATTCTTATCGCCTCCGCCAGAGCCCCGTTCTGTTTCCAGTAACACATTCAAAAACGACAATAAGTTAATCATATATTGGTCTGCACGATGCAACTGAATATCATGCAGGATAACAAAGGTCTACTACATGACTCACAAATTACAGTACCTGATTACGAACAAACATTAGCATAGACATCAACCACTTCCTCTGCTTCGCGTCGCTTATTCCAATACTTTTTGTGCAACTGACATCAACAGGCCTGAGTGGGTAAGAAACTGGAAGACGGATCACGAGATCCATCCCGGTTTCATCCTTTGTATACGTAGCAACCACTTCATTTGCCGATTTACTCACGCTGACTGAAAAGCTCTCATCATTAAAGTCTGCCTTCTTTATCTGCAGCTCACATAAACAATGGACGGAATATTTGCCAATGCATTAGTTGATCTTCACTGCAACTCTCAGAGATAAGAAAAGGTTTTATTGCACATACCTGAGACAGTTCGTTCTTGATTAAAGAAGGGCTGCACCACGATCTTGTAAATGCTTCAATCAAAGATGATGCCGATCGATCACGCATTTCGCTAAACCATTCTCTGACATAAGCTGGAAGGACACGTAGCATCAGACCATATATCGCCCCAGCAAGCGAAGCCATTTTTCCGGTTTCAATAGGCCAAAGTGACTCAACGGTTGACAGGGACGAACCCGTCGTAATCGCACCAGTTGCTGCAGATGCTACCACAGATAAATCAGACGGAATATCCCCATCTTTTTTCTTCAAGCTCTGTGCCATGTATTGTTCTAAAGGAATATGCTGGAAAAGACTATCTAATATCAACGGATTTTCAGTTCTCTCTATATACTGCACCAGTCTCTCTCGTCCTTGTGTTAGTGAAGGTAAAGAGTTAACATGTGAGAGCAACAAAGACCATGCCAGGAATGTTTGCACCTGCCATAAGAAATGGTTGTTACAGTAAATAATTTGTCTGAAGACGGACAATAACCAAAAGAAAGCTTTTGAAAGTAATCTTTACCCTTTCTGGCGCAGTTAAATCCGTATCAAGAAGTTCGTAATTTAACTTCTCAACCATACAAGATACTTCATCTCTTAGCCGTAGCGTTTCTTCAGATGGCAAGCCAGCGTTGCTGGAGTCCTGATCATTGAGAGACTCATCACTGTGTGACGCATTCCCATCAGCTACTATGGCCAGCCTGGAAATAGGTTCGGTAGACAAAACAGTGTATGCAGCAAGTTGCAACGACGGGATTGGTTTGGAAGAGAACATTATCGTATACAAAGAGCTTATGGCTCCCTTGCTTAGACCCCAAAATTCCACTGCTCTGACAGCTCTATCTCTTGCACGTGGAGAAGAGTCAACTACAAGCTGAGCCACCAACTCCCAGAACTGCAAATGATCAACTCGAAATGAAGCAACAAGAGATGCTGCCTCTGGAGAATATGTAGCAGCAATAGCCTCTGCAAGACCGGTGCAGAAGAAAAGACGCAGAACACCTTCAAGTATACGATCTTTAACCGGATCCCATATTTCATCTGCCAATGAATTCAAACTGTCCTCTCTTTCAACCGATTTATGTTTTACTAATGCATTAAGCAAGGAAAATGCTGAGAGAGCATTCTTAGCATTGTCTAAAGAAGTATCAGAAATAGAAACAATATGCCCAAGTCCCTCAAGAGTATCAATCTCCTTCTCCTTGGAAGAAACACCACTAATGAAGTCATTGACGTTCTCAGATGTTTCCTCCATTACGACTACTGCAGACTGAATCAGACGCTTCAAATTGGAAAAGACGAAATTCCAGTCTTCCTCATTAAAATCGTTTCCACAGTAACTAACTGCAACCACTATTAGTCTTGCCAGCAGAATTTGGACAGCTGGAAGTTGGGTTATTACGGTTGATGCACCAGGAACTTGCTTTTGTTTGCGGAACAAGTCAAGCAGGAGTGTCCTCTCTTCATTGCTCACATGCCTCTGTAGAGCCTTAGCTTCTTCAGCCTTTTCGCTCACGGGATAACAAGAGATAACAAGCTGAAACCAATCCTGCATATCTGATAGACACAACGAAAACAACAATCAGCTAGGCAGGCAAAGCAAAAGCTAAAGAACGAAATATGGGTCTTAAATTGCTTCCTAGAATGTTCATCTAATGCCAACTCTAACCACTTGTCAGGTGAGGGCTTCAGGAATATCACTAAGTCGATGTTTTTCAGAAGTAAATAGTTGCTCTACATCCAGCCCCAGCCTAATCCTTAATTTAAATCTAAGCAATGTATACAAAATCACAATGAGATCACTAGCCTTGACCAATAAAAAATATATGAAAATTAAATAGGGCCTCACCTTCCCCGCTTTGCCAGAGGGCCAGAGGAGGAAACGACAAAGACGTCTCCAGCCAACCTCTAAGGAAAGCTTCCAGTGGCAGCACAGTATCGTCACCGGAAACACCAGACTTGGTTTTTGTACGTAATGGTGAAATTATTATGCTCATAATGAAAGGAATGATTCTCAGACAGTTTTTGCTTGTCTCTTCACCTATGAAGAGTTTATCTGTGAGCATTTTGAAAGCAGCCATGGCTTCTTCTTCTCTCCAAAGGTCCTCTTTAAACAAAGTGAAAATCAGTGACACAAGAGCTCTCAAAAATGGTTCTTCGACGTCCTCTATGTGATTATTCAAGTCAACCCACATGTTCCCGGAGCTCTCTCTCTCATCCTCTCCATGCACAAGAGCACCATTGAGTAGAATGTCAAAAATGGAGTTTAGCAAACCCCCACTCGATGGTTCACTCTTACAAAATCTGACGAGTGCTGGTAGGAAAGAAGTTTGAACACTACCCCCTGGCCATTCCCACGTGCAGAGTATTTCTGCGGAAAGCCAAGCTTGAGGGGAAGACCCGTTATCTTTGTGGCCAACAAGAAATCGGTAAATCCCCATTTTCATGAGCAGGCTGTCAATGAATGAAACAAATCTTTGACTCTTGGATGTCCTCAATTCACACAAATGCGCAGGCATACCATGCATATTAATGCTAGCTGACGTGCTGGGGCTGATCCACATAGGCCATGCATCACTCTGAAGCAGGAGAAGGCCAAAGATATTATCTTCATCAGTTTGATCCAATGAAAGATATTCCAACACCTTGGCCATCCATGAAGCACACAATAATGTAAGTTGACAAGGTTGCAGATCATCCTCAAGTAGGATAACTGACCTTATGGACTGAACCAAAATCTTTGCTGAACTCTTCCTGACATCATAGTTTATGGATTTCCAGAACTGATTATTCATCTTAGAGCAAACAGCATTAACGAAATCACACACAAGTTTTCGATCCTTTTTCTTCTCTTTGAACTCATATAGTGTATTGTCCACTAGTGATGATATTCTACTCTCCAAGTCAATGATAAAGATAGAAGACAAAATAGTTGAAAGTAGAGTGCCATCCTGATTCAGAGCCTTTAAACTGAAGAAACTACCATCAATAACTTCTGCTGCAAACTTAGTCACGCCGATCACATCTACGGAACTGCTCAAATCTAACTCTATATCAACAGCGTCAATGATAAGAGAGGAACATGTATCATTGACTGAACATAATGGTGACTGTTTGATAAAAGATACCAGCTTTTCGAGGATTCCTCTATATATTAAGACCAACGAGCTTCTTGACACAAAAGAAATACTGCTGTCTTCCGTTGAACCACCCAGAACTGAACTGCATACACAAAAATATAGATTAAGAACTGAGAGCAAGCAAACAAGCAATCTCAAAGACTTGGCTGAGAAATGTAAATGCAAAATCTTGGATGTGACTGTGAGCTTGAATTAAAATGATATGAATATGAATTTTGTTCGATACTGTCTATAGATATATTGACTAACTTACCACAAGAACTGAGCAGCAGAGGTTGTATTCACTGGGGAGGAACGGACAAGACTTATAGCAGTCGATTCTATGAGTCTATGATGCCAATGGTCTGGCCTAGAGCCTATTCTTTGATTCAACTCCAGCCCAGAACTTCTTTTTGTAATTTCATTCCTTGCCTTCTCTAAAAGCATCTCCATAGCAGCCAGGTTATTGAAGCCCTGATGTTGTTGATTAAACACATAAGAAATTACATCACTCCACTGCTGAGTGAAACATTCATCGTCAAGTAATGAAAGCAAGAGATCCTGTCTAGCTGCATTCAAAGAGTCATATGCATCCATACACCAAGGAATAAAGATTTCTTGGAATACTTTAATAAACTTCTCTGGGCTCATATCCCTCCCTTCTTCAACAGAGAAAAGGGTAGAAGTCTCTATACCACCAATAAGTACTGGGACTATCTTTCTTGGTCCAAACATTGATACCGAAACTGACAAAAGCTTCAAACCATCTATCGATTCCTGAAAACAGAAATACAACCACATGAGTTAATCAAGTAAGAACATCATATGGTTTACCAATGACATAACAGGGTAACATAACATGAACAATAACTTACAGATGATTTTATCCACGGGAAAGCCTTGGACAGCAGTGGCCCCATAAATTGATCCAAGGGCCAACTCTCACCTTCCATAACTGAGTATCTCTCCAATAAGAAGAGAAACTCAATCATTTTTTTCATGCTGCCCATAACTATCTCTAAATTTCCCTGCTGAAGCATATTCAAGAAGCCCTCTTGAACAGAATTAACGAAAAAAGAAAGCAGGTTCTGGTCAAGCAAATTAATTCCTGAAAGAATTTCTAAGATGCATCTTCCTAGCTCTTGCAGATAGCTAACTGAATTACTCATGCTCAGAGTTTCAGCTGGCTTCCTCTGAATTGGTGGAATGCTGCCCTCAGATAGTTCAAAGAAGCTTGCCCATAGAATCTTCACAAGGACTTTATCAACTAGATCAACTTGGAGATCTTTTATGGTATTAGGACCATCGCAATACCTTGAAGCATTACGTAATCCCCAGAGTAAACATTCAGTGGTTGCACGAAGTAGTGATAATTGATCCGTGCTTGAAGAATCACACATACTTCTCCCAGCCAATAAGTTCTTGAAAAAATTCTCAAAGAACTTATCTGCTTCTACCGATTGGGTTGGCATAACATCCAGGAACAATATCAATGCAGGATAAGAAACCTGTGGGGATCCATAGCACCCGTTCCTAAGAAACTGCCATAAGTGATTTAGAACAGATTTATGAACATTTAAGTAGACCCAACTCTGAGGAAATTTTCTAGAGAACAGCAAGAAAGCCTCCCACATTGATGAGTGGTAAATTGGATTATTTTCTCGAAAAACACCAAGCAGAGCTGGTGCAAGACATCTAACGTCTCCTTCACTTAATACTTCAGGAACATTTTTAATGAAGCTGCTCAACAAAGAATAAGTCGCTGACCGGATACTAGGGCTTTCAGATTTTAGAAAGTTCAGAAAGCATTTATGGAAAGAGAACAACTTCTCAGCTGAGGAGGTTGCTACTTTCCTAGCCTTTGAGGCAAGTTTCGATTCTGCATTAATATTTGCAGAGCCAGCTTTATCGGGTTCATGGAGCAAAATATCTAGAAGTGTAGCCAACGCCACCAGAGATGAAGATATCATCTGAAAAACCGCAAAACAAAACATTGGAAAAGGAAATCCAAAGAATGAAAAAGTTGCACCTTAACGTAAAGATTCACCCAGATGAAGTACCTGCTGGTACATTTCTTCTAATTCATCCGAAGCAAGTGCTTTATCAGATAAATTTTGAGGTGTAAGTTTGAGATTTTCCTCCAGATAAGCAAAAATCTCAGATGAACACAGATTCAAGGCGTCCAATCGCTTCTCCTGGGCAGGGAAAGCTGTCTGTTTAAACATTAGGCAGCTAAATGAAAACCTGAAAATGAATGCTATAACAAAGTGTCCGCTGACCAGAACTAAAAGGACACTGGTCGAATAAGACCACAAGAGAGTTTATAATAGAAAGTGTGGCATCCAAACACAATGTAAACAAAACAAAAAACCCACAAAGAAAAATAAATTCAGAAACGAGGTGCCCAACCTGCAAAGACGACTTTGCTGCTTGAGAAACTTCAGAAACCAAATCAAACTGTGAAAACCACCAGGGCCCCATTATAGACTTAAGATGAGGTGCCAAATCTCTCCTGAGTAACATGCAAGACAATAAGAATTAACATAGAATACCAAATCATCGAGGGAGAAGGCAAGAAAATAGAAGTATCGCATGCATGCTAAGACAATATCAAGACACATTTCCTATATAACACGCTCAATATAGTCAATCTTCTGCAGCACTGACCAACAAACGACCCATTCCAAAAAAATAATCACGATTCCTTCGATATAGATGTTAATAAAACCCCAAAGCTAAATCATATCACTCGCGACATAAAAAGACTACCTGACATCCAAGTGTATGAAAGTAAATGAGTCACTGCATCGGAATGACAGCAAAAAAAAGTGCATGCATTAGACAGATGAGAGTCAAAGTACAAACCCGACACCAGTGACAACATTAGTCATGACGTCATGTGTAGCTCGCCGAACATCTCTATTGTAGTCCAGTATCAGCTTCTTGTACTCAAATGTCTGGAAAAGTAGGACCAAAAAAATCAATGAACAACCAAGTGCACTGCAACGTTAGGAAGACAGTGATCAACATGCTGCAAAGCAAAGACTAATTTGGGACAATTCCATCAGCGTGAGTAATATCCTCAATCCTGATATGGTATGCATATCTCCAACATCAAATTCAATACAACTTATGACGCTAAGGCTTTCTTCCTTATTAAAGAAAACACACCCCTCGTATGTTGGAAAAGAAACATACCCATTGTGGGATTACTGGCAAAATTTCCTTCCCTTTCTTCTGCTTAAGCAGTTCTGACAGGGAAGCCAGAGCTTTAATCTGTTGAAACAATGAAACAAACAAATCACAATAAATAAATAAACTCAGGAGAACAGGTCTTGTAGTCGATTGAATACCCAGGAAAGCCATTACCTTTGTTGTAGGATCCTTCCTTGAAAGACGTTGCAAGTGTTGGGCCACCTCACTATCCAAATCCTACAATACATCCACAAAGATGAGAGACTGGCAAAGAAGTAGGCAGAATCAAACAAAGAGGCACAAACATACCAAGAAGGGAGCAGAGTCTTCGTTTGACAGAGAAGTTTCGAATCTAGAGCTACCGACATAGCCGCCAAAACCTACGGAAGCGGCTGCAGAGCCAGAAGGCAACAGAGAAGCTGCCAAGCTGTTCAGAAAGCTCAATTCAGTACCGAACCAATATAGCATAGACTCGAAAAGATAAACAAAAATTGGAATCAAACGCGAGGAGGGATTGAAGGATAATTTCACCTGCTGCTGGAAGGACGAGCCTTGCTCCTTGCAGCATCTCCTTTGGGTCTACCCATCTCGTTCTACTCTAAACGGGAAAATGTCTGCGTTTTTCAGAGGAATTTCGAAAAGAGAGAGAGACGAGAAGTGGATTTGATCGGTCTATCAAAGGAGCAAATAGGTGGAAGTCAAGGATCGGAGGGCGAGGCGGTGGCGGTATGGTCGCCGCCGTCGCAGGAGGAGGCAAAGAGAGTTTGTAGGGTCGAGGGTCCAAGTGATACTTTTGAGATTCGCTGAGTCAGGCCCAACTTTTGACGGCCCAAGTTATACTTTTGAGACTTGAGAAAAAAATGGAAAACGTCAGGTTGTTTTTGTACAAATTCACAAAATTCCACTATACGCCGAGGAAATAAAAAGGAATAATGAATTTTTTTCATTCTTAACAAATTTACCATTTATTAGTAATACTTTTCCATATCATTCCTTGTTATATAGAGAATTATAGAACAAAAGTATTCCTTGTAAAATTTAGGAAGAAACAAAAAAAATTATTCATTTAGATATTTTTGTTATTTAGTAATTTTGCAAAAAATATTTAATATTGACAAATATAACTAAAAAATTTTGAATATCTAGTATTTTAATTATTTTGGTCTATTAATATATTCGGTTTATAATAATTTGGATATTTAAGTTATTTTAAGTCTAAATAAAACAGATTTTTTTATTATATAATTGTATTTTGGATATTTTGAATATCCATTCTGGTATTTAGGTCGATTCCAATTCGGTTCAGTACCTTCCAATTTGGTTCGGTTTGGTTGGTTCTTCGATTCCGGATAATTTGTCTAACGCTAGTCATTATCTTTGTTGCCCGTTCAAATTTGAAATGCAAATATAAGTCACTATTTTGGTCTTCTTGCATGTATTTCTGTAAATAATTGTATCAGTAGATATGTGTAGGTTAGCTGGTGTGGATATTGATCTGGAGGCATATAAGTAGTTCTGAAAATTATGGGATGGGTTTCCTGTTCCGTCCCGTACTCATCCCGAATTTTCCGTCCCATTTTCTTTTCCGTTCAAAAAAATTTTCATCCGGAATTATTTATTTTATTCAAATATGTATGGGAAGGGGACGAATATGAGATCGGATATCCGAATTACCCGTTTAAAAACTAAAAATTAAAATATTCTATAAATTTTCCGAATTTTTCTGAAATTATTCGAAATTGCTTAAAATTTCTTGAAATTATCCAAAATATATGTCCAGAAGTTGACTATTAACCTAAATTATTGAGAGTTTAGAAAGAAAATTTCGGTAAGAAAATTTTCAAACCCGTCATGTTACCCGAATTTATGTCCTTTTTATCGGATTTTGTTTTGTGAATTGTTTTCCAATTTTCAAAATTCTCATTCCTGTCATATATACGTAAATTCCTGTCCTGAGTCCCAAAATTTTCAAGGATACGTATAAAAACATATAAATATAAATAGTAAAAGAAAAGTGAATTTTGAATATGAATCTCAAGTATATTGTTTAGTCTTTACAAGTTGGAGCCATTATTCTTAGCTCGGTCGCTTTTGGATTACTGGCTCCCCTTTGATTCTTGGGACTTTTCGCTTGCGCGCATATAGTCACATGTTAGCAGCCAGCAGCCTGGTAGTTTTCATACATAACTTATGCTTTATGTCGGCCTAGCATTATTGTTATGTACAACTATGTTGGTGATATATTATGATTTACAAAATCTGTTTGATAATGAATAATGATTTGACTATATGATGATAGGAAATTGGGAATTGTTTGTTATATGACTTTTAAGTGACTGAAGAGATAGAGGTACAGGTTGATAGGTTGTGTTGATTAGTCGGAATTTGACAACGTGTCGTGTTTTGACGTGTCGTGTTTTTATTCAGATTCTCCCAAGTCCCCACCTTCTCCTCACTCTCGTCTACTTAATTATTCGTTTATACTCGATAGGATCCATTAATTATTCTAGTGGTACGTAAGTTTAGGAGAACTTCGAAGAAGAATTTCGATTCTAATTAATGGGATTCCCAAACGTAAGTATACTGCATTCCTCGTCATGGAGAACACTTCTTTTTATGTTTTTAAAAATTCACCATCATCCATCCTATTGAGAAAATATTATCATATCTTGTAAATGGAAAATATGCCTAAACTAAAATATGGCAAACCTAGAATCTCTTGTATATATATATTATACATTCTCATATCAATAAGACATATTCTGCTAAACATTTTGACATGGTATCAAAGAATTAGGGTTTCAATCAAAATTTTCGAACCTTAATCTCCTTACTTGTTTCATCGTCTTGTCTATTCTTCTTCTAGAAGTTCAGATTTTATCTTTCTCTTTGTTATCATCACGTCTTTCATCATGTCTGGTGGAGACGACTCTTTGGTTGCGAAGTCGGTCTCGCAACCTATCGTTGATGTTTCTGGGTCTGGCTCGGTGAGGGAAAATCCTCTGCTTTCGGATTACTATCTCCACCCTTGAGCGGATCCAGGTCAACTTATCTGCACCGTTTTGCTTAACGATGCTAACTATGAGCGATGGGCTAAAGTCATGCGTAATTCCCTTCGTGCCAAGAACAAGCTTCCGTTCATTGATGGCACAATTCGCAAGCCTCGCAAGGATTCTCCGGATAACAAAGTTTGGGGGATCGTTAATTCCATGCTTGTATCTTAGATTCTCAATGCCATTGATCCTTCGATTCGATCATCTGTTTCATGTTCAGAGAGTGCTTTCAACTTATGGCAAGGAATTCAAGATCGATTCTCAGTTGGGAATGTTCCTCGAATTCATGAATTGAAAGCTTCAGTCGCAAGTTTTAGACAAGAGGGTCTTTCGGTTCAGGATTACTTTGGAAAACTCAAGCTTATGTGGGATGATCTGCTTGAATATGAACCTCTTCCCGATTGTTGTTGTGGTCAATCTGATTGTCGTCTCATCAAAACTCTTGAAGAAAAACGCGAGCATGATTGGACACATCAGTTTCTCATGGGTCTTGATAGCTCACGTTTTGGAACTATCAGATCTAATATCTTGTGTATCAAGCCTACACCGACTCTCGGATCTGCGTTCTCTATGGTGGTTCAGGAAGAACGTCATCAAAACGTTACCTGTTTCACTACTCCACGTCAAGATGCTGTTGGTTTCTCGGTTCATGCATCTCAAGGAAGCAATCATGGAGTTCAACAATCTGCTCCTTCTACCGGTCGTGGTCGCCATTTACTCTGCTCCCAATGTGGAAAGACGGGTCATGACGTCTCAGCCTCCTATCAAATCATTGGAGTACCTTGGCAAAAAGACAGTTCTCGTGGACGTGGTCGTGGTCGTAATTCTTCTGGCCGTGGTCGGGGTGGACGAGCTAATGCTGTTCAGGTTGCTGCTAACACGGTTCAACCTAATCATCATGTATTGACAGAGAATGATCGTGGCAGCCTTCCAGGTCTTACAAATGAGCAATGGACATGACTTGTTTCTCTATTCAATTCATCTTCTACAGCTACATATCGTCTCTCTCGTAAGATCATTTGTGGTCGTATTATTCTCGATACATGAGCCTTCGATCATATGACCGGAAACTTGGAGTTTTTATTTGATGTCATTAGTATCCCTCCATGTCCAGTACGACTTCCTAACGGTGACTCTGCGATAACCACTAAAGAAGGAAAATTTAGTCTTGGTGGTTGCGTGGTTCTCCATCATATGCTTTATGTTCCTCATCTGGAACAAACTTTGATCTCTGTTGGGAAGTTGCTTCGATTGAATCCTGGAGTAGCGATATTTACTGAAAAATATGTATTTTGCAGGACCGTTTTACGGGGACGCTGATTGGAGCGGGTGAAGAGTGTGATGGTATCTATTATTTTCGTGGAGCTCTTGGTGTTCAAGCTCATGCAGTCTCCTCTGGTCGTGTTGTTGGTCGCGAGTTATGGCATAGACGCCTCGGTCATCCCTTAGCGGCTGTGTTACCTTATTTATCTAGTGTTGTTGATTTAGGCAGTCGTCAAGTCTCGCCTCATTTATGTGATGTTTGTGTTAGAGCCAAACAGCCTCATTTGTCATTTTCTCAAAGTGATAATAAAGCAGACAATATTTTCGAGTTGATTCATTGTAATATTTGGGGCCCCTATCGTACTACATCCAACTGTGGCTCTTCGTACCTTCTCACTATTGTTGATGACCATTCACGTGCTGTCTGGATTTTTCTTATGCGATCTAAAAGCGAAGTCTCCATAATTCTCCCGCGGTTTTGTGCTTTCACCGAACGTTAATTCAATAAGAAAGTATGCACAATTCTGAGTGATAACGGCGCTGAGTTTATTGGTTTAAAATCATTCTACTGGTCTCAAGGCATTGCTCATCAAACTTCTAGTGTTGGGACACCGCAGCAAAACGGTCGCGTGGAGCGCAAACATCGTCATATTCTGAATGTTGCAAGGTCGTTAAGGTTTCAAGCTAACCTACCTATCGAGTTCTGGGGAGATTGTGTGCTCACTGCTTCATATCTTATCAATCGCACTCCGTCTTCTCTGTTGTCTGGTAAAACACCTTATGAAGTTTTGTTTGGTAAACAGCCAAATTATGATGTTTTACGTATCTTTGGGTGTCTTTGTTATGCACACAAAGGCACACGTATCCGTGATAAGTTTGAAGAAAGAAGCACACGTTGTATCTTTATTGGTTATCCTAATGGTCAAAAAGGATGGCGCATATATGATTTAGAGACTCAAGAGTCCTTTGTGTCAAGGAATGTTGTCTTCGAAGAACATATATTTCCGTTTGTCTCGGCATCCAAGAACGACGTAAATGATTCCTCGCCGCATTCACCTACTTTAGTTGCTCTTGTTGATGATGATGATGATGAAGTTCCTCCTGCTGAATCCCCTCTGGTTGCTGTGGACAGGGGGAGCATCTTATCTGGTTCATCTAATGTTGCTGATGTCGTCGAAGTCGACACACATGTGACCCCTATCGTGCCACCAAGTGGATCGATCGATCGTTCGATCGATCCTCCTTCTACTTTGATCGACTCTGCTATTCAGACATCTCAGAATCAATTAGTTGTTGCCGAAACTCTTAGTCGGGGACAACGTCAGAAGAAACCATCCGTGTTTCTTGCTCCGTATGTTACCAACTGTGCCCAACGCGAAATAGATATATCACTCTTCACATCAGCCTCCTCTCGGTCCTTCATGTACATTCTATCCGATTGTTAACTATGTTTCTTCTGCTCGTTTCTCGCCTAGTTACAGTGATTTTCTGGCTGCGTTAACGGCTGTCAAAGAACCGCGATCCTTTGCTGATGCTATGCAATATCCAGAATGGCGTGCGGCTATGGCAGCTGAAATTGCTTCCCTTGAGAAGAACGGAACATGGTCAATTGTGGAACTTCCGTCTAACAAGAAAGCTATCGGGAGCAAATGGGTGTTTAAACTCAAGTTCAATGCAGATGGTACTCTTGAACGTCATAAAGCTCGTCTTGTTGCTCTTGGAAATCGTCAAGAAGAAGGTGAAGATTTTAATGAGACATTTGCACCAGTTTCTAAAATGACTACCATTCGATCTCTCTTTGATGTCTCTGTTTCAAAAGGTTGGGCTTTACATCAGATGGATATTCATAATGCTTTCTTACATGGTACCTTGGAAGAAGAAGTTTACATGAAATTGCCTCCCGGTTTCTCCAAATCCAAAGAAGGTTCGGTTTGTAAGCTTCACAAGTCTTTGTATGGCTTAAAACAGGCCCCTCGAAGTTGGTTCTCCACGTTGAAGAATGCTTTAATCACTTACGGTTTTCAACAATATTACTTCGATCATTCGTTGTTCTCATACAGGAAGAATGGTGCTTCTCTGTACGTGTTGGTCTATGTGGATGACCTTGTTATTGCTGGTGATGATGCATCTCTTATTTCTCGGTTTAAAGAGTATCTTCACAGTTGTTTTCATATGAAGGATCTCGGAACGCTTCGTTATTTTTTGGGCATTGAGATAGCTCGTAATCCTGATGGTTTGTTTTTGTGCCAACGCAAGTATTGCTTGGATATTATCTCTGAGCGTGGTCTTCTCGGTGCACGCCTATCACCTGTTCCGTTTGAACAAAATCATCGTCTAGCTTTGGCCAATGATGAGTTTTTTCCGGAACCAGAACGATATCGTCGAGTTGTGGGTCGTCTTATCTATTTGACAATCACACGTCCTGAACTTGCATATGGTGTTCATCTTCTCTCACAATTCATGCAGAAACCACGTGTGTCTCAGTGGGATGCAGCGATGCGAGTTGTTCGTTATCTCAAGGGTTGTCCTGGTCAAGGTATATTGCTTAGCGCTGATAACAATCTTCATCTCTCCATCTATACGGATTCCGATTGGGCTGCATGTCCTCTCACTCGACGCTCTCTTTCTAGCCATGTTGCGTTTCTTGGTTCTTCTTCTATCTCATGGAAGACAAAGGAATAGGACGTCGTTGCTGCATCTTCTGCTGAAGCCGAGTATCGTTCAATGGTTTTTGCGGTGCGTGAAGTTAAATGGTTGACATCGTTGCTTGTATTTTTGGGTGCGCCACAGTCTGGTCCAGTGTCCTTCTATTGTGATAATCAAGCGGCTATCCATATTTCTGTTAATCCAGTCTTTCACGAGCGCACTAAACACATTGAGTCTGATTGCCATCAAGTTCGGGATGCTGTCCAAGCGGGTTTGAATTCTACTCATTACGTTAGTACACATGATCAACCTGCCGATATATTCACTAAAGCTCTCGGTCGACCTCATTTTGAACAACTTCTTTTCAAATTAGGCATTTGTAATCTTCATGCTCCAACTTGACGGAAAATATTGAGAGAATATTATCATATCTTGTAAATGGGAAATATGTCTAAACTAGAATATGGCAAACCTAGAATCTCTTGTGTATATATATTGTACATTCTCACATCAATAAGATATCTTCCGCTAAACACTTTTACACATCTAGATGTTTTTTTTTTTGAGATTTAAACATGTTTCTTAATTAGAATCAGAACACATCTAAAGCAGCCGGGGAAAAAAATGCAAATAACAAAGAGAGAAACAACTTTAACGAGTGTAGGCTGCTTATTCATTGGACAATTCTAAATTCCCCGAGATTTAACGAATGTTTTCTCTCCCAATCTACCTATTTACCATATTATTTTATGTTTACATCTCTAGGCTCAATGTACATTACAAACAACCTTAATCAATTCACCCATTTCAAAGAGATTTAATTTATTTCCATGACAAACTTATTAAATGAGAAAGAAAAGGTTTGCAAACTCGCGATCAACCAACGTAACATAAGTAAAAACAAACACTCAACCAAAGTTATTCCTAAAAATCGGACCTCACTTAAACTCAAAACCAAAATCCTATACGCAAAATACATTATTTGTGGTTCGATTTTTCAACAATCCACGTGAAATATAATAAATCTGTTTTTTTTTTGTTTCTTATTTGTTTTGAATTAGGTAATTGGGAGAGGATGAAAATGTAGAGAAAGGGCACAGTAAGTGAATAGTCTGATAGACCACTCCACCTAATAATAGTTTGTTTGTTAACCTCTCCCTATCACTTTTTTTTTTTTTTTTCTGAAAAAACTGTTTATTTCTTCGGAAAAAACTATTTTTTTCTTTATCCCCAATCTTTGAAAATTCAACTTCTTACTTTTCAGCAAGCCAAATACCCCATTTCTCCCTTGTGATTTGCCGACTTGGTCAGAAATTTGAGGTTTTTAGCTTGGATTTGAGTTGTACTACGTAGATCATTGATTTTGTCATAGTAATATCAACGATATATCTTATTCGTTTTTAGCATTCTAGCTTCTCACCTGATTAACTTTTCAAACAACATGTCATATAGATATAGTTGCACCGTAATCAGCATTTTTTTTCTCCTTTTGGTGGGTAACCTCAAAGTCTCCAACGATGAAACTTATAAATTATATGAATTAAAGTCAGAGCCAATATTACTATGTTCTAACGGTTAATCTAGAGGTGGTGTTAGGCATCTTTTGTTTTCTAGGTTTGGTAAGTATATAACAATATACTTGCTGGAGTATATTAGTTGTGAACAAGACTTATGTTTTCAATAACCTTATCCTCGAGAGTTTTGTGTTTCAACTATATTAATGTATATATATGAAAGAAAACGAAAGGCGAAGGGCTGGGAATGTCGTGGTTGCATGCATGGAAGGTCAGCTGCTTCTGCCTAACTCATCCTCTCCCAGTCATATGACATATGTGCCCTGACATTCTCTCGATCATCAAATCCGTTATGTTGACAAATTATTTGTTGGAAACAAATCTGTTGTAGGACCGAATGAGATCGAAAATTGAGATGTGCGGAATCACATACCGATATCAACCAAGATTGTAGAAAGACTTAATCAGTAGATATTGTAGATACTTTTTTTTTTTTGGTATGAGATATTGTAGATACTTGTGAATATGTTATTTATATTATGTGAATGTATTTCGTAACTTCATTTCTACAAGAGTTTAATACAATTATTTTGCAATTTTTTCGTATTCTTATTTTTGGTATCGGGTTCCCATCCCAACACGTGCCAATCCAAATACGGAACAAAATTAATCTTATACCTGAAATTGGTACGACCGATCTAACTTGAAGTAGATATAACTCAACCATCATTTCAAGAAAGTGTGTTAATAATTTCACATCGGAGACGAGATGGAGTATTTAAGGTAATTTTTAAAGGGATATATATGAGTGAACTTTCTCATTAACAATATGTTTTTGAGTTATAAACTTATGAAATTTAACATGTATGAATTTTTTGATCAAATTGGTTACGGATTGGATGAAGTGCATAGTATTATGTGAATATTTTTAACTTTCAACTCAAAACTAATATGTGGATTAATCTCAACGTTATCTTAGGTGGCCTATTTTATTTTCCGACCTGGAATTCATAACAAAAATGAAAATAATGTACATGTGTATATTATATATATCGCACATCTTGGTATGCATGGTGGCCAGGGATATTATATAAAATTATAATAAAGTATGCGCAGATTAAAACGTGATCATATATAGTGAGAAACTTAGCTTTTTTCGACGACAGTAAACCTAGCCAGCTAATAATTGAAGACATTTCTCTATTTTATATATATATATATATGATTGGTAAAAAACAAAAAAAGAAAAGAAAATGTGTGCATGAAAAAAGGGAAATGAAAGCATGGATTTGGTAAAGGTGGCGTAAGGAATAAGGATCATGAACCAGTATTATTGATGTCTTTGTGTTTGTTAGAAAATGAAAAGGAGTGAATATTTGAGAAGAAACTTTAATTCTCCGTTTTAACAAAAAAACTAAAAAAACTACAAGTGTAAGTAAATAACTCTCTATAAAGCCCTCAGTCAGTTGAATGCTTTCTTAACCACAACTCCAATAACAAATAGAAATAGAAGCAAATTAAGAGAGAATGGAGTGCAATAAGCAGAGAATAATGTTAGTTGTGGGATTGATGATGATAATGTGGAGCTGTTGCTACAGCCAGGCCCAGCTGAGCAGTGACTTCTACTCGGAAAGCTGTCCCTCACTGTTCCCCGCGGTGAGACAGGTGGTGCAACGGGCGGTGGCCAAAGAGCGCCGCATGGCTGCTTCTCTCCTCTGTTTGTTCTTCCACGACTGTTTCGTAAACGTAACTCTCTTCTTTTTCTATTTGAATGAAAAAAGGAAGTATGCTTGGCATGTTTTTTTTTTTTTTTTTTTTGGTATCATGCGTGTCATGTTCCCATGAATTACTCTTAGAAAATGTTAAACAAAAAAAATTTGGTCAATAAAATGGTTTTACAGGGGTGTGACGGATCCATATTGTTGGACGACACTTCCTCTTTCGTTGGAGAGAAAACCGCAGGACCAAACAATAACTCTGTGAGGGGATTCGAAGTGATCGACAAAATCAAGTCGAGGGTTGAGAGACTCTGCCCAGGCGTCGTCTCATGCGCAGACATTGTCGCCATCACTGCTCGTGACTCTGTCCTCCTCGTTAGCACCTCTACCTTTACTCTTTCAAACAAGATCGTTATTTTTACCATGCGGAAATAGAATATTCTGATCATTTATATTTTTTAAAAAAATTGTTTTAAATAAATTTGGTTCTTAATTCACTTTTTGACCGAACAATATATATATCAATAGCTAAGGAAAGACTAAAAATTAAAAATAATTTTTTACTGTAACCCTAAGCGGTAAATTGTACGGTACAAGTTGTACCACAAACTTGACCTGATTATATACATTAATACATGCTCTCTAGTTTGTGTAATATATATAGTGTATCTGTCTGTGTACGCGAACATATCTCCATATATGATCTTACTGTACACCTTTTAATTAATTTGAACTAAACAGCTGGGTGGGCCCAAATGGAGCGTGAAACTTGGAAGAAGAGACTCCACAAAGGCGGGCTTCAAGGCCGCCAACTCAGGCGTCATCCCTCCTCCGACCTCTACTCTTAATAACCTCATCAACCGTTTCAGAGCACAAGGTCTGTCTGCACGTGACATGGTCGCCCTCTCTGGTGCACACACCATTGGACAAGCGAGGTGCATCACTTTCAGAAACCGTATCTACAACCAAAGCAACATCGACCTTTCTTTCGCCTTGTCCAGACGGAGGATCTGCCCTGCTGCCTCTGGTTCCGGCGACAACAACGAAGCCGTTCTTGACATCCGTTCTCCTGGAAGGTTCGACCTCAGCTACTACAAGCTGCTTATCAAACAGAGGGGTCTGCTCACGTCGGACCAAGTCCTCTTCAACGGCGGCCCCACCGACTCACTAGTCGTAGCCTACAGCCGCAGTCTCAACGCCTTCTACCACGACTTCGTAAGAGCTATGATTAGGATGGGCGATATAAAGCCCCTCACCGGATCCAATGGTGAGATCCGCCACAACTGTCGCAGGCCCAATTAATTCTCTTAGTATATAAAGCCCATTGGGCCCAATCAACTGTAATTTGTTTTGTTTCCTTTGTTTTTTACATGTGTCTTCTTCGTCAACTGTTTAAAATTTTAAATATATACATCTCCTTTATAAAAACATAAACACGAGGCAATGTGAGCAGAATAAAAGTTTGTGGCTATGCAGTTTTCATATCTTCTTCTCACATAGGGTCTATAATACTACTATTTCAAATAAATAAAATTAAAATGCAACTGTGTAGCTCTGATTTGTTCTATAACGAGATTATTCTCCCAATCAAGTATAATTAAGAATTCGTAATTTGTTTACATCAGGTAGATAAAATTAATAAAAAAAATATGGTGGCAAAACGAGAGCCGTTAGATGAAAAGCAATTTGGCCAATGAGAGGACAAGTGTAAAAAGGAACGTGAAAAGTCATAAGGTGGAGAATGGCACAGAGGAACAAGTGGCCTTCTCTGCCTAATTAACCATTAGATTTTTTATGTGCGTGGACCGCCAATGACGTTTAACTTCGTTTTCATCATTTCTTCTTCTTCTCCTTCCTTCTTTTTTTTTTTTGTTTTTCTCAGAAAAAAAAAACAGAGAGAAAAATAAGGAAGAGAAGGAGCCGCTGGTAAGATCTGCACATCTTCGTTCGAGATCTCGGATTCATTCCCAGAATCCGTTTCATCAGCGGTGATTGTTTTTAATTTTTGTTTGTAATCATATTTATTTTGGAGTTCTTCTATCTATTGTTTTCCTCGAGCGAATGAATTGTCGATTACATGTTGAATTTTAGGTTTTTTCTGATTGCCGATCTATGATTGTGTTCTTAATATAGAGGAAATGCGGTAATGTGGGGGGAGGAAGGTAAACCGGAATGATCGGCTCTGGTTTAGGGCTTTAGAGTTTGCGTTTTGATTCTGTGTGGATTGTGTTTTCTACTCGTGATCGATAATCCTTTTCATTTCTCGCATTCTCTTCTTCCTATTCGATATAATCAGCTTTTCCTTTCTTACTTCTGTTTGGCGAGTTCCTTGGATTGAAGAGTAATTCTCTGAAGAAAAAAAAACAAAACAAAAATTTCCCATTTCTGCGAGCAGCGTTTATATGTACATTGATCGTGGCATAGTTGAGATCTCATTGCTTTGTTTAATTCTTTTTTCACAGGCTCAGGTTCGGCCAAGTTTCTGTTTGGCATAACGCTCTGCCAACCCACTCGGCACTCTCATCCTTTGAAAGAAACTCGGAGATGCTGGAAGATGTGTTCTATCACTAGGGAATTAGTTGCACGAGCTCATGAGGTCATGACTCATGAGCTAGCACAAACTCTGACCTAGCTGGAGCAACTAGTGTTTTTTTTTCTTGCTGCCTGCTTAAGCTTGTAGATTAGATGGAAAATAAACCAAGTGTCTTGACCGATAAATACGATGTCGGGAGGTTACTGGGTCAAGGTACTTTTGCCAAGGTGTATTATGGAAGGAGTGTTCATACTAACCAGAGTGTTGCTATCAAGATGATCGACAAGGAAAAGGTTATGAAAGTTGGGCTTATGGAGCAGATCAAGCGAGAGATATCTGTTATGCGGATTGCTAAACACCCTAACGTAGTGGAGCTATACGAGGTCATGGCAACGAAAACAAGGATCTACTTTGTTATGGAGTACTGTAAAGGTGGAGAGCTCTTCAACAAGGTCGCCAAAGGGAAGCTGAGAGATGATATTGCTTGGAAGTACTTCTATCAGCTTATCAACGCGGTTGATTTTTGCCACAGCAGGCAAGTGTATCATCGTGACATAAAGCCCGAGAATCTGTTGCTGGACGACAATGAGAATCTCAAGGTATCTGATTTCGGGTTGAGTGCCCTTGCTGACTGCAAGCGCCAAGATGGTCTCCTCCACACTACTTGTGGTACGCCTGCATATGTTGCTCCTGAAGTGATCAATCGAAAAGGCTATGATGGCACAAAAGCAGATATTTGGTCTTGTGGGGTGGTTTTGTTTGTTCTATTGGCTGGGTATCTACCTTTCCATGACTCCAATCTGATGGAGATGTACAGGAAGATAGGAAAAGCAGAGTTTAAGGCACCAAGCTGGTTCGCCCCAGAAGTACGGAGGCTCTTGTGTAAGATGCTGGACCCCAACCCTGAAACTAGAATAACTATTGCAAAAATCAGGGAGAGTTCTTGGTTCAGAAAAGGTTTACACATGAAACAGAAAAAGATGGAGAAACGAGTCAATGAGACGAATTCCGTGGAAGCTGGTGCTGCAGGTCCAAGTGAGAACGGAGACAGGGTCACAGAGGAAAACCATACAGAACAGACTACAAGTATAAACGCTTTTGATTTAATTGCCTTGTCTGCTGGGTTTGATCTGGCAGGGCTGTTTGGAGATGTGTATGACAAGCGGGAATCTAGATTCACATCCCAGAAACCTGCTTCGGTGATCATATCTAAGCTGGAGGAGGTGGCGCAACGATTGAAACTGAGCATAAGAAAGCGAGAAGCAGGTTTGTTCAAACTGGAACGTTTAAAAGAGGGAAGAAAAGGAATTCTATCGATGGATGCAGAGATATTCCAAGTGACGCCAACGTTTCATATGGTGGAAGTGAAGAAATCTAATGGAGATACTCTGGAGTATCAGAAATTAGTAGCAGAGGATCTTAGGCCTTCTCTGGCAGATATTGTCTGGGTTTGGCAGAGCGACAAAGATGAACAGTTACCGCCTGCTTCACAGAAAGAGACAGCAGAACAACAGGAAGAACCATTGTAGTTTTGAATTTTGTTATTGTTCAAGTTTTGAATTTTCTTTAACACCCTAAAACGTACATGAAGTTTCTTACATTTTCGTTTGTGGAAAGAAAGGGAAAAATCCTGCGTAATATAAAGTCGTTTCCAGAACTCAATCAATGGCAAGACTTGTTGAGAACTTTAATTGCTTGCTATTACTGACATCATAACAGGAAAGTAAGAAGTTTTGTCCAACGCTTCGAGAACAAAAAATTTAAGCATCCTCTGCTCGATTCACCAAGGAATTCAGCTATAAAGAGTGCAAGAAACTGGGAAAAAAGGCTCGACTTTTATTGAGATTTGGTGGTGAAGACGAGATCTATAATGTAGTACAGAGACAATATGCGGTTTGGTGTTGTCCATTGCAACAATTAGACAGTTACAGACAATGGATAGAGAAATAGAGAGTAATAAAACTCAAGAAGAGCTGTCGGAATTGGAACAGAGATGGTTCCAGAGATAGCGGCCACTTGCCATGTCAACGCATGTCCAGAATCCAGACTTCATTGCCATTCCCACCTGAGCCCAGAAATGAGAAAACAAAACCCTTTAATCCTGAATAAAGAGAATGAAGATCGGAGGAAAAGGAAAAAGAAACCTTAGAGAATCTGGAGTCAGAGTCGGAGTCGGAGTCTGCGGGATCAGCGTCGGTGAGCGGGTCGGCGAGGGGGTCGTCGGAAGTAGTGTTGAGCTTCTTGAGAACGAAGAAGCCAGCCAGAGTCGCCGACAAGAATATGAGGATCAGCCTTAAAGGACACATCTCCTTCTTCTCGTCTTCCTCTCTTGATTTGCTTTTTCCAGTTGATGAAGGCAATGAGGAGAGAGAGAGAATGAGGAGTTGATGAAGAAGAGAGAGAGAGAGATGAGGAGGGAAAAAAAAAGGCCAAATAAAAAAAAAAAGGGAAAGAGGAGAGAAAAATTCAAAGGGTGCGGTTGAAGAAGTGTCAAATTAGGTAGGCCACTCCCTAAAGTTATCTCGAATTTCAATTTCATTATCACCTACTAACCTTAGATGTCGTATGGTCGTCACATCATTATTTTATTTTTGAATCGTAGTTGAGTTTCCTTTTTTTCTTACGAGACATTATTGTTTTCCGGCAGAAAATCATCATCCTAATTTTTTTTTTTTTGTTGACCCAATTAAATTATGAAAGAAAGAAAAAAAAAGTTAGTGGTTTAGGCAAACCTAATCTGTCAGAACGTGAAAGACCCATATTATTATGCTCATTGCTCTCTTAGTGATGCTTTTTGACATACAAATAGATAGTAAACAAATAAAAACCAAAGTGATTGTTGACACTTTTCACTAACTTAGTTGAGTCTTCTTCATCAACACACCATTCACCCACCATTCTTCCTTATCTCAACATTTTGACTTCCACACTTCTCTCTCACAACACAAATATCCTTTTTTACCTTCATTTTTGCCATCAAAAGTATTCTTCTTTGCCTCTGTTGAACAAAGGCAAAGTAATTCTCTTTACAAATCTTATCTTGATTGATCATTATTACTACGGGAAAGGGGATCCTGACCTGGCTTTCGGGATTGTATTCTTGCTTTGGGAACCTAGAACTTTGCAAACCTTGCAATTTTAGCAAGGGCAGTTCTTAAGCTTCCTATGCCAGCTCCTGATTTTGAGCTCACCATCATCTGTAATCATCAAAAACATTAACCACTTCCTTCTTATGCAGCCATAGAGAAGCAAAAACAAACTTGCCTAATCATATTCAAACGTACCAGAGGCTGGACAATTGACCTGTTTGCCTTCAATTTCTGCATTTTTTAAAGAAACATAAATGTTGGTATATACTTAGAGGATGGACAGCAGTCTTATTTTATCCCTTCGTTAAATTCATTTAGAGCATAATGGGTAAGACCTCTTCGATTTGCATTGCCCGACGTGCCACATCCATTGGGAAAACCACATCTGTCTTGGTTAAGACTATCTGATACTTTGTATTCGATCTGCAATTCAGTTTCGGCTGTAAGTACACTTTTTTTTATTTTTCATATATAGATTTTTAGAGCAGCATCACTGATTTTACCTCTCCATCAGATTTATAAGTTCCTGGTCTCTTGGCTTCATACCCCATTTGGTGTCAACAAGAAGGCATACCCGTTTAAGACTACTTCTTGTTGAAACATATTCCTTTACCTGCATTGATCCATGTTTAACAGATGGGGATTATTGACATGCTTAGTTACTCATAAAATTGAGCAAGCAAAATCAACATTATAAATTATAGTCAGAGGCAGATGCTCACAAGATCTTCCCAGGCTTCCTTAACTTCATCTTTTGCAAAGGCAAAGCCGTAGCCTGGCAAATCAACAAGGCGAACCTTCGGACCAAGATCGAAAAAATTGATGGTCTGCAGCGAATAAACCCTTTGTTATTACAGGGAAATGTAAGCCGTACAAGCGAGTGATTCTTAGAAAGAGGAATACCTGGGTCAGTCCTGGTTTGTCAGATGTCCTTACAACACCCCACTGTCTGGTAAGAGCATTTAGCAGAGACGATTTGCCAACATTTGACCTTCCTGATAAGTTAGGACACAAAATATCCCCGCTTTTTAATAAAGCTCTGTGTTACTATAGCAGTTTCACATGCATTCTCTTAAACTCAGAATTTTGTTGTTGTTGATATTTCTATGATCCTGGTGGGAATAAAAATTTGAACGCAGTACCTGCAAACGCAATCTCAGGTACATCAGGAGGTGGAAATGACGATGAAACATTTGCAGCAGCAAAGAATTCCATTTTATTCCTAAATACCTGTAAATAGGCAATTGCAACATTAGCTTAGTAGACTAGCAAAGCAGGCTATTATCTTTAGGTCTTAGAGAACGAGCATGAGTAATAAGACCATACACTTTCTTCTATACGTTCTCTTTCTGTGCTGGTAGACTGAGGAATATTATCTAACGGAGCAGGAAGCTCTATGTTGTAGCCAGCCTTCTTTAGCTCATTCAAGCGTCTACGCCCCAACAGCTGCCGTAAAATGTATGTTACGAGCCAGGTAATGAAAAAATGAATATAGCATAAGATACCACAAAGATCTGGTCACATAAATTACATTTTCTTCTACATAGGAAAGGATCGACTGACTAGGCTGAATTGCACGAAACTGTGCATTTTTTGACATTCCTACATTTTTTTCTTCATCGTTCTTCTTCTTTTCTTTACGACCTTCTGAAGAAAGGAAAAGAAAGAGCATGTTAGGAAAGCAGCAATGAGAAGTAGCAAGTGAAGCAGATCCATACTCCTTTTTAGCGAAGTAGCACAAAGAACTAACCATCAAGAACGACATCATCATCTATTCTTTTATTCGAGGTATCATAGGGATCTAGTCGTATCCTCTTTCTCTTCCTTGGTTGATCCTCCTGACCATCTGAACCATCTCCCGAGACTCTCTTCTCAGCGAGCCCCTGCATTTTAGGCTTAAATGACGGCACACCAGAGCTTTTCCTTCGGCTCATATCATCAGAGCTTTTCCTTCGGCTCACATCTCCAATTTTATCCAATTCATCTCTCTTCCCGTAGCTTTGCTTTCGAGTAGCATACTTATCATCATTTTTCCACGGTGACCTTGTTTTAAACACACCTGTTGCAGCATCATTAGTGGTCTTAAAACTAGAAGTAGACCGTTTGCTACTCTTTGAGGCAGCCCAAATTGTGCGTGGAATTTCGTCCACATGGTTATGTTCATTGAGCTCAGCCTTAGTGCCGTAGACCCTCTTCTTCTTCATATACGAAACCTTAGTTTTACTACTATCCCGAGGGTTTGTGTCATCATCACTTCGGCGAGTACTAGATCTACTGCTTCCTTTATAAGAAGAATTAGAGTTGAGAGATGAAAGCTTCAGTCTTTTCTTGAGCTTATGACCCAAAGCACTATCTAAAGACATTCTGTGATTACCCTGCCGAAGCAGAGAAACAACTGACTTAAGTCACCTGAAAATTGGGGAAAATCCTAATGCCATTAATCAGTGTAGCACTTGAGCAAGAGTGAGACTACCAGAGACTGAAATTGATAAAACCCAGAACCATCACCGCATAGCAGAATCGTTTCCGATTTACAAGAAATATGAATACGCAAATATATTTAGTTGAAACAAGGCGAAAAGGTGAAACCTTTGCGGATTGTGCGACGAACGCGATCAGAGAGGAGCTTGGATAATCGGAAGAAATGGGATACCAGGGTTTAGCTGTTAATTGCTCTGTGTCTCCG
This sequence comes from Alliaria petiolata, assembly GCA_020283515.1. Taxonomy (NCBI): domain Eukaryota; kingdom Viridiplantae; phylum Streptophyta; class Magnoliopsida; order Brassicales; family Brassicaceae; genus Alliaria; species Alliaria petiolata. The sequence continues at coordinate 288,586,684 of JAHZTW010000001.1, forward strand.
AGGGTTTTGGGAAATAACATCTCTTCTTGGGCTTTTGATTGACCTTATTTTACTGGTTTTTCAGTAGTAATGGGCTTTATTGAGCCTATGATGGATTGTGTGAAGCCTTGAAGGAGAATGATTCATCATACTAATTAGAGTATCAATCATTAGACAAGAGAGAGTGTGGAGTTCACGTCATATAATTTGTGGGATCCATGATTACTCGATCGGACCAGTGTTAAGTTAACTTTAGATATCTCATAAAACCCTTTTTGTTTGCTTCTTTAGAGATTCTGGATTGTGAATGAAGGAGAGAGGTGACATTTTGGGGACATACAGATAATGATTACCATTTCAAAAGAAATGCTTTGTTGTTTTTTTGGAATTAGTCTTGACATGGAAGCCACTCTTTAGCTTTTGAATGCTTCAAGGAGCGAAATTTAATTAAACCCCTTTTGATTAACAACTTTTTTTTTTCTCTTACTGTTCTCAAAGAGACAAAACAGAAGAAAAGAAGAGAGAGAAAGTGGACCCCAAATTGAATCCTCTTTAGTTTCTCTTTTACTTCTTTCTGCTTTTTTTAGACAAGAGTTCAAAATCCTTGTGAGAAATGAAGGAGATGAGTCAGAAAATGGGGACTCACAAGTTCAGATTCTCAGATATTATGCCTCCATCATGGCTCTATAAGCTCAAAGGCATGAGCAGAAGTAGCAGAAAACACCTTCCTTCTTCTCCCAAACACCTATCTTCCTCTGATGCTTCTTCCTCAAGAAATCTCCGTGACACTCTTCGTCTTTCTTCACCTGCTCGTCATCCCCAAGCTTCTTCTTCACCCCCAAATTCTTCTTTCAAGAGGAAAATCAAACGTAAAACCGTTTACAAGCCTTCCTCTAGGCTCAAGCTCTCTTCCTCCTCTGTCAACTCTAATGTTTCTCTCACCACTTCTCGGAATCATCATCGCTCTAAATCATCCTCTGCAAATGCAATCATTCTGGACCCTTCTCTCAACTCTCATGTTTCTCTCACCACTTCTTCTCGGAATCATCGCTCTAAATCATCCTCTGCAAATGCAATCTCTGATTCCACCGTTGGAAGCTCGTCAGATCCCGTGTCATCATATCCTTCTGACCAAAACTATGGCTTTTCCCGTGATCCTGAATCGCATTCAGTTGACATCAAGGACGACCACCCTGTCGATGATGTTTCTGAAGATCCTTTAATCTCAGAAAACTCGAGTCCTGTTGTGGTGGAGACTGTAAAGGAACCACCTTTTGAGATAAGGACAGAGCAGAAACTGAAGAAGCCGAAAGGTGGATCTTCAGGGATAAGGATTCGGGGAAATTCACCGAAGATTGCCAGAAAGAAGACAAAGGGAAGAAAGAATATGGGAGGTGCAGAGAGTTTCGCGATAGTTTTGACTTCGGTGGATCCGGAAAGAGATTTCAGAGAATCCATGGTTGAGATGATGGTGGAGAACAAGATGAAGGAACAGAAAGACCTGGAAGATCTTCTCGCATGTTATCTTTCGCTGAACTCGTGTGAGTATCACGACATTATCATCAAGGCTTTCGAGAAAACATGGTTTCATTTGGCTCACCTCACCTGAGGATTCTCTCTGTGTAACCCAAACGCAGCCTTTATTAAACACATTTCACATTTTTGAACCACCAAGTTTGTTTTTCACACTGTACTTGTTAGATAATATATGAGTGAATTTAGAGTAATATAAAATAAGGGAAGAAGTTAGGTAGCGCCATGAGTGCCGGGAATTCAACGTCTCCAACAGTTTTATGAGGTACAAGGATGAACAGGTCATTTGCTTATCTTTTCATTCATTTAAATAGAGGCAGAAGCAAAGAGATTTGAGTCATCGACTCCTCCGGAAATGTAAAAATGCAAGAGTTTGGTTCCTCACTACAAGGATGACCAGCTCTCTCTCTCTCTTATTACAATAGAAGCAAAAAGCATAACTATATTATTCAAAAGATGATATATACCACCAGAATGAATACCCCCTTTCATTCTGGTTCGGTTTGACCATCTCCGGTTTTGGTTCTTGGATCCCAAGTGAGCATTATTAATTAGACGAAGAGCCTAGGCCGTTTCCACTAATACTGCTCCTCTGTAGAGCTCTTTTCTGTGATACCCTCAGATATGTTTCCGCATTTCTCCCTGTCAAGAGTTCCCTAAACACATTCGTGACAGTTGTCTTTGGTAAACCGTGATTCACCTCCATGTAATTGATCATCTCGGGAAGACTAAAGAAATTCTCACAGCAGAATAAGTAGCTATCTCTCACTTTCTTCTCTTCCCTTGTCAGATTGGGACTCTGCTGCTCATAACAGAGGAGAATTAAAACAGTAAGAAAAAATATATGTGTAAAAAAGCCAAACAAGAGTTTGAATGATTATTATTATTACCTTGGACATAATTTCATTGTCGCGTGAGGATTTCTTTGCCCCTTTGTTGGATGCGCCAAACGATCTTTCAGATTCTTTTCTTGGCTTAGTCTCTACCTCGTCCTCGCGTCTCAGAGTTGTCGCCATAGATCGATCTCTACAAAATGCACGGATTTTAGAAGGACGACGATCCGGATACCCTATTTCCTCCCCTTAATTTTGGATTGATTTGGGGGTCTTTATAGCCGAATTAAAATGAAAGAACGGCCCATTAAAGCCCAATATAGTTAAATGGAACTTGTCTCCGAGTTTTTTAGCAGCCCCCATCCACGAATAAAACGCTGTTTTGACTCATCAATGTCATCATCATCAGTAAGCAAATTATCAGAGATCCCTCTGTTTTAGTTACTAAAAGAGTCGAAAGATGAAAAACCAATCAAAATGTGTCAAAACCACTTCTTGCTTCTCATTAATCGAGAAATTGACGAGCAATTATCGACATATCTTCGGATTCTCTCTGTGTAAACCAAACGCAGCCTCTGCACAACTTTATTAAACACACCATGTAACTTTTATACAATTTTTTGAACCAGCAAGTTTTCTTGTCACATTACACTAAAGATGATAAATTTACAAGAATAAATTTACAGTATTTTCAAAATACGGGAGAAGCTAGCGCCTTGAGCCCCGTGGATTCCGGGAAACAGCGTAAGGTGACTGAAACCCAACTGTTTCTACGTCTCCAACAGTTCTGATCAACCTTCTTCTTCTAGCCTCTTCCACCAGCGACCGCTGCTGTAACTGGCTCTGCACGTCTACAAGTGATCGGTTCCTCGTAAGTGCGCGGTTGTCTGAAGCCAGTCTCCTGTTACTCGAACTGGAAGCTGCATACATGTTGCCCTGTCCTGGCTGTAGATGAGAGCTTTCTTCGGGGCAAAACCTCGTCACATTGTGAGGTCTGGTCATAACAGGAGTTTGGTAGCCGTGCTCATCAACATATATGTAGTTGAGGTTGGAGTAAGACCCTGAATTGGAAGAACTTTGAGAATGCGTCTCATCGTGAAAATCATCTGCAGTTTTGATTTTCTCTTTAAAAACTTTTGTATAAACATCTGAACCACAACACTACACGTTTAATCTGGTGTTACTTTCCATACCTTGTAGCCAATCTTGACGGCCTCGTGCCATATAGTTAGCGAGTGAAGCGTGAGAGGATGATGAATGCGATGAAGAAGAGTGAAAAGGAGTGGTATGACAATCATGAGGGGTTTCATCATCTTCCTCGTACCTCCAACCAGGCACCAAAGAAGAGATCTCTCCATCAATCATTTTAGCAATCTCGACTGGCTCCCATTCTGTGATCTCGAGTTCTCTTACCATCTCCGTTGCAACATCAATGGAAGTATCATTCGTAATGTCAAAAGGGAAAGACACGTTTTTTGCCATACCTGAAAGAAAAAACAGAAACGATTATGTAACCGAATAACAAAATTACCAGCTTAATCAACTAAGTCCCTTTTACCATTTTCATCTGCGATTAGTACATTCAGATGGATTGTGTTATCTTCAGCGTTCAGCTTCCCCGTGATTGTCATCTCGGTCCTTTCTAACTCATCCTCTTCCAACGTTAGTGTGTCCATTTCATTCTCATTCAAGAAGGGCTTTGGATTCCCAGCACCTCTCGCATACACCATCCAAGACTCATCAGACGCGAGAAATGGATCTTGCAATAGTTCTTTTGCTGATACTCTCTTTGAGGCAGGCACAAGGCATTTCCCGATGAATCTCTGTGCCTCGACGTCTGCAACTCTGTAAAAGGCTCCTGGTAGCTTTCCCTGGAAAGAAAACATTAGCAGGCTCATGCCTGGCTCAACCGATAGCTTCATCATATGCTCACAGATGGAAAGACATACCGCAATAACTTTCTTGTAAATCTGCACCGAATTGTTACACTCACTATACGGAAACTCAGAGGTGATCATCTCCAAAAAGCACATACCAAAGGAATAAACGTCAATGAGTTCATTATAGTTCTCCTCATATAATTCTGGAGCCATGAACTCGGGAGTGCCTACGCAAAAGTAGCACAAAGAGATCTAAGCATATGATCTGGACAAGTGAGAGAACAAACGACTTTAGCAAGCAACATACCGATGACACTATGGGCAGAGTGGCAGTCCCGCAGCATTCTTGCAAGACCAAGATCGCCAATTTTGACTTGTCCAAGATGGCCATTAACAAAGATGTTATCACACTTAAGGTCTCTATGGATTACAGGAGGGTCGTGCCCATGGAGATAAACAAGCCCTTCCAAGATTTGCCGAGCCCAGGACTTGATCGCTCGGATATCTATCCGCAAGTACTTATTTTTGTATCTGCACAAGAACGAGACAGGGTCATACAAAGCAAAAAGCCAAAAACTGAGTAGTCTTTTCAGAAGAAAAGGTGTAAGGGAATTACTGTCGGAGGGTCCCAGAAGTGAATAGCTCGGTGATGAAGTTGAGAGTATGGGAATGAACATCGATCCAGGAAGTGTAGAAGCGAATGATAGATTTATGGTTGAGAGTGCTGAGAAGATGAACCTCGGAGTAGAGCCTCTGTAGATCAACAGAGGAACGCAGAACCTCCTTTAGCTTCACCTGGCTCCACGCTACTTCTATTCCCAGCATCTCATCGATTGCTTTGTACACTGTCTTCATCGCTCCCCTTCCAAGAACTTCTGCAAACTATTCCAACATAAAACCAAGTGTTACAAAAAGGTTTATCCATGAGCAGCATGAACACAGAGTCAATCTCCCAACTTACACGTCCGTAGCGACCAGTCGGATCAGTTTCGACATACTCCAAAACTTGATTCATGTTCATGATTGACCAAAACTCGATTGATGATCCCAAAAATGTTTGAGACGAGACACTTTCGTTTTTATGGCTTAGAGATATCTCTGGTGGCCAAACGCCAAAAGTCGTCTTACTTACTTCTTCTTCTTCTACTTCATCACAGAAGCGTCAGCAGATAATATGTTGAACGCCTCTACATCCCCATCGGTAATAGAATGAATAAAGACAAGAGCAAACCTTGCTTGCATCACATATATATTTATTTTTATTGACCCAATTGCAAAATATATATATATTTTTTTTCTCAAAATCCAAACTTTGACAAATCTTAGTTGCCAACAAAAGATACTCAAGCCACAGCATTGAAAAAATCATCAAACGTGTACCACATTATAAAACACACATTGCTAAAATAAGCGAAAAAGCAAAAGAATATGCCCTGGTTTATTTTCTGAACCACAAACACAATAGCAAAGAGGATAAGAGTTAAGAAAGTGTGGTTTCTTGCGATACCGGGGAGGAAAGAGTTTTGTTGCTTGAGGAAACTGCACGAACCAGTCCAACCAATTATTAGTTTGGTGGATACAAGAAATCCTAAATATTGAAATAAACAAAAATAAAACGACAAAAAGGAGGAAAAGTCAAAACAGAAGTGGGGAACATGACGAGAATAGAAGAGAATAGAGCGATAGTGACCCCACCGTTGAACATTTTTTTTCTTTCTTTCTGCCCTCAATTAGTTCAGGGTTCTGTAATAGTTCTGTAAATAACACACAACAAAAACAAATATGCATTAACCGATATATATGTTCATCATCTTGCTTCGCTTTATATCTAAGGAGGGTCCGAAAATTAACAAGCAATTATAGATCTAAATGGTTATGCATATTTTGACTACTGCTTTGTTCTGACTTAGATGTTACTTGACACGTGGAAAAGGGAAGAATGGTTGGGAATTGAAGATAAGGATGGAATATATCCGAAACAAGAAAAGCCGTATAAGTTTGACACTGACTACAACAAATGTTGCAAGCCAGAATTGTCACACGAGCATATCACTATATTCTGCTCATTCATCATTACCACTCACCACACAAAATGTGAAAAGACTCCACCATCTATCTTCTCCAAGTTGATATGTCACACAGGCAAAACTCCACAGCAATTCAAAACCCGTAGCGCAAGTTTCACAAAAGATGTACCTCTACCGAACTAAGTTCCTCCATTTATCCTTCAAATCCACCTACCAAGTTACAACCTTTATATCACTCACACTTCTCATATAACTTATTCATGTAAATGGTGATTATGAATGTTAAAAAGGACATGCTCACCTCTGTCCTATCCCCGAATACTGCAGGGTTTGCATTCTTTATATCTTTCCATGATTTACCATACCTGCACAACAACAACAACAACAACAAAATGACAATGCTATAAACATATAAAGTGAGCCAAGTTCAGGCTTTTGAAACTTGATGAGGTCATAGATGTATCAGCATTGAATATTGATAATAGAGTACGGGACTTGGCAAAGAGTGTTGCATACTCTTTTACTCCTTCCCTCAGAGCTTCCACTTCTTCAGGCGTCCAGAATTTCTTTGGCCTTCTGGCAGGGGAATTAGCCTTCTTCAACGGGGATACATTCAGAGGTACAGGGGTTAATAGACGAGGCCGGATTCTGCCAGACCATGTTCCCTGGCTACCCGAACCTTCCGCATTAACATTATCCTGTTGCTTCACAATTAAAGCACAACTTCATGAACCAAAGAACAAGACTTTTAAAAACCATCTTGAAGGAAAATTCACTAACACTCACCGGTTCTTCGTTATGGTCTTGGCCGCCTGTTCCAGTCCTATTAACCTGAGCAGGCTGAGGAGTGACATCTACCGAACGATTGATTGCGTTGTTAGGTTCTTGCCCTTGCCTAGTCGAAGGGTCGATGTGTCTTTGAATCTTTAACAAATAATCCTTCAGCTCTCGAGCAGCCGTTTTGTCCCCTTTATCAAGACTTGGCTCATGTTCCTGTTCTTGTGCACCCGATGTCTGCTCCTCGCCTGCTGCATGTTGTTCAATCGCCTTATCAACCCCATCATTCTCCAGACATCCCACTCCTTCAACATCTCCATTGTTCCCATTTCCGTCCTCACCTTCACCAGCTCCACGCCGCTCGTTGACGATATCAGTGGTCTCATTCTCCAAACGCCTCGTGCTTCCATCAACAGCATTTGGATCTCTTCTGTTGTCAACACTATCGCCCTCTACGTTGTTCTCAGCCTTGCGCTTAAGAAATCTCCTTTGGGCTACTGATTCAAGAGAGGAACTCCCAAGTAGTGCCCACTGTTCTTTGAGAAGCTGAGTGAGAAAAGAGATGGCAGTGTACCTGATGTTGGTCTCGCGAATCCGCTGATAGAGCTCAGGATCCTCAAGGGCCTTCTTCAGATCAGTCTCCCACTTCAACAAGTCATGGGTCACCAAAGCACTCCCACTCTCCTTCAAAATCCCAATCCGCTTCTTCCATATCCTCTCAAGGGCGTCGGTGAAGAAGCCATCCGAAGCAGACAATGGCCACATGAATCTAAGCGTGCACTCAGCAGCGGTCCAGCAATAAGCAGACTTGTGAGACTCCATGAGTAGCGAATGCTGCTGCAACAGAAGCCTCTCAAGAATCTCGAGGAGGTCAAGCGTTCCCTCGTCGATCGTACCTCGGATCAAGGAATTGGAGATGTCCCGCAAAACGGAAGATATCTTGAGCTTAAGGCAGTTCGGGGATCCTCCAAATTTCAACGCCGAAAGCAGGTTAATAGGGGAAACCCTAGGATTGTGTTGGCGACGGAGGAAAAATTCGGCAACCCATTTGTCGATAACCTCCATTTTGAAGCTTTTGCGATCAAAGTTGTTACCTTTAGTTTTGTTCCCGCCGATGCAATTTGGCCGGAGAAGAGGGAAAGCTCCGATCAGCGCTTGATTGGGAAAACGAACGATTTAAGAATTAAGATATTCTTTAATGGGCCTTTAGTTGGGCCTGAAGTCAAAGAAGATTATTCGGTGATGGATGGCAATAGATTGACAAGTGTCGTGAGCTGAGCCTTATCCACAGATTCCCCAATCCTCCTTCTTTCTTCCTCTCTGGCTTGGCGCGCTCTCTCCCTCTCTCTTCATAGTTCCATTTCTGAGTTCTCACTTTCACAGTCTGTGTTTGTGCGATAATGGCCATGGCAGAGCTTTCAACCCCCAAAACGACGTCGCCTTTTCTCCACTCTTCGTCTCGGCTTCGACTCTCCTCCAAATTGCATCTTTCAAACCACTTTCGCCATCTACTTCTTCCCCCTCTCCCCACAACTCCCAACTCCAAAATCTCTTGCTCCGTTTCTCAGAAGTAAGTCGCTTTACGCCTCGTAGTCCTTTCTTCTCTCTCGAAAAATTTCAGCTTTATCTGATCTTTTGTGAAATTTATGATAATAGTAGCCAAGCCCCTGTTGCGGTTCAAGAAAACGGGTTGGTGAAGACGAAGAAAGAGTGTTATGGAGTGTTCTGCCTCACCTATGACCTTAAAGCTGTATCTTACTCTCTCCCTGTTTCCATTTTCCTTTTTTGGGCCCTCAATTTCCTCTAATTAGCTTAAAAACAAACAAATATAAAGTTATAATCAATCTTATCTTGAGATTTAAGAGTGGAGATAATCCTCTGCTTCACATGGAGACCATAGTATTTTTACAGTTATGTTTTGATCTAAATCTGAAATCTTCTTTGATTTTGAGCTACCAAATGTGTGTGGTTTGCAGGAAGAGGAGACAAGATCATGGAAGAAGTTAATCAATATTGCAGTTTCAGGTGCTGCAGGCATGATCTCTAACCACCTTCTCTTCAAAGTAAGTTACTCCTTTTTTGTCAAATGACTGTTTCATAGGATAGGGTTGCTTACCAATCATTGGTCTTATGACTCCTATCTTTATGTAAACTTGTTTTTCCTGGTGTAGCTTGCTTCAGGAGCAGTGTTTGGACCAGACCAACCCATTGCTTTGAAACTGCTAGGATCAGAGAGATCAATCCAAGCTCTCGAAGGTGTTGCAATGGAACTGGAGGATTCGTTGTTCCCGTTGCTGAGAGAAGTTGATATAGGAACAGATCCATATGAAGTGTTCCAAGATGTGGAGTGGGCTCTTCTGATTGGCGCAAAACCTCGAGGCCCTGGAATGGAACGTGCTGCCTTGTTGGACATCAATGGCCAGATATTTGCTGAGCAGGGCAAAGCTCTTAACGCAGTTGCCTCTCCTAATGTCAAGGTCCTTGTAGTGGGGAATCCTTGCAACACCAAGTAAGCTACATTCCTTCGTTCACTCCTCTTCATCTCTTAATCAACGACCAACATCTTAAGGAAACTTCTTCTCTCATTTTCTCTTCTATTCAGCGCCTTGATTTGTCTTAAAAACGCTCCCAACATTCCTGCAAAGAATTTCCATGCCCTGACGAGGTTGGACGAGAATCGGGCTAAATGCCAGGTACAACATTTTACACACACACACACACACATATATATATATAATGCATACATATGATTGACAATGCCATTCTTGCAGCTTGCCCTTAAAGCCGGCGTCTTCTATGACAAAGTGTCTAATATGACCATATGGGGAAATCACTCCACGACTCAGGTTTGCCTTAACTTGCTTTAGTGTCATTTGTTGTTTCTCTATATTTTGGGATGTTTCTCTTATTTTTTTAGAGGTGAATCAGGTACCAGACTTCTTAAATGCCAGAATTAATGGCGTGCCTGTGAAAGAGGTTATTACAGATCACAAATGGTTAGAAGAGGGATTCACTGAGAGTGTGCAGAAGGTAACATGGCGTTTCCTCTGATATTGTGATGATTTCTGCAACGACATTAAATAACATTTGGCTGAGTAAGTTGCTTTTGCGTTTGTTTTACAGAGAGGTGGCTTATTAATTCAGAAATGGGGTCGATCTTCTGCTGCTTCTACCGCTGTCTCCATTGTTGATGCTATAAAGTCTCTTGTAACTCCTACTCCTGAGGGGGATTGGTTTTCGACTGGGGTACATCGTCTTTTACACTCATTTTGATAAAAAAACATGATAGATTGGTTCAGTCTTTGATAGGGTTATGTTAATGTAATTTTAGGTGTACACAAATGGAAATCCTTATGGTATTGCAGAGGACCTCGTCTTCAGCATGCCATGCCGGTCAAAGGTATGCTATATCCTTAATATTTAAAAGCTTTTCTGTAGTGGTTACTCTCAAAATTGTGTTTGTTTCCAGGGAGATGGAGATTATGAACTTGTCAAGGATGTAGAAATTGATGACTACCTTCGCAAACGAATCGCCAAGGTATAGCCTTCGTAGAGATTAGTCTTTTTGCGGGTTTTGTGTCTAAATGCCAGAAGTTAAACTGAGACATGAAAATATTGCAGTCGGAAGCGGAACTGTTGGCTGAGAAGAAATGTGTTGCACACCTCACTGGAGATGTATGTATCTGTCTTGTCTTTATCAAACAAAACCATTTTTAATAGAAGCTAATCTTAGTTGCTTCATGGATGTATGTTTCAGGGCATCGCCTTCTGTGATCTTGGTCCAGTAGATACTATGCTTCCTGGGGAAGTTTGATTTTTGGAGGGCGTTGAGCATCTCAAGTAAGCATTCTCTTCTGGGTTGTTAGCTGTACAGAGCACACCCACATTACTACTCATGTTGATTGTTCAGAATAAGTGAATGAAACTCTTCACCTTTTTTTTTTAGTATTTATATATCTGTATGTGATTTTATTTGAGTAATAATGCACCAAAAGTCAAGTACAATATAGTGTTTGTAAACACTTGAAACGATCATCTGCTTTAGTCCAGTTCCAGAAACTCAAACTAGATAATGCATATCTAATTAATGTCAAACACAAACTGTTCACAAGTCTTATGAGCTTTTTTTTTTCTTTTCAAAAACCAAATCCCAAAACAGCTCCCTATATGTGAAAAAGTAACACCAAACAAAGTTACAAAGAAGTATGTGTATGCTGTACATAAGAATCAAGATGTGAGAATGGAGGAGGGTCTTGTTGGTTGATGTCCTGAAAAGGCGTTGCGTAGTCTCTTGCATTCGTCTTTGCAGTAGTCCAGTGAAAAACAGAGCTGTCTAATCACTTCCCTCTTCTCTTCTGCTACTTCTTCTATCTCCCTCCTCTGCTTCTCCACCTCCTTCTCCATCTCTATAGTCCTACCGTCTTTTGCTTTCAATTCATTTCCAAGCCGATTCATCTCTGATTCTAGCTCACTCTCCCTTTTGCTTACCCTCTCTATGCATCTCTCTTTCTCTGCCTTTTCCACTGTCAATACCTCGATTTCGCTCTTCAGCCTTTCCTCCTCTTCCATTTTCTCATTGGTCACCCTTCTTATCTCGTCTTCAAGATAACGCACAAGGGCTTCCAGCTCCTTGAACTGCTCATCGCGTTGTGTTTTCTCCTCCAACATCTTGGATATCTCGGCTTTGACCTGTGCCTTCTCTGGGAATATCTTCTCTTCTGCGTCAGACACAGCTGTCTTTAGATCCCTGATCTCATGATCTCTACCTGCTAAACTCGATTTCAACATGGAGACTCTATCCAGCAGCTTCACCACCTCTCTTCTATCTGCACTACACTTGCTTTTCCATGCTGCAGTTTCTTTCTGCACCGACTCAAGCATGTTTTGCAGGCTCTTGAGCTTTGCGTCATCGGATTTGCTTTTTTCAACTTCTTTTCTCATGATGCCGTTTTCTTTCTCTGCCTCCCTAAGCCTCAGGCTTGTAATTCTCAGCTCTTCAGACAAAGTCTGAATGTCCAGGTCTTGGGTGGAAGCTGCTCCTTCGCCATGTTCGTCATCCAACTCGGATGGCAAATATCTAGCAAGCTGACTCTTTAACATATAGATTTGGTCTTCTGAGGTCTGTATCTTCTCGTTTGCATCTCTCAGTTCTTGCTCACAAGCAGCAAGTTTCGCGGGAAAATCAACGAATTTACTCTCACTTTTGACCCTTGTCAACAACAAGCTCTCAGTATTTCCTTCAAGTTGCATCCTGAGTCTCTCTTTGGCTTCGCGTAGCTCAATTTCAAGATCAGAGACCCTCTTGCTCAGGGACTGAAAGTCAGAGCCGATGCTCACATAACCAAGGCAATTAGTCACAGAAGAATCGTCAGATTCCAGTTCAGAATCGGTAATAGAAGCAGAATCATCTCCATCTTTGTGATAAAGATCAGAGGGATGTCCTCCAGAGCCGAGGAAGTAGTCAAAACCAGGAGCACGACGGGAAGGAGGACGGCCTAACCTATTAAGCTCGGTGGTGAGGTCAGAGGAGGAGATGTCGGAAAAGCCAGAGCCCTGGGACTGAAGCTCTAAAGGAGAGGATTTTCTCAACTCTCCGGTGATGTTCTCGTATCTCTCGGCCAGAGAACGGTACATACGGTGAAACTCATCGACGAGGCCAATAAGCTCAGGCCTCTTTTGGTAATACATCTCCGCCTTCTTGGCAAACGAATCTGCATCTTCCTCTATCAACTTCACCATCCGTTTCACGCTCCGGTCCATCTCTGATCACCACCACACAAAACGTACAGAATATCAATCATTTTACAACAACAAAGTAAAGTTGGCATATTTATTTTCTTTATGAAAAGACAACACACCCAAATTTGGTAGCCCTAAGAAGCTAATAGTAAGATATTTTATTGCGAAATTAAACAGGAAAATGACACAATGAAATGGACTAGTCACCATCGAGATTATTCTCGAGCCACTTGGAATTTTTGAGGCCGATATGACTATCCCACCACCATGGATGTGATTTGGTGGATTCTGCTCGCTTGATACTCTTCTTGGAACGAACCTGGCAAGGACCCAGAATCAAGAATGAGAATCGAATTGCTGTTAATTGGTACGAAAAAGACAAGGTTTTTTTTTTTGTATGTACCAGATCATTATTCATGGCTGCAAGATCGATGGACCCTATGCGAAGCTGGAGACACACAAGAGACGATCATGAGACTATTGAGAAGAGAAAACAAATAATACATATTTTGTCTTGACTGTCACACAAATAATACAAAAACGTCGGTCTTAGTATTTCCCCCTCAAAATTCCTAAAATAAAAAGGATTGGGTACTGTTGAGAGAGAATCATGGCAATTCGCAATGAACAGAAAAGGACAAAAAGTTAACCTGACAACTAGGTGACAAGAAGAAGTAGAAGAAGGTGCAAGGAGAAGCAGAGGGAGATAAATGCAGAGAGCTTTTTAGACTGTTGAAAACAGAAACAAAATTAAAGTCAAAAAAATTTTTATACACTTACCTTTAAGACAGATATTGCGGACAAGTCTAACTAGTACTACTTACTCAGCAATCAACGTGGCCAAGTGATTGGTTGTCTCTCTGTAATTATCTAATGTAATATGTAATTTGGGGACTAATTCCACAGTGTCCATGTGGAGAGAGAAGAGGTTATAGAGGCTGTAATTTGACCTCTTCCTCCCCATTAATCGAACCGACCATTCGTATCCTGACTATTTCCTCAAGTAACAAATCTTTGCGGGCAAAATAATAATAAAACGAGAGGAAATAGTCATGATGAGGCCACAAGCAGCCTCCTCTCTCTTCCCCTGATTTTTTTTTGCCTCATGCTCAACACTTTCTTCTTCCATACAGTGATCACTCTGCGTTTTTCTCCCAACCTCAACATCTCCATAAATTCCTCCTTCAAGTAACCTCAAGATTTCTCTTTATATATACTTTGGAACTCATCCAAATACATCTTTTGGATAATTTACTTGCATAAAACTGAATCATATTCATATATATCATGAGACACAGAGGAAGGAGCCTACAATAATTGCTATGCAAATGTAACCCACGCCTCCAACTAAGTACGTCTTACTACTCAATCAACGTGAAAGACTTACAAACTCAAAAGCAAGTAGAGAAAAAAAAAAAAAAGGGGAAAGAGACATCAAGGGGTGATTTGAACATTAGAGTCATTGGGTTTGCTATTGTCATCCGAAGATGGCCGGGTCTCAGAAGAATCTGAAACTCGTATCTCTTCAATCATCCTAACAACCTCGTCCATGGTGGGTCGTACCTCGGGCATTTGAGCCACACACGCCATAGCAATCTGCAGCATCTGTACCATTTCTTCTTCAATGTTCTGGAACCTCATCAACTCAACATCAAACACCTCACTTGTCCATTCCTCTCTCACCACTGACTGCACCCACCTCGGGAGATCAACCATGTCTTCCCGACTTGGTGACTGCACCGGAGACTTCCCAGTCAACATCTCGAGTATAAGAACTCCGAAGCTGTAAATATCGGATTTGTGTGTGTGTTTCCTTGTTTCTATTACTTCTGGTGCGCGGTAGCCTGCACCCCTCATTGGGGCAACAGGCACAGCCATCAGAGGGGTCAGCCCAAAGTCAGAAATGCACACATCGTTCTCCTGCTTCATAATCACATTTGATGACTTTATGTTTCCGTGACTGAACTTTGGACCTCCAACTGCGTGGAGGTGAGCTATACCTTTTGCTGCTGAGAGTGTGATTTTCAGTCTGGAGTCCCAGTCAAGAGGCGTTCTCTCACTTCCACGGTTACCTGTCATTGCATCAAAGAAATCAAGATATTCTCAAGTAACACAACAAGGTAAAGAAATGCCATTAAACAGAGATGTGAAGAAGACAAACCGTGGAGGAGTGATGATAAGTTGCCAGCAGGGTAGTAGTCATAAACCAAGAGTTTCTCGTCCTTGGAGTAATAATATGCACGAAGGGGAACCACGCTAGGGTGTTGCCCTACCCGACCGATGATCTCCATCTGCTGTTCAAACTCCTTCTTTCCAGCTGCCACTTCCTTCAACCTTTTTACCACAACAGTAGTAGATTCCTCTAAGACAGCCTTGTATGCTGTCCCATAACTACCTTTTCCTAGCACTTCCGCTGATGCCCTCAATAAATCCTCTAGATCAAAGTTATAGGAGCACCCTTCAAAGAACACCAGCTTATTCTTCTCGTGTTCTTGCACCCCACTTCCAAATTCTTGCTTTGCTTTCTCAGTCAAAGTCTTTGCTTTTACGATGCTGTCTTCCCTCTTGTCCTTCTTCTTGATGCAGCAGCATAAGATAATTGCGGTGATTAGGAGGAGCAGGGCAGCCCCGCCAGCTACCACAAGAATGATAGTGCTTACATGCAATTTCCTTTTTGAACCTTCTTTGTGAGGAAACGGCGGCAATGGAGGTGAGGAGATGGGCGGGGTAAGAGGAGAAGGGCGAGAGGGAGCGGCACATGGTTGCAGAGGAAGTCCACATAACAATGTGTTTCCGGAAAACGATGAACTGGGAAACCCACCAAGTGCAGAGGGTATTGAACCATCAAGATGATTGTTGCTCAAGTTTAAACGTCTCAGGCTTGCAGTATCAAGATTAGGTATGGGTCCAGAAAGGTTGTTATTTTGGAGGCTTAACCCTGTCAGTTGCTTCTGATTTTGTAAAGTTGCTGGTATCTTCCCGGTGAAAGAGTTAAATGAGAGATCTAGGATATTGAGCTGTGAGGACACGAAGGAAGGAACCTCACCGGAGAAGTTGTTATGTTGGAGAAAGAGGTAACGTAGTGAAGAAAGAGATGGAATATCAGGAGGAAGGCTACCACTGAGGAGGTTTGATCTCAAACTGAGAATCCTTAGCGATTCTAGTTTACCAAGTGTGTTTGGAGGGATTGGTCCCACGAGCCCAATTCCAGGAAGGCGGAGAGCGAGAACACGAGTACCATCAGAAGTGCAGGTGACACCAACCCATGATTTGCAGATATGGTTAGTGGAATTCCAGTTGAGCCTTCTAAGATGTGGAACAGAAGCAGCAAAGGCAAGAAGAGCTTGCCGATCCGAGTTCAGGTCAGCAACAGCAGAAGAGCAGAACGTAGTTGTGACAAACAAGAAAGAGACAAAACAAGCAGACAAGAAGCACTTTGAGGATTTGAAGGTAAATACTGAACCAACGTCAAACTGGAAATGGAGCTGCATCATCAGCAAGACTTCCTGTCCCTCCTGCTTCAAAAGAAAAGAAGATGATGATGAGCTGTGACTTTCACCACACAAGCCAATATTGCAACACCTAGTTCACGAAAGGAGGCTTGCTTACCCAGTTCCTTAGATTGGATCACAACATTGAAATTTTGATAACTAATATATATGGTTCTGAAAGAAATAAGCTTAATGGGAAGAAAAAACAAATAAAGATACTAGTTCGATCTTCAAGAAAAAGTATNTTTCTTTTCAAAAACCAAATCCCAAAACAGCTCCCTATATGTGAAAAAGTAACACCAAACAAAGTTACAAAGAAGTATGTGTATGCTGTACATAAGAATCAAGATGCGAGAATGGAGGAGGGTCTTGTTGGTTGATGTCCTGAAAAGGCGTTGCGGAGTCTCTTGCATTCGTCTTTGCAGTAGTCCAGTGAAAAACAGAGCTGTCTAATCACTTCCCTCTTCTCTTCTGCTACTTCTTCTATCTCCCTCCTCTGCTTCTCCACCTCCTTCTCCATCTCTATAGTCCTACCGTCTTTTGCTTTCAATTCATTTCCAAGCCGATTCATCTCTGATTCTAGCTCACTCGCCCTTTTGCTTACCCTCTCTATGCATCTCTCTTTCTCTGCCTTTTCCACTGTCAACACCTCGATTTCGCTCTTCAGCCTTTCCTCCTCTTCCATTTTCTCATTGGTCACCCTTCTTATCTCGTCTTCAAGATAACGCACAAGGGCTTCCAGCTCCTTGAACTGCTCATCGCGGTGTGTTTTCTCCTCCAACAGCTTGGATATCTCGGCTTTGACCTGTGCCTTCTCCGGGAATATCTTCTCTTCTGCGTCAGACACAGCTGTCTTTAGATCCCTGATCTCATGATCTCTACCTGCTAAACTCGATTTCAACATGGAGACTCTATCCAGCAGCTTCACCACCTCTCTTCTATCTGCACTACACTTGCTTTTCCATGCTGCAGTTTCTTTCTGCGCCGACTCAAGCATGTTTTGCAGGCTCTTGAGCTTTGCGTCATCGGATTTGCTTTTCTCAACTTCTTTTCTCATGATGCCGTTTTCTTTCTCTGCCTCCCTAAGCCTCAGGCTTGTAATTCTCAGCTCTTCAGACAAAGTCTGAATGTCCAGGTCTTGGGTGGAAGCTGCTCCTTCACCAGGTTCGTCATCCAACTCGGATGGCAAATATCTAGCAAGCTGACTCTTTAACATATAGATTTGGTCTTCTGAACTCTGTATCTTCTCGTTTGCATCTCTCAGTTCTTGCTCACAAGCAGCAAGTTTCGCGGGAAAATCAACGAATTTACTCTCACTTTTGACCCTTGTCAACAACAAGCTCTCAGTATTTCCTTCAAGTTGCATCCTGAGTCTCTCTTTGGCTTCGCGTAGCTCAATTTCAAGATCAGAGACCCTCTTGCTCAGGGACTGAAAGTCAGAGCCGATGCTCACATAACCAGGGCAATTAGTCACAGAAGAATCGTCAGATTCCAGTTCAGAATCGGTAATAGAAGCAGAATCATCTCCATCTTTGTGATAAAGATCAGAGGGATGTCCTCCAGAGCCAAGGAAGTAGTCAAAACCAGGAGCACGACGGGAAGGAGGACGGCCTAACCTATTAAGCTCGGTGGTGAGGTCAGAGGAGGAGATGTCGGAAAAGCCAGAGCCCTGTGACTGAAGCTCTAAAGGAGAGGATTTTCTCAACTCTCCGGTGATGTTCTCGTATCTCTCGGCCAGAGAACGGTACATACGGTGAAACTCATCGACGAGGCCAATAAGCTCAGGCCTCTTTTGGTAATACATCTCCGCCTTCTTGGCAAACGAATCTGCATCTTCCTCTATCAACTTCACCATCCGTTTCACGCTCCGGTCCATCTCTGATCACCACCACACAAAACGTACAGAATATCAATCATTTTACAACAACAAAGTAAAGTTGGCATATTTATTTTCTTTATGAAAAGACAACACACCCAAATTTGGTAGCCCTAAGAAGCTAATAGTAAGATATTTTATTGCGAAATTAAACAGGAAAATGACACAATGAAATGGACTAGTCACCATCGAGATTATTCTCGAGCCACTTGGAATTTTTGAGGCCGATATGACTATCCCACCACCATGGATGTGATTTGGTGGATTCTGCTCGCTTGATACTCTTCTTGGAACGAACCTGGCAAGGACCCAGAATCAAGAATGAGAATCGAATTGCTGTTAATTGGTACGAAAAAGACAAGGTTTTTTTTTTTGTATGTACCAGATCATTATTCATGGCTGCAAGATCGATGGACCCTATGCGAAGCTGGAGACACACAAGAGACGATCATGAGACTATTGAGAAGAGAAAACAAATAATACATATTTTGTCTTGACTGTCACACAAATAATACAAAAACGTCGGTCTTAGTATTTCCCCCTCAAAATTCCTAAAATAAAAAGGATTGGGTACTGTTGAGAGAGAATCATGGCAATTCGCAATGAACAGAAAAGGACAAAAAGTTAACCTGACAACTAGGTGACAAGAAGAAGTAGAAGAAGGTGCAAGGAGAAGCAGAGGGAGATAAATGCAGAGAGCTTTTTAGACTGTTGAAAACAGAAACAAAATTAAAGTCAAAAAAATTTTTATACACTTACCTTTAAGACAGATATTGCGGACAAGTCTAACTAGTACTACTTACTCAGCAATCAACGTGGCCAAGTGATTGGTTGTCTCTCTGTAATTATCTAATGTAATATGTAATTTGGGGACTAATTCCACAGTGTCCATGTGGAGAGAGAAGAGGTTATAGAGGCTGTAATTTGACCTCTTCCTCCCCATTAATCGAACCGACCATTCGTATCCTGACTATTTCCTCAAGTAACAAATCTTTGCGGGCAAAATAATAATAAAACGAGAGGAAATAGTCATGATGAGGCCACAAGCAGCCTCCTCTCTCTTCCCCTGATTTTTTTTTGCCTCATGCTCAACACTTTCTTCTTCCATACAGTGATCACTCTGCGTTTTTCTCCCAACCTCAACATCTCCATAAATTCCTCCTTCAAGTAACCTCAAGATTTCTCTTTATATATACTTTGGAACTCATCCAAATACATCTTTTGGATAATTTACTTGCATAAAACTGAATCATATTCATATATATCATGAGACACAGAGGAAGGAGCCTACAATAATTGCTATGCAAATGTAACCCACGCCTCCAACTAAGTACGTCTTACTACTCAATCAACGTGAAAGACTTACAAACTCAAAAGCAAGTAGAGAAAAAAAAAAAAAAAGGGAAAGAGACATCAAGGGGTGATTTGAACATTAGAGTCATTGGGTTTGCTATTGTCATCCGAAGATGGCCGGGTCTCAGAAGAATCTGAAACTCGTATCTCTTCAATCATCCTAACAACCTCGTCCATGGTGGGTCGTACCTCGGCCATTTGAGCCACACACGCCATAGCCTGTCTCTTATACACATCTAGATGTGTATAAGAGACAGCAATAAATCCTCTAGATCAAAGTTATAGGAGCACCCTTCTAAGAACACCAGCTTATTCTTCTCGTGTTCTTGCACCCCACTTCCAAATTCTTGCTTTGCTTTCTCAGTCAAAGTCTTTGCTTTTACGATTCTGTCTTCCCTCTTGTCCTTCTTCTTGATGCAGCAACATAATATAATTGCGGTGATTAGGAGGAGCAGGGCAGCCCCGCCAGCTACAATAAGAACTGTCTCTTATACACATCTAGATGTGTATAAGAGACAGGGAGTGATGATAAGTTACCAGCAGGGTAGTAGTCATAAACCAAGAGTTTCTCGTCCTTGGAGTAATAATATGCACGAAGGGGAACCACGCTAGGGTGTTGCCCTACCCGACCGATGATCTCCATCTGCTGTTCAAACTCCTTCTTTCCAGCTGCCACTTCCTTCAACCTTTTTACCACAACAGTAGTAGATTCCTCTAAGACAGCCTTGTATGCTGTCCCATAACTACCTTTTCCTAGCACTTCCGCTGATGCCCTCAATAAATCCTCTAGATCAAAGTTATAGGAGCACCCTTCAAAGAACACCAGCTTATTCTTCTCGTGTTCTTGCACCCCACTTCCAAATTCTTGCTTTGCTTTCTCAGTCAAAGTCTTTGCTTTTACGATCCTGTCATCCCTCTTGTCCTTCTTCTTGATGCAGCAACATAATATAATTGCGGTGATTAGGAGGAGCAGGGCAGCCCCGCCAGCTACAATAAGAATGATAGTGCTTACATGCAATTTCCTTTTTGGACCTTCTTTGTGAGGAAACGGCGGCAATGGAGGTGAGGAGATTGGTGGGGTAAGAGGAGAAGGGCGAGAGGGAGCGGCACATGGTTGCAGAGGAAGTCCACATAACAATGTGTTTCCGGAAAACGATGAACTGGGAAACCCACCAAGTGCAGAGGGTATTGAACCATCAAGATGATTGTTGCTCAAGTTTAAACGTCTCAGGCTTGCAGTATCCAGATTAGGTATTGGTCCAGAAAGGTTGTTATTTTGGAGGCTCAACCCTGCCAGTTGCTTCTGATTTTGTAAAGTTGCTGGTATCTTCCCGGTGAAAGAGTTAAATGAGAGATCTAGGATATTGAGCTGTGAGGACAAGAAGGAAGGAACCTCACCGGAGAAGTTGTTATGTTGGAGAAAGAGGTAACGTAGTGAAGGGAGAGATGGAATATCAGGAGGAAGGTTACCACTGAGGAGGTTTGATCTCAAACTGAGAATCCTTAGTGACTCTAGTTTACCAAGTGTGTTTGGAGGGATCGGTCCCACGAGCCCAATTCCAGGAAGGCGGAGAGCGAGAACACGAGTACCATCAGAAGTGCAGGTGACACCAACCCATGATTTGCAGATATGATTAGTGGAATTCCAGTTGAGCCTTCTAAGATGTGGAACAGAAGCTGCAAAAGCAAGAAGAGCTTGCCTATCCGAGTTCAGGTCAGCAACAGCAGAAGAGCAGAACGTAGTTGTGACAAACAAGAAAGTGACAAAACAAGCAGACAAGAAGCCCTTTATTGAGGATTCGAAGGTAAATACTGAAGCAACGTCAAACCGGAAATGGAGCTGCATCATCAGCAAGACTTCCTGTCCCTCCTGCTTCAAAAGAAAAGAAGATGTTGATGAGCTGTGACTTTTCACCACACAATCCAATATTGCAACACCTAGTTCACGAAAGGAGGCTTGCTTACCCAGTTCCTTAGATTGGATCACAACATTGAAATTTGTTAACTAATGTATATGGTTCTGAAAGAAATAAGCATATCTGCCCCCCAAAAAAAACTACATATGGGAAGAAAAAACAAATAAAGATTCTAGTTAGGTATCCAAGAAAAAGTATGCCATTGCCAATCTTTTATCTTTATCATTGGGATATTAAACAATCCAAGAGGCTAAGATAAGAGATTGAAGCAGGGATTGAAGCAGGGATTGAAGCATCTAGCAAAAAAAAGAAAAGCAAAAGGAATAAAGATAAAGAACCAAACTTTAACAAAAAACGTTGATGTGCATAGAAAAGCAGTTCCTTTTTGTCAAAGATATAGAGAAAGAAGCAGAGGTATGTCCATCATGTGGACAATGTCACTAAGTAAATAAAGATGAGTTTGAGTGTTTAATTTTATCGGAGTTGTTGAACAAACAACCTGTATCCAGCAAATTGGAAATGCAAAACCTAAGGAACTAATACACCACGTCACTAGACTGTAGAGTCTCAAAAACTTTCCTACCGACCCAGCCGGAAAAAATGGCGATTTTAAGTATAATTCCAACAAGTAGACAATTACAAAATTTTACAAATAAACTCACAAGAATAAGAAGAGAGAAAGAGAAACCTGAGAGTAGAGGGGGAAGCTAACGAAGTAAGAAAATTGTGGGCATTGAAGAACTCAAGAAACCGGAAGGGGAGAAAGAAATGAAGCTTGTTCTGAGCGAAGCGTAGCTCAATCTTGAAATGTTGAAAGTGAAAGAAAGAAGAAAATGCAATGCGTGTGGGGACTAGTGGGAGAGACGGAGAGAAGAAGAAGAAGAAGAAGAAAAGGAAGGCGAAAGAGAATGAAGAAAAAGTGTGTGGTGAAGTTAAAACAAAGGAGGCGTAATTGTTAAGGGTGAGACAGTCTTGAAAAGGAGTCGTTTGATTAAATCATATTGATGTGTTAAGACCGCAACAAACGCTAGAGTAGAGAGAGACTTGACCAAGCTTAAGATTCTATGAGATAGCAAAATGACAAGTACACTCAGCCAAACGCAATTTTTGTTACAAAGATAAGCCTCATTTTTTTTTTTTTTTAGTTGTAAAGTAATCATTTGCATATGGTAATAATCATCCTGACCTGTCCAACCACTCCTGTTACTATTTTCTCTCGACTTGCATCATTCTTGATAGCGCGGATACTATGTAAAAGTGAAACTAGTCATGTCATCATCTACCAAATCCCAAAATAAAAATCCAATTTAGATATTTTTGATTTGCGATGTTGTCCTCAAAAATAAAACCCAGGTCGCTCTTCAAAATAAGCCTAATTAAAGGTACCAAATGGTGCCGTGTAGATTAGGTATTTGCTGCGTCTCATCAATCAACAACACTCTTGAGCTCTTGTACTAAGCTTTTGCTAATTGTCAAACATCATCTACTGTAAAAAGCTGAGAGACTAAACACAAAACCATGTGAACTTGAGCTCCACAAAGAAGCGATGCAACTTGGATCATATATTAAAAACTGCCTCTGTTTTTCTTATAAATTGAACTATAAAGCTGACAGACTAAACACAAACACATGTGAACTTGAGCTCCATAAATTAGAGATGCAACTTAGTTTACATGAAACTGCAAATCCATGTCCTTTATAAAAAAATACTGGAATTTTAACAACACGCATAATCTGATTCCCATCTCTGCTTTCACCTCACTTGTAAAACTCAAAGTCCGTGTCTGGCTTCTTCACATTTGAGCGGTAACCCTTCTCGAAATCTTTAGGCAGTATCACATATCTGTTCTTACGCACCGCATGCATTCCAGCTTCCTGGCAAATTGCTGCTATCTGCATTGTTCAAAACCATATTGAATTAGTGTGTTGTTTAATATGTAGTATCTTTGGCTGCACAATACTCAATATAAAGAGTTTCACGCAATCCTTGTAGGGTCAGGACAATGAAGAAAAAAGACTGGACGACTCAGCTAAGATCCATAGATAATGCTTGAAACAAACATATTTGATTAGGAATATGCTCAAGTGCACATTTCGCAGAACATCACTAGGTGGTGACACAGAAACAATGGATGCTATATCATGGCAAAAGCAAACTCTAGTGTGAAGCATAGAACAATTAGCAAAGTAAACTAACCTCAGCAGCGCTAATTTTATCAGGCCGTGAAACATAGTCTTCCAAGTCAACCTCATCGCTGAGGTTCATCTTGGCGGTGCATACCTACACAAGAAAAAACCAGTCAATAAGAAGAGGAACTTCGAAAAACCTTAATGTGTTGTACTTTAAGAGAGAGCAGTAAACACTAAACACAATCTTTTAAGAAAACCTTTGGTTTCATCTCTTTTTCACTAGTTATTCAACATTCAAGTGATTGTAGTAATTAAACTTGCCTGGAAAACAAGCCTCTTTTGACGTCTGTCGGGAAGGGGAAACTCAATCTTACGATCAAGCCTCCCAGGACGTAAGAGAGCAGGATCAAGAGTGTCTGCCCTGTTGGTTGCCATTATAACCTTAACATTCACGGTCTGGTCAAATCCATCCATCTACATCGAATTGAACATAACAAGTTAGAACTCAAATCAATCTGAATGTCAGGCATCAACAAAACCAGCCATTTACAGACCACAAGACATTATTTTTCTTAAAGTTCATTACTCAATGGCACAAGATCTGAATTACATCCTAAGAGAATACCAGAATATAAAGATACTCTTATTTGTTTTCTGTTCTCACCTGGTTAAGTAGTTCCATGAGAATCCGCTGAACTTCCCTATCAGCTCCTGTTTGAGCATCAAACCTAGCAGTAGCGATGGCATCTACCTCATCAATGACTGTCTCTTATACACATCTAGATGTGTATAAGAGACAGCCGTTGTTCTGATCCACCATCTCCATGAACTGGCCAATCACGAGGGGCACGGATTGAATGCGTTTGACCTCCTCTTGAGCCCGTGAGAGCTCCCGTTTGAGATTCTTTTGCTCGTCTTTCACATATTCCTCTTGGATATCGGTGAATTCCAGTTGTCGTTCAAGCGATTTGAGACGGCCATAATGATCTTCCTCGTCCGCCGTAGACAGATCCATCAGCGCCGGAGATGCTTTAGGGTCGAGAACCATCGCCGCTGCCATTATTCGCTGTCGGGCAGATCTTTGAGAGTTTTGGAGTAGAGAGAAAGAAAACTGCGATTAGCGAATAAAATAATATATAGACGATTGTGATGAACCGAACTATTTAGAGATTACGGGTGGGCTTCTTCTTTAAGAAGGCCCAAAGATTTGCGAAGGCCTTTTTATTTGTATTTTGATTTCCATTTTTTTTTATTGTCGGCCTTTGTATTTTTCTTTTATCAGCAAACTATTTCATTAATCAGGTTTACATTAGTGTTTTGTTTTTTTGTTGGTCAACAAGTTACATTAGTGTTTAAGTACGTGTTATAGTGAATTAACATAACCTATTCGGTGGATAAAAAGGAAAGTGAAATTTTTCTTTACTCTAAAAACTGAAACCAATCCTTGTGGACATCAGTTCAGTGGAGAAGAAAAGTTTGGTCTGTATTTGGAATTGCATGATTATAACCAGAAATCAAGTCTAAATTTGGGGAAAGGGTTGAATGTTCTTCTGCTAAAGTACTTGGTCAATTTTTTTTCCAGTGACCCCAGTTGTTGCAAGATATTCTTGACATAATAATACTTTCCAAGTTATCAGACATACTTCAATTCTATTTTCAAATCGAAAAAGACAACCTTTGCTAGGAATTAGGATGATAAACTAAAAATATTTGGCCATCCAAAACCAAAAGGCGCAAAAAGGCCAATCTCTAGACCCAAAAAAACACACACACAAGGCTCTCTTAATTATGCCCTCCTCTTCCTTGTTAACCTCCCGGATGATCTCTTCGTGGATTCTGAGGTGCCTCCCTCATCACCTGATTCTTCAACATCCTTATCTTCTTCCCTTTGCCTCGCTCTGCCTCTCTTTCCAGCGGTTGTAAGATTTGCGTTCTGGTCTCCTCTAAACACGTGGATCTGCAAGAAGTAGACATTTATATTAACAAGTTGTGAGAACGTCAACTCCAAGCACATGCCTTTTGTTCACAAGCAATACCTACCTTGAACCTCTTTGGTTCAACCAAAAGGAAGAGAAGAGCATCACCATCATCCAATTTATGATCCAGGGCAAACTTTTTCCAGCCACCGCTGAGCCCACTTCTTGCCCCAATGTACACTGCCTCATACTCTTGGCCTTTTTCATCCTCTAGTACCATTTCCAGAGTTTCCACAGGAAGATGTGCCACGCAGAATCTTGAAGGAAGCCCCTTGAAATTGCAAAACCAATGTATGTCAAAAAAGAAGAAGAAGGTAACCACAAAATCCTAGAGGAAGAAGAAGAAACACGCACGACAAGTGGGTCTGT
Organism: Alliaria petiolata; assembly: GCA_020283515.1. Taxonomy (NCBI): domain Eukaryota; kingdom Viridiplantae; phylum Streptophyta; class Magnoliopsida; order Brassicales; family Brassicaceae; genus Alliaria; species Alliaria petiolata. The sequence goes on from JAHZTW010000001.1 coordinate 288,612,563, forward strand.
GGAACGCACCAGCCAAAAGCAGCTGTAAACGTGAGAGCGAACCATAGATTTCACAAAGGAAGGATGTGGGGATCCGAGGCGGGTCTGGAATTCCTCAGCAGCCATTTGTGCTCCAACCTTTTCCTCGTAAGAGGCAAACTTGCACTCATGTAGAGGCCGTGCGATGTAGCTGAGGTATGTATTAACCAGATGGATTAAAAAGCTTAAAAGGAAAGTTTTTTTAGGGCAGAGTTGAGCAGCAGCAGCACTTACCTGGCCCATGACGAGTTACGCCGCGATTTCCTCAGGCTCAAAGTATGACCATTGTCTACGTCATCGCGATAGGAAAGAATGTGGGTGCGAACACGGGAAGAGCGCCTTGGTTCAGCAGCAGAGAGGGTTTTATGATCGCTGGCTCTGTGAACTCGCTGCTGAGGCGTCTTGGTGGAAATCTTAGCCAGAGCCTTTGAAATCTGAGGGATTCCTAAATCCTGAGAATCATCGATAGCACAGAAGAATAATATTACGAATCAGACAAGGAGAAGAGGAAGAAACGCGGTAACGAGGAAGGGGAAAACCTGAAATCGCTGGTGATTCTCTTGAAGACGGAGCTTGCGAGCCTCTTCATATGCCGCCATTTGCAGAGATTATTATTCCCCAAGGAGAGAAATGGCGCTTCGTTTGAAAAGCACGAGTGGTTTGAAATTCGAAATCATGGAATTAAAGGCTTCTCTTTTAGTTAAGTTGGGCCAAATTTGAGTTTTTTTATATTATAAAATATCAGATTCCTTGCTTTATCCCATAGCATTTGATAAAATATCAGATTCCTTACTCCACACAAACTTGTGTTAAATATACATATCATTATTAATTCCCTTTGTTTTGTGTCCTTTGGGGGGAACCTACATATGCTCCAATTTTTGTTTCTTTGTTCAACCAACTACATATGCTCCATACATTCAAAAAGTAAAGAAGCAATATAACACAATTCTACACACTTTTGCCTCTGGGAATCACTCCTCCAATTTGATAGCCGCATCAATCATATCCACAGTGCTGTTTTGTTGTGTCCACAGCTGCGCGTATCTCCCTGCCTTCCCCAACAGCACCTCGTGGGGGCCCTGTTCCACCACCCTCCCGTTTTCCAGTACTACTATCTGCCCACAAGTTTCACTTATATGCATCAACATTTGTTTCTTTTGCCTTTTTAAGCCCAAGTTAAAACAACACTATTTTACTACAAACCTCATCACATTGCATCGCAGTGGTCAGCCTGTGGGCTATGAAGATGGATGTCCTGTTACTCGCCAGTGCCTTGAGCGCGTTCAGTATCTCTGCCTCTGTTGTGCTGTCCAGCGCACTCGTTGCCTCATCACACAACCTGTGCCATTTTACACCAATCATTTTCTAATCTCATCTCAAATTGCTTATGTATGTATATGTGTGAAGACGTCTTCTCCACACCTACTTAATCATATACGCAAAGTCAATGCTGCTTCTGTGCAAAATTACTTACAGAATCGCAGGTGATTTCAGAAATGCCCGAGCAAGTGCCACTCTTTGTTTCTCTCCACCACTCAACTGCCATACAACATAACACTCCATGGTTATAAAACCCCCATCAATATATCACTCGGCTAATCTTTCTTTCTCATACTTGTTACAGTTCTGAAAATAGTTTCTTGAATCATTTTTTGTTTCTTCCTCCAATTTTCAACAGGTAAACTTTCATACTGATCTATGTAAAAACATTCCAAATATAACATCAAGATACTGACCTTGAGCCCCCTTTCCCCAACAATCGTTGAATATTTATCAGGGAAATTACTGATCGTTTCATGAATTGCCGCATGCCGAGCAGCATCATACACCTGGATTGAAATATGTGCTAGATAAGGATTACTGATATTAAACTTGACGTCTGCACCAAATATAAGGTAGCTGGTACCTCTTCTTCTGTAGCTGAAAGACGTCCATAATGTATGTTGTGAAATATTGTATCATTGAAGAGCACCTGCAGTGCAGTAGAGGTTACCCTTGAGAACAACAAAACTTGGAGTGTTTTACATAAATAGAAAGCTTACAATGATAAATACCGAAAAAAGAGAAGAAAAGTGAAAAAAAAGGTAATCTAATGTCTTGTATGAATAGAAAGGTTACACTGAGAAGAAAGGCGAGAAAGCAATGAATGCAGGTCCTAATGTTGTCTACAAGCAAAAGCTTACGCCGAGAAGTAGAGAAAAACAGAAAAGATAATACCAACTTACAGTATCTTGCGGCACAACTCCTATGGAGCTTCGGAGGCTATCTAGTCTCACTTCCTTTATATCTTGCCCATCAATCCTTACCTGTTAACCAACATGAAAAAACTATGTTATCTAGACACCAAGCTTTTCTTCAGTGAATTTTTCTGCAGCAAGGTTTACTTTTGTTGCAACAATGCTTCCAAACGAGGCCCCATAGTTCACAAACAAATGAAAAAAAAGCTTACATTTCCGGAATCTGTGTCAAAGAATCTGAATAGCATTCTAAGAATTGTTGACTTGCCTGCCATAGAACAAAACAAAAGATTTGTAAAAATAATAAATTTTAACTTAGATGCTTAAACAGACAAGGTTTAGGAATTACCACTCCCGCTAGTACCAACAATTGCCACACTCTTTCCTGCCGGCACGGTAAAGGAAATTCCATCTAAAATTTTTCTCTCTGGTGCGTAACTGTAATTTCAGAAAAAAGAACGATGATGTGGCAATAGAGATAAGTAATCCCCTTTGGTCTTCAGATCACAACATGAAAGCTGATATCCAAATCATGCAATGTCTTCAATAATTTAACACTTTGATAAGCTTTTGCAGAAGTTTTTCCTGTATTGGTTGTGTTTGAGTTTGGTAACTAGCATAGTCTTTGTGTACATGATTGTTACCTAGGATAGCTCAGGAAAAACTAACTTGCTAGAGTCGGTGAATTCTGGGCACAGGATAAAATACATAACAGGTTGCTATTGGTTATAAGGATTTGGTCATGAGGGAATTAATAAAGGCTTTCTGGGGCATATTGAGTTCATCAATGAAATAAAGTTTGAGTTTCTATTACTCATATATCTCTTCACACTCCTAGGACCGAGATAGCAGGCACTTACAATTAGTATGATAGCAATGTCCCACTAAAAATCAACACCTACCTGAAGTGTACATTTTCAAACTGAATGCTTCCACCTTTCAGAACAAGAGGCTTTGCGTCATTTATATTTGTGATGTCAGATTTCTCCTGAAGTCAGTAAGAGAATACCAAATTATCAATTGAACATGCCAGAAGTCCTTACTAAAAAGGATGCATTTGAATATCACTTATTGATTGAAGCATTGGCATTTAAAAAAGCTGTTTAAGGAACTCAACCAAACGTAGAGTTTAAAGTAACACGTATAAGATCCTCATATACCTCTAGCAACTGGAACATTGATTTCATGTCCACAAGGCTCTGAATAGTTTCACGGTACACACTACCCAAAAAGTTTAGAGGAAGAGACAACTGAAAGAGAAGTCCATTCACCATAACCTGCAGCGCCCAAAGATGCAAAAACATATTAGAAAACAGTTTGCATCGAAAACTGATGAGAAATATAAGATACCAATGCACAGGAAAAATCAAAGAGGCACTGACCAAGTCACCGACTGTCATCTGGCCATTCAGGATGCCCTGAGAGCACAACACCATTGCCGTTGACAGAGCTGTACTAAATATGATACTTTGTCCAAAGTTTAAAAAAGCAAGACTTCTTTGAGTCTGCAAGGCAGCATCTTCATATCCTGGTATAAGCAGCAGAACCAGCACAAGATAAATCAAAGTAAATGGACTGAGCAATAATATGGTTGATAAAAAAACATCAATCTGTTTTCTTCCTAGTAAAAAGAACGTCTAAATCATATCCTTATCTGAATTGTTTTTTTGTAGCTACTATTCTTGGCAAAAGTAAAACTGGAGGATTCTGTGGAAATTTAGAAAAATCTGTTTTCCATGCTAAACAGCTAGTGCAGTTACTTACTTTTCAGGAACTGGTCATACTTTTCAGCCTCATAACCTTCATTGTTAAAATATTTAACAGTCTGAAACGAAACAGAAATTCTGTCAAAACTGCAATTCAAGCAAAATATAAAAAAAAAAAACGAAAATTTACCTCATAATTTATCAGAGAATCAATGGCCCTTGTGCTAGCATCATTATCAGCTTTGTTCATAGCCTTTCTAAACTTAGTTCGCCACTGTATAAAGTAAACGACAACGTGAGCACAGCATCTTACACCAAAAGGATTTGTAACAAGATAATGAAAGACGACGAGAATGTAAAAAGACAATCATCCTTCTACAAGGACTTCACACCTATCAGACCTAGAATGAGTTTTCAGTCCATGCAAAGAGTTGATACAATTACGATCAGAGAAGCTTAGTAACGAGTTCAAGACCTCTGTACGGTGTTGTCTTAAGCAGATTAACACATCCATTGCTGGATTATCATGATAAAACGCAAGTATTGCATCATAGTTGGCATTTAAAAGAGTTCACCAAAGAATGCACAGTACCTGTGTCACAGCTAATGTAAAAGCGATATATGCTCCAACAGAAAGAGTAGTAATCCAGGCAAAAGGAGCTCCGAACTTGTATGCTAGTATACCTGATACCATAGATATCTGGAAGATACATATTAATTACGTCGACTGTTTTTAGAGACAATATAGTAATTCAAACTGGAAAGAATCGGCGCAGATATCAACCAGTCAAAATGAGAAAACTCCATGATCATGGATTCATGATAAAGCACCAAGCGGTCAGACAAGCTTTACCTCCAAAATGGTAGGAACAACATTGAAAACCATAGCCGAGAGAATAAAATTTATTGCACGGCTACCACGATCAATAATCCTGTTCAAACCACCTGTTTCTCGACTGGACATGAGCAACCAAGCAAGAAAGTTATGATGAGATGAAATGGAATGAACGAGATTACTCAAAAGAGTAGGAGAGGGCGATACGGATACCTTAGGTGGTAACGAAGGTCAAGATCATGTAAATGTGAGAACACCTGCAAAGGCATCATGTGAAAAGGATTGATACATGAGAAAATACACCCTAAATCTCCATCAGCAAGATTGTTTAGAGTAGCAGCAGCATACCTTTCTAGAAACAGATCGTATTGTGCGGAGAGCTACCTTGGAGAACACAGCAGTACGAAGTTCTGCGATGATGAAAGTAGCAAGACCAAGAGTGAAAAGTGCATTCTTTTCGTTTCTGTTTTTCAGAAAATGAGCTATTCAGAGTTACCATTAAAAGCAGAAGAGCCCGTCCGAGCAATGCCATATCCAATGAGGACGGCAGAAGGAGTAGCAAAAGCAGCAACAAGAGAAGGGTTTGCAGCGGCGAAGGTGGTCAGAGAGGCGCCAGTGCCGGTGGCTGAAGCCAGCCAATCAACAGCCAATTTGAAGAGGAAAGGGACCTGGACATTTAAGACCTTAGCTCCCACGAGAAAGCCCAAGGCAGTGATGACCCTGAAGCGGAACTCTGGGTTGTCTCTCATCCACAAATATCCGGCAAGCGTGCGGAGAATCTTCATGTCAGCCATAGCCGACTCTGAGTCCGAAGAAGTCGTCTTGATTTGCTTAGACTTATTGGCGTCTTGATCGGGATTAGGAGTAGAAGTCGAGAACAGAACACGCCCGTTAACCATGGAACTCCGTTGAACGGAACGAATTGGGGACGGACAGGTATCGGAGAGGAAGGCATGAATAGCGGGGGATGTCCGAATAGAGTTACGTCTGATGAAACTGGAGAAGCCATGATGATGAAGAAGATAATCAGAGCGAAGACGGTAGGAAAAAGATGGGGTTTTGGGTTGAGGGCGCAGATAAGCGTGACGGAGTAGGAGGCCAGGAGCCCTAAGGAGCCGAGATCCCCTCGACATCCCTTCTTCTCCGAAAGTATCACAGAGTTTGCTCCGGCGACTCTTATCGGATTTCGAGTTTGATTTCGGAGTCTCTACTAACTCCGTGAGCTAGCTGACCGACTAGTCATGATATTCAACGGTGTTTAATGGGCCGAAGAGACAAAGCCCACTAATTTTGAAACCCAGCCGGGTCTATCCCCTTCTCGTGTGGGTCATCATTTCTCCACCATTCTTTCATCATCATCGTCGTCGTCAAGCAATGGTTATTACGCGCTACTCAAACATATCATTGTTAGTAAGGAGATGGGAAGCCGTGCAGTATGCATTCAACGCGTGGCCCCGCCGTGTTTTGAGGCCTCATTTCAAGTGAAGAAGAGCAACACAGTTGGTCCCTTTTCAGTGAATACAAGGAGGAAGAGAAGAAGCAGTGGCGTGAGGTGTAGCAGCATAAGCGACTTCATCGGAGGAGACCTGGTGAAGCTGGACATCGGCCGTTGGCTTGAGGACGTGGAAGAGCACAAGGCACTCGCAATCTACACTCCTCACGAGGGTGGCTACGAGGGTCGTTATCTTAACCGTCTCAAATACCAAGGCTACTACTTTCTTGACATCTCTGCTCGAGGGCTTGGTGACCCCGAGACCACCCTCCTCAACCCCTACCCTGTTTGCCCTGTATGACATCTCCTTTCATCTTTCTTCTACATTAATCTTGTTTCGATGATTTAGTATTTGAACCATGCCTCTTCTCTTCTTCTAGGCTCACCTTGGGAAACAGCCTATAGCAAGGTGGTATTATCCACCAGAAGTGGACTACAGGCTCTCCGCTCTTCCCCCTAATGCCAAGGGTCTCGTCGTCTGGGTCCTCGAAGCAAAGGTTTGAGTATCTTTCATTTGATTTTTGTCTCCCACATGGCTGCATCTCATCTTGCATATATATATATGTCTCATCAACACTCTCAGGTCCTCTCCAAGTCTGAACTCCAGTTTCTCGCTTTGCTTCCCTCTCTCCGTCCTAATGTCAGAGTGATTGCTGAATGTGGCAACTGGTGAGAATATCATCCCTTTCCATACAATCAATCATCTACGTTTGAACTTTGCTTGACCACAACCCATTCCCCTGCAGGAGGAAGTTCATGTGGAAGCCCCTTGCGGAAATCGCAAATCTAGCTGCGCAAGAGTAACTCAATGAACTCAAGCACCAGTGGAGCTTACTGTGTATAGTTTTCACGAATGCATATCCTGCAAGTGTAGCAATATTCACCACATTTGAAATTTGTGCTTGTTACTTGGTAATACATACTCCCATGAAGTAGTTAAGTAAAATTCCCACTCTCATTTGTCACAAATTAATTGGCAAGATTGATGGGACACGCTCAACCTAGAGGTAGAACTCAGAACCATTGATCGATCAGAAATATGTGCAACTAACAAAGTAGAAATAGGCCTTGATCAATTCTGGTCACTAGACTCAACAACAAGTTGCAACATATTTCGAGTACACGGAAAAATAAGAAGCTCAGTAACACTAAGACAAAGCTGGATTTGGAGAATTCAAAAAAGAAGAAGGCCAAGTTCTAAACTACAGATTCTTGGATTTCTTTGGGCAAGAAAGTTTCCCACCATCCAGATTCATACTTGGGGTATGGCGCCACCCATTTTTCAGGCTTATCGAACTCTAGACTGGTAGGATTGGAGGCCAATGCTTCATCGAGAGAGGTAGCTTCAAATGATTCAGCTAGCACTCGATCCAATCTTAACTTCATAAACCTGCCATCAAAGAGGAAAACAAAAAAAATACAAACTTGTTTGTGGGAAGGAAGGAGTAATGTATATAATTCTGTACCGAGAGAGAACAGGAGATTAGGGTTCTAACGTGATCCAGGGGCCATTGGTGGAGACAAGAGCGACGGCAGGACGACGGAGTCTTTGAGTGATTTTGGGGAATTTGTCAAGGAATTTGGGCTCGATGACGAGCCAGAAGTCCTGCTCCTTGTCACGCTCTCCGTAATATCGAAGACGTTCAAACAATTGCTCCTGGAAGTGTTCCTCTTCGTCAAGCATGAATTTGGCGTTCGCAACCAGGAAGTAGTACTTGGTGCTCTCTCCCTGCAATCATCATCGCATTTATCCAAAAAAAACGTAAGCGGTTTGGTTTGATTTCCGAGAAGGATAAAACAGAGAAAAAGATAAACCTTATTATCCGATTGTTGTTGAGCGGATGTGGTGGCAGCGGTTTTGAAAGAGGAGGAGAAATGTGATGGTAGAGTTAACTGCGGCGGAGAGAGATGGAGTTTCTTCGTCTGCTTGGGAAGAAGAGAAGAGGAGACGAAAAACGGTTTCGGACGGCAAGCGGCGGCGGTAGGAACCGCCACACCCAGTGCTCCGGTGACGCTCAACATTTGCTGATTTGTGTCTTTTTGATCGAGGCGGAATCTGCAGAAATCTTATCTTTTTTGTTGGGGGTATAATCCATTTTTATCATCTCCTTTTTTAATTGATTTAATAAGTTATTGGGCTTGAGATTTCAACAGTTGCAAGCAAAGGCCCAATAATTGGCAATGGGCCTATGTAACCCATGAGGAAGAAAGGGGAAAGGTTCTTCGACATTTACTCACATGGCGATGGAGGCGTCGCCGAGATGCTGAAGCTGCAACTGCAAATAAGCGGGAAGGCGATCTTGTCCAGTATTCGTTGTCGGAGAGAGGCAAGTCATTTCGCGATTTATCACTGTCTACTACTTTATAAGTTAGAAAGGATTGATTTTTTCAGTGTTTTGATATTGATGCAGATGTCGACTTCTTCCTCCTACGTCTTTGGGCCTTACAAGATCGATCCGCGTGAAGTGTTCTACGCAACCCCTCTCTCTTATGCCATGGTTAATCTCCGCCCGCTTCTTACTGGTAGTTCTCCTTCCTCTCCAATCATTCATTCCATTTCTCTTCTTATTCTTTCTTCTTACCTTCTTTTTCCCCCCTTTTTTTTCTTTTTCGTTTGGCAGGTCATATCCTTTTTTTCGTTTTCACTGTTTTGGTTTTGTTTAAGAATTTGAGTTCCTTTGGGTGACTTTGACCACACGAGCACATGTTCTTGTCTGCCCAAGACGCCTTGTGCCGCGCTTTACTGATCTCACAGCTGATGAGACCAGCGATCTGTGGCTTACTGCTCAGAAGGTTGGCTCTCGGATTGAAAAATTCCATAATGCATCTTCTCTCACATTAGCCATCCAAGTAACTAAACATCTCCTCCTTACTTTCCATTCATTCTTCCTTGTGTGTGAATCTGAAAGGATTGGGATTGGAATGATTGCTCTAAAACTTTGGTTTCTTTAAAAAAAATGGCTTAGGATGGCCCTCAAGCGGGACAGAGTGTTCCCCATGTACACATTCACATCTTGCCTCGTAAAGGTGGTGACTTTGAGAAGAATGATGAAATCTATGATGCTGTAAGTTTCTGTATTTTGATCACATTGCTAGCTTGGAGTTTTTAAAAAAATCTTATGGCGGTGGTATCTTGTTGTAGATTGATGAGAAGGAGAAGGAACTGAAGCAGAAGCTTGATCTAGATAAAGACCGGGTTGATAGAAGCCTTGAGGAGATGGCTAACGAGGCTTCCCAGTACAGGTCTCTTTTCGACCGCTAGTTATCAAATTAACAAAGCCAAGCTATCCAGTAGCTTTAATGCCTTTAATAAGATTATAAGACCATTGTGACAAGCGACCCTCAGTTGAGGTTGATGTTAGAGACTTTGATTCAAACTTGTATTCTCTTTCTTATGCCACAATAATCTGGCCATAAACTAAGCGTTTTACTTTTGGTTGCCGTTTCTTAATGACTCTTTTTTTTTTTTTAAATCAATTTGTTGAGTTGCAAAAAAAAATAGAGGCTTCTACAGAATGTAAGGGAAGTGCGGAGTGAAAAAATAATCTCATCTCATGTCTCGTTTTACATAACTTACACTAAATACTTGAACAGATCAAACGCAAAGGTGTGTAAAACATGGTCCAATAAAATCAGTGCGCTATGGATACATAAGCTAAGAACCTTTTGGTGGTTCTTCCCCTGGAGCATCATCCTCGTCATGATAAATGTTCTCAGCCATCTGCCATATTTGGAGTATGTTGTCCTCAGCTACACTGGATATAACCCAATCTTCACATGGGTTCCACGAGAAATCTGAAATTTTGCTGGTGTGTCCACCATGGATAAACAACAGCTCAGGTGGGCCGTCCTCTGCATCCTCCACTGTCTGTTCCTCGTCGATCCTGTCATAAGACACCCTCAAACACATCAATACTGCTCTTCCATGACCAAACAAGAACATTTTGTAGCTATGCAACTAAGTCTACAGCTCAAACCTGCTAAGGTCCCAAACCATAAGTCTTCTACCAAGGCAACATGAGGCTAAAATAGTCTCGTTCTTCGGGTTCCAACCAACTTGGAATACCTCCTCCCTGGAGATCAAAGTAAATAATTTAAGTTAGCGTTGCTGCTTTTACTTAAGCTAAATAGTGCTTAGTAACAGAGAATCCGTCACACAAGGCAAATCGTTCTTACTTATGGCTATCAAATGTGTGAAGAGCGGTGCTCAGCTTCCGTAGATCGAATAATTTAACAGTCTTATCAGTTGACCCTGTTGCCACAACCCACTCATTAAATGGATTGAAGGCTAAACAGTTAACCTGAGGAATTTCAAACAACCCAACAATTAGCAAATACAGAGGAGGCAATATTGATTCATTGGTATCTTTTTTTTTGTATTTAGGGAAACAAGCTTGTTAGCCACAAGACCAGGTCACTAATTAAATACGATGGACCACGCAGACAAGCCTTAGATTCAAAAGTTTAATCTATTTCTCAAGCCAATTTATTGCAAACTCACCTCCATCGAGTGAGCAACTACAGACTGTGATGGTTTACTGGCAGATGGAGAACGTAAATCCCATATAAGTAGGTATTGGTCATCTCCAACGGATCCAAACAGGTGTTCATGTCTCAGATGCCACGCAACATCTTCCACGACGCCTTCATGAGCCTTAAATTAAGCAAATGATCATCAGCAGTGAAACCACACTTAATATCTATCTATATGCTCTCATGGTCTTGACTGATTCAATTGAGTGGGTGCAATTGCTTGCTTTCTAAATGATGCAAAACAAATAGTCGAAGGGGGGGGATAGAAATCCAAGCAAACCTTAAAGATCTGCTGAGCGTCAAGAGCCTTGTTTTTAGGAGTGGCGTTAATATCCCACAAGCAGATCTGAGCGTCATCAGAGCCGCTGAGCAGATGACCTTGCTTGAACTTACTCCAAGAGAGGCCATAGCCCTCGGAGCTGTGACCCCTCAGCCTTAAATCAGGATTGCAAGCACCATCAAGAGGTGGCTTAGATGGGTGCTTGCTGTAATCGAATACGTACACCTCCGCATTAACTGTCTTCGTGGCAATAATGAAAGGGTTTTGGGGCATGTAGCGAGCTCTGTTCACCTCCCCTTCGTGGTTTATTTGCTGGATAATTTGCACCTGCGCAAAGTAGTCGACTTTTTTTCATTCAATAAACTCGATTGAACCCTAGAATCAACCTGAAACTAGAAGAGGAGGAAAATAAAAAAGAGCACCTTTCCGGTGGCGCAGCCGAAGCCGCCGAATTCGGAGCGGTCGTCGTCGTACTGACGGGCTTCGCTCTCGGTGTCGTCAAGGGGAAGCTGAACCTGGGCTAGCATCAAATAATTGGGCTCGTTCTCGGAGGTGTGGGTACCGAGAATCATCTTCTGGACGGAGTAGTCTTTACCGGAAGGCTCCTCTCGGTCGGGGAGCCATTCGACAGTTAGGGAAGGCCACTCGAGGGCGTGAGTAATGACGAGATCGTAGAGGAAAGGAGTGTTCTTCTTCCAGATCTTGTACTCTTCGTTGATTAGACGCTCCTCGATCTCCCCTCGCATTTCCTCTTCGTCTTTCCCCATTCCGGCGATGCTTTGTTGTTCCCGCCACAAGCAGAAGAAGGCTAAACCCTAAATAGAGATCTCTTTTTCTGTGTAAATTGCTAGTAACACTACTCGCTTCTGTTCCTGTAATTTTACATATAGAAGAAGATGGGAATGATAGGAAAAGGAAAAAGAGATAGAAAAGGCCCTATTTTTGTCAAAAAGGCCCATCTTGTTAAGGCCCAGTTAACAGAATTTCATCTTACACCAGTCAACAGAACTAGGATCGAAGTAAAAAGAGAGAGAAGAAAGAAAAAAATGGCGATGGAGATCGGGGAAGACGACTGGGTGGTTTGTTGCGGAAGCTCCGATTTCGCGAAGCTGATGGTGAAAGCATCTCCGTTTAGCTCATTAGAAACAGCGATCGATACTGCAAGAGACATCTGGTTCAACCAAGTTAATGTTACAGCTTGGCTTGAAGCCTTCGCTGCTCATCCTCAGATTGGGAATTCTCCTTCACCTTCCAACAACTCCGACTTTGCTCGTCGGAGCGTAGCAGAGCAGTCCACCGCCTTTGCCACAACTTCTGCTTCTGCCTTAGAGGTGATTGGATCTCCACATTTCTTTTGGTCGTCTCTTCTTCAGTATTTGCTTCTTATTATGATGATGATGAAGATGATGATGATGATGAATTTTCTTCGGTTTCTTAGGAGCTTTCCGAATGGAATGCACTCTACAGACAAAAGTTTGGCTTTATCTTCATTATTTTCGCCTCTGGCAGGACTCACACTGAGATGCTCGCCGAGTTAAAGGTCAACTTGGCGTTTCCAAGTCAGTTTTTCTTATCAGTCCCCAGACAGTTACATAATTCTCCAAATCGCCTCTTTTTTTCAGGGAAGGTATGCAAACAGACCGATAGTGGAGCTCGAGATTGCTGCTAAGGAACAGATGAAAATAACAGAGCTCCGGATTGCAAAGCTGTTTAGCGAGAAGGCTAAAGTTGTTTCACAAACTGAGTCAACAAAACCTCAAGGTATTTTGGTGATTTACCAAATCTTTTCCTTGTCAAAGTTTCGTGTGGGTTTTGAATCTCCTAGGAGTCTGTTGAAATACCCTCATGGCTATCTTTGTCTACTTTCTTGCTTGCTTTAGAAGACCGTCTGAGAATCATAGGAGGGCATTTGAATGTTGCAGCTGAAGCAAAAGCTCCCAAGAGAAGTAGGCCACCCATCACGACCCATGTATTAGACGTCTCACGTGGTGCTCCAGCTGTAGGTGTTGAAGTGCACTTGGAGGTGTGGAATGGTACTACCAGTCCTTCCTTTCGTCACGGAGGTCGTGGGGACTGGTCCGTTGTGGGAACTTCAGCTACTGATAAAGATGGGCGTAGCGGGCCACTGATGGATTTGGTCGAGGCTTTGAATCCAGGGACTTATAGAATAAGCTTCAACACTGCAAAGTATTGCCCAGGCGGCTTCTTTCCCTATGTTTCCATTGCATTTGAGGTTACAGAATCTCAGAAATGGGAGCACTTCCACGTCCCTCTGTTGCTTTCACCATTTTCTTTCACCACATACCGTGGGAGCTAGAGCTGCTGCTGCTGCACCTAGTCTTCAATACATTTGGTTTTGGAGGTACCGTTGTTACTGGACATCTATCAAAATTGCTATAAAATAAAATCTTTGTTTGTGTATTTATTTGGCTTTGTGACCTTTGTAGAACCGGCAATTGATTATCAAATAAGCAAAAATGTTGTGTTTTGATCTAACTCATTGCGAGCAAGACAGTAATAATTGTTTAGATTCCAAAACTTTTGCACAAAAATTTACCATGTTCTCTCATCTTGAGAGATTTTTGCACAAAATGGTCAACCACAGAACATATAGCCTCTACAAAATGGTCAAAAACAAAAGTGAGTTCTAAAGCTTCCGCGCTAAAGCAGCTCTTTACACCTGCCTGGCTATATCTACCCTTTTCTCCAAAAGTTAGCAAATTCTTTGGCAAATGACATTAAATTGCTCCAAGCGCTTGAACTTTCTCCTGTTTTCACCTCACCATCATCCCCTTTCTCTGAAACTTGGCTGCAAAAAATAACAGATAATAAATCAAACTGACATTGTGCCAATATGATTGACTTGAATTGTCTTTTCTATTACTCAAAACAAGAGATCCATCGATTAACTAAACTATCTGTATATATATGCGTATCCAACCAGCTAGGGAGAGAGACCTAGTTTTATGCACAAGAATACCTGGTCTCGGTAGGCAAAACATTTGCTGAAACGTCAGTTCCTTCAGGATGGTCTGCTTTTGACTCTTGACTACCCAAGTGCGTCAATTTTTCCTCTTCCTCAGTCTCGGAGTTTTTTAAACATTCCTCTGATACCATAGGCGGTTGACTTTCGGGAAGATGAGTATTGCTATCGCTAACGCATTTACTGTCAACGTCATCCTTAGGAGCTGTCTCTGTTGCTGTTTTGTCATGTGTTGCAGCAACGACAAGATTGTTTCCCTGGAGATCACTCTCATCAGAGTTTGGGTGAGAAAAATCTTTTGTACCCGGACTCTGATCGCTTCCTGTCTCAACCGTACCGGGGCTGCCATCCTGTTAACACAGAAGAGCAAGGGTAACTGAGCCGAGTGATAAGTGCAGCATAAGGAAATTCAACTGATCACGCAGAAGCAAGATATATACTTGACACACAGGGTCAGCAACCACGGAAGAGATATGTTCTGTATCTGCGTCAATTGCTGTTTTGTCATGTGTTGCAGCAATGACAAGATTGTTTCCCTGGAGATCACTTTCATCAGAGTTTGGGTGAGAAAAATCTTTTGTACCCGGACTCTGATCACTTCCTGTCTCAATTGTACCGGGGCTGCCATCCTGTAACACAGAAGAGCAAGGGTAACTGAGCCAAGTGATAAGTGCATCTTAAGGAAATTCAACTGATCACGCAGAAGCAAGATATATACTTGACACACAGGGTCCGCATCCACGGAAGTGATATGTTCTGTATTTTCATCAATTGGTACAGGAGCAGGGACTTGTGAGAGGGCTTTAGCTACGATTGGCAAAGGTGCATTTGGATTGAGTTTCATCTCTTGAAGGATATCCCTGACAACGTAAAAACTGCCTCCCACTTCCTTGAGAGTAACGTCCAGTGTAGGGAATTTACCAGCATTAGCTGCTCTGTACCTGCATTCCATGATTTTCCATGATTTTTGAGGTTCAGATGCCTTGGCTGCAAATATTGCTAGTCGACATGTGCCTCTATACAATTGCTCTTATACGAGCGAAGCATAATATAAACAAATAGAAATGAAAGCAATAGAGAATGAATTACTCGCTGACAAAAGACACCACCACAGCTCGCCGATCATCTCTTGAGAGTCTTGGTCTTTTGCGAGCCTTAGAGGTTGTTAATGTTTGGCAAACAGCAGGAGAGCTGTAGAACCTCGCACGCCATACAACATCAGCATTCCTGCGCGTAGCAGACACTGCAGAAGACATCAGGGTAATTAACATTCAGCGACGACATTCAGACGTTGGAAGGAAAACACATGAGAAAGGAAGGGTTAATAGCTCTGTTACAGGCAAGTTGTTTCAGCTGTTTCAGAATCATCACTGCACCACCCGTCGTGTCGTTCGTAAAGATAGTTAAGTTACCAGGTTCGGTTCTGAGACTGTGACACTTGTACGACAGCGCGATCAAATCCACGCAACGACTCCATAACTTGCTCCTGTTTCCTAAACATCACGATAAACTCGGTTCGGATTCTCAGAAAAAATTACGACTATATAACGACTGATCTTAAGTGAAGTCTATCAATTTCTTTTTAATTAATTCATTTTATGAGGAACTGAGCTTAAGATCGAGAGAAAATCTTCCAAAAGCGATAACAAGAAACTTACGTCCTGAAAGGAATCAATCGCCACAGTCGGAAAACCGAGAAGTTTGCTTGGAGAGGTTTGTGGGGGAGAGACTAAAAACACGGCGAAGAGGGAGGAAAAGAACAAAGTAGGGTTCGATTTCGTTTTCCTTCAGATTTTTCTTCAAGCAAATGTAATTTCATAAATAAATGCTTCCACCCGAAAATGGGCTAAATCCTTGCAATAGGAAAGGAAAATGGGCCAATTCCTGTGGCCCATGGAATTATCTCTGTTTTTGCGTGCTGGCAAAGGCTTATCCTTCCAGAAGATTATTCTGGGTCCCACAGCTGACAGCTCCCCAAAAAGGCAAAAACCCAATTAATTTAGCAAATGAAATTGATGCTATTAAATGATTCGAAATTCCATGGAACTACTAATCATCACTTGGAACATCTCCAAGAGCAACCTTGTTTTTAAGGTTTGTTAAACTTCAAATTTGAGGTTTGAGGATATATATCTCTCCAATGGTAAAACTCTATTTCCAACTTTAATAATAACATTAACAGTGACCATTATTAATCTTTTATGGCTTTTCCTTGTACATTCATCACCTAATTTTTTTTAACTTTTAACTCAAGTCTAAGATGATATATGACACTACACATACGGCAATTTGAAATGTGTACATGGCAACTTGACTACTGACCTGATCAGTTATCACGTTCAGACATTAAACACAAGTGCACCGACTCAAATCAGGTTACATCCTCGAACAAAGTCTTTTCCTCCACAATCTTGGCCATACTTCCGATTACTTGTACCCAATTTTCTGCTACTTTCTTGATTTTTCCATCTAAAATCTCCACCAGAGTGAAAGCTCTTGTTGTGCCACCACTCTCAGACACCGGTGTTTCATTTCCCCCGATTCCTCTCCAACAGCTGTTTCCCTGACAGTTCTCCTCCTTTATCCCTTTAACTCTTGGAACTATTGCACCATTCACATAAACGGTCTGGTTGTCACTGTCTTGCACAACCATTTCCCGGTTTCCTTTCCTCGATTGTAGCTCCTTATGCATGTGTCCAAACACAACTAAAGGAACAGACAACTTCGTTGTCTCCTTCAACTGGCGTATTGCCTTCTCTAGATCTGAAACATTACAATCAGCAGTTTGGAGTCTGGAGTATGAAAAATGCAGCTGATGCTAAATTGAAAAAAATGGCAGCTTACTTCACCTGGATCACCATGGTCACCGCCTTCGTCCGTCCAGTCTCTTCCACATATATTCTTTGCTTGAGAACCAAGACCTGCAAGACATAAAAACCACTACTTATTCCTTTAACCTGACTGGCCTAAGAGTAGACGGTCTACTGTAGACCAATAAGAGAGCTTCAAAGGTTGATGCACCTGTTGGGCCGTTATGCGCAAGAATTATAACCACATGATCTTCCGGTGTTCCATGTGCAGCTCGACAAATACTTCCAGCACTGGCATCCATATCACGAACTCCATACCTAGAAAGAGATAAAAATGGTAATTTTCTCTGACTTGAAACCAGGGTGTTTAAAATTGCTACCCTAATCATTAGACTTGTAAGTTCACAGAGATGACCCCCACGAACACAAGACGGTTAATTATATTTAGAAAGGGCTGCAGTTTCACCAAACTGTCAATACATTTTTCTTCCAATACCGAGACCTGTACATACAAATATCTAGGCAGCTCATCTTCTTCTGAACCTAGACTCATTCCTAGTATTATTTTTTCCCAAGGAGGAAAGCTATTAAGACCAGCAAATACTTTATATAGAACATACATAAAGATACATTTCTGCCATGTGTCAAATGCTAACCTCTGGACAAGGAGCTTCTTCCGAAACAATCGATCTCCCCCATGTGAAAAGGGCCGACCACCAACAATACTGAGCTTATATGAGGGGAAGTCTATGCGTTGATATCCTACGTGCTCATCACCAAGGCTGTTGGTTGCGGCCGGAAACAAAAAAAAAAGCACAGGAAAACTTTTTGGAATCTGTGTCCGGTAAACCAAAACCAAAGACTACAGGAATAATGATAGAGCTAAGGATCACAAATAGAAAAACCTAAAACCTATTCGAACTACTTGATAATCATCACGAGAAAAGCCTAACATCGACTTTGGGTTTGGACAGGATGCTCATTAAATATCAGACTTGCTACCAGGTAGAAAAACTTGAGGAGCAAGCAGAATTCATAGGTGACAACAAGCGAGGGGGGTTTAAAGACATAAGCCTCAAATCAGTAAGTGATCATATGTATTTCTTGATTATAGCATGAGAGTCAAAAAGCACAAGAAAACAGTGGTAAAACTCACATATCGAGCTGCATTTGAACACGGTTTTGTCTCCTGAAAGAAACAAAAACCAGAAAGTAGAAAATCCACGATTAAAAATCAAAGCACAAGACCAAAAAGTTGGAGAAGACGGTAAATCAGAGAAGGGTTAAGTTGGTGGCAAGACACCTTGATAAGTCGTGGGTGTGCCAGGCATCATGATTGCCCAATATAACTGCTTTAGGGAAAGGAAGAGCGGCAACGCTTTGCACGAGTGGCACGTTTTCCTCACCAAAATCACCTAACAGCAATTTGAGTCGGGTTGCAATTTTCTGAATTAATCAAAACCATAGAGAAAATTCGAAAAGAAATCAACTCATAGAGAGTCAGAGAACAGAGAAGCTGCCTGTGAAGAGCACCAAATGAGGCTGCAAATCAGGTTCAGAAAGGGGTTTAGGGTTCATAAGCCACGGTGACGTGTGGAGACGGAAAATGTAAAAGGAAAGATGAAGGAAATCAAAGGACCTGCAGTAGCTGAAGAGCCTTTCTATCTTCATCTAGATCCCAGAAGCCATGCTTCAACAGAAGAAGAAATAGATAAATAAATCACTACAATGAAAGGAGGTGTGAGAGAGAAAGAGATAGCGGGAGGAAATAACATTACAACGTCTCCGACAACAGCGATTCGGACAAGAGAAGAGGACGCCATTAGAGGAGAACAACAGACCAGAATTGTTGTTTCGAGGGAAAGAAGAATGAAGGGCTGGAATGCCACAAATTGGGAAAACCAAATATCGCATGCCACTCTTTTAATAAATCATTTCTTTATGATTTATTTTAAATATCAAAACAAGTAAAATACGACTAAAGCCTTAGGAAATTGTTATTATTACAAACCTAACCAGGTTTATGCCCACCCAAATTTGAGGATCCGAGATGATCCAACAAAAATTCATCTCAACCCTAAAATTACTGTCAATCGTGCAAGTGTAAATCCTGTAAATCGGAGTGAATAAAAAAACCTCAAAAACACGTCGACCGGAAAACGATTCGCGACGTTCTTCATCTTCATCCCCTTAATCTTCTCTTTGTCCGTCTTCCCTCAATCCTATTCGTCTTCGTCTGTGTTCTTCGGTTCCGTGTTCTTCTCCTCCTCCGTTATTTCCTCTTTCTCTAAGCCGAGCGAGAACGGAACCCATCGAGAACTCAAGGATTTCTTCTGGTAAGCAGAATCGATATGTTTTCTCCTCCTCTTATTTGTGAATTGTGGTTAAGTCGAATTTCATGTTTTCGTCTTCTTCAACTGTGACAGCTATGAAATCGAAGTGTATATAATTTTATGATTTCGTTTTGTTCAACTGGGACAACTATGAAATTGTTTTGTATATAATTATATGTTTTCGTCTTGTTCAACTGGGACAACTTTGAATCGAATTGTTGTACTAATGGGATGATGTTGGATATGATGTTTTCAGAGATGACTAAGGTGAAAGACGCTAAAGGTGTATATGAATCGACAGAAGGTCGAAGAAATGAAAACGAAACAGAAGCAGAAAGAAATGAAAAATAAGCAGAAGGAGTATCAACTGAAGATGTTCCTTCTGAAATCAATCCAGAAGGGAATCCGGAAGGTCAAAGAAACAAAAACGAAGTAGAAGGAGAAACCACAGGAGGAGAAAGAACCGAAGATGTTCCTCCCATAGGAGGAGAAAGAATTGAAGATGTTCATCCCACAGGAGAAGAAAGAGCCGAAGATGTTCCTCCTGAAATTAATCTACACGGCTCAGGAACCGAAGTTGTTCATTCCACATAAGGAGAAACAGCTGAAGATGCTCCTGAAATCAGTGCACAAGAAGCAGCAACCACAGAAGGAGAAACAGCCGAAGATGCTCCTGAAATCAGTGCAGAAGAAGCAGCAACCACATTAGGAGGAACAGCCGAAGATGCTCCTGAAATCAGTGCAGAAGAAGCAGGAACCACAGAACCACAAGCACAATCCGATGTTGTTCCTCCTGAAACCAGTGCAGAAAATCCTGAAACTCTAGAACCAGATAAAACTCAAACTCATGAAGAGATGAACCTAGATGAAGACATGGAGTCCCCAAATAGGGACGAAGAAGAGGAAGAGGTTATGTCTGATCACGAAACAGGAGTCGAGGAAGATGATGTTATGCATGGTCACGAAGAAGAGTTATTGTTTACATATACTTAGCTCACCTTCATTATATTAAGAATGCATTACTAGTTCAACTAGGTTTACCTATTGTGTAACAATGTATAACTAGGTTCAACTTTGTTCCACTACGTAGATGTTAAGAATGTATTACTAGTTTCAACTACGTATATGTATTAGGTTAAACTTGGTTCAACTACGTATTTGTGAAGAATGTATAATTATGTTCAACTACATTTTATAGGTCTAACTACGTGTGGTAGGTTCAACTATGTATGACTAGGTTCGTCTAAGTATTAATATTTCAAAATGTTTATTAAAAATGTGTTTGAATTTGTAGGATAACGAAGATGATAGTACACCACTGCAACCAGAGAGGTTTTACTTCGGTCCAGAGCAATATACCAAGGTTTGTAAGATAGGATCGAGGTGTTCTGTAAAGGATACGGTGAACAAGATAAAGGAGTTTCCATCTGAAGCGAAGTGGTTCACAACTCATTCTCAGTTTAAGCATATTTTTCACATGGAGGAGGAGCCAAACCGGAAGTCTATGGGAATGTGGATGCTGCTACTTCATCAAGCTTGTACGGAATCAAAAAAGGAGTTATGGTTTGTGGTTAATGGAGTGCCTATTAGATATTCCATTAGAGAGCATGCACTGTTATGTGGGTTAGACTGTCATGACTACCCGAGCAGTTATAAAGAGTTGAAGGATAAGAAGAAAGGGGATTTTAAGTTTGTGGAAAAGATGTTTGGAAGGAAAGAGAGCATCACCATCACAGATGTGGAAGAAAAACTAGAGTCAATGCGGAGCGTTGTAGACAAGAATAAGATGGTTGTCCTGTATTTCTTAAGCACTGTTTTGAAAGCCAAGTCTAAGGTTAAAGGAAACATAGAGCCCTTCTTGCTAAAGGTTGTTGATGATTTGGGTTTGTGCAATACATTTCCATGGGGACGTTACACATTTGATGATTGTATCGAGGAGGTGAAGATGAAGATGAAGCGGTTCAAGAACGGGATTGTGAAAGAGAAAGATTCGTGGATCTTTTCTGGTTTCATTCTTCCTCTTGAGGTACCTCTTATCTTTATCTTTGATATATTAGTTTAAATATTTGAAAGTCGTGATTTTGTAAATCTATGTGTAGGCTTTTGCATTTGAGTGTATTCCCTTGCTTGGAAGAACATTTCGAGTACCTGTATCTTCAGAGGAGGACTGTCCACGCTTGTGTAAGCACAAGTTTGTCGAAACTTCCATGAAAGGTTATCCCTTGGAAGACATAAACGAGGCGATTGGAAAAACTAAGGTGAGAGTTAAACTTGATAGATGGTTATTTTTTTAGTTGTTATGAGTTTTATTTTGTTAGTTATATTTGTGTTGATATTCGCAGGACATCATTAGCATTTTGGAGCCTGACTCGGACGAGGAAGCTCTTATGGAGCGCATCTTAGGCGAGGATTGTGATGATGGGATAGGGCCTAGTGATCCAATCGTTGAGTTGTGGAAACAACATCTAATTGAAAAAGGACAGAAGATTTGGTGGAAAGATCTGTATGAGATGGACTTGGCAGGTCGAGTCACTCAGAATGTGAATGAATTCCCTTGACACGAACATGAACAAGAACCTGAAACTATTGCATCATTGCTGGAGTTGAAGGAAGCGATGCAGAGGATTGTGACAATGGTAAAGGAAATCAAGGAAGTGGTTGATGAATTTGATGGGAGACTGAATGATGTTGAAACTTTTGTGAAGGAACATCGAAGTAGAGCTCATGTTCCAAGCCCTGTTCCTAGCCATGTTCCTAGCCCTGTTTCTAGCCCTGTTCCTAGCCATGTTCCTAGCCTTGTTCCTAGCCCTGTTCCTAGCCATGTTCTTAGTCCTGTTCAAAGCGCTGTTCGAAGCCCTTTTCCAAGCTCAAGTCATGGTGCCACCGAGCAAGGTAAAAAGAGTTCTCTAACTCTGATGGATTAATTAACTTTTTATGTTGTTCATAAACAAGTTTTATATATTAGGAGGAGCAGATGAAGATGATGGGGGGAGGAGGCTGCTGCGGATAAAGAGGCAGACGAGGAACTCGAACGTCCGAAAAAGAGAACAAAGAAAGCACCTGCTTGTTACACTCCATCTGAGGGCGAGGGGCTGAAAAAAGGGAAAGGGAAACCGGCAAAAAAAGCCAAAGGGCAACCGGCAAAAAATGCGAAAGGGCAACCGGCAGAAAAAGGAAAACGGGAAGGGCTGAGAAAGCGAAAAGGCAAATATTAAGATGGTTTGGGGGAATCAAGTGTTTTCTTTTATGAACTTGGTAGTTTTGTATAAAAACAGATGTACCTGTTTTTGGTATTTGTAGGTGCGGTTGGTTTGTTTGAAAACATTTGTAGTTGTTTTATTTTATTCAGTACAACTGGGTTTTTAGGTACATCTAAGACCATCATTGTTCAAACTTGAACCTTGTTTGCGAATTCGAGAAAATCAGTTTCATATTTGTTCATTCTTGTACCTAGTTTAACCAGAACCAAAATAAAAATTGTTCTTAGTTGTGCCCAGTTGCACCTGGTTGTGCAAATTCGACAAAATCCAATCCAGAATTGTTCATTCTTGTACCTAGTTGCATCTGGTAGTACGAATTATATAAACTGAAAACATATAAATTGTTCTTAGTTGAAAAATACAACATTAAGGTTTTATACTAACAACACAATTAGTTAAACCAAATTACAACAACACTACAAGACTTCTTCGAAAGTTACAAAAATAGAGGATCTTCATCCGAAATTTCAAACAACATTAAGGTCTTATACGAACAACCCAATTACTTAAACCAAATTATAATCAGTCCCACAAGAAGAAGAATTACAGCAACCACAAACGTCATCTCCACATATATTATTTTCTTGTTCATCTCACGAACTAACAGCTGGAGCTTCGCAATTTGCTTCTCATTCTGAACCTGTCCGTCTTTCAACTGTACGATTGATTCTTCCGTCTTACGAAAGTCGTCCATTAGGTAATTGAGATGTCCAGTTCTTCCATCGTTTGTGATTTTCTCTTTCAAACGCTCAATATCACAATGTAGGATTTCAAGTTCGTCCTCTACCACGTGATCCCACCATTTCCGAATATGATATCCCTTGTTCTACACATAAATTTACCTAATATGTTAGCGAAATCGACAAGAACAAACCCAGAATTATTCATAGTTGTATCTAGTTGCACCAGGTAGTACGATTGCGGGAAAATCAAACTCACCTCACGAAGTCGGCAGTTGTAGTATCTCCTACCAGGATCATTTTTGGTAAAAGACGTCTCCATAAAAACCTCTTCACCGCAGTATCACTTTTTCGGAATTCCATATTCGGAATCTGCGATGAGGCATGGATCGATTGGTGATTCAGACGAGGAATCACTGTCACAGTCGCTGAATCTTCCCATTTCTGGCTACAATGAAATCATGACATCAACGATTAAAATAGAAATTGAAAACCGGCGCTTGAAAACCCGAGTGAAATTGAAAAAAAAAATACATAAGATGCGAAGCTTTACATGTTGATGGAAATTGGAACTCGAACAAGAAGTTTTAAAGGAACGGATCGAAGCTCTCTCTCTGTCTCTCTCGAATTGGATTTCTCTCTCTCTCTCTCTCTCTCTCTCTCTGAAATTGAAAATGAGTAAAGTGAAATTAGAGTTTCGGAAAATTGGAAAAACTAAATAAATAATTAAATGTTAAAAATTAAAAAAAACTTTAAAAAACCCGCTGGCGGAAAACAAAAACCCCTTAAAATTTATCAAAATTTTCCAAAATATTTTTACTCAGTTGTCCCCAAGCTATTAGTTGAATAAAGTTTCTAATAGTTGTACTTTTGCAGTTTTCGTGTATTTCTAATTGACCCTTCCCATAAATCGTTATGGTGTAGTTGAACAAATGATTTTGGACCTTTAAACATCATTTGCAACGTTTTTATGCTACAAGGTGTGAAGAATCTAATACTTGGCTTATTTTGCTTCTTATGAGGCTTAACATATCTATTTCTTCCTTATATACTAAGGGGTGGTTGCTTGAGTGCTTTTAAAAAATGATTTTGTATAATCAAATTAATAAATTCTAGTTATCCATATTATATATTTTCTCCTTATTGTGAAATATGTGTTTGTACTTCTTAGTTTGTTTATTAATTGGACGAATTAAAGAAAATCTTTTCATATAGAATTTGTTCTTAGTTAAACCAGTTGCACTAGTAGGACGAATTAGAGAAAATCAAAACCAGAATTGTTATTAGTTGTACCTAGTTACCTCGACTTCGGCGAATTAGATAAAATCAAACCCAGAACTGTTCTTAGTAGTTCCTAGTTGCACCTAGGTGGACGAATTCCACAAAACAAACCCCTGAATTGTTCATACTTGTACCTATTTTAAACTGCTCATACAAATCCGCGAAACTAAACACATAAATTATTCAAAGTTGTACATTGTCTAACATGGTTGTACATAAATAAGAAATACAAAACACACACAAATCAAACTGCACTGCCACTTTGGCTTTGGAACCAGTCAGCCAACCCGTGACTCCTCTTTCGGCGATGTTCTCCGGTGGATGGAAAACGGTGTTCTTGATTTCTTCCTGGTTTTTTGGTGTAATCGGGCGGCAAGGCGAACAAATGTTTTATTTCCTCAGGAATACTCCAGCTACACTCATTCGGCACGGGATAAATCGTCCTGCAGTATGCGCTTAACCACGTCTCAATCCTGTAATATTTGGAGCAAAAGTCATATACAATAATAGTCGATGTTCTCCCTCCCTTCTTCATCAGTGTTGTGGCTACGGCTATTGAATGAACACAAGGATACTTGTCTATATCCAACCCTTTGCAAGAGCAACTTTTTTCTTTCAAATCCACCAAGTAAGCCTTCCCTTCCAGTCCAACTACACTGTCTTCAAGATGGAAGCTGTTTAGCTCAGTCACAACTAAACAAGCAGCAATTGGACACCGTTCATGCAATTTCTTGTCCACAAAAGGCACCACATACTTTGTGATCGGCATACCAGCAGATGCTTTCCTATACTTGTTAAACCAAAAAGCAATTTTCTCAACAATCGCATCAATCATTGGTAAGATAGAGTACTTCCTTGCTTTCTTAAACACACTATTCAGAGATTCACAAGAATTGCTGGTGTCTAAGTTGTACTTTTCTCCTTTAAAGTAGCACCTTGCCCACTTATCAACTTCTACAGTCTCATCCAAATACACAGCGACTGTAGGAAACCTCTTCCTAAAATCAGCATACTCCCTCTCGAACTCACTCACAGTATATATATGAGCGCATTGGATGAATTTTGCCGCAACTAGATCTTTGTTGACCTTATGCTGAACTTTACCTCTCACGTTTTGAGACAAATGCCAAATACAGTATCCATGCTGAGAGAGGGGATAGACCGTACGCACTGCATGTATTATGCTCTTATGTCTGTCACTCATAAAAACTAACTCATGATCATCCGGTATAACGATTTTCAGCATTGTGAAAAACCACTTCCAACTATCGTGTTTCTCACTATCGATTACACCAAACGCAATGGGTTAATGGTGATGATCAGGATCCTGAGCTGTGGCGAAAACAAGCTGTCCACCATACACAGTCTTAAGAAATGTTGCGTCCACGATTATCACTTTTCTCATTGCATGAAACCCTTCAATGCTAGCTCCCAAAGCAATGAATAGGTACTGAAACCTTTTCTCTGCATCTAATTTCACACTTGTTACTGTTCCAGGATTGCCTTTCTCCAACATGTACAAATAAGAATACAGCATCTGATACCCTTTTTCAGGACTGCCCTGTACATCACTAACAGCTAGTTTTTTTCCCTCTCAAGGCTGTAGAGTAGGACAAAGTCACGCCAACTCTCCCTTGAACAAGATTTACGATATTTTTAGGAGTTGGAGTGTCAAATTGACCTGGATAGTCGTCATGCAAAACAGATGCTACTAAACGTGGGGTGCCTCTCCTTCTACTAGTGTTTGTACTCGAAACAGCCCGAGAGCATGTATGCATCTTTTTGTATACTGTAACACTGAAATAATTTGAATTATTAATCTTTGCAGCTCGTATATACCACTGACAGCCTTGATTCGATTGGCGGCATTTTAGAATAAGTCGCTCTCTATCCTACTTATAAGTATGAACCCCATAACAGTTTTTACGTGAAGCTCGGTCAACCAAGTCTTGCAGTGCCTCTTTAGAACAAAATTTTTGACCTAGTTCAAGACCCGTACCATCTTCCCATTCTTCAACATACTGCCTTTCTTCTTCACCTCGTGGAAGCTCAACATATTCATGCATACCTTCCCAACCTTTATCCATATGGTTATCCACAGCCACAAATTCTCCTTCATTATCACCATCAGTATCCATCGGGAGCTCTTCAATAACCGGCTCTCTACGCTGTGTTGATGCGTCCGCTTGGTAAATAGTAAGGATACCAGCATTAACTACATCATCATCAGCAGCTCTGCCTTTTGAAACTCCCTCATAATTCACACCAAATGAACTCTCTACTGGCGTTCTTTAAAGTTGCTCACTCCTATGATTTATTTCCAAATCTGTGATTACCTCGACATGCATAACAGACCGAAGTCCCTTTTCATCATATGTCGTTAGATAAACATATACGTCATCATCTTCATGAATACGCCACTCTATCTCGGGATCATTTACCAACGGAATGTAACTCATTTTCAGCTGCGAACTAGCTCCATCTATCCCAATCTTCCTGCATACCTTATCAAATAACGTTGTGTAAGTTATGTCCTCCAAACATGAGGTCTTAAACGGTATAGCATACGTGGAATTTCTTGTAACTCATTTCAACTTCTCTCCGTTTCGTGAATAGTACCCTCCATAATCAAAATGTATGTTTATGTGTTTCGTGCTCATTGTCTCCTGAAATTAGATGAAAAATACTCCATCATCGCAATTACATAACATAATGTATCACAATCGTCCCATTTGTACCAGTTGACCTCAATTTACACCAGTTGTACCAGTTCTCGGTTGTACCATTTGTACCAGTTTTCATATATTTATGAGTTGACCGATTTATACCAGTTGACCTCTATCTCCCGGTTGTACCTTTTGTACCAGTTGTCTAATATCCCCAGATTTGATGAACTCTCTCGATTTCTAATCTACCTAAGAATCACTACGATTCACCACCCACATTCGTCAAATTACCTAACCCAGTGTCTAATCTATGAAGAACAACCCAATGTGCATACCCAATGAAGCAATTTCCGAATCAAAATCTCTATTTTTCAAAATCTCTAATTGAAGAAGAAGAGGAGGAAGAACTCACCTTACACTTCAGACGAATCTGTTTGGAGAAAGAGGAGAAGGAGAGGAGAAAGAGAGGAGAAGGAGCCGGAAACTTGGCTAGCGATGAGCTAAGAAGAGGATTTCGACGGCAGGCCGTCGACAGGAGTAGGAGGTCGCGTTGGAGGTGGATGCGATGTCGACTCGCGTGGATGGATCGGGTTTTGTTTTTTTTTTATCAATTGCAAACGGTTATTTTTATTTTTTATCAAATTTATTTTTACTTTTATTTTTTCAATTAGTTACTTGGTGAAAGGTTGGTGAAATCAGTAAGAATATACGTGTAATTTCAACTCTCAGTTTAATGAATGAATGGCATTAGATCATGGTGTGGCATGTGAGATTCATTTTTTGAAAATAATGGCATTTCAGCCTTCTGCTCGGGAAAGAAGTACAGTAAATCAATTCTTTTTATTTGCTATAACACTAAACGTCGTCGTTTCCATGACTTTGCTGCTGCTGCTATTCTATTCTATTCTCTGGTGACGAGATATCCAGAGACACTTAAGCTGTTCATTGATGTAAAAAAAAAACGCATAATGCTACAAAGTACAAAGGAATTGGAGTTGTTATCTTCTAGACATTTAGTATACATCCCCCACCCAAAAAACCAAAAAAAAAAAAAACAGAGAACCCACCACCTTGGTTACCAAAAAGAATATGCTTCTTCTACTTGACTATTACTGTATCAGTCAGTTATTAACTCTTCTCTTTCCCCCTCCTTTCCATCTTCTACTGTCACAACCTGAAGACGCTCTGCTAACTGCTCCACAGAAGAGGTCGCTTCTTCCCCGTCTTCTTTCCTATCTCCACCTTCTCCCACCTTTGGCCTCTCTCTCTCATCATAGTAGCCGAAATCATCCAGGATCGATGTGTGTGCCTCGTATTCTTTGAATATTCTGAGCATCTCAATCCCCTGACGCAGCTTCACCTGTTATTACATTTCATCAATCGGTTAAGTCATTTCATCACAAAACTTTCATTTTCCGTTATTTGAAATGCCATGCAACATCCAATTTATGCATTCAAAATCTCTTTCCCCTACCACTAAAACCTTACTCTCCTCTGTTCCATGTTTTGCTTAATATCCCAATCCTAAAAAACCCATACCAACAAGTGCAAGCTATATTCTACAGAACCTTACATGCCCATCAGTCTAGTACCACGAGAGACTATTGAAGCAGGCATACAACTCTTCCTGTCCCTCTTATTTAGTTTCCAAATTCCTAAACCCACAGCTATAACGTTTGACCCAATACACACATATTTCCCTATTATTAAAGCTTGGGATGTCCGTCCTAGTCATAAATGATAAATGTAAAATTGCACAAGACTCGTCCACATATAACCCAACACTTGTGAACAGATGTAGATCATAATGGCACGATACCAAGACAGCAGTGAATGAATAATGATAAGACAACCACATAAGTAAGGCCTACCTCCTGAGAGTCTCGGCTGTGTGTCACCGGCTTGTTGTCATTGTTTTGTAAGAGAATATGACTAAATCGGTTATTCGGTACATCTTTCACAATATGCCATTTCACTGGGAACTGTCCACTCCATCTGTCTTGCTGCCAGTAAGCAGCATCCTTTTCAAAATCTACAGGCCCGACCATTTCTGACACCCCACAGAATTGCCCACTAGCATTTACCTGCAACATTTAAACTCTGGTTAACCTCACTGTTCCCTTTAAGCAACAGAGGATTGTCTACCCATTGCTATAAAAAGAAACTCAATTACATGGTTATTGCCGGAAAAAATATATATATTATTAAATTGATAGAAAATGCCCTACCGAAAAGAACAGAAAGATTGGACACTTTCCACCCATCTTCTCAGCATCTCGATAAGCAGTGTCTAGTTTTTTGTTGCCATGTGGCGTGCTGGCCCAGACATTATACTTGATACTTCTGTGGACATTGTCTTCACTAAATGACTTGACGATAAAGAATTTGGCATTCTTATAATCCGTCACAAATTCTGGATGGTTATACAAACTAGGATTTGGTCCAGCTGTACTTGAATCATTTGCTGAATCACCAGCAGAAGAGCAAAGTCTGGAGCTGTTCTTGCTCTTTGCCCTGCTGGATGCCCTTGGTCCTCGATTACCATACAGATCACTGGTCGTAGATACAGAACTGTACTCCTTCTCTCGCCGTTTAACTATGTCAGGGGTTAATCTGACTGGATTGCCAGCTCCATAATATGAGGTGATAGAGCTTGGACTCTGGTAACAAGATCCTACATTATAATATCCTCCCAATGAAGAGCTTGAAGCAACCCCACTCCCATGAAACGGTAACTGATAGAAGGTGCCAAAAAAATGTGATAAGCCCATAAAACTGTGAACTAACTTGAGGTTAAAGAGTATGCCAAAGACGCCTTCATTCTCTGAAACCTTTCGATGGAAGAAATCAACTAAAGATTGATCGCCAAAACAGAATATGCCCATTGACTATATGAAAGAATTACATGGCTCTCCTAGATTGTGTGTCTGTATATATTCATAATCTTGCAGGGACTCACAAAAACGCTAGTGATACTAATAATCAGTGGCACTATGATGCAGTTTTTTTCCTTGTAAACAAACGTTTACCTAACTAACCCAAATAAAGGTTATGTGCCCATAAAAGTAAAACATAAGAGACAAATCGAAAGAGTTTTAACCTGTGAAGCATTGTGGTCGTATGGCCCAAGTATACCCATCGTTTGAGGATAAGGTATAGGGGATGTTAAAGAGTTGCCCACTTGATTCCCGGATAAATTGCCTCCACCATATCCACCAAAAGGAACCATATAAGCAGATGTTGGGTCACCACCAATTTCTGAGTGAGTAAAATGCATAGCTGAAGGTGCACCAAAATGTGGGAAATAAGCTGGGGAGAATGGAACTTGGCCCTCCAACATTAAAGATGGGTAAGGGTTGAAGGTAAAACCAGGTTGGTACATAAAAGATGAATTGTCATTGTAGACAACCTGAGAACAAAACAATTATAAGATAAACTATGTAGCAAGAGCAAGATAGAACATAATAGGGAAATCCATACTAACCTGTGGCACATGCAGGCCTTCAGGGGTAGTAGCATATCGTGGATATCCATCCCAACTATTGATGCCTTGTGCGTAACCTAGACAACAGTAACGCAATGAGCACTCACAGTGGTTTGTTTGTTGCCAAAAGGGGTTAAATTACGAAAAGAGAAGAAAACATATTTACCAAAATCGTAAGGATAGAGATTGGTAGGGGTTTGATAGAGGTTATAATATGGGGAGGGACCAACGGAAGAAGAAACAATCCTTTCATCTTCGGGATAAATCTGCTGGTGAAAGGAACGACGCATTTTAGCCTGGGATGAGATTTGCGATTTGCTTACAGAAATCAAAATAGACCCAAAAAAAAAGGAATGAATACCTGCTCGACGCCATTATCAGCCACCGCCGGCCTTTCCACTGCGCGAAGTCAACATTATCTCGTCAGAAGTAGAACCAAGGGGAGGAAATTGGAGCAACTAACGGCTCTAGAATGCTCTAGGGTTTGTATCCAATTGGGGATTTTGTGAATCGAAATCAGAGAGATACGAAAGAGAAAGGTAAATGAGAGGGGAGGAGTGTACCAGAAGAGACGATTCGGTTGCGCTGATTCCTGGAAGAGGCGGGATCCATGGAGGAGAGATCTGAGAGAGAGAGAGAGAGATCGGAGGTTTTTGTGAGATTGGAGAATTTTGAAAGGCTTCTTGCTGCACTGTTGTGGGCCCGTACTTAAATACGAAAATAAGGATTCGTTTTTAAGGCGGTTTCACCCCTTTTTTTCCATTTGTGTTGTTCAATGTCCCAAATGTTTCAACTTTCAACTATATACGAGCCACTTGCGCCGTATCATCGCTTATCGGATATGTGCTGTGCAGGGCTTGTTTTCTCACAAGTCGTCAATTCAAAAGTCAAAACGTCTTATTTGCAACAATGGCGCGTTGACTATTATTATGTAAATGGGACCCAAATTTTTTTTTTTTTGAAGAGTCCTGCATGCTAGTCCTCAATATCTTAACCTGTTGCATGATTAAGTTAAAGTTAAACGGGGCGGGGTAGCATGTCTCGACAACCCTTGTGGCAGTATTTTACTCAGTACTCACCAACATTCAAAAGTTGTGTGCTAAGTTTGAGTGCAGATGCCTACACTATTCGTAGCCAATTCGTTATAAATGTTTGTAGTTTTTAGATTGGTTTTTGGTTTTTGTTTTCGAAAAAACCATGTTTTCACCCAATTTTTAATGAAAAACCAAAAACCATATTTTTGGGGTTCCACCAAATAACACTCACACTTTCTTTCAAACGTGACTTTTGTTTTATATTTGTCATGTTTGTTGTTGTTGCTGCAAATATTGTTAAAATTATTCAAAATCCAAACACTAAAATTTTAAAAACCCAAAATCTAAAATCCAAAAACCATTTTAAAACCTACAAACATTCATGGCCTAATAGACTTTTGACCAAAGTCAACTCCATTAACACCCTTCTTTCAAAACAGAGAAGCTTTCTATGTGCATAAGGAAAAATCAGTTCCATGTCTGTTTTGAGAGATTCAATAAGACGAGAATAGCGTGTTATGTGATGATATACCTTCAGTGTCAAAATTTAGTTTTGTGTTTTTGTTGTTGTTGTTGTTGTTGTGTGTCATGCATTTTATGGAATAATGGTAATGAACACACACATACGTTCTTGAACACACACAAAAAGCGGCAAAGAGGGGAATGAGAGATAAAAATAGGTGTTAATGGGGTGTTTGAGCCATAAATGGCTTAACCAATAATTAAACTCTTTTTCTTCATTCCAATTTTATAAACCCTTCTTTCTTTGGCTCCAAGCTTTCGTTTTTCTTCATCTTTCTCTCTTTCACAATCTCAAAACCCAAACGGGGTAAAGAAACACAAGGAGGCAGAAGAGGAAGGGGCATATGTTCTTGATTTCTCGCTGTGCGATCTCTTTACTTTTCCCTCATCTCTTTCACATTTTCTTTAATGTAAGATTATGTATCTCACGATTTCTTCTCCATTCGGGTACACGCATGCAGGATCAATTATGCTGAGGTTTTTCATCCTTTTCTCCCTTTCCATACACTCTTGTGTTGCGGCCACTAAGACTCCCGCCGCTGCCGCGGCTGTTCCTGCCAAGAAATGGCTCACCCTTAGCGGTATCCTTCTCCATAATTTCTCTACTTTTTGGTGATAGTGCATCTTCATATTACATAACATGTTTGTTTACCTGTCTTTTTTTCATCTCTTTCAGGAAAAGATCCTGCGGTTATAGCGAGAGGCGGCTTCTCGGGACTTTTCCCTGAATCTAGCGCCTCTGCAAACGACTTGGCTATTAGCACCAGCTCGCCTGGCCTCACAATGTTGTGCAACCTTCAGCTGACAAAAGACGGTGTGGGACTTTGCTTGTCTGATATCAGGCTTGACAATTCAACCACAATCTCCACGCTCTTCCCCAAAGCCCAAAAGAGCTACAAGGTCAATGGTCAAGACCTCAAGGGTTGGTTTGTCCATGACTACTTTGCCGACACCATCTTCTCCAATGTCTCCCGTATGTCTTTCTCTCTTTTCCTCACTTCAATGCTCCCCACCACCACCACGCTTGTTCATGTTTTGTATTATTGAACAGTGGTCCAGAACATCTTCTCTCGGCCTAGCATCTTCGACGGCCAGATGCCGGTTTCTGCCGTGGAAGACGTCCTCGGAACCAAGCCTCCCAAGTTTTGGTTGAGCGTTCAAGTTTCTTTTTTTTGCCTCCCCTTTGAGAATATGATTAACCGACCTAAGGAAGGTTCTTACTGATTCAACATAAAAACAATACAAATCTGCAGTACGACACCTTCTACATGGAACACAAGCTGAGCGCAGCCGAATACCTGAAAAGCTTGCGATTCCGCGGCATTAGTGTCATCTCATCTCCGGAGATCGGGTTCTTGAAGAGCATTGGGATGGATGCAGGCAGGGCCAAGACAAAACTCATATTCGAGTTTAAAGACCCCGAAGCAATAGAGCCCACCACCAACAAAAAGTACAGCGAGCTTCAGCAGAACCTCGCAGCCATCAAGGCTTTTGCTTCAGGCGTTCTTGTCCCCAAAGACTACATTTGGCCCGTTGACTCGGCTAAGTACCTTAGGCCCGCCTCCACGATTGTGGCTGATGCCCACAAAGCTGGTCTAGAGGTCTACGCTTCTGGATTTGCCAATGATATGCGCACCAGCTTCAACTACAGCTATGATCCCTCCGCTGAGTATCTCCAGTTTCTGGACAATGGCCAGTTCTCTGTTGATGGCGTCATCACCGATTTCCCGCCAACAGCATCACAAGCCATCAGTGAGATAACTTGCTATCTACCATCCTATATGTATCCTCAAAGATTTGATTAATAGGAGAAGCTCACGTACGTGTATGTATTCTTGCAGCTTGCTTTTCTCACCAAAAAGGAAATCTCCCCAAAGCAGGCCATGCTTTGGTCATAACTCACAATGGAGCAAGTGGAGATTATCCAGGCTGCACCGATCTGGCTTATCAAAAGGCGGTTGACGATGGAGCAGATGTGATCGACTGTTCTGTCCAGATGTCCAAAGACGGAATGGCTTTCTGCCATGATTCTTCAGACCTCACAGCAGGCACCACCGCCATGACCACTTTCATGTCCCGAGCCACCAGCGTTCCTGAGATCCAGCCTACCAATGGAATTTTCTCCTTTGATCTCACATGGGCCGAGATTCAGTCTCTAAAGCGTAGGAAACTGATTTCGTTTCTAAAGTTTTCTGAAACTATCTCATTCTTAGCTAAATCACTGAGATTGGGATGTTTTTGTACCCAGCTCAGATCCAGAGCCCCTTCTTAACTTCCGGGGGATTCCAGAGAAACCCAGCAAACAAAAATGCCGGGAAGTTCATGACTCTCGCTGATTTCCTTGTGTTCAGCAAAGCAAAGGCAGTCACCGGAGTTCTTCTCAACATTGAGGCAAGCTTTTTTAAAATTTTTTTTTTTCCAAATGGTCCTTAACTTACGCAAGGGGGCTCCACTAATGCCTTGCTTGTTGACAGAACGCTGCTTACTTAGCCTCAAAGAAAGGCTTAGGTATCGTAGACGCAGTCAAGTCCGCTCTGACCAATTCCACACTCGACAAGCAATCAACTCAGAAGGTTTTGATTAAGTCTGATGACAGTTCCGTTCTGGCCAGTTTTGAGGCTGTCCCTTCGTACACTAGAGTCTTGAGCATCGACAAAGAAATAGGAGATGCTCCCAAGACATCCGTTGAAGAAATCAAGAAGCATGCAAATGCTGTCAATCTCAAAAGAAGTTCCCTCGTCACCATCTCCGAAAGCTTTGCCACAGGAAAAACCAACGTGGTGGAGGAAATGCACAAGGGGAATATCTCTGTTTACGTCTCTGTGCTAAGGAACGAGTTCATCTCCATAGCGTTTGACTACTTCTCTGATCCTACGATAGAGCTTGCCACATTCATTGCAGGAAATGGCGTTGATGGAGTCATCACAGAGTTTCCCGCCACCGCTACCAGATACTTGAGTAAGTTTAAACCGCTACAAGATCATGAAAGAACAATATCTACACAATCAAGATAAAGTTGTTCATTTATCAATACAAAAAAATGATAAGGCTAATATCAAAATGCAAATGCAGGGAGTCCATGCTCAGATTTGAACAAAGACCAGCCATATGCCATCTTACCTGCAGAGGCCGGCGCTCTACTCTCGGTGGCAGCCAAGGAAGCACAGCCACCGGCTAGTGCCCCAAACCCGCCTCTTGATGCCAAAGACGTGATTGATCTACCTCTGCCTCCAGTTGCAAACTTGGCCTCCTCCAATGCATCTGGAGGAGCTCCGCCACATGCCCCTCCTCGTTCGGGCACATCTGCCACCTCTGCTAATCTCGGCCTTTCCTTACTAGCAATGCTGGCCTTGGGGCTTCTCTGTGCTGCCTAATAAAGATTGATGCACACTTTGTAATATTTTCTCCTCTGCGTTGTCGTTCACAGCCTTCTCGTTGAGGCACTTACGCCCTATGTTTTAATCATACACATACACAAGTATATATATATATATACACTCAGGCACACTCCGACCAAAGCTCTAAAGAAACATTCTTTGTTGTGTAGGAATATTGACTAGAACAGAGATTGGAATCTTGATAATTTACCAATTTGATTTTTCTCTCTTTTTCTAAATTCTTGACTAGCCTTCTCCACCATGGTTTCCTGCATCTGATGCTCTCTCATGATAGTAAAACTGCAAAAGACAAGCATCAATAATCGAATCACCATAGGTTTAAAGATACAGTGGTCTTGAGTAATCAGATCACCATAGGAAAATTAACTCGCTCTCTCTTGACATACAATATGATTTACCTAATATCTTCTGCTGGTTTCATAAACATGTAATCTACTTTGCATTGTGGTCTCTGTACAGTGTTTCTTGCTTGTGAAATTGAAAGATGTTCCTCTTAGTAGTCTTCAGTTGCTGAAATAAAGATATATGAATTACAAGTATCAATTACCTTTCCAGCTGTCCTCCTGAATATCTCCAAGGCTTTTCCTCAAACCCTATGGTGCTAAATAACGCAAGGGTAGACATCAAAAGAAGAAGCACAGATCTATAAAAATTATTTGATCATTACGATTCAGGCGTCATATTAAAAAAACAGCCAAATCTCCTCCACCGTGGACAAATAGAAGGATAACTGTGAGAGGGAAGGGTAGAGTCGAGTCCAGTAAGAGAGAAAAAAAGAGGAGAAGATTCACATATGCAAAAGTAGTAGCCTCTTCCATAGTTTTAAAGGACACATACGACACAAGAAGAGACTGGCCAAACATGTCTGATGATGTGTTTAAGTTTTATTGGTTTCTAATTACAATATTTTATACCCCTCCCAGTTTTATTACAAGTTAGTTTTGCTCGTAGGTGACGAGTTAAAAGAAGACAAAATATTGCTGTCCTTAACATCTCACTTTTCCACTTGTCTGTAAACACCATGGTAAGCCAGTTTTTAGCACAGCCACCTCACCTTCACCGGTCCAGTCCAGTCCTAGAACGTTTCCTTCATTGCCGTCCAAAAACAGGCAGAAGCGGTCCTCCAGTGGCTCTTTCGTTTCTTGATCTAATCCAATTGTTTACGTTTTCTCCTTTTCAGCATTCTTCTTAGCTTCCTCCTCTAGTTGTTTTCCGTTTTCTTCGTGCGCACGATTGAACAGTCTTACAAAATCTAGAAGAGTCGACACCACTGCAATTTACAACCACAAGCTAAGTTCAAACAACTTTCAAAACACCTTGTTTCACATAAGGCTAACATATTATGTACATCTTGTATATGCATACCTTTTTCAAAATGGCACTTAGCAGGGTCTTCACCAAAGTAGCGAATTAAGCCATCCACGTTTCTTCCCTGCAAATACATAATGTATTTATTCTTACCAAGTTCTAGACCGACGATAGAGCATAGCAGGTAATATATATATATATATATATATCTACTGCCAGGCACATTGGACTTTTGGGTACATACCACTCCCGAATAGAATGAAGCCAAGGACCTTACTTCTGCTTCCGCATAATGAAGAAATTCCTTCACTATCTGAGAAAAAAGAAAAACATTGATATGTGATCAAACATCAGAATCGATTATCAACTCCCCAAACACATGTGTGTGTTTTGCTTTCTTATGTAGATTTGTTTTCTGATACAAATTTTTCTGTTCCCTTAGAGAAAGACTTGAAGAGGCAACTAGTAATCAATGACAGAGATACCTTGTTAAAGTTGTCTGAGATTGGGCCATCTTTTTCGGACGAGGAGAGTTCCTGTACGACAGTCTCCAGTCCCTTGTTTATAGCTTGCATCTCCTCCGCCAAAAACTTGAGTTGAATCTGCATCAAATTTCTGAAAATCAACACAGTTTTCTTTATCCATCTAGGCAGAAACTGCACATAAAAAAGTGAAAGCCAAGTACCTTTGTCGCCGGCTCCAGTGAGAATAGATCTTTTGCGAAATCTAAAACTTCTGGATTTTTCTCAGAAAGAATCTGCAGAGAATCCATCAGACTCCATCTAGTAAATCCACAAAAGCTATAGAAATAAATAGCTTACCCAGCATAGGTAATGCATCAGATTCTTATGGAAATTACTCGACCGTGTTTCACTGAGTTTTGGTAGACTGTCCAATTTGAACCCAGCCGCATTACCTAAGACAGAAACTACTTTTGAGAGCAGGATAAAAGAAAAAGAAAAATCCAGTGTTAATAGGTTCCATTTCCAAACTCACCCCTAGTCGTCCCCTTGTTTAGAGCGTTCCCAATGGCCAAAATTGTCTGCATTATTCTTTTGAATTTTTCAGAGTTCTTTATCTGATGGAAAGAGGTGACAAAAGAGCATTGGTTAGGTATCATGTAGGGTGGTCGCCTAGATTTTCCCAGTTGAATCTGACTTACCTGTTCTGCTGCGGAGTTCACAACACACAGACTATCCCTGAGTTGAGAATTCTAAAAAAAGTGGTTCAGAGTAACCCATGAGTACCAAAATCAAAAGTAGCAAATAATCGTAATTAGCAAAGGCATCGGATTTTTTCAAACCTGAGAACAAAACTGCATTTTGAAAGAGAATACTTTCAGCTTTTTCGCTACTCGTGGGACTTTCATCGTCTCTAAGCAGAACTGTTCAAACAATTTCAATAAAGCATACTCGGTGTTACGGTCTAACAGCTACTCCAATGAAACTAAAAGTACCTGTTCGCATTTTCCAAGCATGTTCTTGTCACCATCGTAAGCCTGCAAACCGAGGATAAGATGAAGATAAGTCAAAGGAACATACAAAAGCTGGATCACAGAAGTTCTGGCTCTGGAGATCAAAGCACTTGTTATACCTTTAGTTTTTTCACTTCGTCTGGTGTTGGGCAAAACTTAATTAGGTTCTCAACCTTATCAGCATCAAGAGCCGACTCCTCAAGGTTAAGCACTGAGTTCTGCCAATATTTTGAGAAACAATTAACTTTTAATTATCATGTGTACATCCTAAACCTGTAGAGCTTGATATTACCATCAAATGCTGCAGAGGTACTTTCACATTTGAAAGCATGATTTCACAGTTTTGTGCTCGCTTGCTATCTATCTGCAGAAATAGAGTTTCCCATAGTAATTCCGATAGAGAAAGCAATCCTATTATGGGAAAGGAAATCGTGTCAAACATAATTTACCAGTCGGATTATCTTGGGTTTGTCTTCTTTTACTATTATTGGCTGCACTCGAGCAGCTGCGGCGAAACAAATTTCAAGCTGTGTCATGTTAACGTCCGGATCCCTAAACCAACATGTAAAGAATTAGTGGCTCGGAAATCATACAAGAACTCGGAGACTTGAGAGAAATAAGTGACAACACGAGGAACAATGCCTACTTAGAAGCTCCACCAGACATTAGTAGTTCAGCCCATATGCTCCCAGTCCCAATGACAGCTTTTGTCAGCTTCAACCAGTAGTATGGCGTCAACTTTTTGGTTGGTAACACAGGTGTCGGAGGGACAATAGGACGTACCCCTGGACGAGGCAGTGACGGTACTAACGGTGCCTTCATCTGACCTAACGGTGGTGGAGGTGGTGCTGACGGTGCCTTCATCTGACCTAATGGTGGTGGAGGTGGTGCGGTTGGAGGGGGAGGAGAGGCAGAAGAGGTAGGAAGCCGTGGAGGTGTAGGAGGAGCTGGGGGAGGGGGAGGGGTAGGAGATGCAGGGACAGCTGGTGCTGGGGGTGGGGGTGGTATAGGAGGGGAAACTCTAGCGACTGTGTTCTGGTCTGAATGCTGCATTGGAGGAGGAGGAGGAGGAGGAGGTGGAGGTGGTGGTCGAAGCAACACAGGTGTTTTGTCTGAGTTAGACACTGGAGGAGGTGCCTTCACCGGCTTTCCAAGAGCTCCTATTGGAGGTGAAGTAGGAGAACAAGTAGAACCTAATGTCTCAGTTTGGGATAGTTTGGTAGCTGATAATGCAGGATATGGCAGAGCTGACGATGAATTTGTTGTTTTCGGAGTTTCCTCAGGAGAAACATGGGATGCAGGAGGAAGGGGAGGAGACGTTGGAGGCACTGTCATGTGAAGTTTTTCGTTTGGAGTTGTTCGATGAAATGTAGAGCCAGCTAATGAAAACCAAGAATTTCCCTGCGAAAGAGTCTCTGCCGGTTGGACAACAGAATGATGCAATTGCTCTGAAGGTTGAGAAGCAACAGTTGGAAGAGGAGAAGGTGTGGGAGGTGCTCCTGTTGGAGGCAACGACGTTCTTGCGGGATGAGGTGGTGACGGCACGGATGGCGAAAATGAGACCCCTTTCCCATTGTTTTCTGGAGGAGGACTCCTCAGAATATTCTCCTCAGCAATTTCAACAACAGGTTTAGCTAAATCCATCAAGTCAACAGACGAGG
Organism: Alliaria petiolata; assembly: GCA_020283515.1. NCBI lineage: Eukaryota > Viridiplantae > Streptophyta > Magnoliopsida > Brassicales > Brassicaceae > Alliaria > Alliaria petiolata. The sequence goes on from JAHZTW010000001.1 coordinate 288,652,561, forward strand.
CAGCATCCATATCCGAGAAGAGAAGCTTCACACGGAAAGTACTCTTTGTGAGTAATAAGTTACAAAGGAGTAGCTACATACAGAGAATATTAGCCCCGTGAGTACGTACCTCAACTCTGAACCCCTTTGGTAATTGTTCTTTTATATCCCATAACGTGTCAACTTCGTCACGGTTAAGCATCAAATTGTTTGATCTAATAAAAGCTGTGTTGAAAACCACTCGAAACAGCATCGCCTCTCTTTCCATGTCGTCGTTCAAACTGAGGCACTCAATCACGACATCACCTTGCACATGACAATTTATGTCAATCTTGACCAGTTCACATTCTTCCTGCAAAACACAAACGTCGAGGAAACAACAGATAAAAGCCATTGAATCAAGTTGCAAACAAGAACAGCGAAAGCTAAGACAGAACAAGAACAAAAAAACAACAGAATCAGCGATCAAAATTATCACTATTGCTAGGATCTTAAGATACAATGTGATTTTATATAGCACATGCTGAGTCAAAGGTCATGAGTTATGAAAGAACGCTATGAATCTTCCGTGAAAAGTACCGGCTTGTAGATCCGCAGGTGTTTCCCTTTCTTGGGAGTCAAGTACAAAAGCTTGGGCTTTCTATCATCTACAAAAAACGGATCCTGACCATATACTCGGAAGATTGGACGACAGCCTCCTTGTCCACTAACATCAGGAATAAATCTCAAAATAACACAATCCATGGTGAGAGGCCTATCCAGTGGAGGCCATTCAGAGACCAAATTCCTTCCCGACACGTACTTTAGATAGCGTATCTGAGAAGGAATTGGGTTCAAGGGTGAGAACAAATGCAGAAACTCGCGCGGAGCCTGCTTGTAGATCATGTCCAACGTCTTGTACTCGCCACTGTACTGCTTCTGGTAAATAAGGAGGGAAGCCAGCGTGAATGCCAAAACTGGCCAAGCCCCGCGTTCGCAGTGCATTAGTAAGAGGTTATTTGGGCCGAGGGAGAGCCAGCTTTCACTTGACCGGAGAAAATGGTTCATCGTTTCCACAGGCAACAGGGAGCAGCCTTCGTAGTGGCGAGGATAATCCATTATGGTCAAGCCATGTTCGGACAAGACATCATCCATCACACTTGGAGTACCAACTTCACGGAAATTAAACACAAGAGAGGATGCGTCCGGGAAGTGCTCCTGTAGCTGATTGACTACTCCCGCTATATAAACTTTGTAGTTTTCTTCTTCCAAAGAATCCGTGGAGAAGCAGCAGTCAAACACTGCAAACGCACAGAGAGCCTATGTCTTTAGATTCAGAATGCGAGATGGAAAATGAAAACGGAGAAGTAGATTGAACTAAGGCAAGATAGAGAGAAATGAAGCAGAGAATTGTGGAGAAACATACCGAAAACTCTGTCGCATATCTCGAGCAAACCAACTGGAGGCTTGCGGTAGAACAATTTGCGAAACAATGCCATTTTCTCAAAATCCTAAACCCCTCTGCTCGCTCGATTTCAAAATCCAAAGTTGCTTTTTTTTTTGAATCTGTCAGATGTAAAATCGGAAAAGGTCAACTGGCGCGTTTTATGACGTGAACCCCACCATCAGACGCCATCTCTCTACTTGACATGACACGGTCCTCTGAACTGGCGCATTAATTTTTTAAATCTCACATGTTTTTATTAAAATCTTTAACAAGTATTTGCTGTGGGATATTTTGACAACTTAGTCTTATTAATTATTAAAAAAAAAATCCTTTCTACATCTTCACCGCCCTTAGAGAAAGAAGTCGTTGAAGGAAGAATCAATGCAAGATCTATTAAACAAACCTTAACAAAAACAGAGGATACGTACGACAGAAGATTCTTTTTTTCGTAGGTGACTTGCTGAAGAAAACAGTGTGTTACATGTAACATCCCCAAGAATACCAAGTAGAAAAACTGGAGGAGCAAACTGTGACGACCCAAACCCGGATATTTCTATCCCGGCCAGATCGTCCCGAGTTAACCTCTCGGCCATATTTTATACTTTAGTCAAATTTTTAGATTTTTCCCATTTTATTTTTAAACATTCGATTCAATTTTAAGACAGCCCAATTTCATTACATAAATATTACTTAAGTCTGCGGTTCCAGCAATGGTAAGTTCGCTATAAGCTATTACATCATTTTAACTAGACCATTATTCAATAAAAACCCAAAACCCAATCCATCCCCTTTCTTTCACTGCCTTTGTCTCGCCACAAAACAATCAGTCACGGATTAACTCTTTACCTGCGTCCACAAAAAGGAGGCATAAGCAAACGGATTGTTTAGTGGTACGGTCATTCCATCACACTAGGCCATAGTCTATTCACGCAATCATACTATCAGTTCTATACAATCATTATTACTTAACAAAAATACACCCACGGTCTGACTATTTAGCCCAACTATCAGATAATCCCTTCTTAAGACTCGGACATGCTTTAGCGAGATATTCACATCTCCTAAGCAATGGATCCGATCCGGATTTCTGACCAGTCAGCTAATTAGCCATGGAAATTCAGCAGATCATCGAATATGTTAAGTAAACAGTCGGATATCACCCAAACAATCAACGAAAATATAGAACCTAGCAATCAAACGATCCTAGAACAGAAGCCACTGTCACGCACTCACCTTAGTTAATAGGCAGTCACAGATTACAGAATTTTAGCCGATGGGTTTCTTAGACAATTCACGATCCAGTCACGCGTCTCCGAATACAGTCGCGCGTCTTACGGATACAGTCGCGCGTCTCCCGGACACGGTTGTCTCGTCTCGGCCACGACTCGGATATCGGATCGCTCGATCAGCTATCACACGATCCGGTCAGAATTCTTCGGACAGCTCGATCTTTCCTTTGGTAAATCGGCTACTCCAAGTCGATTAACTCGGATAGAGTTCGCAGATACGGCACGGTTCACACGATTTTTCGACTGCAGTCAGCAACTCTCGGATATCGCTCGGCTACGATCGGATCCTATCGGACAGCCCTCGGATGAAGTCGAACGTCTCTCAAACACTTTCGACTACGGACAGCTACACACGGATATAATCGAAAACCACTCGAATATCTCCAGAAGCTCTCGACTATTTCTGCAATTTTCTCGAAAAGCCAAGGATAGAATGTCGGCAATGGCTTAATCCTGCCTAAATATGCCCGTCCATTCAAGTCAAAACGCCCCCTTCCATGGCCTAAGAGTCACGTCTCTTTTTTTTCACGAAAATCCAATGGAGTGGCGTCAAAAGACTTATCCCAGATAATTCTGCTGACAATTTTAAGTTAAAACCGAGTTTTTCACGGCCTCAGTCACAGACAGTCGAATCTGTTCGAAGAAAACCGGACATTTCCCGGCCAAATCTCAATTCGTCGAACATGGCCGGTCCAATTTAAGTTTTCCCGGCTTAAGCCGGTTAAGGCTTGTTTTTCTGATTTTCCTTGGCATAAACCGCTTCTTACAAACTCAAACACTTAGCCATTTTTCGCGAACATATTCCCTTTGTCTTGGCCAAAGCTGTATTCGTTAGAACCAAATTCATTTTTCTCGAACATAGCCACGTCCCTCACGGACATTTCAGAACTTTCTCGACCATTTCCCATTTTCCTTCGAACATTCGGATGTTCCTTAGCCAAACTCTACATTTCCCTGGATAACTCGACTCATCACTCGACTATCCTTTCTCGAATAGGATTTCTGGTCACGGATGCTACACAACAGTGGTAAAACTCACATATCGAAGTTTGTCTCCTGAAAGAAACAAAAAAAAAAACAAGAAAATGGAAATCCACGATTAAAAATCAAAGGACAAGACCAAAAGTTGGAGAAGACTGTAAATCAGAGAAGGGTCAAGTTGGTGGCAAGACACCTTGATAAGTCACGGGTTTGCCAGGCATCGTGAATGAATGCCCAATATAACTGCTTTAGGGAAAGGAAGAGCGGCAACGCTTTGCACGAGTGCAAGCTATATTCTACCCAAACATTACATGCCCATCAGTCTAATTCCACGAGAGACTACTGAAGCAGTCATTCAACTCTTCCCGTCCCTCGTATTTAGCTTCCAAATTCCTAAACCAAAAGATTCGTATGCAAAAGTAGCCTCTTGCACAGTTTTAAAGAACACACATGGCCCACATACCACACACGAGGCAAATCAAATGACATTTGCTTATTGCAGCCACCTAAACCCCCAAGAAGAGATTGGCCAAACATGTATGATGTATTTCTGTTTTATTGCTTTCTAATTACAATATTTTATACCCCTCCCTATTTTACAAGTTAGCTTTGCCGGTAGGTGACAAGTTAAAGAAGCTAAAATATTGATGTCCTTAACATCCCACTTCTCCTGTTGTCTGGAAACACCATGGTCTAAGCCAGTTTTTCAGCACAGCCGCCTCACCTTCACCGGTCCAGTCCAGTCTTAGACCGTTTCCTTCCTTGCCGTCTTAAAAAACAGGAAGGAAGCGATTTTTCAAGCAGCGGTTCCTTCCCCCTGTGGCGCTTTCGTTTCTTTATCTAATCCACTTGTTTTTGTTTTCTGCTTCTTAGCTTCTTCCGATAAGGACTTCTTGCTTTCTTTATCTAATCCACTAGTTTTCGTTTTCTCCTTTTCAGCATTCTTCTTAGCTTCCGCCTCGAGCTGTTTTCCGTTTTCTTCATGCGCACGATTGAACAGTCTTACAAAGTTTAGAAGAGTCGACACCACTGCAATTTACAACCACTAGCTAGGTTCAAACAACTTTTAAACATCTTGTTTCACATATATATACACCTTGGATATTCATACCTTGTTCAAAGGGGCACTTAGCAGGGTCTTCACCAAAGTAGAGAATTAAACCATCCACGTTTCTTCCCTGCAAATACATAATTTATTTATTCTGACCAGGTTCTTAACCAACGATAGAGCAGAGCACGTAATATATATCTATTTCTCATTGGATTTTTGGGGACATACCACTCCCGAATAGAGTGAAGCCAAGGACCTTACTTCTGCTTCCGCATAATGAAGGAACTCCTTCAATATCTGAGAAAAATAAAAAGACCTTGATACATATGATCAAACAAGAATGCAATGAATCAATTATTATTAACTCCCTAACTGTCCATTCAGCCGCACTGTCAACACATTTGTTGTCTGTTTTGTTAGTTAGTAGTTAGTACCCATCTCGCTGCACCATTCAACTCAAATTACTAGCCACATAATTCTGGAATCACATCCGGTACTGACTACACTAGTTGACCTATTTTTTTCTTCTTATGAGACTTCAGTGTTCTCCCTGTAAACGGTCTGCTTTTCTTATGTACATATTTTCTTTTCCCTTTGCGAAAGCCTTGAAGAGGGATCTAGTGATCGAATAGAGATACCTTGTTAAAGTTGTGTGAGATTGGGCCATCATTTTCGGACAAGGAGAGCTCTTGTACAACTTTCTCCAGTCCCTTGTTTATAGCTTGCATCTCCTCAGCCAAAAACTTCAGTTGAATCTGTATCAAAGTTCAGGAAATTAACGCAGTTTCAAGTTCTCTTTTCAATCTCCGAAGAAACTGCACATGAAATGTGAAAGCTACCTACCTTTGTTGCAGTCTCCAGTGAGGATAAATCTTTTGTGAAATCTAAAACTTCTGGCATTTTCTCAGCAAGAATCTGCAGAGAATCCATCAAATTATATCTTTCTCTCCATCTGGTACATCCACAAGGCTACAGAAGCGCAGACTGTAGAAGCTTACCTTGCATAGATAATGCATCAGAGTCATACGGTTATTACGCGCCCGTGTTTCACTGAGTTTCGGCAGACTGTCCAATTTAAACCCAACCGCAGCACCTAGATAGAAACGACTTTCAGAGCAGGATAAAATATAAACCTCAGGGTTAATGCGCTCCATTTTCAAACTCACCCCTAGCCGTCCCCTGGTTTAGGGCGTTTCCAAGGCACAAAATTGTCTGCATTATTCTTTTAAATTTTTCGGAATTCTTTATCTGATGAAAAGAGGAACAACAGAGCATCGATGAGGTATTATATAATCATGTTGGGAGTCACCTAGACGGCCAGTTGAGTCTGACTTACCTGTTCTGCTGCGGAGTTCACAACACTTAGACTATTCTTGAGTTCAGAAATCTAAAAAAAGTGGTCAATAGTGGTTATAAGTACCAAAATCAAAGCTCCACATAATCGTAATTAGAAGGGTATCAGTTTTCAAACCTGAGAACTAAACTGAATTTTGAATGAGAATACCCTAAGCTTTGTTTCTACTCGTGGGACTTTCATCATCTCTAAGAAGAACTGTTCAAACAATTTCAAGAAGCATATTTGGTGTGTTATCGCTCTAACGGCTACTCCAATAAAACTAAAGGGTTTTCCAGGTTTTGTACCAGTTCACATTTTCCAAGCTTGTCCTTGTCACCATTGTAACCCTGAAAACCGCGAATAAAGTGAAGATAAATCAAAGGAACAAACAAAAACTGGATCACAGAACACTCAAATTTTTTCTAGGGATTTCTGGCTTTGTGAATTAAAGCAGCAGAACATTAGCCCAGGAGTGCACTTCTTATACCTTAAGTAATTCCATTTCTTCTCTTGTTGGAGAAAACTTAATTAGGTTCTCAACCTGATCAGCATCAAGAGCCGATTCCTCCAGGTTAAGCACCGAGTACTGCCAAAATATTTTGAGACACAATTTAGCGTTTTATTGTCATTGACATTTAACCAGATGAAACTGCTATGATTACAATACATCCTAAAGCTGTAGAGCTTGATATTACCATCAAATCCTGCAAAGGTACTTTCACTTTTGAAAGCATAATTTCACAATTGTACGCTCGCCTGTGTTCGATCTGCAATATAGAGTTTCTCATAATATTCAGTATGTTCAACCATATAGAAAACAACCATTTCATCGGAAAATATATCAGAATTGACACAAACAAGGACACTATGACTCATTAACTATTAAATACATAATTTACCAATTGGACTTTCTCGGGTTTAGGTCCACGAGAGCTATTTAGTCTTGAGTTTCCTGCCTGCTCTGGAGCAGATGCGGAGAAAAGACTTTCCAGCTCTGTCATGTCAATCTCAGGAGCCCTAAACCAACAAGGACATAATTAATGGCTTAGAAATCATACAAGAACCGGAGGCATCAGAGAAACAACTGACGACAAGGTGAACAATGCGTACTTCGAAGCTTCACTAGACATTTGTGTTTCAGCCCATAAGCTCCCATTGACAGCTCTTGTCAGTTTCAACCAGTGGTATGGCTTCAACTTTTTAGTTGGATTGTTCTTTAAATTTACACGTAACATTCGCCCTTTTCCTGATGAAAGTGACCCAGCTGGTAAAGCAGGTATCGGAGGCACACTAGTATCAGAAGATGGGGATGAATTGGTTCCTAACTTTGGGGGAGGAGGAGGTGGTACCGATGGTGACCTCATCTGACCTAACGGTGGTGGAGGTGGTGCTGTTGGTGCCTTCATCTGACCTAATGGTGGTGGAGGTGGAGGTAGTGCGGTTGGAGGTGGAGGAGAGGCAGAAGAGGTAGGAAGCCGTGGAGGTGTAGGAGGAGCTGGGGGAGGGGGAGGGGGAGGAGATGCAGGGATAGCTGGTGCTGGGGGTGGGGGTGGTATATGAGGGGAAACTCTAGCGACTGTGTTCTGGTCTGAATGCTGCATTGGGGGAGGAGGGGGAGGAGGTGGTGGTCGAGGCAACGCAGGTGTTTTGTCTGAGTTAGACAATGGAGGAGGTGACCTCACCGGCTTTCCAAGAGCTTCTATTGGAGGTGAAGTAGGAGGACAAATAGAAACTAATGTCTCAGTTTGAGATGGTTTGGCAAGAGTAGCTGATAATGCAGGAGATGGCAGAACTGACAATGAATTTGTTGGTTTTGGAGACTCCTGAGGAGAAACATGGGATGCAGGAGGAAGGACAGGAGATGTTGGAGGCAGTGTCATGGGAAGTTTTTCGTTCGGAGTTGTTCGATGTAATGTAGACCCCGCTAATGACACCCAGGGATTTCCCTGCGAAAGAGTCTCTGCCGGTTGGACAACAGAATGCAGCAATTGCTCTGAAGGTTGAGAAGCAACAGTTGGAAGCGGAGGAGGTGGGGGAGGTGCTCCTGTTGGAGGCAACGATGTTCTTGCAGGATGAGGTGGTGACGGCGTGGATGGCGAAAATGAGACCCCTTTCCCATTGTTTTGTGGAGGAGGACTCTTCAGAATATTCTCGTCAGCATTTTCAACAAAAGGTTTAACTGTTGCAGAATGATGCTCAAGCTTGAGAGAAGGGGACTCTTGACGTAACAACTTTGTTGCATCCTGACTGGTGGTTTTTTCCTGGCTACTTATCTGAAGGACAGAATGCATATCTTCTGCTATAAGCTTCTTGACTGAATCAGTAGGACGCTTTTCTGGTGTGTCGACGGTTTCAACCTCGGACATTGAAGACAATGTGAACTTTGCACCATTTTCAATTGCTGCCTGTTTCATCATATCATGGACACTTTTGGGGCTTAACCCATGCAGTCTTGGGCTTGAATTCCCATCTGGTCTTTCCTGGACAGCATTTGCAATAGCTAAATGCTGAAGCATATTGCGTGTGGCATCCGTCTGATCAACCCAGTCAACTTGATTGAAGAACTCGTGAACTTTGGAAAAAACTTCTATTGGAAGACCATCCTTCTCCTCCAAGCACGAAAAATCCATCAAGTCAACAGACGAGGCAGCATCCATATCCGAGAAGAGAAGCTTCACACAGAAAGTACTCTTTGTGAGTAATAAGTTACAAAGGAGTAGCTATATACCATGTAAAGAGAATATGAGCCCCGTGAGTACATACCTCAACTCTGAACCCCTTTGGGAATTGTTCTTTTATATCCCATAATGTGTCAACTTCGTCACGGTTAAGCATCAAATTGTTTGATCTAATAAAAGCTGTGTTGAAAACCACNGTTAAGCATCAAAATATTTGATCTAATAAAAGCCGTGTTGAAAACCACTCGAAACATCATGACCTCTCTTTCCATGTCATCGTTCAAACTGAGGCACTCAATCACAATATCACCTTGCACATGACAATTTATGTCAATCTTGACTAATTCACATTCTGCCTGTAAAACACCAGGGTGGGTCAAGAAAATAAACAGAGAATAGCCATTGAATAATGTTGCAAACAAAGGGAAAAGAAAGCTAAATACCTGCTTGTAGGTCCTCAGGTGTTTCCCTTTCTTGGGAGTGGAGTACAAAAGCTTGGGCTTTTTATCATCTACAAAAAACGGATCCTGACCATATACTCGGAAGATTGGACGACAGCCTCCTTGTCCACCAACATCAGGAACAAATCTCAAAATAACACAATCCATGGTGAGAGCCCTATCCAATGGAGGCCACTCAGAGACCAAATTCCTTCTAGACACGTACTGTAGATAGCGTAGCTGAGAAGGAATTGGGTTCAAGGGTGAGAACAAATGCAGAAGCTCGCGCGGAGCCTGCTTGTAGATCATGTCCAGGGTCTTGTACTCACCACAGTACTGCTTCCTGTAAATAAGGAGGGCAGCTAGCATGAAAGCTAAAACTGGCCAAGCCCCGCGTTCACAGTGCATTAGTAAGAGGTTATTTGGGCCGAGGGAGAGCCAGCTTTCACTTGACCGGAGAAAATGGTGCATCACTTCCACAGGCAACAAGGAGCAGCCTTCGTAGTGGCGAGGATAATCCATTATGGTCAAGCCATGTTCTGACAAGATATCAGCCATCACACTCCGAGTACCAACTTCACGGAAATTAAACACAAGGGAGGATGCATCGGGGAAGTGCTCCTGTAGCTGATTGACTACTCCCGGCATATAAACTTTGTAGTTTTCTTCTTCCCAAGAATCGGTAGAGAAGCAGCAGTCGAACACTGCAAACACACAAGAGAACCTTTGTCTTCAGCTCAATGCTATTTTACCAATCATGATAAAATAAAATAAAATCATATTTTAAACACCCAGCATTACTTGGCTTTAGCACAGACGAAAACAATGGTACAATCCCACTATAGCTGTAAAATTTCTGAGAGAAAATCGCAGAATGCGAGATATATATTGGACCTAGATCAATGATAAAACGCCCTAATTTCACAGAAAGTAGCGTAGAATTCACGAGATGCGCCAAAATCAATGAACCTAGTAAGCCCCGATCTTTCAGACATTTGATTCAGAAGACCAAGAAGTAGAATGAACTAAGACAAAATAGAGAAATGAAGCAGAGAATTGGGAGAAACAGACCGAAAACTCTGTCGCATATCTCGAGCAAACCATCTGGAGGTTTGCGGTAGAACAGTTTCCGAAACAAGGCCATTTGATCCTGCAAATTCCTAAAACCCTTCTTCGATTTCAAAATCGACAACCTTGTGTTTCCGTTTGTATTCCAGAATTTAACGCGAAAGTTTGCTTCTTCTTTTTTTTTGTTGTTATTAATCTGTTAAGATGATGTTGATGTCAAATGGTGTTTGATGTTTGGAGTTGTATCTGGGAAGAGGAAAAGGTCAGCTGGCGCGTTTTAAGACGTGGATCCTATGATCAGCCGCCATCTCTTTACCCGTCCTGACACGTGTCTTCTCATCTACGGACGAACCGGCATATATCTCTCGGCCCATTTTCCTCTTAATGGGAAATGGGCTTTACATTAAGCCCCGTGAGTAAAGCCCACCAAAATTATAAGAGGAGTTCTTGTCGTCCCCTCTGCTCTGTTTTGTTCAGGTTGTATAGATCTTGCACTGTTTCTTCCTTCCTTCAACTTCTCTAATGGCCGTTGTAGATTTTTTAGTTTCAGACTTACAATCCTAAGAAACATGACGGCTCCGAACTAATAGAGCTCTGTTACAGCTTAACTTTCCTTAAAATAGTGAGTGGCTATTTTTATCCAGAAAATGAACTCTCTCATCTTGTTAGTTTAACTACTTTGATGGGGATCCTGTTTTTCTTATTTGGCGCACATTTAGGCGTCAGTTTATGGGCAAATCAGATGTGAATGATTCCTATTTTCAAAGGCGTGACAGAGTCAGAAAGGTGTGAAACCCCTTAAAAGTGACTTTTTTTAACACTAACCCAAATCTTGCAGAAATGAGAGACCACAACCACCCACTCCCACTCAACCAAATCCATTGACACTTCGGGATTTGAAATTCACAAAAAGTCCGAGACAGATTCCATTTTCATATTACTCACTATCATAAAAAAACTTTACCTAATTATAATCTCCTCATGCTCCCTTTTTTGACTTTCAACGACTCTATTCTCTTCCACTTCCTCCAGAGCATAGGATACAGCCAAATTCACTCTGGACTCACCCCAAACTTTTCTACCCTTATCTTCTTCTTCTTCTTCTGAATCATGCCTTGTGATTAACCTCTGATTTTGAAGCTGTGCACGTGAAAGGGATCCCAATGTATTCCAAACCATCACATCTCTACCCCGTGATTCCATTATGTCTTTTCTTCTTTTCGCACAGTCTGTCTTCTTTCTGAGCTCCCCCATCCACCTTTCTCCAGGTCCAGACTCCAAAATATGGGCTCGTCTCTATGGGGAACTCTCATGTTCCTCTCCCTCTTCGTCAAGCATCTAACGAGCCTAGATCCCAACACCGACGCCTCTCATCTCTCCAGCTTCTTCACCGCAATGGGTTTACCCAATTCTTCCCAGGCTCACACATTATCTTCTTCTTCTTTATGTTCATGGCCAGGAGTGGCCTGTGACTCAGGAAGAGAGTTCGTGCTCCACTTCGCGGCTTCTGCGTCTCAACTGTCCGGTCCCATCCCCGACAACACCATCGGCAAACTGAGAATGCTCCGATCCTTAGATCTCAGTGGCAACAAGATTACGTCTCTGCCGTCGGATTTATGGAATCTGGGCTCGCTCAAGAGTCTCAATCTCTCCTCCAACCGGATTTCTGAGGCTCTTCCCAGCAACATAGGCAATTTCAAGACGCTTGAGACCCTTGATCTTTCTTTCAACAGCTTCTCTGGCGAAATCCCTGCCGCTGTAAGCTCCCTTGTTAGTCTAACAACTCTCAAGCTCGACAACAATGGTTTTCAGTTTCTCGTCCCTCCAGGACTTCTCCAATGCCGATCCCTAGTCTCCATCGACCTCTCATCGAACCAGCTCAACGGGTCTCTGCCTGTTGGTTTCGGTTCGGCCTTCCCAGAACTGAAAAGCTTGAACCTTTCACGGAATCTGTTTCAGGGTTCACTGATAGGAGTCTTGCATAAAAACGTGGAAACAGTTGATCTCAGTGAAAATCAATTTGATGGGCATATCTTGCAGTTAATAGCCGGCCACAAACACAACTCGTCTAGTCTGATTCATCTTGACTTGTCCGATAATCGTTTTGTAGGCCATATACTCAATGGCTTGAGTTCATCACAGAAGCTGGGACACCTTAACCTCGCGTCCAATCGATTCAGGGCGCAAGAATTCCCGCAAATCACAAAGCTTTCAGCTCTATATTATCTGAATCTATCTAGGACCAACCTGGCAGGAATCATTCCGAGTGAAGTCTCGCGGCTGAGTCAACTCAAGGTTCTTGATCTCTCCTCCAATAATCTCACTGGCCATGTGCCTACGCTGAGCCTCAAGAACATTGAAATACTTGATCTCTCGCTGAATAAGCTAGACGGAGATATTCAAAGGCCGGTTCTGGAGAAACTCCACATGATGCAGAGGTTTAACTTCTCTTTCAACAATCTAACATTTTGTGACCCCAACTTATCTAAAGGAATGATCCAAACATCCTTCACTGGCTCCACAAACAACTGCCCCTTTGCTGCAAAGCCAATTGTTCAAAAGGGAGAGAAAGTCGACAAGAAGAAGACAGGGCTTAAGATTGGATTGGCGTTAGCAATCTCCATGGCGTTCTTACTTGTTGGGCTGTTGCTCATACTCGTGGCCTTGAGAGGCAGAAGAAAATCCAGAACATGGGCAACAAAGCAAGCCACAGAAGCCAACTTGTCAGACCAAAACGAATCAACCGATGTCTCTGTGGTAATGATCGACAAGCCGTTGATGAAGTTGACGTTTGCAGAACTCAAGGCTGCGACTTTCAACTTCGACAGAGGCGCATTGTTGTGGGAAAGCAAGTCTGGTCCTACTTACGAGGCGGTCTTACCCGGTGGATTTAGAGCAGCTCTAAAAGTTGTACCCAGTGGAACCAGAATGAGCGATCACGAAGCCTCGATTGCGTTTGAACGCCTGGCCCGGATCAATCACCCAAATCTTGTCCCGCTCTCTGGATACTGCATAGCCGCAGAGCAAAGAATTGCGATTTACGAGCACCTTGACAATGTTACTTTGCAGAGTTTACTCCATACCGCAGACGATTCTGCACCGTGGAGACTTCGGCATAAGATAGCTCTGGGGACGGCGAGGGCGTTGGCTTTCCTCCATCATGGCTGCATTCCTCCGGTGGTCCACGGGGAAGTGAAGGCTCGAACAGTCTGCTTAGACTCCACCCAGGAACCGCAATTGGCAGAATTCGGTTTAGCCAAACTCTTGGACGAGGGATTTGCCGGAGGTTTAGACGGGTACGCACCGCCGGAGCTGGAGGAACATGGCTCTCCGACAGTAGAATCCGACGTGTACAGCTTTGGAGTTGTTCTGCTTGAGCTCGTGAGCGGGAAGAAGCCGGAGTGGGACTTGGTGAATTGGGTGAGAGGTTTGGTGAGGCAGGGACAAGGATCGAGAGCCATCGATCCGACGATGCGAGGGACAGGTCCGGTGGAGCAGATGGCGGAGGCGGTGAAGATAGGGTACTTGTGCACCGCCGATCTGCCATGGAAGCGACCCACGATGCAGCAGGTAGTTGGACTTCTCAAAGACATTTCCCCCAGCAGTTGCTGATGGGCCAGTTATTGGGCCTTGTAATGGGCCAATCACACTTGACAATATTAACATCGTGATTATGTACGTTTGTTGTTGATAATTTCGAGATTTAGAAGAAATGGAAAATTTGTGAAAGAGCTGTTTATGTCTGATGCATTATTATATATGTAAAGCAACTACAATACAACGCCTTTGAATTATTGAGAAGAAGAGTGGGTTTCGCATTAGAATGAGATTCAAAGGCAGAGAAGAAAGGAAGAGTGGGTTTAGAAGATATCAATGTCAATGTCCATAGAATTCACAAGCACACCATCATCTTCCCACTTGATATCTTTGGCATTCGGATCTTTCTCTATTATGCGCAACGGTGCATCCAACGGCGGAGGGATCTGCAATCACTCTTAAGACATTAGCCAACAAGCAAGAGTGTGTGACACAAGCTGATACGTAAAAGCAGCTATATTAGTTTAAGTCCTACCATGCCCCGTATGAGAGGCCAATTGATCCCGCGGAAGAAAGCATGCTGCTTTATCTCATTTGCTCCACCTTTGGATCCTAACCGGCTGCTCGGATCTCTATTTAACAACATGTTGATCAATTGTCTACCTACAAGGCTTACCTGCACAAATACATTGTTACAATTAGTAATTTTTACTTTGGGCGCATTGATAGAAACACAGGTTGTTGTTGTTACAACATAGATAGCTCACAGGAATACTGCTGGGGAAGGTGAGATCTTTGTGCAAGATGTTGGAAAATGTCTTCTGCCTATTCTTGCCCCTGAACGGTGTTCGACCATAAAGCATCTCATACAACAAGATACCTAAAACAAACACACATACATCATCAGCATATTGAAAATGGACTGTGACGTAAGCTGTTATCATAATCAGGTAAGATGGTGGCAGATTATACCCAGTGCCCACCAATCAATAGCACTCGTATGACCAGCACCCGTGATTATCTCCTGAAATAATTTAGGTAAACCATGAGTAGAGAATACCCAAAAAATCTGACACACCCTGAAGATGCAGCTGCAAATGAAGATTTCAAGCGATAAACATGAAGTGCATCACCGTACAGGCGCAATGTATTCCTCAGTCCCAACGAACGAGTTTGACTGGGTGATTGGTTCTGCAACAAATGTGGGTAACGGTTGACTCTTGGATCTCCTTCGTTTGTTAGGTGCAGGTGGAATAATGAGCTGCACACCATAATTCTCCTAATTGTCACATTTCTTTATATTGCCAATAAGAAAGTGGAGTTGAATAAATAAATAAAAGAGTACCTGGGGTGTGCAGGACGTCATGAATGATAAATCAAAGTCGGCTAATACAATGTGTCCATCCTTCTGGAGCAGTATATTTTCAGGCTTCAGGTCTCGGTATACTATTCCTATTTATGGAACATAATACACAAATTTTTAACGAAACTGCTAAATTGATTGAAGGAGGAAGAAACTAATCCAGGCGTGTGGCTATATGTATGAACGAGAAATGTTTAGATTAACAGAAACAAGGATTCACTCCGCTTTTTGTTACCTAAGCAGTGAAGATACTCTAAGCCGATAACGACCTCTGCTGCATAGAACCTGATGACAAAGAGATCGATTAGAGTAACTCCTAAGGGCATAGTGCCGCATTGATATTTGCTTCCGACCAGTATACATATGGATTGGAAAAAAACAGGGTACCTTGCTGATTCCTCTGACAAAAATTTCATGGGTTGTCTGTCAAGCAGTGCAAACAACTCTCCACCAGGGCAGAAGTCTGTAATCAAACAAACATGCGTAGATGTCTGGGGATTGGGGAAAGAAAAGAACCCGTTAGCAATGAGATGCATAAAAATGAAATGATACAAGCAAAACGAACACAGTCTACCTGAAAAGAAGCGTAGAGAGTGGGAAGGAAAGGATGATCCAGAAGGGAAATGATTTCCCTTTCGATGCATGCTCGGTGAGCCTGCATAACGCTGCACGTTGTCAATGAGAGATATAATACAAATTTCTTTTTTTGGCTTTCCCTCTCAAAAGGGAACTCATTCTCCATCATATACCTTGTTACGATTCAACATCATTGTTTTCTCCATTGCTTTCATGGCATACAACTCACCTGTGCCTTTCAGTTCAACCAAATGGACACTGCCAACCAAAAAAACAAAAGTAAATCATATAAGCATGTACTAAGTAAAAAAGAGATTCAAGGAAGTTTTGACTTCAAGTTTACTGCGAATGTGGTACCTGCCAGTATCACCAGAGCCTAACGGTTTTATTGGCTTGAAATGATGTAGTCCCACTGTTGCTCCACTCGCTTGGATCTACAAAAGCGACTACCGCAATTAAAACAGGATGACTGAGACTGAGACTGAGATGTAAGAAGTAATGTGGTTTGATGCATGCCTTTTTTATTGCTTTCCAGGACGTACTCTCCTTTTTGTGAGGCAGAGGATAGACAGGCTTTGAGTGTGCAGCCCACAAGTCTTCGGGCCGCTAAAACACATAGCAGATCGATTGCATTTATGATTTTACATCTTACTTAAGTAATCATGAATTAATATACCTTACCGTATTAGCATCTGGAAGTTCTCTGACAGCTTCATCTACATTAGTTGCTGTAGCTTTCACCTGAATTATATATATCCAATGTGATAGTTTCCTTTGATGGAAAACATAACTTCAAAAAGCACAGTAAGAGATAAACCACACACCAATTTAGAACTCTGCATCTCTGTTCTCTCAGACAAACGATTTTGGAGCGGCTCCACATGATCACTTCCATCAAGCTGCACACCGATGAAGTATTGGAGCTCTCCCTAAGGATGAAAAAAGTCATGTAGTCAGCAACAATGCATGGTTTTCTTCAAGGATCTGTATCTAGATATAACACATGGCTACCATCTGATCACGCATAGGTTGCAAGTGGAATAAGTTCCAGAATTTCTTTCCTGCAATGATTTCGAGGTTTGATGATCATCCTGAATTTAAAACTTTCAAGATGATTGTTTGAAAATGTTCATTATCAGATGACTACCGCTCTTAGTGTAGTTTATCAACTGCACAGTTATCTCCTTTTGATCTCTAATTGCGTCTCTAATCTTCTGGACAGTCGCTTGATCTGTCTCTGGCCCCTGAAGAAACCTGAGGCCAACCACTTTGCACAAATTCATATCACAAAAATAAGAAAAGCACAGCCTAGAAGACTGCATAGTTAACAGGCATGACAAATCTCATGAGTAAAAGATACAAGGAGAAGAATATTCGCGTACCGACAATTTCTCCCCAAAATTTCCTCGCGTGAATACTCTGTCAATTCAAGAAAGCTGTCTGACGCAAATATCTGCAAAGAAAACGATTTGCATTGCATTATTATTTCAAGGTTATATACTTACCACATGTCAAAACCAAACATAGTAGCACACTTGACTACGAAAATTCAATACAAGCAATGTACTCTAGAAAATTGAAAATGCATCTCAACTTTTAGACTGAAATAAACATACAATGGGATTATCAGGAAGTCGAGGATCGCTGATGACGAAATTCTTCTCTATGCGCTCAAGAGTGGTAGCTAAATCAATCCCTTGGCGTACATCCTTTTCTCTTTCTAAACGGTCCCAACTGTCCCTCGGCTCTATTACTTCTGTGCTTAACATCAATGCTTCAGGTTCCACAACAGGAACATCTTCATGCCTTTTATTCGAGCTAAGCGATTTGCTCTTTGACCTGCACATTTTGCATGAGGATTGATCACAAATCATTCAGGGTATATATGTACAGCTTCAGAACTAATTAACCAGTCCATGTCAGAGGATACATTCTAAGGCTCAGCTCAAGGTTACAAAAGTATACAAGAAAAAAAAAAAACAGAACACGAGTAGAACATTCCAGCAATTGTAACTTCCTATTGAACATTATCAATGAGTTGGTTTTTTTCGAATTAAATTAAAAACTGAGGTTATACAATGACTAGAAGTACATCTTAACTCTATACCTTGTTCCTTTTAGGACTGAGATTGTGTCGTACATTTAAACACTACTTGGCAATGATAACAAACAAGTTGTGTTTTCTGCAAACATTAGCACTTCACTTTTTTGTGAGCAAGAGACATGCCTTTAATGATTTAACTTTTACGACACTATCATGTATATGGTGGTGAAATAGACTCACCTCGCTGGAGTAGAAACACGTCCAGGTGTTCTGGCTGACTTTGAAGCTTCATCTGATTGTATAGCTTGTCTACCAGGTGTAGTAGCATTATCAGGCCTCAACATAATTTCATTGCTCACGGATTCCCGCACTTGAGACTTGCGATGTCTTATTGTTTGCACAACCTCTGTGATGGAATCCAAAGCTTTCTCCTTCTGGCGAGCTGATTTCAACATCAAGAGCATGACATGTCATGGATCAGTCCACACAAAAATCATAGTGTTTTTGTGTTTTGGCTAAACTATATCATCGTTCTTATCACACAAAAGAAATGAGAAAACTTGTAAATTTTATAGAGAGATGCAGGGAAGCAGAAACCATCATATCGGATCAAGGATTTGGAGAGTCCATTGGGCCTCAATTCTTTATCGTTTACGCCTTCTGTGTATTTGCTCACTTCAACCTGCATCCTGCAAAAACAAACAATGCAAAAGCAGACGGAAGTGTGAAAATGATCTGATAGAGGGAGACAGTCCGTTAATTAGGGAAAGAAACAGAGAGGAATTAAGGGAGGTACCCAATGAACTTGATGGTGTTGCCTTGGTCGTCCTTGATAGGAGTGATTGTAAGAAGATTCCAAAAGGGGGTTCCGTCCTTTTTGTAGTTTAAGAGCCTTCCACAGTAGCTTTTGCCATTCTTGACACAATCTCTGATTTTGGCAACCTCTTTCTGGTCTGTGTCCGGCCCTTGCAGAAACCGGCTGCCGTTTTTCCCACAAAGATTAAGACCCTTTTAGAGTAAGTTGGCATGGGTTTCAAAAGCAATACTATGCTAAGTAGCAATTGGGAATGAAACTAGAAAAAAGATATGAAAGGAGTCAGTACCAGTTTCTTCCAACAATTTCCTTGGAAGAATAACCGGTCATGGTGAAGAATCCACTGCTGGCATACACTATGGGGCAGTGTGGCTGTGTGGCGTCAGAGACAACAAAGGTCTGCTGCAACGTCGATAGAGCGGTTTTGAGCTCCTGGGATACTCTAGGGAAGGCCCCAGATTCAGAAGATGTTGATTCTTCAGATGACCTCCTAGACATCTTGCTTCGTTCCACTTCACCAGACAGCTTGAAACTAATGCCATCGTCTCCAGACTCCGGCTTAACAGCTGATAATCCCCATTCAGCAGTTCTCTCTGCTATCTTTGCAGAATCTTGAAATTCCATCCTGCTGCTGCCTTTGCCTGTGCCATCGTGCGGCTTCGAAGAAGAAGAAGATGATCCGTTTACCTCTTTTCCGCTCAGGGGGTTGAAGATCTCAAGGGATTTGCGTTCACTTAATGGCTCCAAATCGGTCAAGGAAGAAGGAGGGGCTCTTGGCCTCTCCATGTTGTTTCTTTATTCTCTCTCTTTTGGCGAAACAGAGTAATGAATTGGCTGCAAATCAAGAGCAGACAAGTACACCAGAGTTAGATAGATGGATGAGGCAGGCACACCTGTAGTTTCCGGGAACAGCCAATAAATGCCTTTAAAGCGTTTGGAAGCAATCAACAAACACGTTAAAGAAGATGAAGCTAATAAAATAAACAGGAAAATTAAATACCAGACGTGTAGCTTTATCAGCTGCAGCTCATGGATATATAGTACATGGCTTTAAAAAGGGCAGAGACGATGAGAAAACCTTTGAGAGTTAGACAATAAAAAAAACTCACAACTGTACTGAACTCAATTATATTACTTCATCTACGGTTTTATCAAACAATCATGTTTCTGAGGCTGCAAATGAGCGATGCGGAAGCCTGGGAGGATAGGCATCGCTATCTTTACTGAAAACTCACATGGACCCATTTCTCTGATAAAGGACCACACACTCTGTTTCCCCTATATACGTGCACTCTTGTTCATCATTCCCTCTTCCTTCCAATTTTCTTCATCAATCACAAATTTATTACACCCTCTCTCACATCTACTTCCACTACAATAATTCATTGACAAACAAAAATAAAATCCGACACGCTCTTCTCAGCAGTTCGGTAAATGAAGAATCAAAGGTAGAAATTTAGAACCCAGTAACTTACGAGTGTAGTAGCACACGCGCCATTTGATTAGACGGAAGACGAACACGTTTAAGAAAACGACTGTATCTTCTCTCCCAGATGCTTTCGCAGACGACGAAACAACAATTTGATTCGTCTAATCACTGTCTCTTTCAAATAATGCTGAAGAAATTATAAAACGGGGGACCCCAAAAAACCTCATCAGGATATTAGTGAGCCTCTTATTTCCCCGCTAAAAGCCCATTAAGGCCTCAATAATGGGCCTTATTAGTTGATATGTAAAAGTGGGGGAGACGAAGGGAAACCGAAGCAACAGAGGAAAAAAAAAATGGAGGGAGGCGGAAGCGGCGGCGTCGTTAGGCTTCACGTTGGAGGATTGGGAGAAAGCGTCGGGAGAGACGATCTTCTCAAGATCTTCTCTCCGATGGGTTCCGTCGATGCTGTCGAATTCGTCAGGACCAAAGGTCGCTCCTTTGCTTACATCGACTTCTCTCCCTCCTCCGAAAACTCACTCACCAAGCTCTTCTCAACTGTGAGCAGATTCGAGCTAGATAATATCCTATTTCCCTCATCTCTGCTCTCTTTTTCTTAACCCGAATTCGATTTTGGCAGTATAATGGATGCATCTGGAAAGGAGGGAGGCTGCGGCTGGAGAAAGCCAAAGAGCATTATCTAGCTCGCTTGAAGCGGGAATGGGAGGAGTCATCTTCTGCCTCTGATGACACCATTAAAGCTCCGGATAACTCCACCCCTTCCACCCACCTCAACATCTTCTTTCCCAGGCTCAGAAAGGTACCAAAAGCTCCTTCGATATCTGCGACATGTAACATGATATAGTAATTAGGCGTAGGAGATTAGGGTTGAGATACCTTTCGTTTGGTGCAGGTGAAAGCTATGCCACTCAGTGGAACCGGAAAACATAAGTATAGTTTCCAGCGTGTTGCGGTGCCGTCTCTTCTTCCCAAGACCTTCTGCGATTGTGAAGAGCACTCTGCGTCTCTCACTCCTCAGGAAACCCATGCCCGTGATCAAGAAGCGCTTAATGTGGGAATAAACGATGAAGAGGTGAGTATTATGAACTCGGTGATGGATAAGCTCTTTGAGAAAGATCACAACGATAACATCATCATCAATGTGGTATGTGGTGGGAACGATATGATGGACTCGGAGCTGGAAATCTTGTCAAGAAAACGGGTACTTGAAGCTAATATTTTTTCAGTTTTCCATAATTCCCAATAATGTGTCATCTGCTTACCTTATCCCTGATCTGGCTCTTTTCTTTGATCTTAACTCAGAAATCAACTTTCAATGAAACACCAGCAAGTGGAGCAGGAAATACTGAGGGACGAAAGGGGAACAACATTCATCCAAGCAAAAAAAGGCAATCAATCATCCTAGAAGGAAGTGGAAGACAGGAATCTTCACAGGCCATACGTGAAAAGAAGAAACCTTCTGAAGTGGATCAGGATAAATCAACGGATGAACCAAGCAGGGAAATAGGTGTCAAGCGGTCGAGTGACAGTATTTCCTGGTCCCAAAAGTCTTCCTGGAAAGCACTTGTGGCCAATGGGAACCGCAGTGATTTTACCGTATCCAGTTTCTTGCCAGGTGTTGGCTCTAGTAAAGCAGTACAACCTGCATCAGGCAACACTGATCTTGCCCGTTTATCTGGCCAAGAAAATTCAGAGGAATTGGATGTGCCGAGCTCTACAGCAAGGCCGTCTGTGACAACTAAGATCAAGAAGACGAAAAGTAAGCGCCTAACTTCTACAATAATGGCAGAGAATTTACCTGTTGAAGATGACATAGAGAAGAATGATATTACAGCTACTGATGATGTAGGTTCAGACCACTCAGAAGATTATGTTACTGACATAAGTGTGGAAACTGAACTTGTAACAAGCACCGAGGGCGATAGTGAGAATGACAGTTTGAATGTGGAAAAGGATGAGAATGGCGAGGGCGATAGTGAGAATGACAGTTTGAATGTGGAAAAGGATGAGAATGTCGAGGGCGATAGTGAGAATAACAGTTTGAATGTGGAAAATGATGAGAATGTAGCAGAGGATTTGAATGCAGAAAAGGAAAGCTTAGTCTTAAAGGATGATGTGGATCATGATGTGGACGAAGAAGAGGCGGGGAAAGCACCGTTGGAAGCTTGTAGCAAGACACAAGGGGGTTCTTCATGGCTTCAGAGGGCATCATGGACTCAGCTGGTTAGCGACAAGAATGCTTCATTCAGTATAACTCAACTCTTCCCGGGTTTAGCTTCTGACAAGGGCGAAGCAGCTGGAGTGAACAACAGTGGAGATAGCCAGTTCTCCTACTCTGACCAGAGTGAAAGTGGAATGAAACAAAGGGATAACTTGTGTAGCACCAATGGTTTTGAGGCTGCAGGAGTCCAGGTGGATAGTACCCCTGTGAGAAGTTTAGAAGAGAATCGGCAGAGTCTAAAGGGTAAGAATGTCAGCGAAGGATGTAGATTGGCTGCGAAGGAGCCGATTGGGAAAAAGATTGGGTCCGGGGAGACTTGCACTTTTATGAGAAGCGCGGCTTCTTTGAAAGAGTGGGTAAAGCCTAAGAAGGCATTGAGTGAGCCCAGAAGAAGGAAGAAAAGTGAAGAATGAGTTGGACTTTTACAGATTAGAGGCTCTTCAAATTATGTATTCCTCTGCAGTTTTTGTGCTTTGATATACAATGCGTTTTAATTTACTTATTCTGCTGTGAGAATTTTTTTAGTCTTCCCGAGATGATGAGTTACATGAAGGTGAATCACGGTTTACCAAAGACAACTGTCACAAATGTTTTTAGGGAACTCTTAGAGCATCTCCATTGGTAGAAACGCATAAGAGGTTTTTTAACATTTTTGAATATTATTTTTTCTTTCTTTCTTGTTTTAAGAACTTTATATTTGATTTTGATTTTTTGCTCCTCCATTGGTGAAACTCTAATGGGTTTCTTAACAAAAAAAAAAAAAAAAATTAAATTATAACATTATTTTTTTGTAAACAAAACACAATTAATAAAGTTGAGCAAGTGCTTGCAAGAAGTTGAGCACCCCGTACACATTCCACGCCTGAGATAGTTATGCATATTGCGGTCAGATTAAGCTATCTTGACATTCATTATGTGAAACAGAAAAACCAAATGACCAAAGCTCACGAGAACATCCAGCGGAAGAATATACCTTTTCATTCTGTTTCAGCAATGCAATTTCCAGCTCTGTTTTGTTCTTCATCTTGGCTCTGTATTGACAGAAGCTTTGGAACTGATAGACAAACTCATCCACCATATCCCACAACCACTGGTTCGGTAACTGCATATTCACTACGCCGTGCAACACCACCTACCAAATTCCACAACAAACCCAGAATTCACTCATAGACATCAGAGGCATCGCACAGTAAGAATAGCAATCGGAGCAAAAAGAGATCAACTTCTAACAGTAAACCCAAAGATAGTTTCCATAAGACTCGAACAAAAGTTTACTCTATCTTAATCCCATACAGCAAGAGCATCTTAAGTTCACCTTTAAATCACAAACCAAAACTGTGAGACCAATTCTAATCTATATCAATCCCATTGAAAAACAGATAATTCGAGGGAAACAGACCTGGAACAAGCTGCAATAGTTATCATAGGAATCAATCCTCTGCTTCAGCGTAGGCGACAACCTCGCGTACAGGTGCCGGAACCACATCTCGCGGTAGAGAAGGCAGAAAACATGATCATTGTCTACATAAGGAGCAATGGCTTCCACAGAAGGCCAAGGCGTGTCCTTGAACAGCCGTTCAGACAAGGTCTGGAACGATGTCTCGCACATCTGGTGGATCTCGTAGACGTTCTTTTCCCGAATGTGTCTGTACATGTGAACCACGAACGATTTCACAGAATCCGGCACAAACTTCGGGTCGTAGACAGTGTCCTGGCCGCCCTGCCGCTGAGCCTCGTCGTAGTTCGTCGGAGCATCCTCGAACTCGTAGTTGCTCGCCATGATTGCAGAATCTAGCCTCCTTCACAGTCTCGCTGATGAACTGTGATTTTAGAAGAAATAACGGAAAGAGGGACGCAAAGGAGGAGAAGACGAGAAGCTAAACCGAGCATGCTGGTTCTCCAGCATCGTTTCTCGGTGTCGGGATCAGATCAAACACAAATCCTCGATCCAGAGCAGAGCTAAGCTTGCCTATCACAAGACCCACCCGTCAAAAAAAAAACTTCATCGAAACGGAAATTTATAATACCCAGAAACGGAATTGAATCCTTAGAACTTCAGTAATTGTTGAACGCCTCACTCTATTCACTTTTCATCAGTCAAACCAAAATTAAGAAATCGACAGAGAGATTATTGAGAGATCGAGAGAGAGATTCAGATTGAGAGATCGAGAGAGAGAGAACCTGATTGTGAATTGATGGAGAGAAGAGGCTAGACATCTTGATCCTGATTGCGAATCGAGCTTCAACATGAACCTGACTGCGAATCGAGCTTCAACATGAACGCCGACGATTCGATCGTCAATGGTTTTTTCTCGGTTTCATCGGAACAGAAAAAATAAAGAATGAATTTTTTTTGCCTTTTTATTCTTTAGACCCATCCAACAAATCGGTGACACGTATGGGTTTTTAATATTTTCTAAAATTTCTTCCCTAAGATACGTTCGCTAATCTAATAACCTATTAATCATTTTTTTTAATTGTTTTTTACATTAGAAACTCATTAACAAACCCCTAAAGAACGCTGATGGAGATGGTCTTAGGTTATAACTGGTAATCAATTTTAAACTAAACCACTTACTAAAAACCCAAGATCACATAGTCATGGCCCATTATAGCCCAAACCAGAATATAAAAGGGGCTTATATAAATAACACAAGTCTAGGGTTTTTTTCTGCCTCAAACGCCTCCTCTCGAAACCCTAGCAGTAGTCGCTCTGTTCTTTATTCTATTCTGCCCCCAATGGGCAAGGGTAATCGCAAGAAATCATTGGCTCTCCCCGATGTAAGCTCTGATGCTTTGACCGACGAGCATAAGGGACCGTCCACTTCCATTAATGTAATCTACTTCTTCTTCTTATGGTTTTCTTTATTTTCTTTTCTCAGTTGAGAGCCAACTCTTTTTTGTTACTTTTGAATTTAGGATGCTGTGAAAACCAAGAAGCGCAAGAATTCCTCTTATGTAAGCTAATTATTCTTTTCGTTTTCTTTATTGTCCTTGTTCTTTTCTTAGATTTGAGCCACTCTTCTTTGTTTATTTTGAATTCAGAATTATGCTATGACCGAGAAGCATAAGAAACCCTCCAATGTAATACTCTCTACTCCTTATGGTTTTCGTTTTCTGCATTTATATTTCTCTATTAATGACTTAATTTGTTTCGAATTTTCAGTGTGAGACTGCTCATGCTTCTTCGTCTAAATCTTTGAAGAAAGGTCTATGTTAATGCTTTAATTAGCTATTTTCTCTATTAATGCTTTAATTTGGTTTTGGTTTTTTCATTCTAAAATTAACATGTCTAAACGCTAATTTCGTTGGCTTTTCCCAATTATCAGTTGCATTGTTCCTTTAATCTTGATTTGCTTTTAAGATATTTTAGTCATATATATATTGATTGGTAACATATAGTATGCTTGATTTAAGTTTGTTTTAGGCATAACTCAAAAATGTTAACAATCATGAATTATTTTCCATGTTTTGCTTTAGTGTTTGAGTTACAATGTGTTATATGATTGGATTAAAATTTTGAGTTATCTCTTTGTAAGATTGATAAATCAAAAGCTAACTCACATCATGGATAATTCCATGTATTTGAGATTTTGAGTTACCTTTTTTTTATTATTGTTTCAATCTTAATTATTGTATAACTTACACTAGGCAACGTGTTTTGATTCCTTATTTATAGGTTTTTAATTTTATTTTAAACAATTATCAATTATTTTGTTAGTAACAAATCATCTTGGTCAAATATTTTTCTAAACTTATTTATTTCTTTTTAATGATTTTAATAAAATTATTCATAGTCTTTATTAATATTTTAATAAAATTATTCATATCATTCTAATAAATTCCTTTCTGAATGATATTTTTAGATCTAATGTATTATGTTGATTTTAATATTTTGTGTTCGCTCTTTTTATTAGGTAAAGGCGTATTGAGACCTTGTTCAGAGAGCAAAGCAAATTGGAAGAAGCAGAAGATACACAAGGATAAGTCTGAGGTTAGGTGTTGTAAATTAAGTATTTACAACTTTTATTATTATGTTTTATTCTTTGCAATGACTACTATTTTTGGTTGATTTTTGCCGGAAAATGAAATAATTGTCTCGAACAGTTTAAATATATACTTTCTTTGCCTAATTGTTTGATATTTTGGATTTTTCACTATCTATTTTTTTGTTTTTTTCTATTTAATGTTCCATTCCAATAGTTTTCTGTCAAGAATAACAAGTCTGATCATCCCTAGAACATCAATCTTTTGGGAACAAAAATAAAACCGAAACATCAAACAAAAATAAAACCGAAACATCAAACAATTGGGAACTGAGCGAGTACAATTTTGTTGTTGTTATTTATTCTTGACATTAATGACATTTATGAGGTTCGTGCAGCTTTAGTTGAACCCTTTTTTTTTACTTTTGTCATGAAAACTTAAGTATTTCTCCTATGACAATAACAAAGTTTTTTGTTTAATTTTTGCAGGAACATGATGAAGATGAAATATTTGTCTCGAAAAATGTAAGTATCTAGAGTTTTTTCTGTAATGAGTTTGATTTTTTTAACAGTGTTCTTAATCATTAATTTTAATCCAATGGCAGGAAATCAAAGAAATGAAGAAATCTATCAAAGAGCTGTCTAAAGCTGTAAAAAAACTAGAAGAGATTCTAATGACAAAAGCGGATCTACTAGAGTTGGTTTCATTGAAGGTATATGCTTTGTTTATGTGTTTGTTAATAGCTGTTGAATTGTTTTGTAGATTGAGAAATGAAATACTTTACTCATTATCTAGCTGATGTTTTTTTTTTAAAAAAAAAAATTCTAAAGAAATCATTCGATATAGGAGAAAGAAACCTCAAAGAAAGAGGAATCAATAGGTTGTTTAGAATGTTGTCATAGTGACGATTTCTTTGAACCCGACGACAACCCCCTGGCTGGCCCCGATGACAGTGCCGACCCAGACCCCGTCGACCATCTCGACGACTACGACCCCGTCTTTTTTACAAAACTTTTTGTTCCTCGTCACTGCGGCAGGTAGTTGCCCAGTTACATGAATTTGCCCTTGTTTTTGATAACAAAGGAACTTGTCATTAAATTCATGGATTTTTGTCTTTTGATAATGCAGTTGAGATTCACCGATTACTTCCTTTTGGCGACGAACAACTCCTAGTATTGGTCTTTTATCGTTGCTGCTTCTTTTGTTTGGCGACCAGCTACATCTAATTCTAGATCCTGCTATGCTTATATCAAATTATGTATTTTTATATTAAAACTGCTTTTCTAAGTTAAACAGATCAAATTATATTGACTCGATGGTGGAAAATATTTTTGTACGATTGTATATCTTATAAGTTTCATTATGATTTTGAATTGCGTAGGATGTGAAGGGTTTGTTGAAAATCTTCTTTCATTGCATTTTGAAAATCTGTTTATCGGTTGGTATGTTTTAGCTTTTGATCCTCACTTCAAATGACAAAATTTTTATTTCTTCGATAGATTGGATCTCCCTATAATTTCACAAACGAACTATCTAAACCAAAAACACGAAGCTAAGCCTGCCAGAGAAAAAAAACACTAAACTTACAACATACCGAAATTTATGAAAACTACTTGATATCAGTAGCTCACCTCTGGGTATTAGTTGACCATCCAAATTCAAGGTTCTGAATTCGAGCACTTACAGCAGAAGAATAAACTGAAATCTCTTGGACATGTGACGGATTCCATGGACCTTGGTCCGGAACTTTTTGGTAGAAAAAGAAAAACAATGAAAATATCGAATTCATGATCAAGAATAGATAAATCGAATATGTATGTACTTTGGATATGAAATTATTTAGTTTTCGACCAAAAACATTTCCTCAGTTGTATTTCATTTGTTTTGATTATCGGTTTTCCGATTTGGCGGTCTGGGATAATTCATAACTAAATTAAACCGCTGATATCCAATTCGCGCGGAAAGGATAATCGATTAAAAAGCCGGTACTGAAAAATTCAGTTGTTATTTCTTCAATCAATAAATAAAAAAAAAAAAAAAATGATATCTCTATCACACACTACAGCGATTTTACCCAACCGGCGTCTCCTTCTCCACCTGACTAACCGGCCGCACTCTACTCGCCGCCGCGGCTTCTGGACTCGATCATCATCGAGCCAACATGACCAAGGCAACGAGAAGACGACGAAGCGAGTGGTGCTCGTGAGGCATGGGCAGAGCACCTGGAATGAAGAAGGTAGGATTCAAGGGAGCTCCGATTTCTCCGTCTTGACGAAGAAAGGCGAGACTCAGGCCGACATTTCTCGCCAGATGCTCCTCGACGATTCCTTCGGTGTCTGCTTCGCCAGGTCCTGCAATTTCGCATCAGTCTCTTGGATTTGGATTTTAGATCGATTTGAGTGATTTTGTCTTATTGTTCTGTAGATGAATTAGTTTTTCTGATGTAGGGTAAAGGAGAGAATGAGTTACTTGAATCGATTGAACCAAGAAGGGTAGAGAAAAACGTTTGAATTTGAAGGATCAGAGGGATACAGATAGTGTAAATTACGATGATCCAATTTTCGTT
Source organism: Alliaria petiolata (assembly GCA_020283515.1). Taxonomy (NCBI): domain Eukaryota; kingdom Viridiplantae; phylum Streptophyta; class Magnoliopsida; order Brassicales; family Brassicaceae; genus Alliaria; species Alliaria petiolata. The sequence continues at coordinate 288,681,364 of JAHZTW010000001.1, forward strand.
TTGTTAAAGCTGAAATGTTTTCTTTCTTTAAGCGTATCTACAAAGAAAATCTAACAAGTATCACATGGTTTCATTAGAGGATGATTTGGAAACCAAAACTTCATGAGGCATTCCACATTCATTTAAGCAGTCAATCATTTTTGTGGTAGTGAAATTGCGTAAGCTTTCTTCTTCTCCTCCGCATCAGATATGTTAACTTTTTTCCTCTCATATGTTTACTTGGATAATCCTAATTCCTAAATCTGTGTGTTTTATTTCATATATATATTGGGTTTTCAGAAAGATGACCATGGGGAGGAGTTGTTTAGAGGAGAACGGTGAAGCAGAGACACTCAGGGGCCAACAAAAGTAGTGGTCCAAAAGCAAAAAAGAAAAAAAAAATGTCCAAAGATAATTTTTTTTTGTTTTTTCAATATTTATGGTCCGATTTTTATCCCAACAATTTAATAAAAATGTTGATGGTTCTAAGCCATGGCTTAATCCGCATGTTTTTTGGACAGGGCCGATAAAAGTAAGCCTTTGCTTTCTGATCTTATGTTCATCTTCTTAAAAGTAAGCGAGAAATGGTATCAGAGCAAGAAAGGTAGTGGCACTCTGTTTTCCTTTTTTTTACTTGAGAATCTGAAAAGTGCTTTCTGATCTCTCCATGAATGACATCCAAAGCCCAATATTGTCACAATAAGTACTCAGAACCATATCCAATGTTGTTCTTGGAACTTTTAGGTTTGCTATGTTCTTCCTGGAGCTTTTAGGTTTGCTGATGGTTAGGTGATCTCAGGTTCATTTGATTGGAGCAATTCAAGGACTCATATAGTCATATTTCTCATGTCAAATCTGAGTTGCGTACTGGTAGAAATGTTTTTGTCCTGCACTCCTATAATCAATGAGGAGCCTCAATTGTCGCATTAGTTAGTTAGTTGTCACCTTGGGCGATGATCAACTGCGTTGCTAAGAACTGATTTTCATGTTCCTCAAGGAAAGAATACATTTTTTCAAAGTAATAAACAGAGCATGGACCGATTAGGTAATACTCTGTTTTCATCTACCCTCTTTGCTTTGGTCAACAGTGGCAGCAATTGTCACCATTTGTGCCTGATACAATGCTATTTAATTAATTAATTTACGAACGCTACTGTTGAAGCATTTCCCATTAGGTAAAAAGGCTAAAAGCTGATTTGATGAAATGAACTTCGACAATCGACGGAGATGTTGGTAGACAGGTGAAGCATGAATACAAAAAAAAAAAAAAAAAGTGTAAGATGCAATATTGTGTTTAACCAAGTTCTTAATGCTAACTGAAAATGGCTGACTTGAAATGAAAAGAAGCAGACAATGACAAGAACCAATCCCCCTATCTATCTTTGCTTGAGTTCCTGCTCGAACTGGCCGAGTTTCAGGCGTATAGGCTCCAAGAACTGCTTCATATCCAGCCTAATCCGCTGCTTCAGTTGCTGAGAAAGCTATTTGTCTTCGCTGAGCTTCACATCCACCTGCTCATTGTACAAATTGATGCGTATATCACCATTCAAATATCCAAAAATCCTTCCCTAATCATATCAAAAGTCTATGCACAAATATGGATACCTCAAGATCATCAAGCTCACCAAGCTCACCGAATGAGAATTCAGGAATGTCGAGGCTCCCCTTCACCCTCTTCATGTTCTCTTCGGATGACCACTCCCCTGAAGAAATCTCCAATCATGTATGCAAATAAGTTGTATTTACACCAACAAATACAATGAGAAGACAATTGTCAACTACAAAACTCAAATGAAATACATCCTAATCTAAAGACCCGATTTCATGAGAATAAAGGCAAGTTGTATATATATTCCTTCTATCAAAAACACATATAAAGTAAATTCCTTTTTGCCACTAAAATTCAGCACTGCAAAATATTCCAAGAGCAAAAATGGTGAAGCCAGTAGAGAGTCTTACCCTCGACTTTGAGGGAAAGCTCGTATGTATAGCCAACTCGTTTCTTGTTCCGAACTGTGACTAAGAAGGCCTTGCGAGACGGAGGAAGAAGGGATCATCATCAATTCGAGACCAAACATACATAAGAGAATAAAAGGATGAGAAAGTAGAAAACTCACATCTCCAACACATCTGTTAACATCTATAATCTCAGCTTTTCCAGAAGAGAACTGCAATGAACCCACTGATCCCAGCAGCTCCTGCCAGTATGAGTTCAAGTACCAAAGATATCAAATTTTGTAAGAGAAAGGAACCAAAAAAAAAGAGAGAGAAACGAAAGAATAAACCTTTAATCGGTCAGTGGCCCATTTGGTGAGACTCTTTTCCTCCCAAGTGCCAGCCTATTGGAACAAGGGAAGAGAGCTAAGAGAATGCAAAGAAGAATGGTAGAGAAGAAGAGTTAACAGATGGAAAACGAAAAGCAAACCTGATTCCAGAGCGAGCCGAGTGCAGGAGCATTGGGAGCGACGTCGTTGTTGGTGAGCTTCTGGGGAAGAGGAGGAGGAGCTGCGTCTGCGGTGGCTTCTCTCACCCAATACCTATACGACGACCCCTCTTTCTTCTTCTCCTCCTCTCGCTCCATGGTTTTACTCTCTCTCTCTCTCTCCCCTCACTCTCCCCTTCTCATTAAATCTAGGGTTCCTCCGATGTCTCCGGAACTTTCCAGCCTCAGATCCATTTTTCCTATTATTTAACGTACTCTCTAGTCTTTGTTTGTAATATTCAGAGATTGGCTAAAGATGCTGTTCGTCGCCTCCAATGGGCCCACTGGTGACCCAACACATATACATGAAGGTTTCTTTCTCATTCTTGTCTGTTATTGGTCGTGTCTATATTTCTCTTCAAGTACCACAACTTTGCTTTAAGTTCTACATTTGCGATTGTAGTAACGAATCAGATACAGATTACAACAATTCTTGCCCAAGTGAGATACACAAAAAAAGTGACGAACTTCACTGTTTCAGAAAGGGACAAAAAAAACTTGTATGGCACTCTTCATTTAGATCTAAGACATCAGTTGATTTTTGGCTTAGGAGCTCTTGGCTTTAAGACGGCGTAAAGAAGAATCACAACTATGAACAAGGCAGGAATTGTTGTCATGTCCACTTCCACTTTAACCTTCCTATCTTTTGTGCAGTGAATCGGGTGCAAAACCCCCACCGTCGCATTCACTTCTCTTACGAATCTGGATGTAAATGAAAAGCCTGATCGATTAGCAAAACCATTCGTTTAAAAAACGCTAGTAGCAAGTGCAAAAAGGTGTACTAACCCGTTTGTGGCTTCCTCTAAGGTATATACAAACCTCATGGCATCCCCATAACGTGTTTCTCCCGCAATATTCGAAAGCTGTTAACAGAAAACACCCACATCATTTGAAGCCTTCCAGCAACCACAAAGGTTTCGTAACCCAAGAAAGCAAAACTAAAGGAATAGATGTGTGTACTCACTCGTCTCCACAGGCTAACCACGTACTTGTACTTGTTCATCAGCTCATGTTCCCTCGTTTTGAAGAGCTTAAACGATTTTTCATCTTGATTCTGAGTCAAGGATGTGAACACAAGCAATATGAAGATGAGCAGTCAATAAAACCTCTTCTTAGTTCTAAGTCAAAACCTCTACTATTCTACAGGCATAAAGCATGTACAAAAAAAATCCCAAGGATACTCGTTCGCTCCAGCCGCAGAAGGTGAATCCCTGAATTGACTGCTTGTATTGATTCTTCAAGCGCCGTAATAATATAGCTCCGGCCAATTGTGTCAGATTGAAACTGTGAAAGGTGCCAACCTTGAGAGGTTATGGAAAAGGGATTGCAACCCACTGACCATGTCCAGTCCTGTGAATCACAATTTTTTAAAGATGCTAAGACAGACCATCAGCTTCTTTTATCTGAAGATTATAACCAGTGTTTGTGCTCTGTTCACAAGATTGCAGTAATTACCAGCAACAGAAAAATATTTATGAAACATTGAAATTACAAAGCAATGCTATTTAGTATAATCTGCAAGTAAAACTCCTTACCTCAATTGCACTTTCATGAGCTACACTGTAGACAAGATGAAGAGGAAGCAAACCAGCTAGATGTTCAGCAACAGAAGCCATGGCCGCTTTCACCGGGCTCCTATGTTATAAAGACGAAAGAATAAGGAAACACTCATCTACTCTGACTCGCACATGACGCACAAATTTAACTAGGCCCATCCCTAAAACTCTGCTAATAAATCTGTTATAACCTTAGGTCCCATAAAAGTGATCGTCCGTTGCATTGCAAATGGCTCTCCCATGAAGATGCCTCCGACTGAACAACAACAACCATATTTGAAAGCGCCTTTGCTTGATAATGCTTGTCAATCAACAGTGGATCCCCATTGATGAGCCAAAAGATAGGAATTTCAAGAGTAGACCTACTGTGGGCATGACCTCCTGAGTTATATACAAGGATAGCTCACAGTGTCAATGCCAATTAAAATGTATCAACATCAACCAATGCATGAGATCCACTAGCAATTAACTTGACAAAATTTGCATAGAACGTGAATAAAGACAGCTTAAATGAAATTGACTGAGCAGTAGGAAAAGAGCAATCGCTCAAAGTACCAACTATCAAGTCTAAACGAAGATGGCAGTAAAGAGAAATCACAACTTAATGACAGTAAATAATACAGTAGCTCAGATCTTATGCAGTTACTTCGTACTTATTAGGGCCGTCGAAACTTGAAATACATATGTAAAATGAAGAACAGTCCTCAAAAGTTTTCAACAGCATTCATCTATATAGATGTGTGATCCATAGTGTCTACATTAATATATAAGTTTAGACAGACAACCGAAACAGCAAATCACTTTTTACTGCTAGCAAATAGTTTCTAGCTTAGCATCAATGGTAACAATTTAAAAAAAAAATAAAAATCAATTACAACAGAGATAGAACTACTGTTTTAGTCTTGTTAGCTGACCTTTAAGGGAAGTGTGATCGTTCAGCCTCTGTAATTGGTACTGGAGGATTGATGAATCAAGATATGAACGAACAGTCTTCCGGTACGTTCCATTGACAAGCAATAGAGGGACAGCTGCTGCCCTTCGGGCTACTGAAAAAGCCATAGCCAAAGCAGGATCCTCAGAGAGTGTTAACCTATCACAATTGTTATTGACACTTCAGCTCGAAGTTGCATATAGAAATCAGAGGAAAAGAAAAACAACCAAAGAATAATTAATAATACTACTAGTTCTAAGTTCTAACCACAGTTTGAGGTACAGTTTATCAGAAAGGTTCAGAAAGATGAAACCTAATAGTAATAAGTTACACAGGCTATTGTAAAGCTTATTTTCAGGACTAAAAGTCTTTTGGTGCATACATATGCTGGCTGAACATAGGCTTCTGAGAAGGTAATAACAGTGAAGAAAGTCCATCCATGAGGGCCTTGAGATCCACTGGCAGCTGTTTGATTTGTCGAACTTTCTGCATCAATAAAATTACAGGATGACGACCTCTTATCAGCATCTACAGAAACTAGATTGAAACAAATCAGGCAATGTAACTGTTAGGGTGAAGTGAATATGCTTAGTACCAATAGTATTTCAATCTCAAACATAGGTTACATAACCTTTCGAAAGAAAATGACAAAATATATTCCATAATCTTATGTTTGTTCATCACATACATGCCTTTACCCTTGTGACCTTCGATTATAAGATTAATCAAAGTTTTAACCAAAATATGCTTGACCTGATGGGAAAATCCTTTAAACCATTTGACATGAACATACCTCTTGTGTGATGAAGACAAGCTGAAAAGAGATCTTCTCATAGTGATGAAATGCACCATCGGCAACTGAGGGTGATACAATATGTCTCATGGATCCCCAGAGAGTAGCACCTAAATGTGCAAGGAAAGTATCACGTGCAACTGTGTAATTTTGGAACTCCTGTGCAGTCAACACCACGATGCAATGTGTCACATTTCTTATATAGAACTGAAGCATTATGATAACCCCTTACTGAAAGAATCCTCAAACCAACAGGGAGAATAGCAGCAAAAAGACGAAAATCATGGCATGGGACCAAGAAAATACCTCATGTTCATCGCTAAACAAATTCCAGCTCTCCATTCGTTTTAGTGCATCTATGGCTTTTCTCTTGTGAGTCTCATCATGTACATCTCCTTCAAATGACTGGAGCTCAGTTTTTAAATCCCGCATTCTCTCATCAAGTTCTTGGACACGGAAAATGAAGATAAAATAAGAAAAAGGCTCCCAAAAAAATGGAAAGAGTTACTCAAGAAAATGATGTGGGAGCTGTGCGGAACCCTTCTTTGAAACCAAGAAACAGAAGATAAGAAGAGGGTACATGAAAATTAAGACTCATAAAGCAGCGTTAGAGAATAGAAGCACATAAGAAGAGGGTACATGAAAATTAAGACTCATATAGCAGCGTTAGAGAATAGAAGCACCTTCACAAAGAGCAAGCTTCACTTTCCTTCCCTTGCAGTGCTTGAAAGCAAATAGTTCATATACATCAATCTCCGCTAGAAGAATGTCAACAGCCTGATGATCTTTCTGAGAAAACAAGAGCAATACTGAGAAGTGCGGGACAAAAACATTTCAAACAAGGAAAATAAAAACCTAACTCAGAGAAATTGCAAGCTGTAGACTTAAACACGTGCATTTATCCCACATGCATCAGCCTCAAGGAAAACAGCTCTAAGGATACTTAACAAGTGATATGTTCACCTTTATAGTTAATGAAATAGAACATAGAGAAACTAGTTTTCGTGGAGCTGTGTCTAAGATAATTCCTTAGTTCATAGAACCCCTTACCCAAACTCTCTCTTACTCATCTTTTCTCAACACCATATTTTAAGTTTTGCCTTTTTGATCTTATCACCGTTTAGGGCAAGTCTTCCCACTTACTGTATCTCCCAACCACAGAGGTAAGCTTTTATGTTTCCCCGCCTCTTACAGCACCAGGAATTTGGTTGTTCTACTCTATTTGTTAGTCCTATTTTTGTTCGTACTGAATTACAACAGGGCCAAGATTACTCTGGTATTCCCAAGATAAAGCTCCTTTGATGAAATCCAGAGGTTTCTTATTTCACGGATCAAATCATACCTCTCCAAATACAGAAAATTTATCCTGAATTGCAGCTTGCAGTCTGTCTTCTGCTTCATCTTCAGATATTTCTAGCAGGAAATAAAATCATGGAAACAAGTCACACAACATTAACTGAAACTGAGGAAACGTTTTGTGCAAATGAAAGAAGGCCAAAGAATGGCAGAGAGGTGTCCGTAGATTACTTGAATTGTACATTTAAAGTAAAGGTAAATAGTCGGGATGTTTCCAACTTTGGAGCCATAATCCAAAAGACTTTATTGCGAATAGTACCTGCAACTGCACCAATAGTCTTTCCCACACTTGGCAAACTAAGTTCGGTTCGCACTCCTTCACCACCGACAGAAGGTCCCCATGAAAAAGGGCCAGCAGTTAAATCGATGAATGCCCACCTGAGAGGAAATATTCACAAATATCATGAAACATAAAGATTTTTCATTTTATTGGCATGCATAAGATACGATCTAAGCCGGAATGACAAGGTTAAATACATGTACACACATGCATTGAGAGCTTCAGAAAAGCAACCTGCCCTTTCCGATCCAGATATCAGTAAGACATTCTGCGTTAAGATTGCTAATGTCTCCAGCTCTTAAACTCTTTTCTAGAGAAATCTTCATATCTTCATTTTTCCCTTGAAGCAACTAGAAATTTCCATAGAAAGATCCAAAGTTAAGCACATGTAAGTAAATCATTTTTAGAGTAAAAGTAGCTTCTGGGACCAGACAGTATTGAGCCAAAATAAAAGAAGATTCGTACCTGCAAAACCTTACTCTGGATGAGCTCGGCTGCATCTTTACCATGAAATAGCTGTTCCAGCTTGTTAAGAGCATCCTGGCATGCATTGTACCACTCGGCCTGAAATCAAGACAACAAATCAACACTGTAAAACACCATAGCCAACACTGTAAGACATAACGAAACAGCAGATACTCGCAGCACAAAGGATCTGGTTCTCAAATGTGAGTATAGTCATTGCAACAACCCCGCAGGACTAAACACATTGCCAATATAAACGTCTGCCATATTTTACAAACAATAAGGCTAATCAATGGAATAATAAAAGTTGAGCATATTGGTGCAGTTAAAATAACTAACCGTATCAGTTTCCTCCGCATTTGTCCAGGAAAATTTCAGCATTGGATGTTTATCGTACAATGGCTTCCTCACCATATCAAATGCTACAACATATTCGCAGCAGGAATCAAATAAGAAACTGGAATTTACATCATCTGTGGAAAACATACATTTGTTATTTGCCTTTATGTACCTAAAATATTTTCTGACGGCTTTCCAGACTGTAGAAGTTTTTTTATAATGTCCTTGTTCTGCGAAAAATAATAAGAGTAATATGAACTTGGCATATACATACAAGCACTTGACAGGAAACTTAACCAAGAGATCACTTTTAAAGGACATTCTTCTTTTCTGGTGAGAATAAGCATAAACAGAATTGAGAGAAAGAACCACCTCTTTCAGATAAGATATCTCTGAGTCTGAAAAACCCCTCCTGCAAAATCCTTTTGTAAGTCTAGTATGTTCCTCGTCCGTAATATAATAATATGATAGGATAAATAACAGGTGCTCACCGGTATCCATATCTGCCTCTTTTAATATCATATTTGGGATTCAAAATAAATACGTTGTATGCATCCCCAAGATGAAAATATTCAACAAGGCTAGAGAAAATGAATTCCATCATCTCAACATCAACTTGTCTTGGAGCATTTTCCTCATCTCTGTTACCATAAAAAAAAAGGAGAGAGAATCATATAGAAATGACACAGAAAATGAGAATCAGGACCACCACTTAGAAAACGGTTGCAAGCAGCTATCAGGAGTGACTTTAAGTTGCCATGCATAAAAAAATTGACCAGTAACGGACTTCCATAAGACATAAACTGAAACAAGAAACCCTTGAAATGTATTACTTATTGGTAGAAATGTCATCCTTGCGTGCTAAAACATTGATGGCGCGTTCGATTACTGATGTCACCTTTTCTCCCATTTGTATAGCATGAACAGAAAAGCTGACAAAAGGAAGAAAAAAAATGCTTAATTATCGTCTAGGTAAAACCAGCACCACCATTGCGAATAAACCGCCAGGAAACAAGTTAGAAAAGGATGAAAAAGATGACTGTACTTGTAATTCAGGCGACTGATGATAGGAAGATGGTGTTTGGAGTCCTTTTTGATGTTAGTCTTGTAAAAAGGATTGAGAACTTCTTTGGTTTGTGGAACTCGTGTATGTTCAAACATGTGATCAATTTTATTGAACCAACGCTCAAGTTCCTCGGGAAGGAGTTTGAACTCTGGAATATGTGTGGAAACAAATGATGGGTAAAAGAGAAAATCAAGTGATGGCTCCTCCAATTCAAACAAAAAAAGCAAGATAGGCAGAATTATTCACCTTGGTTTCCTTTTCCATCAAAACCTATGAAAATAAAATTGACCGGCACGGGAAGATAGACAGAATCGACTTCCATAAGCTCTAGGTAACTCGCAATATTTCCTGAAAAGATGACCGATATTGTCAGATTGGATTTGAGGTGTTGCTAATTGGAGCTATCACAGGAACTGAAAGAAAATCAAAAGGCAAATCACCTGACTTAGTGTAATTCAGCACACCGGAATTCGAGTGGACCGAAGACTCCAGATCATCAAAATCTGATAAACATCACGAAAAAGACAAAACAAAAAATGTGATGGAAAGGAACGCATATGAAATCCAAAAGCAAGGGAGGCCTGCAGACAGAACATACCGCTGCGAAAGACAGACTCGCTCCAAAATCTGCTTTTGCCCTTGAGATTGAACAAGGAAAACACGGAAGACTTGGCCGTATTGCGGTTTCCATGTGGAGCTTCGTATGATAGGGATGGTAGGAGCTAATCACGAAATCAAAATCGAAGAAATCACGCATTGAGAAAGAGAAACGTAATTTTGAAACCAAAGTATTCACAGGTAACATCAGAACTCAAGAGAAGGGGATTGAAAGCAAAATAAATGTCTTTGATCGAAGGAAGGGATCGTACCAGGATAGCAACACAAACGGTGAATACGAGCTTGGAAACGGATCTGTTCCCAGCTCCGAATCTATGCATCGTCTTCGTCTTCTTCTTCTCCTAGTAAACGAGAAATCGTAGTAGGGTTTTGCTCTTTCCTCCCGCAAAATTTCCTACACTGCCCACTGTATTTTTTTGTTCTCTTGCCCACAAATTGATTTTCTTCTTCAATTAGACAACAAAATTTCCGCCTAAAACTAAATAAATAAAAGTCCTAGCGGTTAAGTCAAAATATTTGTACTTTAAAGACTTATTGGTAGATGGATTTATATAAAGTGAGTTAGATTGATTTTAAAAGTTTAAGTATTTGTTAAATTTGTAAAGAGTTTTATTAAATTTGTAGAGAGTTTGTATATTTAGAAAATCTATAAAAATTATTCTATTGTAATTGATTTTGAGAATTTTAGGTATATAGATAGTATTTGAAAAGTTTGAAGTGTTAGATTTTGAGAGAGTTTCATGTGTTAATTTGTTTAAAATCTATGTGCCAATAACAAAGATTTTAATGGAATCATAGAATCTTTAAAACCTAAACTTTTTGAATAACAAAGGATTTTGTATGGATTTTAAAAATTATTAAACCAATAACACTAGATTTTAATAAGAATGTCAGAATCTATTAACGAATAACAAGAGATTTTGAAAATTCTAAGAATTTTTTAAAATCCTTCTCCCAATAACCCTAAGATCGTCGAAAATAATAAGTAAATAAACAATTTTAGCTAAATCAACAAACCTCAAACAATTAGTTTAAATTTCCAAAATACTGACAATAGATATATATAAATGTAATTGTGTCAAAAAATATATATCTAAGTGTAACTGATTTTATATTAATTGAAACTTAAAATTCTTCTTAATCCATGGAAAAGGGCTAGAACAAAAATGCTCAACTACGTAGTTGATAGATTAAAGATGGTGCATAAAATCAAACCATCTCTAACAGAGACGCACTTGATCATATGTCATGTATTCATATTAAAGATGGTTTTTACTCGGTGTGAAACAATGACATCATTTACATCGTAATCTCTCTCAAACTCTAACAATTTCCTCAATCTCAAATAATGATGCATTTAAAGCTATATAAGAGATTCATGTGCCACAAGCAAACAAACAAACTTCTGGTGGCATTATATCTTGCATAACCTATTGCAAAGGCCTTTAAAAAGAAGGAATATGAGGGTGGACACTTAAGTGAATCGGACTTGGTTCGAAGTTGTGATCTTCTCTCGACGACTCGAAGTTGAAAGTGGTTATGCGTTGTTGGGCACGACGATTCAGAGTTATGGTGGTTTCGTTCGAGATTATAATTTTGTCAGTAGTATCTTATTATATAAAGTAGGATGCGTGAGGAGGATAGCAATAATCATGTAAAGAAGCTTTTGATGCGAGTCTTGAGAAGCATAACTTTTCTAGAGAGCTAAAATCTCATATAAAGAAGAAACAAAAAAGTAAATTTAAAAAAAATTGATTAACTAGGATATATTTCAATTAAAAAAAGAAAATTCTAGACGCTAATAATATGACATTAAACGATGATGAGCTCAATAAGCAGAAGAATATCAATAATCATATAGAGAGGCTTTTGATGCGAGTCTTGAGAAACATAACTTCTCTAGAGAGCAAAAATATCATATAAGGAAGAAACAAACAAGTAAATTAAAAAAAAAATAACTTGGATATATTTCAATTAATAAAAGAAAATTATAGATGCTAATGATATGATATTAAACGATGATGAGCTCAATGAGGAGGAGGATATCAAGAATTATGTAGAGAGGCTTTTGATGCGAATCTTGAGAAACATAACTTCTCTAGAGAGCAGAGAGATCATATAAGGGAGATGAATGTGGAGAGAAAGAGAGACTTTATTTCCTTGAAAAATATTAATGGGGAAATTGTTAACATACTCAAATTGCATACCCAAGATTTTAACGCAGCGGAATAGTAAAAGATAATTGATAAAGTTCGTGAAATATATGAGAAGTAGGGTTAATGTTGTTTAGGATCCGCAACAGATTATGTGTTCTGAATATTTTAATTGAAAATAAATAAATATTAAAATAAATAAATAACTCTTAGGTTTCGATTTTGTGTTTTTCATATATTTTTTCGAGTAGTGATCAGATTTTGTTTTCTATTTTCTTTTTTGATGCGAATCCTAATCTAGATTTTAGTTATGATAAAAGTAGGATAATTAATTTGTCAAAGTTATATATATTTATATATATATATATATATAAATAGACAAAGCATTAGAATTAAACCTAATTCATATAAGAATATTAAAACATATATATTTGGAATATTAAAAGTTAATTTTATTTTTTCTTTACATATTATCCGATTTGTTTTCAATTTATTTTTGCGAATTTAAAATATTTTATTAAAAATATGTATATATGCGGGTCCTATTCTAGTTCGATATATAGATCAATCCAGTTTTTTGGTTTATGTTGATCGTGGGAGAAAATGAAAAAGAGAGAAAAAAAAAAAGATAAAAATGAGAGAAAGAGGAAAAAAACATTACACATTACATTAATGCCATTTTACTTTTTTGGTAAAAGATCTCTCTTTTCAATTTTTTTTTGCACTCGCACCCAAAAAAAACTTTATCCAAAAAGAGTAGTGACAACTCATATTAACTGGTATCTATTTATCAATTAACCACTCACAGTTTTTGCCATTGTCATTCACTCATTCTCTGTAGTAGTATTAGTTTGCTCAATATTATCATCTACTAAATTGATTATTTTCTTTAATATACGTACATAGAAATAATTAAAAAAGGAAAATAAAATACATGCATTATGAAACTGATGGGCCTGCGTGATACAGAAGCCCGCATATCCGTTAAAAGCAAGGGACCACAAACCGAAGACATCGAAGCTTACGTGTCATTTTGTCGTTGTGGGTTGTGAAAAACAGCGGTCACTCGCTCGTGCGTGGTCGCTTTAAAACGCACTGTAGTGGAATAGGCAGTACAGCTAAGCTCAGAAGCTCAGAAGCTCAAAAGCTCATAGCTCAGTGTGTTGTCTAGCTTATTGGTGAAAAGAAGGGTCAGATCGGCGAGCCGGAGATGGGGTGGGGTTTCGTGGTGGTGTTATTGGCGGTGGCTGTGGCTTGTCGGAGGGTAAATTCCATCGGAGCGAACTGGGGCACGCAGGCATCGCACCCTCTTCCGCCGGACATAGTGGTGCGGATGCTGAGAGACAATGGTATTCAGAAAGTGAAGCTCTTCGACGCCGAATATGACACTCTAAGGGCTCTGGGCAAATCCGGAATCGAGGTTATGGTTGGTATTCCCAACGAGATGCTCGCCACTCTCGCCTCCAGCCTCAAAGCCGCTGAGAAATGGGTTTCTAAAAATGTTTCTACTCACATCAACACCGATAACGTCAACATCAGGTTCCTTCCCCTTTTTTTTTCTTTCTTTTTATCAACTTTCCTCTTTTAGGGTTCCACATTTACACTGTACAAGTTAGGAATTGGGAATCAGGGACTTGAATTTGGATTCTCCTAGACAGTAAAGTAGGCTGTATCTGTAGCCATGACTGATGAATTGTACTGAAATTAGGTCTTTGTCTGAGATAAATCTCATGTCTTTTACTGTATCAGACAGCCAAAGTAGATTGCTAAATTTGATCCTCTGATTGAACAGATACGTTGCTGTTGGCAATGAACCTTTCCTATCGACTTATAACGGGAGCTACCTTCGCACCACTTTCCCCGCGCTGAGGAACATCCAAATTGCATTAATAAAAGCCGGTCTTCAGAACCAAGTGAAGGTCACGTGTCCCCTGAACGCTGATGTCTATGACAGCTCCACCACCTTCCCTTCTGGAGGTGACTTCAGAGCCAACATCCGTGATCTCATGATCACAATCGTTAAGTTCTTGAGCGACAACGGCGGCCCCTTCACCGTCAACATCTACCCCTTCATCAGTCTCTACAACGACGCCAATTTCCCTGTCGACTACGCCTTCTTTGACGGCAACTCGCAGCCCGTGAGCGACGGTGGGACTTTCTACTACAACATGTTCGATGCAAACTACGACACCCTAGTGCATGCCCTTGAGAAGAATGGGTTTGGGAACATGCCCATCATAGTTGGTGAGATCGGGTGGCCTACGGACGGGGACAGGAATGCCAACGTGGAGTACGCTAGGAAGTTCAACCAAGGGTTCATGTCCCTCATCTCAGGCGGGAAAGGGACTCCGATGAGGCCAGGCCCCATCGACGCTTACCTCTTCAGCCTGATAGACGAGGACGCCAAGAGCGTTCAGCCTGGATACTTTGAGCGGCACTGGGGGTTATTCACATTCGACGGCTTACCCAAATACGCTTTGAACCTGGGGACGACCAACACAGGAGCTCTGATCCAGGCCATAGGTGTGCGGTATCTTCAGAGGAAGTGGTGTGTGATGAAGCCAAACGTGAGGCTGGACGATCCGCAGGTGGCACCCAGCGTGAGCTACGCGTGTAGCCTCGGGGACTGCACGAGCCTCGGGGTTGGGACGTCCTGTGGGAATCTGGACGGGAAGGAAAACATATCGTATGCGTTCAACAGTTACTATCAGATAAACGACCAGCTCGATACAGCATGTAAGTTTCCAAACATATCAGAGGTGACAAAGACGGATCCCTCGACGGGAACCTGCAGATTTCCGATTATGATAGAGCCCTATTACGGTGGGGCAGCCCACGGACAAGTGTTCTTCTTGCCACTGCTGCTGGCCGCAGCCATCGCCATGCTCTCCATTTTTTGATGGTTTCTTGTCGATTTGTAACTCGATGTGTGGATGTGTTTTTTCTTTTTCTTTTCTTGAATTCTAATTTCTCTCCCGAAGAACAAGTGAAAATAGTGCTGTTTCAGGGAACAAATTGATCCGAAGATGCAAGGCCATCTGTTATGTCGTAAGAAGGATTTTGTTTGGTGTTTAGCACATTTGATATCCCTAACCTCGCAATAATTAGAGGCCTAGATGAGCATTTAATTTTGTGCTTGGCAAATGAGCAAAACTCCCCTTGATTAAGGAATTAAAAACGAAGGGCTATGGAAGAGCTTTCTTCTTCATTTTTGTCTTAAAAGTGAAGAACCCTAGAAACAGAGAAAGGGGTTTTCGATCTCTCTTTGCTTTCTATTAAATTGTTTTAACTTAAACATGTGTAAAAATATTAACCACTTAAATTGGTCTTAAACGGAGGTTTATGCTTCTAAACGGGTGTTTATTCTTCTAAACGGAGTTATGGTTGACTGTTGGTCAACTCTCGATTAAGTACAATTTCTGCAACTAGAAGGTTTGTTCAAGAAAATTTTAAATTTGAGATTTAAAATGGGAAGCCAAAAACTTGAAGGTTTAGTTGAACCAATGTATACTTGAGGGTTTTTTATGGATTTTTTTATGGTAATTTCCCTAAACAAAATTACCCTAGTTACAAAAATACAATGATTTCCTAATTAATATATCGACGGCTAATAAAGAATTGTTCTGGCGGTTTATCATACGAATCCTTAAAATTCGAAATACGAACGATATTCGACCGACTTCACCGGAAAACTCGGCCGATCACGATGGATACAAGGTTTTTGAACATTATATCGCCGATGTCTTCTGCGGCGGAACTGGGGGAGTTCCTTCAGAGTTCTTTTAGCCCCACCGAATATTTCTCAGTCGTAAGGCTTATTCTTCCGCAGCTCGACAGGGAGCGACCGTGTTACGGCGGCGTCTCCGGCAACCTCGAAGCATGTATTGAGGCGCTCGGCTGCGTCTCCGACGATAACGCCGGAAAACTGGCGGTCATTGATGCTGAATTAGAGAAAAAAAAATCAATCTTCTGAGATCACTGTGCAAATTTTGGGGAGCCTTCGTTCTCAGACCACTCTTCTTGTGAAGTTGTCCTCAGGCAATCGGTCCAAAGGGAGAAGAAGCCTTTCAAATTCTTCAATTTCCTTCTCTAGAATAAGGAATTCGAGCCAATGATTGGTAACTCGTGGTTCTTCATCAATGTTGTGCGATCATATATGTTCAGGTTATCTCAGAAGTTGAAAGCTTTAAAAAACCCGATAAGAACTTTTACCAAAGGAAACTATTTAGATTTGGAGAAAAGGACTGCAGAGGCACATGAATCCTTGTTGGAAGGTCAGAGCTTATTGTTATCAAATCCTACTCATGCGTTGGCGGAAAGAGAAGTTGAGGCAAATAGGAAATGACAGATTCTGTCCAAAGCTGAGGAATCTTATTTCTTTCAAAAATCCAGAGTAACTTGGATCAGAGAAGGAGACAGCAATACACCGTACTATCATAGAATGGTGGCTACTAGAAATTCGATCAATCACATCCACTACCTTGATGACATTCATGGAAACAGATTTCAAAGGAAATATGAAATTCAAGGTCATTGTGTGGATTATTTCTCAAATATGTTGGGTGGTGAAGTGAGCCAAGCAATGTTTATCCAAGAGGCAGAGCCGTGCCTGAGATAATAAAAAAATCGGGGCCCTACATAATACAAAAAATATCAAATTGTTTAAAATAAATTTAAATTTACCAAATTTTTTGTTACGATATCCTGAAATTTAATAAAAATTTATCAAATCTGGAATATTGTGGTGTTCGTTGTCATTTTTTTTAATTCTTTCTTATCAATAAATATATTTAAGATTTTATTGTGTTTTTAAAAATAGATCCTACATTTGTCTGTATATATTTTTTCCAAAACAAATATAAAAAAAAAACATTTGGGCCCTAAATTTTTTTTAAAAAAAACTGAGGCCCTACACCCATGTTTCACATGTATTGGGCCAGGCCCGGCTCTGCCAAGAGGATATTACGGCCATCTTCGATTCAGTTTGCTCAGATGATCAAAGTTGTATGTTGGAAAGAGATTTCACAAGCCAGGAAATCAAAGAGGCTTTTTTCTCTTTGCGTAGGAACAAGACGTGTGGGCGAGATGGTTATAGTGCTGAGTTCTTTTTGGCATGTTGGAGTTTTATAGGACCGGAGGTTATCTCAGTTGTGAAAGAGTTTTTCAAATCCGGAAAGATGTTGAAGCAGTGGAACTCAACGTCGTTGGCATGTTGGACTTGTCATGTAACAAGAGTCTTTTCTTCACCTGTGTAAAAAAATCGAAGTTCATTGATTAAAGCCAAAACTAGACCTTTATTTGTAGAAACACGAACCAACACTGATCTTTTTCTTACAAGTTGAAATGGGCCAAAATTAACCCAAATTTTCTTGTAGATGATTAAGCCTAATTTCCCAAAGGGAAACAAATCTGGAGGTGAGTGAATTTTAATACGAACTAATGTAAAGCAATACAGTAGAACCTCTATAAATTAATATCTGATTCAATAATACTTCGCTAAATTAATATTTTTTGTCAGTCGCAAAACTAGTTTATCAATCAAATAATATATTTATAAATTAATATATAATCACTATAAATTAATAATTTTTTATAAACCTAAAGGTCCCAACATTATTAATTTATAAAATTTTTGCTGTACTTCTTATGTCAGAAAGGCCATATAATTTTCATGGGGAAGTAAGGCCATATAATTTTCATGGGGAAGTACGGAAAATCTTACAAGAGATTTTTTTCTCAATAACAAAAAAAAAAACAAAACAAAACCTACGAAAAAATGATTGTAACCTCTACCAAACATGGCAGAAATCAAACTCAATGCAAAACCCTAAACAGTGGAAAATAGAAGATGAAGAGCCGAAGTGGTAGAAGCTTTGTTGGTATATGACTATATGAGTCTCTTTTAGAAATAAGGAAAATTTCAAAAAATGAGTTTTGCTTATTAAAAATGAAAATTTCGAAAAAAGTTTCTTTTTTAGTTTTCTAATGTGTGGGAGACTCTTTTATTTCGTTATATATAGAGATTGTAAATTGATTCATGCGTAGCAATAGAGATTATAAATTGATACGCATTAATCAATATGAATATCATAAAATCAATATGAGTATCATAAAGGAAATGGATCGTGTCGCAATGTAAACGTTTTGATAGACCTAAGCATTATGGAGATGAATGTTATCCTGATATCGGGACTCAAAATCAAATTCCTAAAGAACTTCTTCCCTAGCTTCCGCAACAAACCCATAATAAACTTAATTTTCAGCATTAAAAATAGCTAGTAGCCATATAAATTATTTTAAACTTTTATTTCGAAACATGTATACTATAAACATCTGTTTTTGTGATATTTGAAGATAATAATCACGATAAATTTATAATATCATTTTTTACAAATAAATTTTGTCCAAATTTTTTGAACAAATTTCACACTGTTAATTTTTTCTACTAGCATCTCTTGAAAATTAGAGTAATTTGGGAATAAAAAATAGCAACAAAGAAGTCTAGAAAACTAAAAAAGAGGAGGAGAAAGTCAATAGAGCTACCACAGCAACCCTATTGAGAAAGTATTAATTATCAATCCGATCAAGATTTTATAAATTTAATTTCTTTAAAAACAGATTAAGTAGCTTTTGACTATTTAAAAATAATTTCGAAGAGAAATTAAAAATCATGCTTTATAAAGTTTACTAGAATAGAACCCTCATATATGCGGGTTTTTAATAAAATATTTTAAATTCGTAAAAATAAATTAAAAACAAATCGGATAATATGTAAAAAAAAAATTTACTTTTAATATTCCAAATATATATGTTTTAATACTCTTATATGAATTAGGTTGAATTCTAATGTTTTATCTATTTTTATATATATATATATATATATCTATAATTTTGACGAATTAATTATCCTACTTTTATCATAACTAAAATCTAGATTAGGATCCGCATATACGAGAATTTATTATAATAAAAATTAAAATCCGTTAAAATATTTTTTTTAAGAATATAAAAAACAACACCGGATCACTATTAAAAAATATATATGAAAAACACAAAATTGAAACCTAAGAGTTATTTATTTATTTTAATTTTAATTTATTTTGAATTAAAATATTCAAAAGACAGAATCTGTTGCAAGTCCTAAGCAACATTAACTCTACTTCTCATATAGGTTACACACTTTTTCAACTATCTTTTTCTGTTAAGCTGCGATAAAAAATTAGGTATGCAATTCGAGTCCTTCGAGTATGTTAACGATCTCCCCATTAACTCTTTTCAAGCAAATAAAGTCTATATTTCTCTTCACATTCATCTCTCGTATATCATCTCTCTGTTCTCTAGAGAAGTTATGTTTCTCAAGACTCGAATCAAAAGTCTCTAAAATTCTTGATATCCTCCTCCTCATTGAGCTCATCATCGTTTAATGTAATATCATTAGTAGCTAAAATTTTCTTTTTTTTAATTGAAATATATCCTAGTCAATCAATTTTTTTTAATTTACTTTTTTTGTTTCTTCCTTATATGATATTTTTGCTCTCTAGAAAAGTTATGTTTCCCAAGACTCGCATCAAAAAAGAAAATAGAAAACAAAATCTGATCACTACTGGAAAAAAATATATGAAAAACACAAAAGAGAAACCTAAGAGTTATTTATTTATTTTAATTTTTAGTTATTTTCAATTAAAATGTTCAGAACACATAATCTGTTGCGGGTCCTAAACAACGTTAATCCTACTTATCATATAGTTCACAAACTTTATCAACTATCTTTTACTGTTCAGCTGCGTTAAAAACTTGGGTATGCAATTCGAGTATGTTAACAATTTCCTCATTAATTTTTTTTCAAGCAAATAAAGTCTCTCTTTCTCTCCACATTCATTTCCCTTATATGATCTCTCTTCTCTATAGAGAAGTTATGTTTCTCAAAATTCGCATTAAAAGCCTCTCTACATAATTCTTGATATCCTCCTCCTCATTGAGCTCATAATCGTTTAATATCATATCATTAGCATCTATAATTTTCTTTTATTAATTGAAATATATCCTAGTTAATCAATTTTTTTTTAATTTACTTATTTGTTTCTTCCTTATATGGTATTTTTGCTCTCTAGAGAGTTATGTTTCTCAAGACTCGCATCAAAAGCCTCTCTATATGATTATTGATATTCTCCTCCTCATTGAGCTCATCATCGTTTAATGTCATATCATTAACATCTAGAATTTTCTTTATTTAATTGAAATATATCCTAGTTAATCAAGTTTTTTTAACTTACTTTTTGTTTCTTCCTTATATGAGATTTTAGCTCTCTAAAAAAGTTATACTTCTCAAGAATCGCATCAAAAGCTTCTCTACATGATTTTTGCTATCCTCCTCCACATTAAACTCATCATCCTCAAATGTCATATCATTAGCATATAGAATTTCCTTTTTTTAATTGAAATATATCTTAGTTAATCTAATTTACTTTTTGTTTTTATTTTTCTTTTATTAAAATTAAATAGATCATTTTGTTTTAATTTCTTTTTATTAAATTGAATATATCCTAGTTAATTTCTTTTTATTTATTTTTATTGATTAACTTGTCACGTGTCACGATCATATTAATTACTAACTTTGACTTTTATTTTTTCTTTTTAGTAATATTGGAATATCTTTCCTTTTATTTTATTTATTTTTATTTTAAAATAATAGTAATTTCCTTTTTCTTTTAAGATTAGTATATTTTTTCTTAATAATAAGATATCTTTCCTTTTATTTTATTTATTTTTCTTTTTAAAATAGTAGTATTTCCTTTTTCTTTTAGGATTAATATATTTTTTCTTTATAATATATTTTAATTAAAACACGTGTCAAAATCTTATCGATTAACTTAATTTTATTTTAAAAATAATAGTAATTTCTTTTTTCTTTTAGGATTAGTATATTTTTATATAATAAGATATCTTTCCTTCTGTTTTTTTTTTTAAATAGTAGTATTTTTTTTAAATAGCAGTATTTCCTTTTTCTTTTAGGATTAGTATATTTTTCCTTTATATAATAAGATTTTAATTAAAACACGTGTCAAAATCTCATCGATTAACTTGACACGTGTCACGATCATGTTAATTAGCAACTTTGACGCATCCAACTTTATATAATAAGAGCATCTTCAATGCTTAGATACTCTAATGGGTTCTTAAGATTATTTTAATTATATATTTTGAAAATTTTGAAGTTAAGAACCTCATTAAGCATAATTAAAATTGGAAGGTCCAATGGTAGAACCTAATTGAGTTTCTTAAAAATAAAAAAGTATCATTTTGAAAATTAAAATATTATAAGCACAAATTATTTTGTTTAATTTGCCGAAGAGAAGAAAGAATGCAGAATGTATCAACATATTTAATTTGGCGAAGAGAAGAAAGAATGTATCAACATATTTAAATATATTGAGCATATCAAGTTAAATTGGGCAAGAGTGAACATTATGTTCATGTACTGATTGCATAGTTTTGTTACTCGTCCTACAGTCTTATTGTTTGTGTGATTTTGAAGAGCATGAATCTAAAATTTTTAAAAGAGTTTCAAAATTGAGAAGCACAGAAAAGCAGTCTTTGTAAATCGAACATTAAAGATTGTAAATAAGGAACTTAATCAAAAGAGAGTTTCCTTCATCCTAAATACCACAAAACAGAATCAAAAGCTCTCTTCTCCTCTATCATGATGATTCTTCAACATCATCAACGTCTTCCTTCAAGCTTCGACCGGGTACTCAAAAGTGACATCCTTTCCAGTAATTTTCCGGTACACACCGATCATAGACTCGAGCTTGTACTCTGTGTTGTTCTTTTCCTTGGCATCCAAAAAGACCTACGCCATTGCGGTTGTAACTTGGAATGCGAAGGGGAATAAACAAAATGCAGCAACATCCACAGCTTGGTTGATGTAGAGATCTTTCAGCTCGCTTTTCAAATCCTGATTGGTGTTCTCCAAATCAAACAAAGCCTGAGAGAGCAACCAGATTTTTTTATAGATGGAAGAAGTCACAAGAAGACTATCCTACTGACAAATACATAAAAGGAGCTATTATTACCTGAGCAACTTGCTCCTCGCATTCTGTTGGCTCGGCATTCTTGTCCTTCTTGATCTTGTTCTGAGCGGAGAACATCTTCACAGATCTTCAACTGTAAAGAAACAAAACAAGAGAAGACATGAATTTCAAGCTTCCAGATACTGATCAACTCACTATAATCAAGATCAACAATACAGAAAATCCATTTTTATGATACATTCCTAAACGAAAGTCGAAGGCTTTGTGGATCAAGCAAAAGAACTTAGTTTTTTCTAATTGATGAGTAAAACAAATAAACAAAGCTGCTGTATTCAATCATACTCTCCAGCAAGTATCGTATTCTTAATTCGAAAATGCTTGATAGTCTACAGAGGATTAAACTAAGCCATATTATCCTTCTCATAAACACAAAAACACCCATGACTCAGTCCAATTACAAAAGCTAAAATGTTCTAACATTCTACACTGAAGTGAGCTATTAGATTTTAGAGGAAACATCAGAGAAACAGAACAAAACCCTTCCGACATAATTCGTAGAAAACGACGCACAGGCGAAAGAGAAACCCTTTGCAACGTACTCGGATAGCGGAAACGGAGGCAAAATATGCAGGAACGAAGAAGAGCCCTAGATTGGAAAAAAACCCTTTATCCGGCGGAGATCGGCGGGTCGGACGAGTCGAGCTTGGCGAGAATCGGCTGAGAGAAGAGCGATTGAGCGACGATGGCGAAGGAGAGAGGGAAGACTTCTGCCTGAAGATCCATGGCGAGCTCTTCTTTCTGGTTTCTTTCTCGGTTGTAGATCCACGGCGAGGAGACGAGGGTTTGATCGATCGGATTTTTTCTCCTCCTTTGTCACCATCGAGAGAAAGAGTCGAGAAAGATGGAGAAAGAGAGAATAGGAATTTAATTTTTCTGGGTTTAATTTTTTCTAATTTTCTCTAAAAAATTGTAACAAATAAGAATGAGACACGTAAGGGCTCTTATCAACTCTAAAAACGCTTACTTTAGATCAGATTCTTATGATTTAATTTCTTTTTGATTTTTCTTTTGTAGCTTTTTTCTAAGAACTCTTACCTTAGATACCCCGTTGGAGATGGTCTAAGATTCTAAAAACTCTCTTATTTTCTCATGGCCCTTCTATTTTCTTAAAGATTATTTCTTGCAATTTTTTTGTATAATTTTATACTGATTCTTATGAGATAGAGACAGAGCTCTTTCAAAAGTTAAATGCACTTCACAATTGGAGATAAGATTACCTAAAAAGGAATTGATGCATTTCCACTACAACAAAGGAGCTGCAAGATTGGCATTGGTTGCCTTTTTGTCTGCACAAAATTCCCCCTAATAGGACCTCTGGAGTTGATCTCAGGGAATGAGATACCTCAGTTTATCGCTAAGAGCATTTGTGGGGTAAAAAATGTCGACAACCTTTCAACCTTCATGTTCCTCCTTCTTATTGACAGAATAACTCGATTATTAACACCAAAGAGAATCAAAAAGGCGTTTGTAGACTTAGACTTATTTGGGAAATTTGCTGCTCATCAAAACTTTGGACCTACAAATATACATCACATCATGTATTGACGTTGTAGCCAGTGTATGTATTTCATTGGCAGGGAGAATTGCAACTTGCGAGAATGCGTCCCACCCTGATATCTACCTCACAGATCTATTTTAACTCAATGGTTAATTTCCAGAAGTTGGTTTCATCTTATAGTTTTGAAATGTAAATGCTTGGCATATACATAGAACCTTGATATGAGTTCATTGACTCCATTTGATTTGAAACATATGGTTATTTTCCTGATTGCATGATCGTCCTTTTAGCTTGCTTGATAAGATATACCTTCAATGATTTTAAATGCCCTACGCAAATCTAATTTTTTTTTTCATATATTTTATCTAAAATTGTAAAGTGTTAATAAAAAATAAAAAATCATAGTTAAAACTTGATAAAACAACTAATTTCAAAGAAACCATCTCATTTTATAAACAATTTTTAAAACAAAAAAACCAGCAGTAATTTTATTAATAAAAATAATATTACTTGACAATAAACTTAATATGTATATTTGTTAATAAAAAACCTATAAACATTGTTAACAAAAATCATATAATAATTACTATTATAAAAAAAAAGCCTTGAAATTTTGTTTACATATAAACATTAATAAAATCGTCTACTAAAAAATAAAAAAATATGCCCTTTATAAACTAAATGCCCTAATCCGCCGCTTCTTAGCTTATGCCCCGGTCCGGCCCTGCATTTAGGTAATCTGATATGTGAATCTAAAACCCGAATAATCATAAAACACAATCAATATCTCAATATGTGGCCTTTTATATCAAAAGAATCACATGTTGAGAGTTGATCAAATCTTTACATTAGCAGCAAAAAAAAAAAAAAAAAAAAACAGTTCCCCAATGACCATGTTGACAAGCTTGCATCAACAAACCAAGGCTTAGGTTTCATGATACTAATAGCCGTTAGACATTATCTGTGCCACTTGACATCTTGATTTAAGAGACAAATGGAGAATTCGATCAGCAAAAAAGAGAGCTTGCTGCTTTGCTGGTCACCGAGGTGAGATTTAGCTCTCTTGACTGTAGACTCTAGCTAGGGTAACTTTTGACTGCAATTTTTGTATCACATCAACTCGCAAAGAAAAGCCTATGAATAGCATTCACATCCAACTATCTTATTCTGCACTTTTTTTAAAGTATATAGAATAAGATGGTTGATGAACTTTTTAGTATTGATTATCTGATGGATGAATGTTTACTTGTGTTCTGTTTTCTTCCAAAGCAATAGCTGAGTATGCCGGTCTCAGATCAAAAGCAGGAGCATTGATCCCAGGCTGTTGCTGAAAGAATGCTTGAAAAGTATGTAGGAATGCCCCCTGTCTTTTTTTGGGCCTTAATTGTTTTGTACGAGGTTTGCGTCTGCATGTATCATCGATGGGAAAGTATCTCTATCACAAAGACATAACAAATGATAAGCAGCGTATATTTTGGTGCATTCATTTATGCATTGACATAGAAAAGGAAAACTTGTCTACCAGAAGAAGAAATAACACAAGGCAAGCCGAAAAAGAGGAAGGGAATGCTTGGACATTTTAAAATCACTTGAGAAAATTTTGTCACAAAGATAAAAAAAAGGAAATGTGTGATTAATGGCACAATCACTCTCTTTTTTTTCCTTAAATTTGCGCATAGGTCTCCTTA
Organism: Alliaria petiolata; assembly: GCA_020283515.1. NCBI lineage: Eukaryota > Viridiplantae > Streptophyta > Magnoliopsida > Brassicales > Brassicaceae > Alliaria > Alliaria petiolata. The sequence continues at coordinate 288,706,659 of JAHZTW010000001.1, forward strand.
TTGCATCAACTATGGAGCTGGTGATCGCCAAAGAGGGAAGGACTGAGCAGTTTCCGGTAAGAATGAGGGTCCTTGCCGTGGATGACAATCCAACCTGCCTTGCGAAACTTGAATACTTGCTGCTTCTCTGCAAATATCATGGTACTTGTATTCTTTGCTTCTGTTATCTTTTTTTTTGTTTTTTTTACTGTCTATGAAAGCGTGAGAGATGATGTTTGATGCCAGTGACAAAGACAACAGAGTCGAAAAAAGCTCTGGAAATGACGTAACAGTTAAGATATAAGTGTCATAGTGCTCTTTGGAGAAACAACGTAACAGTTAAGATATAAGGTCTCTCATAATATGTTGTTGGTGGTAGGAACAAGGAAACATAAAAGTCAGTGACTTTACCACTCCATGAAGGCCAGGTAATTTGAAATGCTCAAGCAAATATTGGTATTGGTTTCAAACCGACCGTGAGGCTGAGGAAAAAAAAAAGCAAAGAGATTCATTAGACAAAGATTCTCCTTATTCCCTTGCAACATGGGTGTTTATATGTGTCAAAGAAGAGCAACACTTTTGATCATGGTGATAACCGATGTAGAGATGCCAGACATTGATGGCTTTAAGTTGCTTGAAATTGGTCTTGAAATGGGCCTTCATGTCATCATTACGTCACCAGGTCTCATGAATCTACCAAGTCTCACGAGGCCCCATGTAGCCAGCCATTTGTAGGTACTGATCTTCACATTCTCTCTTGCATTTTGCTAATTATATTCTTGGATGGTGAGATGGTTTTGACTAGTTTTCTGCTCTGATTTTGGTTGCAGAAGTACAAACTTTTCTTTAGATGCCCATCTCCCTTTCAGATGGCTCAACCTGATGGATCTGGAAATTTTGCTGCCACAAGACAAGTGATCCCCCATTCTGAACCCTATCTCCCCCCAAGCGTCAGGAACGAACAAGAACATGATGGCCAGGATTCAACTACTCATAAGAATCATGGTGTCGTTTGGACAACGGAGCTAGACAAGAAGTTTGTCACTGCCGTTGAGCAATTGGGTATCCAAAGTGAGTTTACTTACCATTAAAACCTCTTTTCACCTTTCCTAATGTGTGATACCCATTATTGTTTCTGCTAAAGATTTCCTTTGATGCGTACTTGTGTGTGGATTTCTCGTAATGTTTGTTTTCTCGGTGTTTCCATTACAGAGGCTGTTCCAAGGAAAATACATAAAATCATGAATGTACAAGGCCTCACGAGTGAAGACGTAGCCAACCATTTCCAGGTACTAATTTCCCTCCCATTTCTCTTATGCATTTTGCTAACTATATAACCTTGGATAGTGAGATGGTTCCGGCTTGTTTTCTTCTCTGGTTTTGGTTGCAGAAGTACAGACTATGCTTTAAAAAAAAAAAGATGAATATCAGCAGAAGAAGATGGCTGCAGATGCATTTGGAACAAAAGATTTAACTTCTCGTACGGTGTGGCTACCCGGAGACGCAGGTTCTTCTTCCCACTGATGCTAGCTGCCGCCATTACCCTCTCTACTGTTCTTTTCTTTTTTGTCAGTTTTGTGATTGGCTGCAACTTTTTGGACAATAACTTGAAAAGAATGATTTCATTTGGTGTTTAACGTATCTTTTTTTTTTTAGATTTTATATTCCTAACCTCAATAAGAGGCCCAAGTGAGCATTAATTTAATTTGTACTAGGCGGTCGTTGAAAAATGAACAAAACGACTTAATTCAATATGCACCAGCGCCATTGGATGATGATCATCTAATGTGCAAGAAGATCGCCAGACTAATCACTCTTCTCCTGTTGAATCCAGTTTCTTCCACCAAGCTAGCCAGATTTTGTGACGGATTATATTATAAGAATGCCAAATTCTACTATATCATCAAACTAATTATTTACTGTCCACACAAGGGTAAATTATCTCTGATATGGCTGAGTAACAGATTCGAGCTTGATCCGTTATGACAATAGTACAACATAGTGTGTCTTTGTGGAAATGAGTCTGTGTGGTAAATGTCAGCAGACTATTTCTTCCAACAGTGCATAATAATTTCAAAGGTTAAAGGAAATAGGGAAGATGATGAGGGTTTAGTTAAAACATGAAATGTTGATTGCAGAAAGAATCTTTGAGAGGAGATTTCAGATATGGAACAATTGGAGAAAATGGCAGAATAATCAACTACAAGTATGACTAACAATGTGGAGTACGGAAAGTCAAATGTTTCAAAGTTCATGTTCAATGTCTGAATGTGATTGCGGATCAGGCCAGTCCATTTGCCTTGTGAAATTCTCATTTTTGGAATTGATCCCATATAAGTAAAGAGGTCAAAGGTCATCACAGTTTTGTTTGGTGCATTTACGTTGGTATTAAAAAAAAGGAAAACTTGTCTACCAGAATAGGAAATGGATGTATACAAGGGAAGCCAGGAAAAATGAAATGCTGGCTTTGAACGTTACAAGAGAAAAACAAGGACCAAAAAAAGTTGTCTTTTGTGGACAGATAAGGGAAGATTCAACAAACAAAAAAGGAAACTAGAGAAGCATGTGACTATCCGCGTCCCTGTAAATGGAAAGAAGAGCAAAAACAGAAGAAAATATGTAGAAAATTAAGGACCGGATTAAAAGGCACAATCACTCTCTTTTTTTGGGCCTCTTGTCGTTTCCCATTTACACACACCGCGTGATAGGGGATTATATGGTCTCATCCTAGTCAAAAAAACTATTTCAGAATACACAGAATCAGATTATAAGTCTATGTACTTCCTGTGGGGACGAGAAGGGAAAAGAGGAGGAGCCTTGCATCAACCTTGGGATTAAGGAGCAGTTTTTATCAGAATGGATAATAAGGAATTGGTGAGCAGTGAAGAGGGAAAGACTGAGACTTTTCCTGTAGGAATGAGAGTACTCGCTGTGGATGACAATCCAACCTGCCTTCGGAAACTCGAAGAGTTGCTGCTTCGCTGCAAGTATCATGGTATACTTTAACTCTTTGCTTCTCTGTCTATCTTTGTTTTTGTTTTTGCCTGTCCGTTTTGAGAACGAGAGGAATGCATCAGAGAGGTGATGTCTTTGATTGATTTTCCCCCAGTGACAAAGACAATGGAATCGAAGAAAGCTCTGGAATTGCTGAGAGAGAAGAGCAATATGTTTGATCTGGTGATAAGCGATGTAGAGATGCCTGATACAGATGGCTTTAAGTTGCTTGAAATTGGTCTTGAAATGGACCTTCCGGTCATCAGTAACGTCCCCTTTCCTCATTTGTTTTCAATATCAAACTCTATAGCCTTTCTTCTTTCTAACGGTGTTTCGTTTTCTCTCAGTGTTGTCAGCTCACAGCGACCACGACAGTGTTATGAAAGGTATTATTCATGGCGCTTGTGATTATCTGGTCAAGCCTGTTAGCCTCAAGGAGCTTCGGAATATATGGCAACATGTTGTGAAGAAGAACATTGGCTCTTACAAAAAAATCATTGGCCCTTCTCGCCAGCTGCTCTCCTCTTCTGAATCCCAACTCGCCCCAAGCGGCAGCAAGAAACGGAAAGAGAAAGTTAATGACATGAGTGGTGATGAAGATGACAGTAGTGACAGAGATGAGGAAGATGGAGAAGGGAGTGAACAGGATGGTGACGAGTCTTCCACCAGGAAGAAGCCTCGTGTTGTTTGGTCACAGGAGCTCCACCAGAAGTTTGTCAATGCCGTTCAGCAATTAGGCCTCGACAGTGAGTTTCCCCTTAAACCCCTTTTCACCTTTCCTTGTGTGTGTGTGTGTGTAATATCCAGTGTTCATTTCTACTAATGTTTGTTTTCTCCATTGCAGAGGCTGTTCCAAAAAAGATACTTGATTTCATGAATATAGACGGTCTCACAAGGGAAAACGTAGCCAGCCATTTGCAGGTACTAAAATTTCTCATTCCCTCTTGCATTTGGACTTTTGCTAGTATAACCTTGGAATGTTGAGACAGTTGTACTTGTTTTTTGTTTATCATCTCTCTCTGGTATTGGCTGCAGAAGTACAGACTATACTTGAAAAAGATAGATGAAGGTCAGCAGCAGCACATGTCTCCAGATGCGTTTGGGACAAGAGACTCATCTTACTTTCATATGGCTCAACTTGATGGACTTAGAGATTATACTTCCACAAGACAGTTCCCAAGCTCTTCACTCTTATCCCGTTCCCATCTCACCAAGTTCCATCCCTCTGTGTATCCATCGATAAATCTTCAAGGAATCAACTCCTCTGGGTTCAACAACCAGAACTCAAGCAGCTCAGCCAATCCCTTTGGAACGTATCACCGTTCTCTGTTCCCAAGATCCCAGAGCTTGAATCTGTCGCCGCTAGAGCCACTCCAGTTTCCTAACACCAAGTGCCCTGCATACATTGGAGATTTCAAAAGCATAGGGGACCGACCAATTAGCAGTACTAGCTTCCTCGACACTCGTATGTCGTTTGGTAGCTCTAGCAACTCTTTGCCAAGTGCTCCAAGCAACACTCTGATGCTGCAGGCAAACAACTATAGAGCCTTAGATGGAAATCATCAGCCTTGCCTCGAGGGAGCTCTGTCAAACTCTGTCTCCCAAAACATTAGCGTGGATGCCTTATCTACTAGATTCCCTAGTCATAGCTGGCAAGGGAATCTGAAAACAACCAGATTCCCATCCAACTCTTTACCGCTAAACCATCATGGTTTCAGCCATGATCAAGTGACGTATCCAGGGAACGGTCTGGGAGATTGTAGCTCTTTGGTTTCTGGTGGTGGAGAGATGCAATGTGAGACTCCGTTGCTAGGTGACTTCATCCAGAACATGAATACCTTGGACGCGCCAAAATGGGAGGAACAGAGCTGCAACATGATGAACACTTCATTCGGTAACGTGGATTATCCGTTACCAGCAGCGGATAACATGGTTTTCAGGGACAACAGTGCGACCAGAAGCAAAGGCTTGGATGATTCGCTGATGATAGAGGACAGAGACAGTCAAGAGTATGTGAGAAAACTTACGATGCTTGAACCAGAAATGAATTCGGGCAAGCCAGATAATGCTCTTGTCGACAACCACCACGATGTGTTCGATGACATAATGAATGAGATGATGAAACAGGTAAAGCAGTGCTTCTTTGTTTTTGTTTCTGATTTGGATTAAAGCTTTTTTTTCTTGTAATGGTAGAAAAAATGAAAGTGGATGTTGTTTGTTGCAGGATGAGAATAACGGAATGGGGTCAGTGGCTACTAGATTTGGGCTTGATTCGTTTCCTCCGCCTTAGTTCATGGCCCTGCTCTCTCTCTCTCTACCAAATTCTTGTCTTTTGTTTTTCTTCCCACATTGTTTGTTTCCTCCAATTTGTCCATAGATCACCTGACACACTGCACCAACCAGTTTCATATTCTCTTTTATGAATTGGAATTTTTTTTTCCCTATAAAAGTAAAGAAGAATTTTTCTACTTTGGTTAAAGTAAAAAAATAATTGGCACTTTGTAGACGAAAACCAGTCGGTACAGAATACATTCGTATTGTCTGTCACTGCGGCTTAGTTACAAAATTTGGGCCCAATTAATTTCGACGGTCCACTTATTCATAAATCGTCGACCTAGTAGTAGTTGGGTTTTAAATGATTATATTTTTTTATTTCTTTATTTGAATATAAATAGAGAGAAATACATATAAATATTTACAATCGATTGAAAAATGACTAGTTTCATTTTCTGATTTCTTTCCATATAAAACTTTTCACACATATTGTGAAGTTTTATGTATTTTTGGCAAGTGTTATTATGGAAAATGTTTTATTTTACATAATAGATATTTATATTTGGAAATGAATATTTGGTGGGGCCTAGAAAAGGCAAAAGGAAGTCAAATCAAAATGTGAATGTGTATGGCCATTGTATTTGTATTCTACTTCCCACAGAACAAAAGAAAGAAAAAAGAGACATTTGTGTCCTCCTTTATTCATTTTGTGTAACTCATAGACGCTACTAGAACCATCTACCCTACACGCTTCACACGTGTCAACCCCTCCTCCCACGGAAATCTCCTTTGTTATTTTTTTCCTATTTCCTATAAAAAAAACAGAATCCCTCTTTCTTATCCTATTACCTCAAAGAAAATATCTGAATCGTAGAGAGGAAGGCAAAAAGAGAAAGAAAGATGACGACGGAGAAGAAAGAGATGGAAGTGGTGAAGGGGCTCGACTTGGAGAGATACATGGGCCGTTGGTACGAGATAGCTTCTTTCCCGTCCAGGTTTCAGCCCAAGAACGGCGTCGACACTCGTGCCACCTACACCCTCAACCCCGACGGCACGGTGCACGTCCTGAACGAGACATGGAACGGAGGGAAGAGAGGTTTCATCCAAGGCTCAGCCTACAAGACCGACCCAAAGAGTGACGAGGCCAAGTTCAAGGTTAAGTTCTACGTCCCTCCTTTTCTCCCAATCATTCCCGTCACCGGTGACTACTGGGTGCTGTACATCGATCCCGATTACCAGCACGCCGTCATCGGCCAGCCCTCAAGGAGTTACCTCTGGGTAGGTCTTTCCGCTTCTTTCTTTGAATTGTTGACATGATGATCCTAAGGAGGATTGGTATTGACTATATGGGGTTATGTGTGTGTGTGTGGTTTAGATACTGAGCAGGACTGCTCACATGGAGGAAGAGACGTACAAGCGGCTGGTGGAAAAAGCGGTGGAGGTAGGGTACGACGTCAGCAAACTTCACAAGACCCCTCAGAGTGACGCACCACCTGAGTCCGACGCTGCCCCCGACGACACCAAGGGCATCTGGTGGGTCAAATCTATCTTCGGCAAATAACTACACAAACACAAAAGACCTCCTTTCCATCACCTCCCTTGTAACTCCTTTGTCTGTGTAATATATTTCCCCTTGTTTCTACTACTCTAGTAATCATCCTTCTACCTTTTGTCGATTTTCAACATTTAGATCTACTTGCATGAGTCATCCATTACCATAAGAAAACCACATACAAAAGCAATCAAATAAATCTGGCAAAGACAATCGAAATCTGGTAGTAACATTATGTATTTGGAGACAACAAACCACACGACTCGAGTCTTATGAAATTTCAAAGTGCATGCAGACACGAATTCATATATTAAAAAAGAAAAACAGTCTCGCCCCCAGCAAAAGTTTGGTCGACTTTTATATATACCCAGGACATCCAGAGTTGCAGCTCACAGAATAGTACAGCATGAATTCGTTTTCTTCGCTTGCTTGTAGAACATCTGTTTCACCCAAAACACCAGAACATGTCATAATCATCCCACATAACACCTCTATTTATCTACCCCCAAAGATAACAGGGAACAGTTCCTCTATTTATCTATAACACTCTCTTGCTCACATCCTGCTCTTTCTACCGTGTAAAGTTCCCCGTATTTCAGAGACCGAGACAAGGAAAAAGAAACCTTTATAAGCTGCGATAGAGTGTTACCTGCGATGCCATGCTCAAATCTGAGCTCTTCTCCACTAGGCTGTCCAACTTCTCACCACGGGCTAGAACACTATCAATGGTTTTATGCTGTAATACAGAACAAATATTCAGTTTTGGGGAGACACCAGAAATCAATCGTATCTTCAGAAGAAATTCACCTCATTGACAGAAGAGACAGCATTTATGTATATTTTCAGGTATTTAGAAAAGAGAGCATAAAACTATATCTGCAAGGGTCTAGAAGGAAGGTGCGGAGACTGCACTTACAAGGATAATCTTGGTCTCATCCAACTCCCTCTGGATTTTCAACAGCTTATCAGCCTCTGCTGGGTCCTGAAGATTACAAATACGAGGCAATAACAAAAAGCACTTCAGATCAAATCAGTCAAAATCCACAATCAACTTGGTCGTAAAATAATGGGGCAGGCTAATAAAATTAATTCAAGAGGAACCATTCGATTGGGATTTTGATGTCCACACAATTGAGCCTATTACTAGTACAGTTTGTTCACAAGATTTCTCAGGGAAAAGAGTGAATAACCTGAAATTTGGTTAAAGCTTCGGCTAAGTATGGCCAGGGCTGACTGGAGTCTTCTTTCGCAGACCTCCATGTCTCACCAAAACTCTTCTGGTACTCATCTATGACCTGAGAATAAAATTGAATGTCAAGCAAGCCGGATCCTTTCCTCCTAAAGAGAACTGTGGATTATATAACTAGGAGGCCCAAATTACAGGGAAACGACAACGACTGATTCCTAGTTGAACAACATAATGATACCTGATTGAGAAGAGAAAAGGCACTTCGAACAGGATAATGATCGTCCATGAACCCGACCGCGCAAAGGCCATTTCTATTGTAAGCGTGAACCTTGTACTCTGTATCAAAAACAAAAACACGAACCCTATAATTAACCCCAAATACGAGGACAAGAACAAAGCTGGAATCGCGTGAAATTACAGCCCGGAAAGATCTAGAATCGGAAGAGGTGAGAAAACAATCGCAAATCCTAATTCACAAATGTTGGGAAACCGAAAAGTCGATCCGAGTCTGCAGAAATCGAATTAGAAAAAAAAAAGGCAAAGAGGAAAAGGGGGATGGCATAGATCCGAGAGAAACAAAGAATGAAACAATCGATCTAAAAGGTAGAAGAAGAGGAAGGAGAAGAAGAACCTTCGTGCTGAACGGATTGGCGTTGGGAAGGAGGGGTTCGGCTGGCGACAGTGCGGCCGACAAAGACGACGAACTCCTTGACGCTAGATCGCTGGAAATAGCCAAAGTGAGAGACGTCGGAAGCGTTGGCGAGGATGACGGGATCGGAAGTTTCGGGAGCGCACTTGAGAACAAGCAAGGCGGTGATCTTCATAGCTGCGGTGGATCAAGGTTGCGTGAGAAGGAAGCGAGGAGGAGGAGGAGGAGAAGAGGCGTTTGGGACCTGGAAACTAAAGTCCGGTGGTAAAAGGCAAAAGCTTTGAGGTGTCGAACCAGACGCCAATCTCGTCACATTCATTATATATACCCCTCTTTTATTCGCCTACATCTATATCAGCATCATATTCTATAATATATAATCCATTTTCTAACTTAAATGATATTTGATTTGCACAAAAACAACAACAGAAAAAGAAAAACTCACATGATCTTTTACAAATTAATATTAGTCCAAAGTCCAAAACATCTAAATTTTCAAAATTTAGGGGTTGATAAGTAAATTTATGAAAAGATGAAATGTAAAGAAAAAACATAAAAATCTGGAAAAACAAGAAAATCGGTTAAGAAGAAGGAATGGAGGGGAAAAAGAGATAAAAATAGGGAGGGAGTAAATGGCCATAAATGGGGATTTTGAAGGGGATTAATGTTCTTGTTTTCTTTTTCCCTGTGAGATCTCTTTCACTTTTTTTTCTTTTGTTTTCTTTCTAAAATGTATATAGATTCTCTGTATTGTGTATATGTATTTGACTTTGCATTGTAAAACATGCAGGATCAATCAAAACAAATAAAGATGCTGAGGTTTTTCATCATTCTCTCCTTTTTCATACACTCTTGTGTTGCGGCTCCTAAAACTCCCGCTGCTGCCGCGGCTGTTCCTGCCAAGAAATGGCTCACCCTTAACGGTATGTATCCATCCTTTTACACAAAGCCATGCTTGACTTGTAAAAAATAAGCCACTTGCCATAAAATCATAAGGCCTCTTTGATCGTAGGCATGACATTGCTTTTATACATAGCATGTTCTTGGTTTCTTGGTGTGGTATAAGTTATGATTATGCGCATATTATATATTACATAACATGTTGTTTGTTTGTTTGTTTTGAAAAAGAAAAAAAAAACATACATGTATTTTCTTCATTTGTCTTTTCAGGACAAGAGCCTGCGGTTGTGGCCAGAGGCGGCTTCTCGGGTCTTTTCCCTGAATCTAGCGCCTCTGCAAACGATTTAGCTATTAGCACTAGCTCGCCTGGCCTCACAATGTTATGCAACCTTCAGATGACTAAGGACGGTGTGGGCCTTTGCTTGACTGATATCAGGCTTGACAATTCAACCACCATCTCCACGCTCTTCCCCAAAGCCCAAAAGAGCTACAAGGTCAATGGTCAAGACCTCAAGGGCTGGTTTGTCCATGACTACTTTGCCGACACCATCTTCTCCAATGTCTCCCGTATGTCTTTCTCTCTTTTCCTCACTTCAATGCTCCCCACCACCACCACACATGTTCATGTTTTGTATTATTGAACAGTGGTTCAAAATATCTTCTCTCGGCCTAGCATTTTCGACGGTCAAATGCCGATTTCCGCCGTGGAGGACGTCCTCGGAACCAAGCCTCCCAAGTTTTGGTTGAGCGTTCAGGTTTCTTTTTTTGCCTCCCCTTTGAGAATATGATTAACCGACCTAAGGAAGGTTCTTACTGATTCAACATAAAAACAATACAAATCTGCAGTACGACGCCTTTTACATGGAACACAAGCTGAGCGCAGCCGAGTACCTGAAAAGCTTAGGATTCCGCGGCATTAGTGTCATCTCATCTCCGGAGATCGGTTTCTTGAAGAGCATTGGGATGGATGCAGGCAGGGCCAAGACAAAGCTCATATTCGAGTTCAAAGATCCCGAGGCAATTGAACCCACCACCAGCAAGAAGTACAGCGAGCTTCTACAGAACCTCGCAGCCATCAAGGCCTTTGCTTCAGGCATTCTTGTCCCCAAAGACTACATTTGNCACCAACCAGTTTCATATTCTCTTTTATGAATTGGAATTTTTTTTTCCCTATAAAAGTAAAGAAGAATTTTTCTACTTTGGTTAAAGTAAAAAAATAATTGGCACTTTGTAGACGAAAACCAGTCGGTACAGAATACATTCGTATTGTCTGTCACTGCGGCTTAGTTACAAAATTTGGGCCCAATTAATTTCGACGGTCCACTTATTCATAAATCGTCGACCTAGTAGTAGTTGGGTTTTAAATGATTATATTTTTTTATTTCTTTATTTGAATATAAATAGAGAGAAATACATATAAATATTTACAATCGATTGAAAAATGACTAGTTTCATTTTCTGATTTCTTTCCATATAAAACTTTTCACACATATTGTGAAGTTTTATGTATTTTTGGCAAGTGTTATTATGGAAAATGTTTTATTTTACATAATAGATATTTATATTTGGAAATGAATATTTGGTGGGGCCTAGAAAAGGCAAAAGGAAGTCAAATCAAAATGTGAATGTGTATGGCCATTGTATTTGTATTCTACTTCCCACAGAACAAAAGAAAGAAAAAAGAGACATTTGTGTCCTCCTTTATTCATTTTGTGTAACTCATAGACGCTACTAGAACCATCTACCCTACACGCTTCACACGTGTCAACCCCTCCTCCCACGGAAATCTCCTTTGTTATTTTTTTCCTATTTCCTATAAAAAAAACAGAATCCCTCTTTCTTATCCTATTACCTCAAAGAAAATATCTGAATCGTAGAGAGGAAGGCAAAAAGAGAAAGAAAGATGACGACGGAGAAGAAAGAGATGGAAGTGGTGAAGGGGCTCGACTTGGAGAGATACATGGGCCGTTGGTACGAGATAGCTTCTTTCCCGTCCAGGTTTCAGCCCAAGAACGGCGTCGACACTCGTGCCACCTACACCCTCAACCCCGACGGCACGGTGCACGTCCTGAACGAGACATGGAACGGAGGGAAGAGAGGTTTCATCCAAGGCTCAGCCTACAAGACCGACCCAAAGAGTGACGAGGCCAAGTTCAAGGTTAAGTTCTACGTCCCTCCTTTTCTCCCAATCATTCCCGTCACCGGTGACTACTGGGTGCTGTACATCGATCCCGATTACCAGCACGCCGTCATCGGCCAGCCCTCAAGGAGTTACCTCTGGGTAGGTCTTTCCGCTTCTTTCTTTGAATTGTTGACATGATGATCCTAAGGAGGATTGGTATTGACTATATGGGGTTATGTGTGTGTGTGTGGTTTAGATACTGAGCAGGACTGCTCACATGGAGGAAGAGACGTACAAGCGGCTGGTGGAAAAAGCGGTGGAGGTAGGGTACGACGTCAGCAAACTTCACAAGACCCCTCAGAGTGACGCACCACCTGAGTCCGACGCTGCCCCCGACGACACCAAGGGCATCTGGTGGGTCAAATCTATCTTCGGCAAATAACTACACAAACACAAAAGACCTCCTTTCCATCACCTCCCTTGTAACTCCTTTGTCTGTGTAATATATTTCCCCTTGTTTCTACTACTCTAGTAATCATCCTTCTACCTTTTGTCGATTTTCAACATTTAGATCTACTTGCATGAGTCATCCATTACCATAAGAAAACCACATACAAAAGCAATCAAATAAATCTGGCAAAGACAATCGAAATCTGGTAGTAACATTATGTATTTGGAGACAACAAACCACACGACTCGAGTCTTATGAAATTTCAAAGTGCATGCAGACACGAATTCATATATTAAAAAAGAAAAACAGTCTCGCCCCCAGCAAAAGTTTGGTCGACTTTTATATATACCCAGGACATCCAGAGTTGCAGCTCACAGAATAGTACAGCATGAATTCGTTTTCTTCGCTTGCTTGTAGAACATCTGTTTCACCCAAAACACCAGAACATGTCATAATCATCCCACATAACACCTCTATTTATCTACCCCCAAAGATAACAGGGAACAGTTCCTCTATTTATCTATAACACTCTCTTGCTCACATCCTGCTCTTTCTACCGTGTAAAGTTCCCCGTATTTCAGAGACCGAGACAAGGAAAAAGAAACCTTTATAAGCTGCGATAGAGTGTTACCTGCGATGCCATGCTCAAATCTGAGCTCTTCTCCACTAGGCTGTCCAACTTCTCACCACGGGCTAGAACACTATCAATGGTTTTATGCTGTAATACAGAACAAATATTCAGTTTTGGGGAGACACCAGAAATCAATCGTATCTTCAGAAGAAATTCACCTCATTGACAGAAGAGACAGCATTTATGTATATTTTCAGGTATTTAGAAAAGAGAGCATAAAACTATATCTGCAAGGGTCTAGAAGGAAGGTGCGGAGACTGCACTTACAAGGATAATCTTGGTCTCATCCAACTCCCTCTGGATTTTCAACAGCTTATCAGCCTCTGCTGGGTCCTGAAGATTACAAATACGAGGCAATAACAAAAAGCACTTCAGATCAAATCAGTCAAAATCCACAATCAACTTGGTCGTAAAATAATGGGGCAGGCTAATAAAATTAATTCAAGAGGAACCATTCGATTGGGATTTTGATGTCCACACAATTGAGCCTATTACTAGTACAGTTTGTTCACAAGATTTCTCAGGGAAAAGAGTGAATAACCTGAAATTTGGTTAAAGCTTCGGCTAAGTATGGCCAGGGCTGACTGGAGTCTTCTTTCGCAGACCTCCATGTCTCACCAAAACTCTTCTGGTACTCATCTATGACCTGAGAATAAAATTGAATGTCAAGCAAGCCGGATCCTTTCCTCCTAAAGAGAACTGTGGATTATATAACTAGGAGGCCCAAATTACAGGGAAACGACAACGACTGATTCCTAGTTGAACAACATAATGATACCTGATTGAGAAGAGAAAAGGCACTTCGAACAGGATAATGATCGTCCATGAACCCGACCGCGCAAAGGCCATTTCTATTGTAAGCGTGAACCTTGTACTCTGTATCAAAAACAAAAACACGAACCCTATAATTAACCCCAAATACGAGGACAAGAACAAAGCTGGAATCGCGTGAAATTACAGCCCGGAAAGATCTAGAATCGGAAGAGGTGAGAAAACAATCGCAAATCCTAATTCACAAATGTTGGGAAACCGAAAAGTCGATCCGAGTCTGCAGAAATCGAATTAGAAAAAAAAAAGGCAAAGAGGAAAAGGGGGATGGCATAGATCCGAGAGAAACAAAGAATGAAACAATCGATCTAAAAGGTAGAAGAAGAGGAAGGAGAAGAAGAACCTTCGTGCTGAACGGATTGGCGTTGGGAAGGAGGGGTTCGGCTGGCGACAGTGCGGCCGACAAAGACGACGAACTCCTTGACGCTAGATCGCTGGAAATAGCCAAAGTGAGAGACGTCGGAAGCGTTGGCGAGGATGACGGGATCGGAAGTTTCGGGAGCGCACTTGAGAACAAGCAAGGCGGTGATCTTCATAGCAGCGGTGGATCAAGGTTGCGTGAGAAGGAAGCGAGGAGGAGGAGGAGGAGAAGAGGCGTTTGGGACCTGGAAACTAAAGTCCGGTGGTAAAAGGCAAAAGCTTTGAGGTGTCGAACCAGACGCCAATCTCGTCACATTCATTATATATACCCCTCTTTTATTCGCCTACATCTATATCAGCATCATATTCTATAATATATAATCCATTTTCTAACTTAAATGATATTTGATTTGCACAAAAACAACAACAGAAAAAGAAAAACTCACATGATCTTTTACAAATTAATATTAGTCCAAAGTCCAAAACATCTAAATTTTCAAAATTTAGGGGTTGATAAGTAAATTTATGAAAAGATGAAATGTAAAGAAAAAACATAAAAATCTGGAAAAACAAGAAAATCGGTTAAGAAGAAGGAATGGAGGGGAAAAAGAGATAAAAATAGGGAGGGAGTAAATGGCCATAAATGGGGATTTTGAAGGGGATTAATGTTCTTGTTTTCTTTTTCCCTGTGAGATCTCTTTCACTTTTTTTTCTTTTGTTTTCTTTCTAAAATGTATATAGATTCTCTGTATTGTGTATATGTATTTGACTTTGCATTGTAAAACATGCAGGATCAATCAAAACAAATAAAGATGCTGAGGTTTTTCATCATTCTCTCCTTTTTCATACACTCTTGTGTTGCGGCTCCTAAAACTCCCGCTGCTGCCGCGGCTGTTCCTGCCAAGAAATGGCTCACCCTTAACGGTATGTATCCATCCTTTTACACAAAGCCATGCTTGACTTGTAAAAAATAAGCCACTTGCCATAAAATCATAAGGCCTCTTTGATCGTAGGCATGACATTGCTTTTATACATAGCATGTTCTTGGTTTCTTGGTGTGGTATAAGTTATGATTATGCGCATATTATATATTACATAACATGTTGTTTGTTTGTTTGTTTTGAAAAAGAAAAAAAAAACATACATGTATTTTCTTCATTTGTCTTTTCAGGACAAGAGCCTGCGGTTGTGGCCAGAGGCGGCTTCTCGGGTCTTTTCCCTGAATCTAGCGCCTCTGCAAACGATTTAGCTATTAGCACTAGCTCGCCTGGCCTCACAATGTTATGCAACCTTCAGATGACTAAGGACGGTGTGGGCCTTTGCTTGACTGATATCAGGCTTGACAATTCAACCACCATCTCCACGCTCTTCCCCAAAGCCCAAAAGAGCTACAAGGTCAATGGTGAGGACCTTACGGGCTGGTTTGTTCTTGACTACTCTGCCGACACTATCTTCTCCAATGTCTCATGTATGACTTCTTCTCTTTTCCTCTCTTCCATTCTCCCCACCATCACCACCACACATTTTTCATGTTTTGTATTATTGAACAGTGGTCCAGAACATCTTCTCTCGGCCTAGCATCTTCGACGGCCAGATGCCGGTTTCTGCTGTGGAGGACGTCCTTGGAACCAAGCCTCCCAAGTTCTGGTTGAGCGTTCAGGTTTCTCTTCTTCCTCTCTTTGAGAACATGAGTAACCAATTTATGGAGGGTTTTCTTGTTGATTAATCAAAAATATAATACAAATGTGCAGTACGACACCTTCTACATGGAACACAAGCTGAGCGCAGCCGAATACCTGAAAAGCTTGCGATTCCGCGGCATTAGTGTCATCTCATCTCCGNCGGCTTCTCGGGTCTTTTCCCTGAATCTAGCGCCTCTGCAAACGATTTAGCTATTAGCACTAGCTCGCCTGGCCTCACAATGTTATGCAACCTTCAGATGACTAAGGACGGTGTGGGCCTTTGCTTGACTGATATCAGGCTTGACAATTCAACCACCATCTCCACGCTCTTCCCCAAAGCCCAAAAGAGCTACAAGGTCAATGGTGAGGACCTTACGGGCTGGTTTGTTCTTGACTACTCTGCCGACACTATCTTCTCCAATGTCTCATGTATGACTTCTTCTCTTTTCCTCTCTTCCATTCTCCCCACCATCACCACCACACATTTTTCATGTTTTGTATTATTGAACAGTGGTCCAGAACATCTTCTCTCGGCCTAGCATCTTCGACGGCCAGATGCCGGTTTCTGCTGTGGAGGACGTCCTTGGAACCAAGCCTCCCAAGTTCTGGTTGAGCGTTCAGGTTTCTCTTCTTCCTCTCTTTGAGAACATGAGTAACCAATTTATGGAGGGTTTTCTTGTTGATTAATCAAAAATATAATACAAATGTGCAGTACGACACCTTCTACATGGAACACAAGCTGAGCGCAGCCGAATACCTGAAAAGCTTGCGATTCCGCGGCATTAGTGTCATCTCATCTCCGGAGATCGGTTTCTTGAAGAGCATTGGGATGGATGCAGGCAGGGCCAAGACAAAGCTCATATTCGAGTTCAAAGACCCTGATGCAATTGAACCCACCACCAGCAAGAAGTACAGCGAGATTCTACAGAACCTCGCAGCCATCAAGGCTTTTGCTTCAGGCATTCTTGTCCCCAAAGACTACATTTGGCCCCTTGACTCAGCTAAGTACCTTAAGCCCGCCTCCACCATTGTGGCTGATGCCCACAAAGCTGGTCTAGAGGTCTACGCTTCTGGATTTGCCAATGATATGCGCACCAGCTTCAATTACAGCTATGATCCCTCTGCTGAGTATCTCCAATTTGTGGACAATGGCCAGTTCTCTGTTGATGGCGTCATCACCGATTTCCCGCCAACAGCATCACAAGCAATCAGTGAGATGACTTGATGTCTACACTTCGTTACATCCTTAAAGATTTGATTAATAAGAGAAGCTGACGTGTATGTATTCTTGCAGCTTGCTTTTCTCACCAGAAGGGCAATTTTCCCAAAGCAGGCCATGCATTGGTCATAACTCACAATGGAGCAAGTGGAGATTATCCAGGCTGCACCGATCTGGCTTATCAAAAGGCGGTTGACGATGGAGCAGATGTGATCGACTGTTCTGTCCAGATGTCCAAAGACGGAATGGCTTTCTGCCATGATTCTGCAGACCTCACAGCAAGCACCACTGCCATGACCACTTTCATGTCTCGAGCCACCAGCGTTCCTGAGATCCAGCCTACCAATGGCATTTTCTCCTTTGATCTCACATGGGCAGAGATCCAGTCTCAAAAGCGTAAGAAATTGATTTCTTTTGTAAAATGAAACTTTCTCATTCTCAGCTAAATCACTGAGATTGGGATGTGTTTGTATCCAGCTCAAATCCAGAGCCCCTTCGTAACTTCTGGGGGATTTCAGAGAAACCCAGCAAACAAGAATGCCGGGAAGTTCATGACTCTCGTTGACTTCCTTGAGTTCAGCAAAGCAAAGGCTGTCACCGGAGTTCTTATCAACATGGAGGTAAGCCTTTTTTTCTAACTCCCAAATGCTCTTTAACTTACTCAAGACAGCTCCACTTATGCCTTATTTGTTGACAGAACGCTGCTTACTTAGCCTCAAAGAAAGGCTTAGGTATCGTAGACGCAGTCAAGTCTGCTCTGACCAATTCCACACTCGACAAGCAATCAACTCAGAAGGTTTTGATTCAGTCTGATGACAGTTCCGTTCTGGCCAGTTTTGAGGCTGTCCCTACGTACACTAGAGTCTTGAGCATCGGCAAGGAAATCGGAGATGCTCCCAAGCCATCCATCGATGAAATCAATAAGCACGCAGATGCTGTCAATCTCAAGAGAAGTTCCCTCGTCACCATCTCCGAAAGCTTTGCCACAGGGAAAACCAACGTGGTGGAGGAAATGCACAAGGGGAATGTCTCTGTTTACGTCTCGGTGCTAAGGAACGAGTTCATCTCCATAGCGTTTGACTACTTCTCTGATCCTACGATAGAGCTTGCCACATTCATTGCAGGAAATGGCGTTGATGGAGTCATCACAGAGTTTCCCGCCACCGCTACCAGATACTTGAGTAAGTTTAAACCGCTACAAGATCATGAAAGAACAATACACACATAATCAAGATAAGGCTAATAATATATATATTTGATGCAAATGCAGGGAGTCCATGCTCAGATTTGAACAAAGACCAGCCCTATGCCATCTTACCCGCAGAGGCCGGCGCTCTACTCTCCGTGGCAGCCAAGGAAGCACAACCACCAGCTAGTGCCCCGAACCCACCTCTTGACGCCAAAGACGTGATTGATCCGCCTCTGCCTCCGGTTGCAAACATGGCCACCTCCAATGCAACTGGAGGAGCTCCGCCACATGGCCCTGCTCGTTCAGGCACTGTTGCCACCGCTGCTAATCTCAGCCTTTCCTTGTTGGCAATGCTGGCCTTGGGACTTCTCTGTGTTGCCTAAGAAAGATTGATCACACTGTATAACTTCATAGGTTGTAACATGTTCGCCCTCTGCATATTCCAAACTAACACAATTTGAGCTATCTATCTTTTATTCATGTTAACCAAAATATGCAGCAAACATTGATTTGTTGTTATAGATCAAAGCTCTAAAGAAACTTAGTTTGTTGTCTTAGGAATGTTTGATTATAATATTTAATCACGTTAATTTACACTTTTGAAAAAACAAGATAAACAATATTTAATTATGGACGGAACAAACATTTAGTTGAAACTTTTTTACTTTATACACCTAGTAAAAAAATTTAGGCCACAAAATATCACTTTTTAAAAAATATTTGGGTATTTTTTATATTTTTAAAAATATGGATCTATTTTTTTGATAAATTTCGAGTTAAAAACAAAAAACTAGGATAGTTTAAATTTTTAAACAAAAATATGCCCATAATAAAAAGGAAACAAACAAATTGGGCCTTTGATAAGAAGAAAAACAAAATATTATACCCTCTAATGAGAAGAAAAACAAAAAATTGGGCCTTTTTTACAAAGTTTTTAAAAAAATTGAAAAAGGCCCCTGGGCCGTCGCCCCTCTGCCCACCCTCTTTGGGCCGGGCCTGTGTACCAGTATGGAGTCGTTCTCCTAACGGCTTCTTGTGTGCTCGATCTCTTCTGTTGGTGTCTTCCCGTTTAGTTTTCGTTGCAGCTCATACCAGTTTTCTCTTCATTGCGTTAACCGTCTTTGAGTTAGAGTTGTGGTTCTTCGAAGTAGTTTCATTCCCGTTAAGTTTGGAGATTTCCTGGTTTGAGGCTTCCGTGGAAGTTATGGTTGTTTGGAGTGATCTCATAACTTTGCAGGTCGCGTGTATATTGTGTAAAGGTGTCAGAGGACAAGGGTTAAATGAAATTTTGTGATTTCTGCTGGTTTCCTATTTCCTCTAGATCTTTATTAGTTTGATCCTTCCATTTTGAGTTTGCTTGGTTTGGTTTTAAGTTTTAGCTCCATGTTTTAGTTTTATGTTTTGGTTTGTGTGTTTTGTGTTTTCATCTTTAGTTGTCTACCTTTTTTTGGGCTATGAGTCTTTTTCGGGCATATCTTTTCTTTTTCTGCAGAAATTTAGTTTTCCGTCGGTTTTGTCTCCAGAAATATCATCTCTTGTATTATGCTTCGTTATGGTTTTAGCGAAAATTCAGATTATAAAAAAAAAAGAAAAAAAAAATACATTTCCTTTGCGTTTCAGGATGGGTATATATTTAGAACATAATTTTTTGCAAATGCTCATGTTAATAAATTGCTCATTAGAAAATATAATTGTTTAATGAAAGGCCTGACAAGGCTATTATATTCCGCATAAGTTCTTTAGTAGTACTTATTTCAAGAAATGATAGAATGCGCAAGTAGTGAATCAAAGAGAAGATGGGAAAGGCAATTAGAGGGTTCTTGCGGCAAACGTCCATACCAATGGTTTCAGCTAGATGGTATTGATCTTCATCTCCTACTGTTCTAACCTCGACTTTCCAGTTGAATCGATTCACTAGGTTGGCCAATGTCACCTCGGCCAATGCCATCGCAAATCCTATTCCGGGACATAGTCTTCTCCCCGAGCCGAACGGAATGTACATGAAATTCTGTCCTTGAAAATCCAAAGTTGAATCTAAATGTCTCTCTGGTTTAAAATCTTCAGCATCAGATCCCCATGTTGCAGTATCTCGTTGGATCGCCCATGCATTGATAATCACCAACGATAAGTTTTTTTTTTCTATTATATTTTCTGAAAACTATATAAATTAATTTGATTTTCTGCTTGAATATTTTCTGTTTAGTTTAGAGACTACCTGTGTACCAGCCGCAATGTCATATCCCTTTAACTTGACGTCTTCGCTTAATAGCCGAGGAACCAAAATTGGACCGGGTGGATGTATCCGGAGTACCTCTTTAATCACAGCCTTTAAGTATTTCATATTTCCAATTTCTTCTTCCGATACGTAAAAGTTACTCCTTGAATGTGTTCGGATATCTTCTTGTAGTTTCTTCATAGTTTCTGGATGTCATTGTCCACTCCAAGAGCGCGGAAGTTGTTGTTGTTCCTGCTATAAAAATATCCTGAAATTGTTTTAAGCACAAATAAATTTTCATGTTTTATAACTCTTTGAGTAGTTGCACAAAGTAGTAATAAGAAACATTTTATCTGAAGAATATATATATATATATATGAGTTTTTCATCGATCACTTGCATCATAGCAAGTTGCAACACTACCGAGATACAAGCTTGTAAAAGTAAACATTTATAAGAACAAGGAACGCTTTTTTCTTACCATAATAATGAGTCTGATGTCTTGTCTATCAATCTCAAATCCATTTGGCTTCTCTTTTTGGATCCATAACAACATATCAACAAAATCAGATTTCTCTTTATCATCACCTTCACCTTCATGTTCTTGCACCACATTTGCCAAAAAATCAAATAATGTTTTGCTTACTTCCTCGACTTTGTGATCCAAACCCCGGATTGTATCTATCCATGCCAAACACGGAATGTAATCACCCAATGGGAATTGTAATGTAAATGATTGTGTGATATGAATGATTTACAAGACATATATAGGAGGATTACAAGAGAGGTACTAGGGTAAACGTATCTGCATATTAATTACATATCATTCTTTCATTATATACTCTACATGCCCCCTCAAGATGGAGGGGCTTGTGTCACTCCAATCTTGTCGTAGAGCTCATGGAACCGAGCACGAGAGAGTGGTTTGGTCAAAGCATCTGCAAGCTGGTCCTTGGTCGAGACATGTGATACTCGAATTGCTCCGGATTGTACGTTGTCACGAACAAAGTGATAGTCGATGGCGAGATGTTTCATCCGGGAGTGAAAAACAGGATTTGCACCTAAGTAAGTGGCGCCGACATTGTCACAATAGATGACTGGAGCAGAAGGTAACTGAATGCCAAGCTCAGTTAACAGAGAACATACCCATCTAAGTTATGCTGCTGTGTTTGCAACGGCGTGATACTCCGCTTCCGTAGATGATCTCGCAACACCTTTCTGCTTCTTGGAAGACCAGGAGATTGGTGTTGATCCAAGATAGATAATATATGCATTTGTGGAGACATAGTCATCCATATCACCAGCCCAGTCTGCATCGAAGAATGCGTGTAATGTGAGAGGTGACTGAGCTCTGAGGTAAATGCCGTGAGATGGTGTCCCTGCGAGATAACGCAAAACCCGTTTAGCCGCCTGCCAGTGGTCATCCGTCGGAGCATGCATAAACTGTGAGAGTTTGTTAACGGCGAAGGCAATATCTGGTCGTGTAAAAGCTAAGTATTGGAGGCTTCCAATGACCATTCGATATGTAGTTGGATCAGTTAACTGTGAGCCGACGTTTATGGAGAGCTTAGGGTGTGGAGCCATAGGAGTGGAGACAGGTTTAGCATCTAACATCTTTGTCTTGGTGAGTAGATCAATCACATATTTCCGCTGCATTAAGTGTAGTCCACCGGTTGTTCTGTTTGCCTCAATGCCCAAGAAATAGCTGAGATGCCCAAGATCTTTTATCGAGAACCGTCGTGCTAACTCAGAAATCACAGTGGTGACAAGGGCATCGCTACTTCCTGTTACGACGATATCATCCACATAGACCAAGATGTAAACAATATTCGTACCTCGAATATATGTGAACAATGATGTATCGGCAATCGCATTTCGGAAACCAGCAGCAACTAGTGAGGCTTTAAGTTCTTCATACCAAGCACGTGGTGCTTGTTTAAGCCCATAAAGCGCCTTGTGAAGCTTACAAACATAGTCGGGGTGATCTTGATCCACAAATCCTGGTGGTTGCGTTACGTACACCTCGAGTTGACGAATAGGCCACGATTTCCGAACAGCGTGTTCTAGCACCAGACGCACGGTTGTGGTTTTTATTACCGGACTGAATGTCTCAGAGTAATCAACTCCGTATTGTTGATTGAAGCCTCTCGCCACCAAGCGTGCCTTATACCTGTCAATGACACCGTTAGGGAGATATTTCAAAGTGAAAATCCATTTTGTCGGGATAACATTTTGATTTGGTGATGGTGGAACCAAATCAAATGTGCCATGACGACAAACAGCTGTGAATTCAGCCGACATCGCATTCCGCCACTTCTCATCACGCAAAGCTTGATTAACGGTGGTGGGAATGATTGGTTTGGAGGTAACGGTGAGGGATAGTTTCTTGATGGGCTTAACTATGTTATTCTTTCCGCGGGTTCGCATTTGGTGGTCGTTTACCGAAGGATTCGGTGGTTGATTTTGAGGAGGTGGTGGATTGGGATCGGGAATCAGATTTGGTGTGGGAGACGTTGATGGTGACACGGTTTGTTGGGTTGTATTTGGGCTTGTATTGGGGCTGGAATTTGGGCTTGTAGATGTTTGTGTTTGGCTTTGGTTTTCTGGGCTTTGGTTCTCTGAGGTAGGATTAGTAGATGTAGACAATGGGCTTTGTGAGTGGCCCATATCTGCTAAGTCTGTGTTACCACGATGAGGAGATAACGAGGACGATGCAAGAGTGTGGACATTTGGCGATGTCGTCATGTGGCGAGTAGGTGACGACGACGGAGAAGCCGATTGATGCCGTTGGTGAGGATCCGAGCTCAGGGGTGCGATATCGGGAGCGTTGACGAGTGGCGCAGAGGGTATGGTTCGGATTAGTGGTTTGGGAACAGGTTGGGTATGATCGGGAATTCTGACCGGCGAGATCGCAGACGGACCAAAGGGGAAGGAATCTTCTATAAATCTCACATGGCTAGAGGTATAGATCCTTCCTGATGTTTTCTCTAAGCACAGATACGCACTTTGGGTAAGCGAGTATCCAAGGAATGTACACGGAGCCGATCTCTTGTCCAATTTGTGAGTTGCGTACGGTCGGAGCCAGGGAAAGCACAGACAGCCAAACACACGCAGCTTGAGAAGATTTGGTGATTGTTTGAACAATTTCTCATAAGGCGTGGAATTGTTGAGAGTCAGACTTGGGAGACGGTTAATGAGATAAACCGCCGTGGAGAAAGCATACGTCCAGTAGCTAGGTGGCATCGCTAACTGACCAAGAAGTGTGAGACCAGTTTCGACGATGTGTCTGTGCTTCCGTTCTGCGATTCCGTTGTGCTCCGGTGTATGAGGAGGGCTTGTGAGATGTGAAATTCCGTGTTCCGTCAAGAACGAGCGAAGGGCAATGTATTCTCCGCCATTATCCGAATACAAGGTACCGATTTTGCACTTAAACCGATTCTCCACTAGTGCTTTGTAAGCAATGAATATTTCACGGGTTTGGGATTTGGTTTTTAGAGGGTAGAGCCAGGTGTAGCGAGTATAATGGTCGATGATAACTAAGTAATACTTGTAGTTATCAATCGAAACAATTGGGGATGTCCATACATCGCTATAAAGTATTTCGAGTGGCTGGGTAGAGGTAATTGTATTTGTGGAGAATGGTAGTTTGTGGGTTTTGTTTATGAGACAGTTGGAACAAGGTACTTGTTTATTGAAAGAATCAGAGATAGGTAATGAAAACTTTGAAACAACTGTTAAAACGGAAAAAGAGGGATGCCCAAGTCTGTTATGCCATGAGTTGAGATCTGTTTTTGGTGTAGGTGAGGCGAAGTTTGAGGTGGGGATGGTAACTGGCCACTCGTACAGCTCATTCTTGGTTCTTCCTTGGAGCAATCGGACCCCCGTGCTGAGATCCTTCACCTGAAACGAGGTTAGAAAAAATTCCACAGAAACCTTGTTATTATTACACATACGATAAACTGAAATTAGATTTCTCTTTAAATCAGGTACGCAAAGGACATCTTGTAGTGTAAGGGTGCAAGAAGGTGTAGAAAGTAAAGAGGAACCAGTATGAGAGATATGCAAACCCGTTCCATCGGCAATGGTCACATCTTCACCACCCTGATAAGGATGATGGAGAGAGAGATTGCTGAGATCAGAGGTGAGATGGTGAGTCGCACCGCTGTCCATGATCCAATTGGATCCATCGTATGGGGCTGCCGCAAGATTTGCACGTGGCTGCCAAGGAGCTTGTGATGAATATGCACCACCAGCAGGTTGATATTGGGGACACCTTCGGGTACTGTGGCCAGTGACACCACATATCTGGCATTTGCCAAGATATGGACGTGGCGTGTACTGAGATGGACGGGGAGCATACTGCTGTGGTGAGGGCTGCCAGTTGTTGTTCCGAGTGGTCTGCCTGTTATGACCCTGGTTTCGATTCTGCCCTTTGTAGTTCGCAGCATTGGCGGTGATTGGAAGCGTTGATGATGAGGGCACAACGTTATGAAGTTTAACTTCATGATTCAGAAGCTTCTCATGGATTTCCGTCAGGGAGGGAGGAGAATCGCGAGCTTCAATTTGGTCAACTACGGACTTGTAATCATCTGGGAGACCCTCAAGGATGTATTCGATATGATCTTCATGGTCGATTGCCTTTCCAAGAAGAGCAAGTTGATCGAATCTCGTAGTGAAACCTTGATAGTACTCGTTGATAGAGCGATTACCCTTGGTCCATTGTTTGAGTTGTTGCTTCAGCTGTTTAATGTGGCCACGACTCGGCTTGGCGTATGTGGACGTGAGTGTGCTCCAGATCTCTGCCGCCGTGGTTGTTTTTGACAGAAGTGGCTGCAGGGCATTGGTTACAGCACCGAGCAGGGCACTGTATATGAGACGATCTTGCCTTTTCCACATAACATAGGCGTTATTAGGAGTGACAAGTCCATCTGTAGAGATGGTGGGTGGTGGAACAATGGTTGAACCATCCAGAAATCCGGCAAGACCATATCCATCAAGTAAAGCGTGCACTTGAAGGCTCCACATGAGGAAGTTGGAAGCATTAAGCTTGGTGACATTGGTCATATTGACACTAAGAAGTGTGTGTGGATCAGACACGAGAACAGTTTCAGCGGATGTGGCCGGTGATTCAAGGTTTGACATGATGAAGTAGAAGAAAAGAGAGATCTGAGATAAAGAGAGGAATAAGAGATCGGCGGCCAAAGAATTTTTTAGAAAGTTAGGTATTGTTGTTCTGATACCATGTAATGTAAATGATTGTGTGATATCATTAGAAAATGATTTACAAGACATATATAGGAGATTACATGAGAGGTACTAGGGTAAACGTATTTGCATATTAATTACATATCATTCTTTCCTTATATACTCTACAGGAATACAGTGGCAGTATCTACCACTGCCCTCATCATCTTCTTGACATCCACTGTGCTTTTCTCGCCGCTATATTGTCGTCCCAAGGAAACTCTACTTACCACAATGTTTACAAGAGTAAAGATGATCTCACTCAGATTTATTGATGAAGAAGAAGAACTCGCTTTCTCGAGTTTCTCCATTATTATATTTATCTCTTCTTCTCGTAACTTTTCAAAAGACCTGACCATTTTATTGCCAACAATTGTTATTATGTTTATATATTATAAGAAGATCATATAAAACCATATGTGAATTCCCATTTGGAGTACCCATTGAGATATTAGCGATATTAACAAGTGTATAAATTTAATAAAGAGAAAAACCAATATCGAAGATTTGATAAATGCTTAATATTCTTTTTTGATAAAAAT
This sequence comes from Alliaria petiolata, assembly GCA_020283515.1. Classification (NCBI taxonomy): domain Eukaryota; kingdom Viridiplantae; phylum Streptophyta; class Magnoliopsida; order Brassicales; family Brassicaceae; genus Alliaria; species Alliaria petiolata. Next base: position 288,732,679 of record JAHZTW010000001.1, read on the forward strand.
GTTAAAAGTATTGTTTTAAAATTAGAAACATACCATTTTAAGTTTTTAACTAGCAACGCTAAAACCAAAGCAAAACCAATATCGAAGATTTGGGTAAAAGAGAGACTAGTTATTAATTATATACAGAATAAATGAAGGCTTTTAGACAGGGAAAAAATATATAAAAACGTTCATCTGCCTCCAATATTCTCCGTAAGAGGAAAATGCCAGATCTCTCCCACCTTGCAGAATTTTGTTAGTCGCTTTTCCAATCGGACGGTTGGCAAACTTAAGATCGTGTGTTTTCATGACTTCATGAGCTACGTCGGCTGATGAGACTATGAGGACAGGGACGCGGCCAAAATGAAGGAGCATGAGTGGCCCATGACGGAGGCTGATGAGGGGACGGAGAGAACGGTGAGGGTAGAGGCTCAGCTGGTGGAGGTTTCCGATCACTGGGAGCCGCCACGGAGACGGCGGCAGGTTAACTTTGTTGGTGGCCGTTCGATTTAAGATTTGTTTAAGCAAGAAAAATGCTAAGAGAGATGTTAAGCAAAGAGAGATTAGTATCATTTCCATTTCTTGATATGAGTAAAACTCTTCCCTCTGCTTGTATTTTATAGGATTTCTTGATATGTGTAACTCTTCCCTCAATTTTCTTCGACCTTATCTAATAGTCGTCCCAAGGAGAGTACTCTTTTCATTCTATTTTATAGGATTTTTTTTTTCGTTTAAAAAACTGGCATGTAACGTGGTGTGATTTGAAAAACAGATCGTACTTTATACATACTATATATTTCACTAGTTATTATGTGGTACATAAATGGATTATTATGACAAGTGGCAATAAACAATGATATATAATCATAGTAAAATATTATGATGTCACAGGAAACAGAACTAAACTACAAGTCCTTGTGTTCTTGGGATGATGAAGTCAACTTTCTTTCTTTCTTTTTTTAATGAACAGCTCTTCTTTGTTTTGTCGGATTTATAGTATCGTATTAATTGTTTTACCTGGCATACAGCGTGGGTGATTACTAGAAAACGGATCGTACTTTTCTCTATAAATATTTAACTAACATGCGCAAGAAAATATCTTTAATCATATTTGTATCAAGCTAAACCGGCTCTCTCCCAAGGAGAAGAAAACTAAAAGACCAATAATCTTTGACAAAAAGTTACATCAACTACTACAAAGAGTGTTCTTAGAGTCATCCTTATGCGTATTCCATCCCTATTCTTACACAACATAGCTCCTCCCACACACACTCTCCCTACACTCCTAATTAATCTTCACTGAACTTGATCCTCCATCTCCTTATCGCCACAAATGCTACGTGGGATGAGAGAATCTCACGTCATCTGTTTTAAGTATAGAAAGTTACATGGAGCATCAAACTATCCCTCAATCCAGCCAAAAAAAAAGAGATCCGAGCCAGTTCCTCGCTTTTTATTTCAACTCCAGTTTATGACTCTCAGCTACTTGTCCACCGTCTTTTCCTTGCTGGCCGCTCTGCTTTCACCTCTGAATCCACAGGGCCTTCAATTTTTGCAGAGGGCATCGTCTCTGACTCCGTTTTCTTCACTCCTGTGGTGTCTTTCTCCGTGGGCATTGGAAGCTTGAACCTTTCACTGCGTTTCTTGAGTTTCTCAACTGTGTCCAAGTGCCGGTCTCCTGCTCCCTTCTCGCTTCCATCTTTGGTCTCTGCAAGGTCATGGCCACTTTTCTCTTCGGTTACATCCCGGTTCTTGCCAATAGAACCATGAACAGGTTCGCTAACTCGGCCATTAGTGCCTTTTTCCTTCTCTTGGAGTTTTGAACAAGTAGATGATGACTTGGCAGTGAGAGCATCATCTCTCTCTTTGTGGCTTGCCCAACGCTCCAATTTCGTACGTCCTCTCTTTGAATCTTGTAGCTCATCACCAGAGGAAGCATTTTCCTTGTGTCTTTTGGTGGCGTTAGGCTGCTGTGGGATCTCACTCCTGTAATTTCTTGCTTCGTTGGTTCCTTTCGAGCCCTGAAAGGCAAGAACGAAACATCAGTACACTCAGTACTGTATTAAATGAAGAACGAAACATCAGTACACTCAGTACTGTATTAAATGTGACCAACCAAACCATGAGATATATATTAGGTAAGATTGGCAACGGAACAAAAAACTTCGCAAAGTATATATTGCATTCACGATAACCATGCTACGTTAAGTTTGCAAAACTTGGATGAGATATATAAAATAAATTCATAGTCTAATGGAGCATACTGTCACTTCGGAATTGCCATTTTGTTCTCCTTGCTTGCTCCTCATCGAATCTGTGCCCTCTCGCTGTTCTTTAATCTTTCGTCTAGAATCTTTATGTTTTCTGTCTTGCAATCGCTGGCCATCCAAAGAATCAATAACCTTGTCACTTTTAGCACCTGTCCTCTCCTGCCTTGGTTTTTTCTCATTGTTAACAATGTCGTCTGTGCGTGCAGAGAAGTCTTCTTGTCCTCTATGATGGGAAGAACTTTCTTCACCAGGGTATTCCCTTCTCTTCATCTGTTTAGTATGCCTTGTTGTATCTTTCGTGAGATGCTCTTTGTCATAAGCTTTATACTCATCCTTCATCCTCGATGATCGGTCTTCTGAACCTCTATGGCCCCTTGGAGCCACTTGCCTCTCTCTTCCTCGTGCTGATAAACCATCCTCGTGAGTTAGTTTCAATTTATCCATATCCTCGCGCTCTCTCAACCTGTCATTTCCATCTCTCTGCATATAGAAATCATCTCTGTGCCTAAGAGAACCGTGGTCGTCAAAATCATCTCTGATTTTATGTTGGACATCTCTCTTTTGATGGTCCAACCTATCCCCCCGTTCTCGTTTCAGGCGGCTGATTGATTCTCTTTGACCATATGAGATTTCGTTCTTTTCAGAGCGGTTTCTTCTCAGGTATTCTTCATCCTTCCTCCTCTTGCTGATGTGATCATCCAGTTCATAACTATTTCTTAAACCACCATCATCCAAATGCTTTCTCAATGAAAGATGGTCATCTTTGTTGCGTAGTTCACTCTCTCTCATTTTACCCCTCTGCCTAGAGCCCAGATCATCTTCACGATCCCTTTTTCTAGACCCTTCATCTCCACCTCTTCTACTGAATGGATCATCCTCTTTCCTGCGCCAGACCCCCCCATCAACATCTCGCGCTTTCCTTTTATCATAATCCTCAACGCTTGCAGTTGAGTAAATATAGCAAGAATCAACAACCTCCATATGAGGATTTGAGTACTCCCTACCACCTTTGCTCGCCGCTCGAGTTCTCTCCATTTCTTTCCCTCTGTCTTGATTCTTTCTGCCCTGATGCGGTGCATTGTTATCGTGCTGTTTCTTATTGCTACCTGGTCGAGCAGAATGCTTATCTTGAATAACTTCCTCTTCTGCACCATCCTTCAATTGCTGATGATCTCTGTGACTTCCAGATCTTGCTTTGCTGCTTTCACTACTTCTCTCTGTCTTTGATTCCCCTCCATCATCTTCTTGGACTACTGACTGAGGGACTGCAGAACTCATTTTATGCTCCTCCTCCATCTCAGCATCTTTGCCAGCTTCACCTCCCACATCTTCACGATCAACACTTGATGACCTTGTGCCTCTGTCTCCAACAGGAGACGCCGAACGAAAACTCTGGCCACTATCCGTGCTTCTAGAGATCTCATCGTCTTGCTTTTTGAGAAGCCTTTTACGTGGTTCATCCTGGGCAGGACTTCGTTCAGCAGATTCCGTGTCTGGTTTCCTGCTGTTAACATACCCAGTCTCAACCGGAACATTTTCTCCATGAAGGCTACTATCAGCTCGTTCTGCGCCATTTTCACCTGAGGGCTCATCCTCGTGTGAATCCTCACATACAATCTGGCAACAAAATCAATTTCAGTAAGTAGCAGTCAGTATAGCATGCAAAGATGCCTCGCCAATAAAACCAAAATCAAGAGAGATTTGAGACATGTTCAACCTCAATGATAGCATCAAGATCACGCATTCTAGGAGCACGTGTATCAATGGATGGCATACGCTCACCAGAACCAGTCTCCACAGGTATCGGTCTTCCAGGGGGCTGACAGGAAAAAAAAAAATTCAACCAATATTCTCAAGCTTTAGAAACTAACAAGAAAAATGTACAGCTACAATGTTCTGGTTGTGATATACAATATCGTGAGCCACATATAGACAATGCTAGATTAAATGAGGGCAAAGGCAGGAGGAAACATACTAGTGAAGGTCGAACATGAGCTGGTACTTTAGCCGAATCACCTTGAGCAATGTCCAGCTTCACTAAATTTGAAGAATCGACAGGTACACCCTGCACCCCAGTTGCTGCAGCTAACTCTGGGGGCAGATCTGGATCATAACCCTGTCATTGTACAAGGGAATGATTAGGAATGCAATGTCACCCTTTTGTATTCGATGTTGTTGATAAAATACTGTCAACCTGCGATGAATAATGAGCTCTTAGATGCCACAATATAAGCCAAGATCTACTTTACCTGATCTGTTCTACCACTTTCATAAACACGTATTCTGCTTTGCATCGTAGTCTCTATACGGTGTTGATCCTGTATGGAATTGAAAGATGTTCCTCTTAGTACTCTTTATTCGCTGAAATAAAGATATGAATCACAGTAATTAATTACCAGCTGTTTGCAGTAGTCTTTCCAGCTCTCCTCATTCAGTCCAAAGTTGAAGTAGTCTGTGATATCAAGTCCTTGATATCTCCAGGGCTTTTCCTCAAAAGTCTCTATGTCGATCTCAAATATAGTCCTAAAGATACGCAAGAGTAGACATCAAATAAAAAGAAACATAGGTCTGTATAATAATCAAAACTTGGTACTTACAATCAGATGCCAGACGACAAATAACTAAAAAAAAGATTGGTAATGCATATGTAATGACATGAGCCTTGACTACTAAAAAATCTCCACAGTTCCCAACAGATAAAAAAGTTACTTGTGAGAGGGAAGAGTAAAGTCCAGTCCCCGTCCTGCTGTGTTACCACCCCAAGCCTGGTGGAAGCTTTTCTGTGGAGCAGAAGCATTCCTCATTCCCATTGGACGCCAATCTCCTCTGCCACGACCAGCCATAGGACCAAGGTTAGCGGGTGGACGAATTTGACCTGAGGAGGTCCCACCAGCAGATGGAGCTCCTCCAGACATGGGGGCTGCCCCCGGTCTTACATACTGCAAGAGAAAGATAATTATGTTCAAGTAGATCAATACCACCCTTATTTTGTCTCAGCGTGAAATACTCGTAACTTTGGTATGACTGATCCAAAAGAAAAAATATGAAATCGGCTTCATAAAGTCAGTTAGGGTCCCAAGAGATTGTTATTCTTCTTACAGTCCTCTTCTTCAATTGCAAAGGCTAGATTTTACAATTAACTCCTGGACAGCGTAATTGGTGGTGGCATAGGATTGCGAAATACGAAGAGAGGAAAGTGATTAGGTTCTTTATCACCCTTTCACACTCTTAAATGTTATGACCAAACACCCATAATTTGGTTTTTTTTATAAAAAAAAAAGCAGAAGCAGCTAAGTAAAAGAGATACGTGTGTTAAAATCTAGAAGCAGGCTCCAAATTCTCTGATTAACATACTCTGCATTTGCATTCAGGTTTAAGTACAAGTACAAAGGAGGTATGCACTCAGAATTTATGAAAAATAAAAGGGGGCCACGACAGAACCCCGGCCACAAAGAAATCTAACCAGTGACAACAGTGTTGCATTGACACTGACCTTAAACTGAGAATGAAACGGATGATGATACCCATGACTGCTATACCCAGTTTTGGGCGGGCCAGCAGAACCTCCTGGTCCACTCCCCTTCCCAGCCTCCCCTCCGTCTTTGCCATCTCCGTCAACCGCCTGCAGACCATCTTCTCCCCACAGCTGCTCCTCCATAGGTTGATTTGGATCGGCGTCGGCCACTATAACGAGTGGTTCTTCATCATCATCGTCATCGTCATCTTCGTTGTCTCCTCCCATCCTTGATCTTCTGTCAGCTCCGATCATGGCGTTGCGGCTGCTGTCATTCAACACTATCTGCAGATCGTCTTCACTGTCGCTATCCCAATCGTCTCCTTCTCCTTGTCCTCCGTATCCTCCATCGCCAGCCTGCTCAATTGTTGTCGTATCTCGCGGAACACCTCGATCTGTAGCCAAACCAGGAAGCGCTCCAGCTCCGGAAGGGGACACGAAGAGACCAGGAATCGCAGGTGTAGAATCCGCATCGGGCTCTTCGATATCAAAGTTCATGTCCTTGTCGTCGTCGTCGCCGCCACCACCGCCAATTGCTTGGCGATTCGCGTCCTGAGAGAGAGCGGTGGGTAATCTGGAAGCATCCTTGTCAGGAACCCTAGAGACGGGAGCTGAATTAGCATCTGCTCCATCTTGATCCTGGGATCGGAGGTTGAGGTCGATCGAACGGTGAGGAGGCGGAGGCGGAGGCGGAGGCGTAGGATGAAGGACAGTGGGGGGTTGGAAAGGCTGAAGGGCGTCGGAATACAGATCTCCGAACTCATCGTCTTCGTCCATTGGAGTGAGAGATTGGAGGAAGAACGGCCGATTCGAATGAAGCACGAGAAAGGGAGAGACGGTGAAGCAAAGCTAAGGGCTTCTTCTCAAGTCTCGGCCCCTTTTTATCATCGCTAGGGCCTAATTTATATTTTCCCAAAACCAAAACAAATTAGGACTAATCAAATTAAAAATTTAATAAAAATATAAAAAATATACTCTTTTGTTCATTCATTCATCAGACCGAAGACAACAAACCAGGCTGAAGTAAACCGCGGCAGCATCTCCAGATTATTTTCCCGGAAAAAGCGTAATTTTCCCAGAAAACAGAAAAAAAGATTCTGTGTTTAGGGTTCTGGGTAGCCCGTCCGCACCTGAAAACCGAAGAAGACAAGCGAAGATGATCGGAGTCGGGAAAATGAAGCAGTACTCTAACGTCCTTGACAAGCCCCTCAGCAAAGGCAAACAAGAGGTATTTTCTCGCTCCCCAGATCCACTTTTCTGTTTCGATTCTGGACATTTGCTCAGAAAATCTCGTCTTAGAAAATTTGACACTGAAATCGAGTGTGGAAAGTGAGATCATTCTTTCGATTTGGATCCGGATCTAATAGCTCTGGGGGGGACCTTCGATTCGAATCTCTCGGCTTTCGATCGTCTTCTTTGATCTCTTTGCGGTGATCATTCAATTCCGAATATCTAGTCGCTTTGAAACTCTACGTGTATTGCTGCAGGTGAGCTTGACCGCATTTTCTTTCTTATTCTCGGAGCTCGTTCAGTACAATCAAACCCAGGTTGACAATATTGCTGAACTTGAAAGAAGGTGAGCTGATTGGTTTACAAGAACAACATTTGATTTTATTTTCTTAGTCTGAATCTAACAATGTGTTTTCTTCTTGATAATATGGCTCTCTCAGACTAGAGGATGCTGGGTATGCAGTTGGAGCTCGAGTTCTGGAGCTTCTTTGCAACCGAGAGAAGGTACGTTTTGTTTTAGCAAAAAACTACCGATACTTGTATGCATTGTCTAAAAGATTTAAAAGACAACGTTTTCTTTCTTACAAGTTTCGTTCATGAAAGAGCAACGCAGAGTTCAGTCACGAGTCTCTCTTTGTTTTATGGATATCTTGTCTCGTTGTTTCAGGGAAACCGAAGAGAGACACGGTTACTCGGAATTCTGTCTTTCGTCCACAGCACCGTGTGGAAGGTCTTGTTTGGAAAGGTGAGTGGTGATTTCAGATTGAATTAGTTGTTAAGAGCCTTTCTATGGACATTACTGTTTCTGGATCCTAACTCGCCTTTAACGAACATACCATAGGTTGCTGATTCGCTTGAAAAAGGAACAGAACATGAAGATGAGTACATGATCAGTGAAAAGGAACTTCTCGTGAACAGGTTTAGATTGCTCCAGCTCTTTCCATAAACACTCGAGAGAAAGGCAATTGTTTTAAATCAAGAGAACTGATGAAAAATGTGAAAAAGTGTAGGTTCATATCGATTCCAAAAGACATGGGAACATTCAACTGCGGGGCTTTTGTTGCCGGCATAGTGAAGGTGAGTGCTATCATGGCATATTCATGAATACAGTTTAAATATAAATGGTTTACGAAGGGAAGAATGAGACAGCCACCATGTCCTCTTTGCAGGGAGTTCTGGATAACGCAGGGTTTCCTGCTGTGGTAACGGCTCATTTTGTACCCATTGAAGGACAACAACGTCCCCGAACTACCATTTTGATCAAGTTTGCTGACGAGGTTAATGCCTACATCCCACTATTTCATTCTCTTTTCCTCAAGCTTTGGTACAAAACCTTGACCATGACACTTGTTCTACTTTCTTCCACCCATACTGCACAGGTGCTTAAAAGAGAGGCACGGCTAAGCCAATGAGAGCACTTTTTGTCCCGAGTTGCCACGATCTGGGAACTATTGGCTTTATGTGAACTGCTTGTGCAAATCTGCCTCTGTTTTTTTGGATAACTTATAAAACATTTGAATTGAGCTGCAAAACCGTTGTCCGTGCATTGATGCAAACTACATACATACCCTCTCGTTACAATTGCAGCTGATAGTACAACTCTTTTCTATATTTAGCACAGTGAATGCAAACACGGTTATAACAATTGGGAAAGAAAAGAAAAACATGATACTGTATCATCCAGTAGCGAAATTACAAAAGCAAATTGATTGATATATCAAATATAATTGACGCAAAATTACAAAGCAAAGCCAGAGGTAAACAACATGTGTCCAACAAATCAATTCCTGCCGAGCGGGAGTGACCTGCAAGAGTAAGTCTCCCTGAAATCAGACTTCTTCTTGGAGGAAGTAAAGAGGGAAGCGTAAACTTCCTTGGTAGCATTAACCGGCACAGCATCCCCCGCCTTGAATTTCTTCACAGTAATGCCATTGCCATTCACATTCACATCATCCATCTGTCTCTTTGCGACCTTTACTCCTGCATCAGCCATTACACCGTTCTTGCTCTTCTTTGAGGCGCCTTTCTTCTCTCTCAGCTTTGCTTTCTCCTCCTCCATCCTCTCCCTCAGCAAACCCACCTCCTCCTCTGTACCGTTTATCACAATCTTATCAGAATCTGTGACATCCGCGTGACACACCAGTCACGAAGAAGACTTCACTTCCTTCAACGCCTTTGCGCTCATCACGTGTCCGCATCCCCTCAGAGCGAAAAACTTGTACTTTCCGTTGAATTCAAGCCCTGAGACCGGGCACTGAAACTGGGCGCTGGTCGTATCTTGCGCTGATCCGTCGGAACCAGTGACCGGCGTGAGCTTGATATTCACCATATCTTTCAGGCCCTTGATGTACGAGAACTGTTTGGGCAACCTCTTAGATAACAAAGCGTTTACCAAAGCTTCTTTGTTGAACAAATTCCCGAGGAGATCAGCCACACAGGGCTCGGCCAAAGGTTCGTTGGACAAAGCGCAGTTTAGCCATTTGGAGAGCCTCTGCTCATTCGGATCGACCTTGTCGGGTTTCTTCTCCGCGTACATCTTGAGGTAGCAATCGCGAGACTCGGCTCCCGTCGCACCGCCGTCTCCTCCACCTCCACGGAGGCGAGGTTTAAGAGTGAGCATGGAGACGGTAGGGAGCTTAGATATTTGGATCCGTGTAGAGCCATTCTAAGTCTTCCCATCCAGAGCGACGCAGAAATCAGATATCTATATACGCTGTGACGATTCGAGTAAGGAAGTGAGACCGGGGAGAGTTAATACAGATTGCGCAGGATCCAATTGCAGAGCGACGGCTCGTTGACAACAAGGAGATTTAACGAAGATCTGGCGCCGGCTATGCATTGTGGCGGGGCGATACGAAGGGCACTAGGTTTCCGATCAATTTTGGTCGGTGGTTAGATATTTGGGGATCGAGGAGAGAGAGAAAGTGGAAGAGGAAAAACAGATCAAAGCGTGTGTATTTATGGAGTGGACCGACTTATCAATTTATTGGGCCAGTTTTAGATTGGGTATTGGGCCTGACATAGTAGAGAAATTACAAAACCCTTACCAGATCAAAAACGTGCGTTGTTTTTCTCTCTCTTGTAGTGAACGACTTGAGTTGTAATTTCTGCTTTTATTTCTTTAGATTTGCATAAATTTCGTTTTGAAACCAGATTATATCCAAAATTCGGAACATTTTTAATCATTCGAAGGGTTTACCTGAAATGACAATTAGAAAGATTGAAGAAAGTAGAAACAAAACAAAAATGTAAGATTGATTGTATACAGATTCGATTAAATAGAGAATTGGCTTTTAGGATGATTATTAACAACAAAAACAAATATACAAAGAGGCCGGCGACGTACGACTTTTGTGAGACAATACTTGAGAGATTCGAAACTCATATTAATATTCCAAGATACTTAAGGGAGTAAATATTAAAAGAGGATAATGAAACGGCCAGTAAATTAAAAAATTAATAATCAAATTTTTTTAAAAAATAATAAAAATGAGTATAAAAATGCGGGAGGAAGCAAAGAAGAAGACAGAAGAAGAAGAAGAAGAAGAGATGGAGAATGGGAATGGAGAAGGAAAGGGAGAATTCATAAACCAAAACAATAATGACTTCTTCCTTGATTCCATGTCAATGCTCTCCTCTCTACCTCCTTGCTGGGACTCATCTCTTCCTCCTCCTCCTCCTCCTCCGCCGCACTCCCTCTTCCACGCTCTCACCGTCGACGCCTCCTTCCCCGACCAGTTCCATCACCCTCAGGCACTAAAACTATCATCTTACATCAAAATCTAAAAATGTTTCAGATTTCTCACATCTTTTTGTGTTGTTGTTGTTATCAATGCAGGAGTCAGGTGGTCCAACAATTGGCAGCCAAGATGGGTTGCAGGCACAAGGGACAGTCTCGACGACGAGCGCACCTGTGGTTCGCCAAAAGCCAAGGGTCCGAGCCAGGAGAGGCCAAGCAACCGATCCTCACAGCATCGCTGAGAGGGTATCTCATTATTCACCTCCTCCATCTNTCGAAATGTTTCACCTTCGTTTTTTTTCATTCGTTCCATTAGATCACACCCAAAGAGGAAAAGCAATTAATAGAAATGCAAAGATGAAAAATGAACAAGAGATACCCAGGAGGTGCGGCAGCTTTTGACGATTTCGGTTCTGGAATGGCTGCACTCCTTAGGGTAGAGAAGACCGACGGACGCGATTTCAGTGAGTTTCTTTCCGGATTCCTTTTCCAGACAAGCGTAAAAAGCATCTGTCGCCTGCAATTTAGTGATCAGTCCCAACGATTACCGATTACCGATTACCCTAATCGCAATCAGTCGCGAGAATTCACAACAGCTAAATTCAAAGAGAATCAGAGAACGACCTTGTAGCAAGCATCTCTAGATTTAAGAAGAACATCCTCGTGAACCTGATTAGGGTTCGACGAATCATAAGCATCGAGCGCCATGTCTTCCGATGACGGAGAGGGAGAAACGAGAGCCGGTCGATTCCTAAACCAAAAAAAAAATCTAGATGTGTATAAGAGACAGGTGCAATGGCGTAAACGGGAATGGAAACGCAACGGGATCATCCAATGAGAGCCTAAGGACAACGGAACAGAGGGTTGCGAAACTGATGGAAGAAGACATGGGATCAGCAATGCAGTACCTTCAAGGGAAAGGGCTTTGTCTAATGCCCATCTCTCTCGCAACTGCAATATCATCTACATCTAATCACTCTCGTGGAGCTCTCTTCCACCCTAGCTCCAATGCCGTAGCAGCAGAGGATGCAAACGTAGCAGTATCAGCGGCTGCAGCTGCACCTGAAGCTTCCTCTACTATGGATGATGTATCTGCCTCCAAGGCCTGAAACTATAGGATCTCTCATGTGTTTCATCTTCTCACTTTAAGTCAAACACTATCCATTATCTATTTACTATTTTCACTGTTAAGCATTAAATAATATAAAATAATTTACAACAAAGAACATAACCGACAAGACAGAAACATTCGTATAAGTATACGGTATACGTGTGTGGGTGTAGATACAGAACAGAGGTGGTGGGACCTGGAACTAAGGGACATGCGTCCCACTACTTCCCCAAATCGCTTTGTGTCAACGTTGCTATCGTTTGGTCAATCGAATGTAACCGGAACCAGTATATTATTATATTCAAGTTTAAGCTTCCCATTTTCTAGAAATTATATCTAGGCCCAAATTCATTAACCGACCCGGCTATTGGATACCATGAGTGACCCAATAGACTTATCCATTAAAGGCGGAGGAAAACATACATTCACTCCTAATTTCAAGAACACCGAGGAAGAAACCAAGTCTCCTAATTTCAAGAACACCGAGGAAGAAACCAAGTCTATGACTCACTGCTCAGTCACTCAATAACCAAATAATCAGGCTCTACACAAATATATATCTCAGCATATTGTATACTAAATGCTTGCAGATTGATAAACAAACGTCGTGGGCAATAAACATAAAGGCAAAGAATCAGGTTCTTTCCTTCTTTATTCCCATATTGTAGGCTTACAACTCAAATAAAGACAAGATTTGCAGGAAAGCTTTAAAACAAGTCAAACTATAGCCAAAGAAAATAACTCCTATGTTTCAGTGACAGTAATTGGTTTCAAGGAATAACTCGGTGAGTGCAATGGGCATTGCAATTTTCGTCAACACAAAGTCCTACAGACCTGGCATAGACAAACAAAAACAACCCCGAATGAGGGAAAATTTGATGTGATCTACGCAAATACAAGGTAAAGCTTGAACATTAAAACAATGGTGAGAACACAGAACACTGCAATTAACAGATAGGTTAAAGAATCGAGATTGGGGTCAAATAAGAACAGATGGAGTCAGAATTAGGAAATAATTGAGTGCTGCTTGTTGAGAACGAGGGAGGTACCGGAAGGAATCTAAGCGGGAGGGGAAGGCTTGAAAGTGTAAGGCTGAGGGAGTGACATCGGACCTTTCCTCTCGTCTCCATCATCCAACAGCCTTTGGACTCTCTTGTTCCGGCAATACTCCCTATCGAAATGTTTCACCTTCGTTTTTTTTCATTCGTTCCATTAGATCACACCCAAAGAGGAAAAGCAATTAATAGAAATGCAAAGATGAAAAATGAACAAGAGATACCCAGGAGGTGCGGCAGCTTTTGACGATTTCGGTTCTGGAATGGCTGCACTCCTTAGGGTAGAGAAGACCGACGGACGCGATTTCAGTGAGTTTCTTTCCGGATTCCTTTTCCAGACAAGCGTAAAAAGCATCTGTCGCCTGCAATTTAGTGATCAGTCCCAACGATTACCGATTACCGATTACCCTAATCGCAATCAGTCGCGAGAATTCACAACAGCTAAATTCAAAGAGAATCAGAGAACGACCTTGTAGCAAGCATCTCTAGATTTAAGAAGAACATCCTCGTGAACCTGATTAGGGTTCGACGAATCATAAGCATCGAGCGCCATGTCTTCCGATGACGGAGAGGGAGAAACGAGAGCCGGTCGATTCCTAAACCAAAAAAAAAAAGAAACAATAAATACAATTAAATGGCGTGGCCCACTGTTCATAAATAGACGGCCCGTTTCGGCCCAACAAATCAGTCGGTTGATGATAATATACACACATTGTTGGACCAAGAAGAAGCATTGAAAAAGAAGCAGACACATGACACTCAAAAATTAGTTCAAAACTTTTGCTTTGCTTCGAGATACATTCATAATCAAAATCCAGTTACACAAGTTATCTGTTCTTCCTCAGTCTACTTTTCAAGTGTTACATCCATCATTCTACTTCTTCCGTTCCTTGTTTCTTGAGCTGCTCTAACCCAAAGTTCTCTTCTGGCTGCTTCTTCCACAGGTAATTCGCTGCGTCTATCCACCCTCTATGCACCACAAACTTCTTCTCTCTTATAGCCCAACGCACCTTCTCTGTTCCCACGTCCATAGCCACGACGTGTGTTACGGATGCATCCACTTCCGTCGCACAGGTGGCTCCCAACCCCTCAGCTATCCTCCACAGCGGGTGATTTTCAGGCTGCGACTTGGTCGGGAACACCCGGCTGAACACTACTTTACATCCTTTAAGGATTTCTTTGCGCACTTGCTTCAATAATGTCCTGACGTCTCTGCCAGATGTATCTTCTCCACCATCCTTAAAAAACAATACTAATCAATAAAAAACCAGCCAGACGAAAGAAAAGTTGTCTTTATAGATATTATTATTAAGCATACCTCAAAGAATAGAGTATGTGTTTGTTTAAGGACTTTAAGAACAGTGGCAAGTGCCCCATCCGGTTCACTCTCATCACTCTTCAGCTGCGAGAGAGACTGGAATCTGTGATCAAACTGTCTGCAGCTTGAAGCAAAAAAATGATACCTCTCTATCACGATCAGATTGTCCTTATGACTTGGCCATGCCTGCGCATCAAACCAAGTATCAGCACATCTAATTTAACCTGATTTAAAAAAACATGAAACATTGACAAAGCAGGCAAAACAATTTACATTCTCTGTATCGTCAAGAATCAGGACAGAACTTTCTTGTCCCAGCACCACATCTAAACTCTTTTGATGTTTCACCGTGCCATCATCTCGAGAAATGATCCGATCGCCAAAGTACTCTCCTTTTGGGTCCAGCAGCTTGGCCATCTGTTGTGCATATGGCCTATCTCCCATTGTGTATATATACATTACAAACATCTCGCTGGCTTCTTTTAGAAATGAATGAACAAATGGCCTCAATTTGGTCATCATATGCATAAATTCCAGCATGAAGAGACTGCCACCAGAAACATCTGAGATCAACAGAAAAAAAAGAAGAAGATATTCTTAGAACTATTTAATAGGTGGAATAACAAAAGAACAAATATAAGACTGAAGTTCTATGTACCGAGATATCATTCTATGTAGAGAATATATCACCTTGAAGAGAATGTGTATAGCTTTTCAAGTATTCCTCCTCTGGTTTGAGGTCGTTAAGTACGGTTGAATTAAGTAAAGTGTGGTCTAAATCGAGTACTAAACACA
Source organism: Alliaria petiolata (assembly GCA_020283515.1). Classification (NCBI taxonomy): domain Eukaryota; kingdom Viridiplantae; phylum Streptophyta; class Magnoliopsida; order Brassicales; family Brassicaceae; genus Alliaria; species Alliaria petiolata. The sequence continues at coordinate 288,747,690 of JAHZTW010000001.1, forward strand.
ACTTCCGCTGGCGTTGCAAGGATTTCATATCTGAATCACGCAGCCGGGAGATTTCATCTTGATGGAGCCATAAACCCTAAGCAAACAGATTTTCCCAAGCTCATTAATCATAACTAATGCTTGATTCAAAAGAAGCTCTACTAAAATTTGTAAGGAAGTCGAATAGATTGGCATACCTTGCGTATGTATCTTAATGAAACACCGGTGGTTTCTTCCACCGTTTGGCCACAAACAATGCAAATGTTTCCAAAGGAACCTGGGTGTTCGCATGGTCCCTTGCTTGAGGATGCTTCTGCAAGCATAACAAGTTCGAATGTAAATATAATAGAACAGATTACAGACACCAAAGTAAGGCTGAAGAAAGAGAGATCCACCTGAGATTTCTTCTGAAAATGTCGCAGATGTTACACCCTGAATCTCATCTTCATCTACGGATTCTACATGCTCCAACTTTTGTCTCTTTAACCTAGAAGATGATTAAGAAACATGATTTTGAGGAAATATAGACACTGAAGTTCACACAAAAGAACAAACACATAGATATGGTGAATACCACCAGTAGAGCTTGAAGATTCAAATAAGAAAGCATCGATATTTGCGTGAACTTACCTATGATTGGCAACTTCAGCATCATCCTCGGCTTCTTCGGTGGGGAAGGACTCAGCTGAAGAATCTGAGTCAGACTCCAACTCAGTTTCAAGGAAGGCGGCAAGATCGTCACTACTGGAGGAATGCACTGGAGAATCACTCGCCACACTCATCTGAAAACCAATCTGAAAATTTTCAGAATGGACGAAAATCAAAAGTCACAAATTGACTAAACCCTAAATTAAACAAAAACAAACAACACAATCTGCCATCTGCCATAGCTAAATCTGAACTATAAATCTGCCATAGCAAAGCCAAAAACAAACAACAGAATCTGCCATAGCAAAGCCAAAAACACTTAATTCACTTCGTACATACTATAGGGTCTTAACTATTTCCTCAAATCAAGACCTTGTTCAACTCATTCAATGTCTCGCTGCCATAGCTAAATCTGAACTATAAATCTAAACCGACATCAAACAACACAAACGAAAGAGAATCTAATTGATAGAGAACGACATAAACCAACACAGATAATCTAATTGATAGAGAACGAGAGCGAGAGAAGATTTGAAGCTCACATACCTCCAAAACCCAGAAATAAAACTTGAAGCGGAGCTTGAATCAAAGTGAACTCAAATTGCAAATCGGGAGATTTGTCTCGACGGTGTAATTGCTCCCGATTTGCATAAACATAGCCGAATGGTTATGTAATGAGGCCCGTTTGGGGCCCATAATAAGCCTTAATTCAGATTAATTTATTTTGGGTCACGCATGAATGAAATAGTTAATTTTTTTTTTTTTGACAAAATGAATGAAATAGTTTGCAGCAAGTGGTTAATGATGAAGGACATCAGATTCACATATATAGAAGAAGCTGTGTGTATATTACTGTATATAGTGAAGTAACAAAGGTAACAGAGGGACCCTAACTTAAAACTAAAGAGATTACATTATATGTGGGAGGAAGAAAAATAGGGAAATTTAAGAAATTTTCTTGAGTTTATTAGGCATCATCATCATATAAGGAGCTCTTTTGGGTTTAGGGACTTGTTCTTCTTCTTCTTCGATGTCGTCTACTACATGTTCCTCATCATCATCATCATCATCATCATCCTGCTGATCAGTCGTCCAAATCATCTTCTGCTGATAATATCTCAAGGCGACGAATAACATGAATGCTGCCCAGACACGGGCAACGACGGAGGAGAGGTTCCAGACGAGGGTGAAAAGAGCCAAAGCCATCGCTTTTTTGTGATTGCACGATTCCCATGCGTCCCTGAATCTCCTCAACCAGAACTTCCCTGCTTGTACACAACATGTTTGATCAAATGTCTCAACGAAGATGGAACAGAGAGGTAAAACAAAAAAAAGAGTTTTCATTACCGTAAGCGGAGAAGTGGGTTGAGTAGGAGATGAAGATTTTAGGCACTGTGAATGCTCCGAAAAAACCTGTGCTCACACAATCAAACACTCACAAGTCACAACAACTCCACTTGTTAAAACAAGTAATCACGCAAGGTAGAAGAAAAGTACCAAATTTGGCGAGGTTCCAAAGAGTGATAGAAGAGCCACACCTGGCCAAGACGAACAGCACCACTCCCATCTGCACATCATCATCATCATCCTCTTTGTCAAGGTCAACAGAGAGAGAAAGAGGGAAGGAGTTTGAGAAGAGGACTAACCTTGAGGGTGGTGGATGGATCGCCGGAGAAAAGGGCTCTGAGTTGAAGTAGAGACTCGTTGAGGTAAGGCATTATGAGTCTGAGCATCCTCTTCACATCTTCCTCTCTCACTCCAACACCTTTATGCCTCTCCTCCTCCTCCACTATTCCCCTGCGGCCATTCATGTGTATATATATTCGCTGAGACTCGTGAGTTTCATACCCAAACATGCAAAGAGACAGAGAGAGGTAATTTATGTATCATACCTGTGAATCACAGATTTGAATACGAACATGACGCCTAGATAGATGAGTCCCATATACGCTACCACTGATATGAAGCTGCACCATATTTATTCACATTATACTTCTGCTACTTAACCATCATCATGTGTGTATTTCCTTAATCCAATGAGAAAAACCTGAAGTTGAGATCGTTGGCGTATGAAGAAGAGATGATGACGAATGTTCCGAAGCCGAACACAAGCGCCGACCTTGATGCGTCTCTCCACATTACCAGATCCACTGTACATTTCATTCCATCATTTATATATATATATATTTCAGATTATTGGGACTAAAAGTTCTGTGTTTTTTACCCAACAGAATGAATCAAAGGTTATATATAAAGATGGAATTATGCAGACTTAGCCATTGAGAATCTCACCCAGACTCTGCAATTTGCTCTGTGAATGAGTAAAGTTCTCTTCTTCCTCTGCAAATCTATCTGGAAGCAGTTGCAAAAACAGAGGAATCATTGAAACTGAGTAGGAAAATAGCGGCCGATGGATGAAAGAACACTGAGATTCGGATCAAAAACCTGTGCTTGGTGGGACCGAATAAACGGAAGTTTCCCTTTTGATTACCGGAGGCGGAATTTTACGGACGGAAGACGGAGATGGAGCTGTACGGTTGTGAAATTGACTATACTTTTTAATCCCAACATCGCCAACTCTGTTATTGCTATTCTCATTCGCTACATTCATCTCTTTCACATCAACACTCTTTTTCTCCACTTCTTTCGTCTCCTCTTCTCCTTCAACTTCATCCTCCTCGTGATCGCCATTGTCGATCTGCTCATCTTCGTTCGAATTAGCGGAGACGACTATCTCCTCACAGACACTGAACTCCTTGACTTGGTCTGGGATCTGCAGCTTTTCGTTAACGGTCTCCTCTTTGTCATCGTCTGGAAGTTCCGACACAGACGTTACATCTACATGCTCTGTTTTCTTATCAGGTTTCTCGGAGTTGCGAGGCGGCAATGAATTCGCTTTTCTCAACGCGACTGAATCAAATTCACCGGATTTGACGATCGCCGTGCACAGTTCCGATCGGGTCTTCTTAAACCGACCCGGAGTCTTCTCGATTCCCTCCACGGGATCAGATCTCAGTTTCTTCGCCGCCACCGACACGGTCAAGCTCTTGTCATTGGAGTCACTAGAGATCGATCTCCTCGGCGTCACCGGAGGAGTAGTACCAAAACTACCAGTGGATCTCCTCGGCGTCACCGGAGGTGTAGTACCAATCGATCTCGGCCTCGCGAGCTTCAGAGAATCGGCTCGACCAATCTCAAGTGACGGGCTCTTCACATCCGACTTCAAAGTCCGTCTCTTTCCGTTAACCCCCAAAGAAGCCTCCTTCAAGCCCATCTGCTTGTTAGAATTGTTGTCTTCGTCGGCGGCATGAAGATGAATGGCCTTGACAATGGCGTTATCACTACTAACTTCGTCGTCGCTCTGCATTCTCGTTTCCCAAACAGAGCCTGCAGCAGCAACAACGGCTCCTCCAACGCCAATTCTTCTTCTTCTGCTGCTTGGGTCCATCCTCTTGTCTTTATGTCACTGTCCTACTGGTAATTGAGTTGAATATGGGGCTACAGAGGAAAGTGGTAATGATGATGAGCCTTGAAGCTGAAGGAAAAATGGAGGTTGTTGGACACCAAAGAAGACAGATAATTGATTTTCATGTAATTAATTTCTCAGTGAGGTGTATAGAGAGAGAAAGTAGATGTTGGAATTGGATTGCTAGATTAGATAGAGGAGGGGGACCTATCTTTGTCTCATGAAGCCTGCTGAGACTATAGATCACCAAATTGGTTTGGACTGCTTTTAACTAATCTAGAGCCTCTGCATGTGGTTGCACTGCAAAGATGCTGCTTAAACACAATGATTAAGGTTTATGATCACAAATCTCTCCACTTTTTCTTTTCTTTTTCTCCAACTTAATTCTTAACGTTTTTTCTTTTACTTTATTTCACTTTCTTATCATAAAGTTTACGTTATCCGTCAATCAACATGTGCCGTGTAAACAAATGAATATTGCTTCCTCTTCCTCTATTTTTGTTTCTTCTTCTATTGAGAACTCACGAGATTCAAGTGAAAAAGCTTCTCCCCGTATTCACATTGATCATGGAAATACTAACTGTTGATACCGAAATCTGGTATTCGTAAATTACGTGAGAATGATGGGTTCGGAAACTTTTTTATACGAAATATTGAAATCGTAAATTACAAAAGAAATTGTCGAAAAGACTTTGTCGTAAATAAGAAAGAGAAAAATCGTAAATACGATATGAAAATATCGTAAAAATCGTCGGATATACGATTTGTATATAAATCGAGAATTTAAAGGGAAGGGTGCTCTCTGGAAATTTCTGGATCCTCATTTCCTCATCCTAGTGCGGTATTTATAGGAAAATATTGGTTGCGGTTTTTGACGGGAATGGGCTCTACAAGTCTCGTTTCCGGACTTTTGACGGAAATAACAATTTGGGCCGGGCTAAAGTTATGGGCTTTAAACCCAGTACCAACACTAACGTTTTTATTAAATGGGAATGTTAACATAAATTTTTTTTTGTTTAGACGCAATGCTATGTAAAGATCCTTACTTCATCACCAAACAACATTTTTAGGAATATTAGTTGGATTACTTGGGGTTTGACCTTTTCCCGTTAGTTAAATAAGAAGAATATTGTATGCATCAGTTACTGCAATAGAATCAGAGTTCTCGGCCCCATTTTAACCGGATGTGTTGGAAGGAGTCGAAGAGAGTAAAATTAAATCGTTTTTTTTCTTTTTAATAATGGTTTGAGTAAAACAAAAAAAAAAGGTTTTGAGTGTTTGAGATGAGAAACAAATGAATCCAACAATTAAAAAAAACAAGTTACTGTCACCAGATCGGTGAAGTGAGTGCCACCGACACCTTTTTTTGCGNTTTTTTCTAATACTTTATTTGGTATCAGAGCGGTTTTTGATCCTGAGGCAATACGAAGATCATAACCTATAGTCATCGAACCCGAGCCATGGGTGATACAGCAGCTCCAACGGAGAAGAAGGAGTCTGTACGAGCATCGGTAGTTTGTCCGATGCTAAACTCGACAAACTACACCCTATGGTCAATGCGGATGAAGGTTACCCTACGTGTTCACAAAGTCTGGGAAGCAATCGAGCCGGGAACAAATGAAGCAGAGAAAAACGATGGTGTGACTGCTTTGTTGTTCCAGTCCATACCAGAAAGTCTCACCCTACAAGTTGGTGATCAAGATTCACCAAAAGATATATGGGAGGCAATCAAATCTAGACACCTAGGGGCGGACAGGGTGAAGGAAGCTCGACTCCAAACTTTGATGTCTGAGTTCGAACGGTTAAGGATGAAAGACTCCGAGACAATTGATATCTTTGCCGGAAAGATATCGGAGCTCGCCTCAAAGTCTGCATCGTTGGGTCAAACACTTGAAGAACCGAAGCTAGTCAAGAAATTTCTCAACAGTCTACCGAGAAATAAGTTTATACACATGATCGCCTCTCTAAAACAGATGTTGGATCTTAACAAAACTGGATTCGAAGACATTGTAGGATGACTTAAAGCATACGAGGAGTGTATACTTGATGATGCGAGTCATGGTGAATCACAAGGGGAGTTATTGTTTACAAAAAGAGATTCACGCGGCGAATCTTCAAGGGGTCGAGGAAGAGGTTCTCGGGGAAGAGGCCGTGAAAAATCTAATACTCAAGACCAAAGCAAGGAGAAGAAAGAAAAACCTGATGTTATATGTTTTCGGTGTGATAAAACAGGACATTTTGCTTCAGTATGTCCTGAAAGAATACAGAAGCTCCGAGAGCTAAACAAGGTCGAAACACAATAAGAAGAAGAGGAAGAAGAAGAAGAAGAAGCACTTTATGTGCATGAAATCGTGTTTCTTAACGAAGAAAAGCTTATTCCTAAGAAGTTCGAAGCCGAAAAGGAAGGTGACTTTATATGGTATTTGGACAATGGTGCAAGTAACCATATGACAGGAGTAAGGTCGTTCTTCTCGGAGCTGAATGAAGAGATTAAAGGAAAAGTTAAATTTGGAGATGGATCTTGTGTTGATATCAGTGGGAAAGGATCAATACTTTTTGAAGGAAAAACTCGAGAACAGAGACTCATGACTGACATCTATTACATCCCAGAGTTGAAGAGTAATATAATCAGTCTAGGTCAAGCCACAGAATACGGATGTGATGTTAGAATGAAGGGCGAGCATCTAACACTACGAGATCCTGCTGGACGTCTCTTGGTTAAAGTATCTCGATCTCCTAATCGATTGTACAAGATACATCTCAAAGTAGGAAAGCCGGCATGCCTACAGTCACGAATTGAAGAAGACAATTGGAGGTGGCACGCGAGACTTGGCCATATAAGCTTCAAGACTATGGAGTCTATGTCGAAGTTGGAGCTTGTTCACGGTTTACCGAAGATCAACGGAGAAAGTAAAATCTGCGAGTCATGTCTAGTCGGTAAACAAGCAAGGCAAGCATTCCCGAAAGCAACTCAGTTTCGATCATCTTCTCCCTTGGAGCTGTTACATGCGGACCTGTGCGGACCCATAACACCAGCTACTCCTACGAAAAATAGATATATCTTTGTCATCATTGATGATCACACAATATATATGTGGTCAATTCTACTAAAGGAGAAGAGTGATGCTTTTGAAAAATTCAAAACATTCAAGAACGAAGTAGAAAAAGACCTTGGGAAGATGATCTTGACGTTACGCACAGACAGAGATGGTGAGTTCACATCAAGTGAATTCCAAGAGTTTTGCAACAAGAACGGGATCAAACGACACTTGACAGCTCCTTACACCCCACAACAAAACGGAGTAATTGAAAGAAGAAACCGTACGTTGATGGAGATGACGCGAAGTATGCTTAAGGCAATGAATGTTCCGAACTACTTGTGGGGAGAAGCGGTTCGTTATTCAACCTACTTGATAAATCGAGTTCCCACGAGAGCCTTGAAGAATCAGACGCCATATGAATGCTTGAGGAACAAGAAGCCTAATATCGAACATCTTAGAGTCTTCGGCTGCGTAGCTCATGCCAAGATAGACTCCACTCACCTGAGGAAGCTTGATAATAGGTCACAGTCTCTAGTTCATCTCGGGACAGAATCTGGCTCTAAAGCTTATAGACTTTACAATCCAACAACAAGAAGAATTGTTGTAAGTCGAGAAGTGATTTTCAACGAGAAGGCTAGTTGGAATTGGAAGGGAGCAGAGAGCAAGGAACAAAAAGATTCAGGAATGTTTTAAATGACATGGGGAGAAGTAAGTAATAACGGACACGGTCCGTTTGTGATTGGGAATCAACAAAACATTTACGAAACTGGTGAACCACTACTAGATCAAGATCATCAAGAACAAGATGATCTTACAGACGAGGACTCAAACGCTGGATCAATCGAAGAAGAGCAACAAGAGGAGATAGCTCAGCCTCCATCACTGCCCTTAAGAAGAACATCTAGGCAAGTAAAAACTCCTAGTTACCTTGACGATTTTGTTCTTCTTGCAGATATCGAGTGTGAAAAGCTTCTTCTATCACTTAATGACCAGCCATTAAACTATCAAGAAGCAAAAGATTCTGTGGAATGGACGAATGCATGTGTGGACGAGATTGATTCAATAAACAAAAATCAGACATGGGTGCTATGTAATAAGCCAATTGGTGCTAAGGTGATTGGTCTTAAGTGGATTTTTAAGATCAAGAGGAATGCAGATGGCACCATAAACAAGTTTAAGGCGCGACTTGTAGCTAAAGGATACGTGCAAGAATCCGGTATAGACTTTGACGAAGTGTTCGCACCAGTGGCTCGCCTTGAGACAATCCGAATGCTGATCGGATTGGCAGCCTCACACGGATGGGAGATTCATCATCTCGATGTCAAAACTGCGTTTTTACACGGCGAATTGAATGAGGAGGTATATGTTTCACAACCTGAAAGATTTGAAAAGAAGGGAGAAGAACATAAGGTTTTCAAATTGTCAAAAGATTTGTATGGCTTGAAACAAGCTCCACGAGCCTGGAATACAAAGCTGGATCAGATCTTGAAAGGGATGAATTTCAAAAAATGTTCAAAGGAAAGCTCAGTATATCGAAAGGAAGAAGGAGCCAAACTTCTCATCATAGCCGTGTACGTTGACGATCTCTTTGTGTCAGGGAGCACTCTTGCAATCATCAACGAGTTCAAAGCAGGAATGTCTTCAAAATTCGAGATGTCTGATCTTGGCAAGCTCACTTACTACCTCAGCATCGAAGTAAATCAAAGTAAAACCGGGATTGAGATCAAGCAAGAGGCGTATGCTCGACGAATCCTAAAGGAAGCTGGATTAGACACTTGTAATCCTACTCACAAACCAATGGAGTTTGGATTAAAGTTGTCAAAAGGACAAGAAGGTGATCACAAGATTGATGCAACCATGTACCGAAGGAAGATAGGATGCTTAAGATATCTTTTGCATTCTAGACCCGACCTTGCTTTTTCAGTTGGAATTTTAAGCAGGTATATGCAAGATCCAAGAGAGTCACACGGAAATGGCTTGAAACAAATCCTAAGGCACCTACAAGGAACAACGGCTTATGGAGTCTCTTTTAGAAGAGGGGGAACGCAGAAGCTTGTCGGCTATAGTGACAGTAGCCACAACACCGATCCTGATGATGGAAGAAGCACCACTGAACATGTTTTCTACTTAGGCGAATCTCCAATCACATGGTGTTCACAGAAGCAAGAGACTGTTGCTCTATCATCGTGTGAAGCCGAGTTCATGGCTGCCACGGAAGCTGCAAAGCAAGCAATCTGGCTTCAAGATTTGCTAAGTGAGATTACAGGTCAAGAGTGTAAGAAGACGACGATTTGGATTGATAATAAGTCTGCCATTGCTCTTACCAAGAATTCAGTGTTCCACCGAAGAAGCAAACACATTCACAAACGGTTCCATTTCATCCGAGAATGTGTTGAGAATGATCAACTAGAAGTCGAACATGTACCCGGAGAAGAACAATGTGCAGACATACTAACAAAGACCTTAGCAAGAATCAAGTTCAAGAAGATGAGGGATTTGATCGGAGTTCAAGATCTCTCGAAGACTAGCTTGAAGCTTAAGGGGGTGAATGTTGGATAAGCTTCAAAGCTTGAAGTCCAAGAGATCATTAACAAGGCGGTTAATGATTGTTGAAGACATAAAGAAAATTGTCTAGTTTCTCTAAGAAAAGGAAAAATGTGTTTTCCTTTTATTATTAAGATTAGAAAATGAAATCCAGTTCTATAAATATGGTTGTCAAGATGTGGTAAATCATAGAGAGAGTTAGAGAGTTTTGTGTTTAGTTTTGAGAAGTTTCTAAACATTAATAAAGAGAAAAATTCTTTATTCAAAGCTAAGTTGTGTTTTTTCTAATATTTTAAATAAATCATAATAGGTAATAGATAAACAGACACAAATCTTAATTTGTATAGATAAACTCGTGTAGTAACATTTATAGTACGATTATACTAAGCACTCGATTACCGTTAAATGCATCATGCTTGGGTATGTTGGATAAACTACTCTACCTAATAAGAAAAATTAACAAATCTTGGTCTCCGTAAATACAAATGCGAAGTTGCAACTGCGTGCATGTGCGCGTCTGCTAAATTAATGTTAATTACAATTAATCAAAGTTAAACCCCAATTAAATTTGGAATCGAATCGGAGTTGGATTGGGATTTGCTTAGACGGCACGTGGTCGAGTGGGAGGGCACGTGACTCGTGGCACCTCTCCCTATGCACCTGCCACATTGATACTCCTCTCCCTCTCTTTCGTATTTTCTCATGCGCCTTTTTGTCTCTCTCTTTCTTTTATGTAATTTCTCTCTTTAGTCTTTACATTTTCTTTCTGTACAAAAAAAAAAATACAATTTGTTTTCTCTCTTCATCGTGAATACATTTTGTTTTTAAATTCGGAGTTAGCCCAACTACCGTGGCAACGATTTGCGAACAAATATATATATATATATATTTTTTTTTTAATTAAAACTGCGATTGACATTTACCTAAACCCAACACACACACAATCTTATTTGATCGCTGACTATTTTAAAACTGAAACAAATAAGCAATATATATGACTCGATTCCCAATAGCTCCCGTATCTTATGGGGATTAGATATTGAAATTCCTCCCAATTCATAATCACAAATATATAAATACAAACGTACTTTGGAGTCTTCACCGACTCGGGATCCTTACACATGTTTACCAATTACTATAGGTGTCGCCGTGTCGGGTATTATTATTTTTTCTTTTCTTAATTTACCTCTTCTCCCGTTCAATTTCTCTCTTTACCTTTTCCACAAAAAATATCATTCTCACACACAAATTAAGAAAAACTTGTAAAATTTTTTTATATTATTTATTAATATACTAAATCAATTTATCTTTCTAATTAATAGGTTAAAATAGTATGGATAAAAATGAGATTTAAAACTAAAAATTACATTAAAAACATAAAATGACACTTTGCGAAACAAAAATCAAGAGAGAAAATGACACTCTTTGTGAAACGGAATAAGTATTACTTTTTTTACTCAAAAAACTTATTTTAATTATATTCTAAAGACGATTTCAGATTTCTGCAAAAAATGTACTTCTTTATTGATTGGTTTATCAGTGTTCAATAAAAAAAAATATCTTATTATGTATACACTTCTCTATTAATTTGTTTATCATTGTTTAACTTGTGTTACATTAGTTTTTTTTTTTTTTTTTCAACTGGTGTTGTTTATTAGCCAAGTAAAAAAACTTGGAAACGCCAAAAGGCCGAGATAAAGATGAGAGATAAAGACGACATGCAAGATTACAAACCAACATACACCAAATTTTTGGCTAACAAAAGGATAAAACAGAAGCCGGCGGATACAAAGAGATCCCCAGAAACATAGCCCCAACACGGGGAAGCATAAGTAGAACAACTAACTGAAACAAAAATAAAATCAGAACTAAAAAAACAAAAAAGATTTAATCTGAAACTAAGAAATCACACCAACATAAGCAAAACTTTTGATCTTTAAGAGAACCTTTAAAGTAAATATATCAAAGAAGGCCATAGCCAAACTTCGATAGCAGAATCCTCCTTATAAAAACGCACCAACTACCTTTCAACTCATGAATTCAGTACTTCATAACCCGGCAAGACAGAACTGCAGACTTCCGGATGCGGCGGTGTCGAAGAAACGATGAGACGAAACCCGCCAAGATAGAAGCGCCATTGAATCCACAAAATCTCGATCAGATAAGGGAGGCAGAGGCAAGGAGCGAAACAAAAATCCGGATACCACCGAAATCCAAAGAGCGAAAACGGGGTAGATCGAACCGGAACAGAACAAAGACGATCTCCAAAGAAGCACCAAAGGCCTCGCCAGCGGCACAAAACTCAGATCCAGCAGATTCTAGAACTAGCTTAAAGAACTAGGGCAGAAACGAAGAAACGTGGTGATTGTGGACACACCACACCGTTGATCATAAAGATCCGGGTCCACGAACTTCGCCAAAGACCCAAAATTGGCCAGATCTGGAAATTAAATCTCCTCTGCACCAAACTCAAACTCAGAAAAAGAGAAACACATCGAAGACTAAAAGGAGAGAAGAACAAATAGAAGAGGAAGAAAGGAAAACCCGACTCCGACGCTGTAAAAACTGTCGGAGCCAGTTAGAAGAGGAGTCGACGGTGGATTTAGAGATGGGGAGCTTTTAGATGTAGAGAGATTTTTTTTGAGTTGGAATCCCGTTCCAACTAAGGATGACTTGTGGTACACTAGTATATTGGGTTTATTTAACAACAAAAAAATGTATTATGTTTACTCATCAAAGTAAGCCCAGTCCAGTTTCTGTTTTAATTCCATTTCCAAAGCGAATTCCAAATTTCATATTAATGAGCTTTTAAGGCCCGTTAGTGACCACATCTTAATTTAGGTCCACGCTATAATTTCCCGGGTAATAATCGGGCGCGGTACAGACCACCCTAACCGAAAGAGCAGCTTCTGTTATTTTTTGTAAAGTATAAATTACGAGAGAAAAAAAATAAGTGGCCGAGTTATGTCGGGATGGGTCTTTACTAGGGTTTTATAGTGCGTTGCAGCTGCCACTCTTTTTCTTTTCGAAGATAGCCGTAAAAGCTTTCTTCTTCTTCTTTCTTCTTCACACAATTTTTGCTCCCGACAATCACAAACTGCTGTATTCTCTTACCTCGTATTGTTCATTGTTCAATTCCTTTGCATTCGTGAATGGAGGCTGTCGCCGACCTCAGGATCCAGGCAGATCGGGATCCGCCGAGTAACGGATCTTGCGCCGTTTCTTCCGTCTTTAGGAAGATCGATTTTCTTCTCGCCAGGAAACCCTTCAATGGCTTCTCTAATCGGGGTTCCGATTTTAAGATTGAGACTTTGAATCCCAGCTCCGCTAACAAGCGACCGTTCTCCGCACCGTCCGTTAAGAAGCACGACGGCTCCGATTTGTTGGAACATGGGTTAGATCCGGAGCTTAGTTTTCGCATAACCTTCCGGAAAATCGTGAGTGCTCAGCCATCCACTCTTTCTATTTTTGTGGGGCCTTATAATTTGATCAGCTGATTGTCGGAAAGATATTTCCTTTTTATCAAAATTCTTTGTGGTTTTGTTGATATGTGGACGGTGTCGGTGATTTGTAGGGTGCGGGTTTGCAGAATCTCGGGAATACATGTTTTCTTAATTCGGTATTACAGTGTTTGACATACACCGAGCCCTTAGCTAATTACCTGCAAAAGGTTGCGCATGAGAAACACTGTAAGTTGCATTCAGATGCTCGTAATGCTAAATTTCTTGCTGGTTTGATTAGTTACTGGGTGTGGTCGTTACTGTCTCTGATACAGTGTTCATATCTAATCGTTTGTGTAGGCCACGTGGCTGGGTTTTGTGCTTTATGTGCAATGCAGAAGCATGTCAGGACTGCCCGTCAGGCTACTGGCAGAATATTGGCACCAAAAGACTTGGTCTCAAACCTTCGATGTATGCTTCTCAGACCTTGTCTGCTTGCGCCATTGTGTGCCGATTTCGCCTTTTACTAATCAGACTAACGAGGGTTCTCAACTGCTTAATCAGGCGTATCCCGGAATTTCAGAAATTGCCGGCAGGAAGATGCACATGAATACATGATCAATTTGCTAGAATGCATGCACAAGTGTTGTCTCCCTTCTGGTGTATCAAGTGAATCCTCTGATGCTTACAGGAGCAGCTTGGTGCACAAAATTTTCGGTGGTAGCCTCCGTAGTCGGGTAAAGTTGATTTTTTTTAGGAACTCTTGCATCCTTTGGAGCATATATTTTAGCTATGGGTAGAAAGCCTCTATGACATGATGAAATGGCCTCAGCCTTCTCTAATATTTTATTTTTCAGGTGAAATGCGAGCAATGTTCCCATTGCTCTGACAAGTTTGATCCATTTCTTGACTTAAGTCTAGACATTTCGAAGGCAGATTCATTGCAGAGAGCACTTATACGTTTCACTCTTGATGAGCTCTTAGATGATGGTGCAAAGGTTTACCAATGTGAAAGATGCAAGCAGAAAGTTAGGGCTAGGAAGCAGCTAACTGTTTCTAAAGCCCCTTATGTTCTAACGGTACATCTCAAGCGGTTTGAAGCTCATAGATCGGAAAAAATCGACAGGAAAGTCGAATTTACCTCTGCAATTGACATGAAACCTTTTGTCAGTGGTCCCTATGTAAGTAAACTTCGTCTTGTGCTCTATATTCCATGAATTTCACATGTTCTTACAGTTGTTTAAATAATAGTGTTCATGGATTTTTTTAATCTTTGAGCTTCATGATTTCGTTTATAACAATACAATACTTTTGTTGAACAGGAAGGTAATTTGAAGTACACTCTATATGGTGTGCTAGTTCATTATGGTCGAAGCATCCATTCTGGTCACTACTCCTGCTATGTTCGCACTTCAAGTGGAATGTGGTATTCCCTTGATGACAATAGGGTAAGCAGCGGTGTTCAACGTTCTCTGGGTTGCAAAGTTTTGGTTTGATACTGTACCTGCAGTTAGTAGTTTCTTGTTGACGTGGCTAGTAGTAAGTCTCTCTTTACATTGTTGTTGTAGGTTTTCCAAGTTAGTGAGAAGACTGTGTTCAATCAGAAGGCCTATATGCTATTCTATGTTCGTGATGGACAAAATACAGCCCCAAAGAATGCAGTTGCCGTGGTTAAGAAAGAGACTTCCAAAGACAGCCTTGCAACAAACAGAGCTTCTTTGATTATATCTTCTAACAGAAATGATAAAGCGAATGGTTCAACAGTCATCAAAGCATGTAGTTTAGGCGCTCTTGTTGCCAATGGTACACCACTCGTGAGATCATGTGATCAAGGTGCTCCTGCTGTCTTAACCCAAAAAGATTTAAATCCCCAACAGACCCAGAAGGGTCCACCAAGCAGTGTGGAGGCAAAAGAGATCCTTGAGAGGGAAAATGGTACAGCACCATTGAGATCATGTGATCAAAGTACTGCTGCGGTCTTAACCCAAAAAGATTTAAATGCCAAAGAGACCCTGAAAGATTCCCCAAGCTGTGTGGATGCAAAAGAAATCCTAACGAGGGGCAGTGGTACAGCACCCTTGAGATCATGTGATCAAGGTGCTCCTGCCGTCTTAACCCAAAAAGATTTAAATGCCAAAGAAACCCAGAAAGATCCCCCAAGCAGTGTGGAGGCTAAAGAGATCCTTAAGATGGAAAATGGTACATCGCCCTTTAGATCATGTGATCTAGGTGCTCCTGCTGGCTTAATTCAGAAAGATTTGATTACCAAAGAGACCCTTCAGAAGGAAGTGCCACTTCCGCAGGCTAATGGGGAAGGATCTTTCGGAAAGAAGGATTCTGAGACTGCATGCGCAATATTACCAAGGAAGGTGTCTCCTCTCCTGGATGGAAGCACAAGCATTCAAACCCTTGTGACCTTGCCTACTTCTGGAGCTAATGCTGAAAATTGTGTTGACGAGAAGAATTCTGTTAATAATTTGGATGAGCCTGCCAATTCACTAAAGGTGAGTGTCTAATTATACCTTCACGAGTGAATCTTGTTTCTTATGGCCACATATTTATTAATGGGATCGAGTATTTCTAACTTGCATTTCGCTTCTGCTCTCCAGGTTAAAAAGGTACCAATTGGTAATTCACCTATTGAAGAAGCTGTTCTTGTTAATCAGAGTTTGGGACGTCATTCCGAAGAATCAGACACTTTGATTGAGTCAATGAAGGCAAGTTTTGGTGAGGAGACTCTCACCCCATCAAGAAAGACTCGCAAGCGCAACATGAAAATCGTGCCGGTGGGATTAAATTTTTTTAAGCTGACCCTGGGCGTACGCAAAAAAAATAAACAGAAGAAACAGAAAAGGGGAAAGTCAGGTACTTTAGCTGTTAATATTATCTCTGAGGAGCTCCTATCCATGAAAAGAGCCACAGATCAAGAGCATTCCACTTCAAAGATAACTAGCGAAGTTGCTTCTGGCTCTACTTGCTTGCACGGGAAGGATAACAGTGTTAGTGTCCATAAGAAAAGGATGAGTAGTAGTAACGGGAATATGTTGCTTGGCTCTCCAACCGGAGAGCTCAAGGAGAGAACTAATCAAAATGGTGCCGTTCTTGCGTCAGACCAACAGCAACCGTTGAGGAGTTCTGACTTGTCTGAAGCAAGCCAAAACGCCAAAAGAAAGAGAGAGTCCTCAAAAGACGAACAGATCTTGGTACAGAAAGAACAGGTGGCCATTCTCACGCGGGGTTTGCCAGACACAGTGGGTAAGTATTCCGTTTCTTTTAGAAATTTGGTCATTCGGACTGTAAATTGCTAATGATAATGAACTTGATCCAGTTACGAGATAACATTATCATACTCCAACTCAGATTTGTTTCTGGAACTGGCATTAATCAAGCCTTCATTTATGATCTTAGAGCAAGAGCTTATTCTATGTGATTGTGTTTAATGGGTTTAAGTCTTATAACTATATTGCAGTTGCCAAGTGGGATGAGGAAGTTTCAGCTTCTAAGAAGATGGGAAGGAGTGAAGGCCCTAGAATCGGTTATGTAGCAGATGAGTTGTGAGTTTGATAATTTTGGTTATTTGCTTTTGTGTTTGGTTACATTATTGGGCAGTTGGTTTACACGTAAATGGTATTGGATTGTGGCAGCGATGAAGAATATGATAGAGGGAAGAAAAAGAAGATAAGGAAGAAAGTGGAGATGTTTGGAGGGCCGAACCCGTTCCAGGAGATTGCATCGAAGAAAATAAAAGATACAAAGAAGAAATTGACGCAACGCATGAATACTGCAAAGACAGGCTTCAGGATATGAATAAGGGACCAGCCGTAATCTATAAGATATGTAATCCACTTGTTGCTGTATTTGGCGAGATAGTAATGTTAACAACTGAGGAAAAGAGAGAGGCTATAGACAGTAGACATTGTTTGTGTTCTCTTTTCCTCTCAGTTTTGTTCTGTTTGTGACAAACAAAGAGTCAAAGACATACCCCTGTTTCTGCAGTAATATTATATGTTCTTTTTCCTAGTGACTCTCTTGTAATGTCTTTTTATCTCCACAGGTTCATGCTATTTTACATCTGTATGGCTGTATTTATATATATTCTCTTGAAATAATATTTTAGCACTAACATTACAAGAAAGAAGACAATCATGTCGTGTCCGAAATAGAGAGAATCAGACAATCATCTCACATAAGTGGAGTATAATACTATATTATGTCCCCTAAACCCTAGTAAAACCTCATTTATAGGCTTTTCCGCTCATCTCTTTTCTTCCTCGCCGGCAAAACAAAAACAAAAACAAAAAACCAAGAATTTGAAGAGAATGTCAGAGGTGGATGATGAAATCACGAGGCTCTTCAAGGTGCGTCGCACGGTGTTGCAGATGCTGAGGGATCGAGGTTACAATATAGAAGAATCTGATTTGGACTTGAAAAGAGAAGAGTTTGTTCAGAAGTTTTGTAAAGCTGTGAACAAAGTGAACAAGGAATCTCTTTTCGTCGCAGCCAATAAGGGGCCAAATCCAGAAGACAAGGTACATCTATGAAGAACATGTCATATAAAGTCGTAAGCTTTCTACGCAATGTTGAATCTTGTCTCCATCTTTTGACCCTGGTGCAGATTTACGTATTCTACCCGGAAGGCCCTAAGGTGGGAGTCCCAGTGATTAGAAAGGATGTGGTGATAAAGATGAGAGATGACAAAGTTCCTCGAGGGATCGTAGTTGTTCCAGTGCCCATAACTGGTGCCGCGATAAGCGCCCTATTAGAGGTCAACAAGGTTCTAACAATTGAAGTCTTTGAGGAAGCCGAACTGGTGACCAACATCACCGAGCATAAACTAATCAACAAGTACTATGTACTCGACAATCAAGCCAAGAAGGAATTACTCAAAAAGTACACAGTGCAAGACACACAGCTGCCTCGCATCCTCGTCTCTGATCCTGTTGCCAGATACTATGGACTCAAGCGAGGACAAGTTGTCAAGATCAGACGAAGCGATGCTACTTCTTTGGACTATTACACCTACCGATATGCCGTTTAANGAAGTTCTAACTACATCCTGAACATACACGCCAGAACGAATGACAGTAAGAAATAAATCATCAATCAAAAAGAGCGCAGACATACACAAGCATCCGGTTTGGAAACACCCTTTTTGTACAGAGAGCATCCGGTTTGGAAACACAGGGTGTTATATTACTATTTCACTTAACCAAACCTAACATATCAACATTTTAAATGAGACGGGTAGCGATGTTAAAATGGGCATAATGCCCGCGGGCTTAACCGGGTCCAGCATAAACATTTTAGGCCCTGTAATTAGATAGCACGACACACTCGGCCGAAACTGGTTGTTATTCTAAACTAAGGGATGAGGACATGCTAAAAAATACATCAAAACAAAAAAAAGAGTTACTACTAATTCGACAGAAAAATGACACATCCTTAACTTGTGGGGCAATTCTTTGCTAAGGGAGTATGTCATGTTTTCTTTCGATTTTTTGTTTCACCCAATGAAGAATTAAAAACATACAGTATTGCAATTTCTGCAAGTTAAGGTGTCCATGAGTCTCATGACCACCAAAAATATACAACCGTTGGGAAGAAAAAATAGCCATAATTGCAACACATGTAAAATTAAAACCTGGAACATATACAAGATAAATAAAAATTGCATAAATATAAAATTTTTAATACGAGTCCATTCTAAATGAATAGTATGACAAGTAAAACGTCTGTACCACCGCCACAATTCTAAGTCCCAATAAAGTGGGTAAGAAACTCAAAAGATTTGGGATTAGAGCATCTTCATTGGTGTAATTAAAATGGGTTTCTTAATAGAAGAAATATTTATAAATAATTATAGAGTTTCTTAAAATGGAGAAAGAAGGTTGTAAAATCTCTTAGTAAGAAACTTTGGAAAAGTAATTTTTTAAATTAAGAAACCCAATACAATATTATATTATTATTTATTATTTTAATATATTTATAGAGTTTTTAGAAACTTATACTTTGCTTTAGTAAGTCCCAATGAAGTGGGTAAAAAGCCACAAAAACCATTTTGAGGATGAGTAAAAATACTAAAAAAGCCTTTAATTGTCTTGTCAGCTACACGCCAAATGTTTTTTTTTTTTTTGATTGGGTTCTCCATACAAAAGAAGAAAGTCTACTTTCAACTATCAAGCTGGGCAAACACTTGCACGCATACTAAATTTAAGTTTCCAAAAACTGATTTCATCACCCACCAACTCTGCAGGACATAAGCTTTCACCATATCCAGGCCTCCAAATGATAATCCATGGCTCATACCAAACGGAAATGGCACCTGCAATGAAAGCAGGTCAGATGGGAAAGAGTTAACATTTAACAATTCATCATCAGTTGATACAGAGAAATGTTTTCTTCTTCCCCTGTTGTGAACTATTGAAATGTATTAGCAAGTATCAGTATGTACGTACCCCAATAGACCTCTGCCTTGCCATATCCTCGGTGTGACAGATAAATCGAATTTTGCACCTTGCCTTATAACTTCAACAGAGACTGCTTGTCCCTGGTTAGACTGAGCTTCGGCGGCAAGCCTTTGCAACAGATTGTCACCACCCTCCACGTTGCCAAATTTCACAACCTGATCTCCAAGCTGTAATCAATCCTCTGCTGCTGGAGATGACTCGTTTATCTCATCAACCATGGCAAAGGGAATACTAGTAACCACATCCACATCCATGGCACGGGAGGTAACACTGAAGCCGGCTGTCTGCATGGAGGCAGATATGGAAGTCACTTCACCTGACAAGCTTGTTTCTTCAGGACCTGCGTCATTTCGTAAATTCATAAGCTTTGTACCCGCATCAAGCATATGGTTTCAAAGTATAAATGTCTCAATAAGCATCTAATAGTCATAGCATAAGCAAATGACTAGAATCAAAGTTGATGATCAACACAATTAAGCATTTCATCCTGAAGCTTGGAGCTCTATGTCCACTGTTCAGTCAGTCATACCTGAATCTTTTGTGGATGAAACTCTAGATGTAGGCCTCACTGAATGAAGAGTTTGAATGTTGACATTTATCTTGTCCGTTATCTCGCTGTGCTCATTCCGTAACTCTGTGGATGCAGAAACTATTTCAGAGCAAGAAACCAACTCAAAGCGGAAAGAGCAAACACTAACAGTTGGTTCGCTGTAGAAGCTACAAATCCACTCTATGGCAAATGCTAATAAACAGGACACAGAAAATCAAGCTTGGTTCCTTACAATCTCATCTCTGGCTCACAAAAACTATGTAAAACCCTCAATCCAAGACAAAAACCCAAACTGTCGATGCGCTTCCAATATGATTTTGTTATGTTTCCTTAGAGTTCGTTTTAAGTTTAATCCTGCTTTCGACTCGTAACCTTGCCCTAACTTTGGACTAATTCAGCAAAAGACAAAAATAAAAAAGAGAAAGCACCAGAAAGACGACGGCGCTCAGCTCTCACCAGCGGAATGTCAATATCTGTCCGAGGGAATCCCTGTAAACAAAAAACGAATCAAAGGAGCAGAATAAGCAGATGTGTCGGTTAAGACTAGAGTACCTCAGGGTCGATGAGATTGCCGGAGAGACCAGGACCGCCGGGATTGCAGAGACGTTCGACAATAGAGTTCATTTCCGTCTCCATGGCAGCTCTCTTATCCATTAGAGCCATCGTCTCCGCTTTCAGATTCGTGCCAACCATCTTCACTCTCCTCTCTCGCCTCCGATCGATCTTTCACCCGAATCGCAACTTTCTTTGCCTCTGCTCGGGACGGAGCATGTATTTTGGGCTTCATTTAAATAAAAAAAGCCCAATCACCTGATTAATCTCTAGACCCATTCTTTAACCCAGGTAACATCCTGGCCGTCCATTTATTCCATCCAACGGCTATGCCTGCTTTATTTCTAGTTCTATTTTGCATACTTCATCTCTCAATATGTACACAAAATACATCCTCCAAATGTCATTTGCATCAAGAGCTTAACTTCTTCATCCATACCAGTAGGACTAGGAGTGCAAACTCAAAGGCAAAAATATTTTAGCAAAGTAGTATGTATACCATATCTTGGATTTACCAATTTTGTAAAACGCTTCCTTCACAATGAAATAACTACTTTGAGAAAAAACTGTATAGCATGTCCATTTATTCTCCATCCAAAGACTATGCCCGCTTTGTTTGTTGTATTTTCCACACACACTAAATAACATTTTACACACAGCGCAAGCGGTTCTAAAGCCATGCAATATTTGTAATGAGATCATTTCTACCTATAAATTATAAACAAGCAGGTCTTCAAGCGGCTCTATCAATCAGCATCGTCCGCAGTGAAATCAGGCTCGGGAGGCTTCTGCAGCTTCACCAAATCCCTAATCTTTGTGTTCCGGTTCCTGTGAATGGTGCGCAGCGCATTAGCCGCAAACTTCGTGGCAAGAAATGCAGCTCCGATGGAGTATGAAGATCCAGTGGTTGAGCTGGGCACGGCCTCGGCCCCTTCCATCTTCTTCCTCTTGCAGTATCGGCGCCAGGCAGCCTGGATAAAGCAAGCCGCCCAAGTCCTCCATTGGTGAGAGTAAAACCTGAATGTGTGCTGCACTTGCCTGCTATGTAGGCGCCTGAACTGGCTTGCCACAAACTTCAGCTCCTCTGAGGTCAGAGCAAACGCCTCTACTTCTGTCAGAGCTTTCACGGTTCTGGTGGAAGACGGTAGATTCACACCTGATTTAGGATCCATTGCCCATGTCAGAAGCTCTTCCCCGCAGAACTCTCCTTCTTTCAGGAGACTGTGGTTGAAGAAACCGCTCCTGCCTCCATCCGTTGTCACACTCTCGAGGCGGCCACGTATTATGAATAGCATCTCGTCTACAGGGTCTCCTTCTCGGACTAAGTAAGTACTCTCTGTGAACAAGCATGGTTTCAGCCGCATACAGATTGCATCCAGCAGCTTGTCGTCCATGCTCTCAAACAATGGAACCTAATATTATGGTGAAAACGTCATTAATAAATAGTTAGCATGTCCAGTACCAACAGTATCATGAAACAAGTTATGTGGTCGATGGTCAAGACCATTATTTCAATGTGTCCTGACTCCTGAATATTCTAAAGGTTTTGTGACTTTTTTAATAAGTTTGAATGAATAATAGCGGGAGATCTTACCCTGCGCACTAAAGCCAGACAAAGATGCCGCTTGATGTCTCTCCGGAGATCCTTTGGGAGATTCTGAACGAGATACTCTTCATCTACACCACGTGTCTCCAACCATTTATACTGGTCATAGCGTCTCACACGCTCCCTAAGATCTTGTGGTAACATCCTGTGATGCATCCATTGTTCTGAATCACGCCTCTTCACTCTCATTTCTTCGAGCCGGATGGTAAGAGATTGGAGATATGTCTGTCCCAAAATTGCAAATGTGGTTAGACAGTCCTTATTTATATAAGGAAGAAAAAATTAAGCATGATGCTTCCACTGAAAGAGCTACCAGAAAATTTATAATGATCATGGTGGTAGCTAAAGTACCTGCATGTTTCCGATGAGGAGAGCAAAGAGAATCAACCCAGAAATGGCGAGAGTGATGGAAAATATAATCTCCAATGGGTACGTACTGGTTTGAAGCCCTTGTCCAAGTGTACTGTTGTGCAGTTAATGAGAATGACTTATGTATTCAGTTAACAAGGAATATTTGAAACTCATAGACGCAGAACTTTGAGCAAAATATGTAATCGTGTTATGGGAGCTGAAATNTCTCCTTCTTTCAGGAGACTGTGGTTGAAGAAACCGCTCCTGCCTCCATCCGTTGTCACACTCTCGAGGCGGCCACGTATTATGAATAGCATCTCGTCTACAGGGTCTCCTTCTCGGACTAAGTAAGTACTCTCTGTGAACAAGCATGGTTTCAGCCGCATACAGATTGCATCCAGCAGCTTGTCGTCCATGCTCTCAAACAACGGAACCTAGTATTATGGTGAAAACGCCATTAATAAACAGTGAGCATGTCCAGTACCAACACAGTATCATGAAACAAGTTATTTGGTCGATGGTCAAGACCATTATTTCAATGTGTCCTGACTCCTGAATATTCTAAAGGTTCTGTGACCTTTTTAAGAAGTTTGAATGAATAATAGCGGGAGATCTTACCCTGCGCACTAAAGCCAGACAAAGATGCCGCTTGATGTCTCTCCGGAGATCCTTTGGGAGATTCTGAACGAGATACTCTTCATCTACACCACGTGTCTCCAACCATTTATACTGGTCATAGCGTCTCACACGCTCCCTAAGATCTTGTGGTAACATCCTGTGATGCATCCATTGTTCTGAATCACGCCTCTTCACTCTCATTTCTTCGAGCCGGATGGTAAGAGATTGGAGATATGTCTGTCCCAAAATTGCAAATGTGGTTAGACGGTCTTTATTTATATATAGAGGAAAAAAAAACTTAAGCATGATGCTTCCACTGAAAGAGCTAACAGAAAATTTCCAATGATCATGGTGGCAGCTAAAGTACCTGCATGTTTCCGATGAGGAGAGCAAAGAGAATCAACCCAGAAATGGCGAGAGTGATGGAAAATATAATCTCTAATGGGTATGTACTGGTTTGAAGCCCTTGTCCAAGTGTACTGTTGTGCAGTTAATGAGAATTGAAATTTGAATACAAGGAAAAAAGAATGACTTATGTATTCAGTTAACAAGGAATATTTGAAACTCATAGACGCAGAACTTTGAGCAAAATATGTAATCGTGTTATGGGAGCTGAAATTTTGTAGTTTTGTGAGACTTGGCAAGACCAAAGCAATAATATTTTCTTTACTTTCGACTGATTTGTGATAGAACAAAAGGTTACCTCAAGTTCTGAAGCCCCCACCACAAACAGTAACAATATTTTGTGATGAAGTTTTGAGACGACACAATGCCAGACGATAAAGCCTGTGTATAAATCCCGAAGTCAAATGGAGGATAAGGATCATCGAGGTCAGCACGACACCTGGACTGAAGAACAGATTTTTTGGTCATGTTCCAAACATCATAGCCGTCCATGTTTTGATTGCCACAGTACAAGAAACCTCTACTGCAATTCCCTGCATCTTCACAGGCCTCCTGCCAGCAGGCGTCGTTACGTTCTAAGGCTAAAAGGTACCAAAACGCTCCAACTATCTGCAACATAAGCACCAGTAGCTCAACCAAAATAACCCTTACCAATCAGCTTATTATCGAACAGTACACAAGCAGAATTGACTCAATAAACTAATACGGCCAGATTTGCTCTTCACAGCAAACATGACACTTGGGATCCCATGCAGCATCAATAAAAGATAAGAAAGAACGTTATCGAACATCACAAGTAAGCAGAGACTCCAGAAACCTCGCTAAGCTGCTTTACATGTTTTATGAAATTAAACATCTGAACAGAAGTTCACAACATTGAAACTATTTCCTGTTTTTGCACTTTTAGTGCTAGTCACATAACTCAGAGTAAAATGGGGAAGCATTGAACAAAAAAATAAATGTAATTTATCAAGAGAAAAAGCTAGGCATTTACATGACTTGCAAGCATATATAATAGCAGATAATAGGCGGCACCAGCCCAAGCAGTTTCTGCAAAGACACCTGCTGTCCTTTTCAATTCTGATGTCAAGGGTAAGATACGTAGAAATCGCGGTATATACTGAACCAAGACAATGAAAAGCAAGGCCTGCTTTGTAGCCAATACATCCGACCCCCTTGACCTTTGCAAGAACCTCCAAACAACAATCTGCACATACACAAAGTGAATAATGTAAATCTGAAACCAACAGGCTCCAAACATAAATCTTTGACCACCAACTAAATGCATCCTTTCAACAAATCATCATGCACAGAGCCTCGGAAGGAAAAAGCAACGATGTTGTCCAACACACAATTACTGAAATGATCTAAACTTATATAACCAACCTGAGGGACAGGAAGTACAGAGAGAAAATCAATGATAAACCACCGTTGCAAATATCTCTTTGCTATCTGTGCAGGATCTATCACGAGTTCACCTCTCCCAAAGACCCGGGACGAGGGTGCAATATAAGCAGTCCTAAGCTGGAGAGCCATGTGAGCGAGATAAAACACATCGATGATAGTCCTCAATGTAGTTGCGGTGATAGCCAGTTTCCGGTCAATACCCAGGCACTTGGACTCACCATTGATCACAGGAAGATAGAAGAAAAAAGGGTCCACGAACACTGAAAGAATACATGACATAACAAACAATTTTTTGCAAAACAAAAGGGTTTTATCCTGAGGATCAAATATCTTTTTTTCAGATACTTTGAGGTCTTCTGGAAACACTGCTCGATATACACCGAAGCCAAGTGAACGTCCTATCGATTTAAGCCCTTTAGAACCCTTTTGGATCCCTTTCTTGAAGGATCCAGATGTGTTATTGCTTCCATGAATAGGACGAAGTGGTCCACTAATATTGGAGGCGTAGTTCTGTTGGAAGGCTACAGATGATGATGGTAACCTAGAGTCCAGATCATCCACCCTATTAAGAATGACCAACAGAGATTTCAGATTATTATGCACCAACAAGCAAAAGAGTAGGATTCACCCAATAAATCAAAACAATCACACAACAATTTCATCAGAAAACAAGCATTGCCAAAAGACAACTACAAGGGATTATAAAAATTGATGTTCTGGATAACTGTTTTGGAGGAAAACTTTTTCACTTGAGGGCTTCAGTGCAAATCAGTTTGCTCCATTAAAGTCACAGAACAAGAACAATATGTTTAACAGATTCAAAGTTTTGAAATGTGCACTACCTCACAAAATTTTCTCGTTTGCCTGCCATGATTGCTAATAAGGAACCAGAACTCGATAACCTTCAACGACTAAGCCCACGATCACTTGCTCATATTGATAAGCTACATCATCCAAAAACAAGACCAAAAAAATCCACCAGTAAATTTTCTCGGATAAATGTTACGGACTCTTTATCAAATTAAAACATGTGAGAAATGCATCACCACCTGATGAAGTTGTGATAACATATATATTTTTGTTTTTTCCATTAAGTTGTGTATATATACTACAAGCCCAGTTTCAAACTTGATATATTCCGCTGGTTTAAGATTCACTTACTCTCACCAGAAAATGATCCGCTAACGAAGCAAAATCAACTGGAAAAAAGAAGTAAAAAACTGAAGAATGAATGATCGACACCGACACAAAGTAGAGAGACAAATTCAGAAATAAAAATCCGGCACGAGGAACAAAACGAGGGGGAAAAAGAGACATGAGCCTAAGAACAGTTATATGACCAGAACAGAAGCGAACTTGCTAAAACAAGAGAAAAGACAGAGACTTACTTAAAGCTAATCCACGGCTTAGACGAATTGAAGGGTCCCGATGATGAAGAACTGAGGATAACGCTTTGCAGTAAGAGGAAAAAAGTTCGAACAAGAAAGAGCCGAAAGTGGGTCTAAAGCGAGCAGAGCAGACAAGTGGTATCTCCTTTACCAAAAAAGAACACAAAAGTTAAAAAGCAACGAAGAAGAAAGGGAACGAGTTAAATGACGTTTTTGCCCTTCATTATAGCAGGAAAGTAGATTTTCCTCTTGAAGCCTCAAAAGTCAAAAGGCCCCGTGACACAAAATCTGTGAATGTGATATTATACAAGACAAGGTGGTGTAGATAAGCAACGAGTTCCTACAATGTGAAATGGAGGATTTTGTACAAAGAAGTATCCAAGCTCTTCTTCTAATATCAAACAACCATCTCAGCTTCTTTGACAGTCGAAGGGATTCCAACCTCCAGTCTCATTGTAGCTCTATACTGTTCAGGTACAGCGGCACCAGCCTGCGCGCATATCTCCACAACAGCGGGTGCTTGCCCGTAGAAGCTTCGTAGCTCCCGCAGCAACGGTGGCCCATTCACATCAGGAACATGCCAAACGTATCTCGGTGGTATCAAGTCGTCAAGCACTGCAGATTGCCAACCATGTTGCCCATTCCGCTGTTGGTGCTTGAAGGCACCGCAGTTCTGGGCCTTGTGTCCCGTTGGACCTACGTGGACCTCGGGGCAGTACCCGCAGACCCTGACTCTGTACATCCTCATCAGCTTTTTGGCTCCTGCCCTCATTTGTTCCCACGCCTGTAACGTTTCTTCGGCTATGGAGACCGTTTCTTCTTCGCTAGAAGGCGGAGTGATCTCTGAGAGAGGTAACTCGGTTAACAACGGCACTGGAGGAGGCTGGGGCTCTGGATCAGGCAATTCTGTTTCATCTGCATCGACAAACTCGCTTTTGCCGATGCGGATTATTGGTTTCCTTCTCCTTTTGGTTGGAAACTCGGGGATTTCAACGCCCCCCTGAATGCAGAGCTCAACTACAGCAGGAACTCTGGGAACCGAGAACCTCTCGTCGTGGCGGATGCGCTTGCCAAGGCGGTCATAGAGGTGATAAGCTTCAAGAGGAACGATAACGTCTTCAATGACTGAGTTTGTCCATTCGTGAAGGCCTTTCCTCTGGGAGGCACTCGGACCTTTACACGACTTAAATGGATGCCCATAAGGTCCAACATGGATCTCATTGCAATACCTAAAGAGACAAAACCGAGCAACATCAAAGGTCTATGGGCAAACAGAGCCGAGATGAAACAAAGAAGAGATAGAGAATTACCCACAAGCATTAACACGAACAACCTTCATGAGCCGGTGGAGATTGTTGATCAATCTGATTCTTGCGTTGTATACTTTATAGGCAAGAGGCACAAGGCTCTTCACGACCATACCGTTTTTAGGTGGAGGGAGAGGTCTCTTAGGCTTGTCTTTGTTGTTCTTGACTCTCTCTCTCGCGGCTCGTCTCAGGTCGACAATGGGCACTGGGAAGGGTTTCTTCTCTCTCCTTGCGTACTGCTTAGGCGCGTCTGCATTCTGAGGATGATCGCTTCTCACAACAAATGGAAGAGATCGACGCCCTTTACTAAGCACAAGTCTGGAATCTAACTCAAGACTGAACTCAATGCTACTTCCCTGCACAATATTGGAGTTTACACATAACTTTAGATCGTGAACAGAGGATCTCACCAACAGCTGGCAAAGGAAGCAGAGCGAAACGAATTGGATGATACAGACTACGAAAGGAAACTGACCTGAAGAGAAGAAGAGAACCCAAAACTAGTAAACGGGTTGAGATTGATAAATTTCCTCCTGGGTACGCTCTGAATAGCGAAAGGTACACTTTTAGGTGACAACCCCGAAAGTG
This sequence comes from Alliaria petiolata, assembly GCA_020283515.1. Lineage (NCBI taxonomy): Eukaryota > Viridiplantae > Streptophyta > Magnoliopsida > Brassicales > Brassicaceae > Alliaria > Alliaria petiolata. The sequence goes on from JAHZTW010000001.1 coordinate 288,776,047, forward strand.
TACCAGCATCTGCCCCTGGGAGAGAAAAAAAAAACGGAAACTAAAATCAATCACAATCTGACAAGAAAAGGATTGATATTGAGCATTGAGGACGGTTCTGAAAAAACACAATGAAGAAGAAACTTACAGGAAATGGCAGAGTACGTTATCGACATCGTCGACAACTGCTGGGTTAAAGCATTGGGGAAGATGGAGGAGGATAAGGAGAGGATAGAGCGGCCTGAGTCTCTCGGACGAAATTAGCTAATGGAAATCGTGAGCCTAAAATAATGGGCTTTTTAATGGGTTGATTGTGGTTCCATTAGGCCCATTTAAATTAACTTTTGAGTTGTGTAACCGAACCGGGTTTAAAAATAAACCAGAATACGTTTTTCATTTTAGGTTTAGGATAATACATTTAGGCTCACGATTTCCATTAGCTACAGAACATGGGGGACTCAGATACAAACCGAAACCGAACTGAATTGGCGCCTTTGTTACACAGACATGAAGAGTTTAATTAGACTAAACCAAAAAGGCCTAATGGAAGAAGAACCAAACAAGCAGCCGTTACAACCAAACTCCACGAGCCGTTTAGCCGATGACCACTTCCCTTCTGTGTGATCTGAGCGTTATTCGGAGCAGCCGCATTGGTTCTGTTGTGATTAGGAGACAAGACGACGACAAGAAGCTTCTCTCCTCTCTGGCAATGTCCTTCTTCTCCACTGATGAAGTAAAAAGGACCTGATCTCTTTAGCTCTACCTTCGTTTGACCATTTTTGTATCCTCTTATAGGCTCTGATCTGTCGCATCTCTCGTAATTTTTTTCCCTCACTTGCATCACTGAATCATTCTCCGCATTGTACTTCCACACTGGTAAACAAAAAAAAAAAAACTATTATATGAGAAACAAAAAACAGAGCCATGTACCAAACCAAAGTGACGATATTCACAACTTACGGAGAGTATTTCCAATTTTGAATCTTGTTTTCTCTGACCAATGGTTTGGTGTTTCATCTGTAGATTCTGGAACCTTCCATGTGTTAGACTTGCCTCCCACCAGAATCTCCCTGCCTTCACACAACAAACCAAAAAACAAAAGCAAACAACACACCATAAGTGAAGAAGAAGACATTGTGAGAGCTTGATGATGTTTTTTTCTGTGTGATTAGTCTGTCAATTATATGAATATGATGAGAATTCGCCAAAATAAATAGGAGAGAGAGATCTCTGGCTTCTTGGATCCAAACAAATCCCTTCCATGAACCAAAACGTGACCATCGAAAAACGAAGCTCGTGAAATGAAGAAGCTAAGCGTTACAGAGCTGTGTGTTAATTGTGACCAAACCAACACTTTCACTATTGCGTTTTTACCTTCCATCAGCTGATGGGTCATCGTTGAATCATCATCGATGTAAATGCTAAAAGTTCTTACCTTTTAGACTTTAGGATAGTTAAATGATTTTTTTTTTTTTTTTTGGGGGGTGATATTTAAAGCAGAGTAAATGGAATGCATGTGACGACGAGGAGATGGGAATTTAATATACTGGATTTTTAACCATTGAAGTAAATAAACTTTAGAAAGAAAAAAAACCCTAAAACCGAGCACCATTTCCCAGAAATCAAGGCAGAGTTTCTGCACAATCCGTATAAATAAGAAAATACCTTAAAAGGCGAATCTTTTTTTCGTTTTTTTCTTTCTCTTCCACCATCTGACTTTTCTTGAGTAAATATATTAAAGTCTTAGAAATTTATATTTCAACCTCCATTCTCATGGGTCTCTTTTCAATGGACCCAGTTTGAATGGTTACATTTTACAGACGACAATGGAACACAAGAAACAAAGAGAGAAGAGGTTTCTTCAAAGATTTCTCCAACTAAACCCATTAAAAAAAAGAAAGAGAGGTGTTTGATAAATTAGAAAAAGAAAGAAAAGAAAAGGAAGTTGCTTTTTTTCTCTTGACCCAACAACACCACAATTTAGTGCAGAAGTCATTTCCCACACTTACCCCCTTTCCCCTGCACAAGTCTGCTTCCATCTTCATCACTGCTGTCTCAACCCATCAACACCCACATCCAAAAAAAGCAAATTTTGCTTTATTTTATATTTTTTATTTTCTTTTCCTTCTCACAGCAGCAGCAGCAGCAACAACAACAACATGATGTGTCCTTCTTTTCTGCTTCTTTGTCCTTCTCTGACTTCTCCCCTTCAGATTGATATTAGATTACAACACGAAACCCAGAACCTTCCTCTTTCTCTCTTTTCTCTCTTATCTCTCTCTCTCTCTCTCTTCCCATTCCTTTTTTTCTTTCAAGCTCTTCCCCTTCATCTCTCTCCCTCTTCCCTTCTGTGATTCTGTAATTACACATCTTGTGTTCATATGATGAATCGAGCTCACGGCGATTTCACCCTCTCCAACCCTAATCCTTTTGAGGATCCGAAAGTCAGACTTAGGCATCATGGCCTTATGCAAGACTATCGAGAATTGCATATGGTACGAACTCCTCCTTTTTTTTCATGAGTGTAAAGTCAAGTTTATGTTTCTGCAGTCTAGTCTATTTATCTCTGGATCTGAGAATGTAATTTATCTAAGGAATTGCTCAAGATTTGCTTTTTTTTTTCCACCCTGATCTGTTCTCACAGCTGCTCGGAAAACCTGGAAAAAAGGGATTAAGTTTTTGACTTTTTGTTTTAAAAGAGAAAGATGAAACTTTGAGCTTAATTGATTCCTTAACAAACATAAAGCCTCTTACTTTCTTTTTTTGGTCATGTGTAATTTATGCAAATCTCTATTAGTCTTAAGCTGATCAAAAGAGTGTTTTCTTAAGCATACTTTTAGGATGAGAACTTTGCTTAGTGTTTGTTTCTCTGATCTTTTAAGATCACTTTATTAACACGTTTTGCTGTTTTGTTTGATTACACAAAGGATACTGAAGCAATGAGAAAAAAGTTACAGACAGTGCGAGAGAGAAAGGCAACACTAATGGCCGAAGTCCGGTACAGATACTTACAATCGTTGACAGTATATATAAATATATATATCATTTATGTCCTTTGGATGTTTTTCTTAAGTGTTTTATGTCTGTTTTTCAGATTTCTGCGGCGGAGATACAGGCATTTGAGGCAAGACCAGCCTGTTATGCAGCCACCAGATGTTAAACAGAAGGACAGAGGAAGATCAAATGGTGGGAAGAAGAGTAAAACGCAGATCCGAAGGGAAGTGTCTTCTCCTAATAAGAGAACTGAAGCAGAAACTAAGCATGTTTCACTTCCTGACTTAAACCACTCAGCAAAAGTTCATGTGGAAACCAAAACCAGTCCTACGAAAAGAGTTCCATTGTTCGATCTAAACCAGATATCCGTAAGCATTTCACTCTCACGATGTGCACAAAGAAGAAACCATACTCTTTGCAAACCCATTTTTGACCACCTCTTAAATTGATTATAGGGAGAAGAAGAGGAAGAAACAGAAGCAGTGAACAATAATAGTGAAGAGAGAATGAGAGTGGAAGAAAGCAGTTCATGTAAGAGAATGAGCAGCAGCATCGCTATCGAGCAGAAAGAGATGAAGCTATCGTCTTGCAGGAATGGAGGAAACGGTTCAAATAAGAGGAAAATTTCGTGGCAAGATCCTGTTGCAGCTCTCAGAGTCTAAAGAGAAAAGAAAAAGAAAAATCCTTTTTCTTCCTCAAGTCAAAGAAGTAATCTTGTAACATAGCTAAGCTTCACATCAATTTAGCTTTGCTTTATTTGCTTGATCCTCTCCGTTGAAAACATATCCAATTGTGGCTTGAAACTTGAAAAAACCTTATCTCTTGTCCATTCTTGAAGTGGCGACTTATACAAGTGACATTTGTATATCGGACATGTGTCTATCTTAGACGAGTAAACAAAAATTCTACGGAAGTGATCCGAAATTCCAGGAACAAGATCGACGGTCATATGTGTTCACACGTGTCTGAGAAGGAACGTTTCGTGTAAACTTTAAATCCATACCGAACACAAAGATCGATCATTTGGCTCTGAGACGAAACAAGAAAAGCAAAACACACGATCATTTTTATGGATGAAGACGTCGGGTCTGATTGGGGCGGGTTGGCTCCGGAAATACTAACCAACATCATCTCAAGGCTCACGATTCAGGAGCGATGGACGGGACCGATGTTCGTCCGAAAATCGTGGCTAACCGTTTGCAGAGATCCGTATCTCTGGACTATATTCGATCTGGAGCAATGGTTCGAGTCATATCCCGAGTCGACTCAGTTGTGGTCCCCTGATTTCGAGCGGAAAATAGATTCAATGCTTCGATCAGTCGTCGATTGGAGCGACGGAGGTCTCACCGAGATCCGCGTCCGCCATTGTAGCGACCACGCTCTCTCTTACGTTGCCGACAGGTAATCTTTCTTTCATCAAAAATTCATTTGTTCACTGGTGAAAATGATTTGAGTTTTGTGATTTCGTCTGTTTTGGAAATTTTCTTACGGATTTGAGATATTTTTTGATTTTGGACGTGTCATTAGATGCCCAAATCTCCAGGTTCTCGCCATTAGAAGCAGTCGTAACGTGACAGACGCGTCTATGACGAAGATAGCGTTTCGGTGCAGGAGTCTAAAGGAACTCGACATCAGTTACTGTCACGAGATATCTCACGACACGCTTGTGATGATGGGTAGGAACTGTCCCAATCTCACGACACTGAAACGCAACCTTATGGATTGGTCAGATTCTTCTCGGCACATCAGCTCTGTTCCTACAGAGTACTTAGACGCCTGTCCTCGAGACGGAGACACAGAAGCTGACGCGATCGGAAAACACATGATCAATCTAGAGCATTTGGAGATTCAGTTCTCTAGACTGTCTGCCAAGGGACTCGCTTCTATATGCGAGGGTTGTCCGAAGCTAGAGCACTTGGACTTGTTTGGATGCGTGCATTTGTCAAGCCGTGACATTGCAAACAATGTGTCAAGGCTGAAACGGCTTAAGGAGGTGAAGAAGCCAGATGTGTATGTGCCAAGGTCAGTGGATGTGGCTCAGACGGAGAGATACGGACATTGGAGACTCTATGACGAGAGATTTGATATACAAGCCATGAGGATCTGATTTCATACACTACGCGAACTTCTGTAATAAAGCAGCCTATATAGTTCTGAATTCCCTAGGTTGTTATTTCTGTTATATAACAGCCAAACCCAAACAGGTTCTGTTGTGTTAAAATTTCTCTGGGGAAAAGGAAATGGTTTGGTTTTCATAACCTTGGAAAATACCAAACTGTAGAGCTCAAAATCTCAAAGCATTCAAGATGTACACACTTATATGAAGTTTATACACGCAGAGTAGTTGTTGACATTAACAGAGTGCGCATTACTATCTACTACATCAATTTTCGTAGGGAAAGTAAAAAAGAAAACCACAGACCAAACACAAAGAAAAAAACTACAAAAGGAGAGAGAGTAAGAAAGAGGAGGCAAGGCAAGCAGTCATATGAAAAGAGCCTGACAAAGGTGTTGCGGAAGCAGCTGTGGTGCTGCGAGGCCTTCCGTATCTTGCCCTTTTCCTTATGAAAACTCCAAGCTTCCTCGTCACACGAGCTTCGTCATCGCCATGACCTGAACACAAAAGAAGGGACTGAGACAAGAACAGGAGTAAGAGGATCGATAGGATGAGTAAGCGTTTGATGTCACCCATCTCTGCTCTAGGATGAGACAAGGTTTTGGCCCTCTGTTGTGATTATAAAGAAGAACAGGGTACAGTTGAAGAAGATACTTTTTTTGTTGGATGGATATATTTAATAACATTTGGTGGGATGATTGCGAAATGAGATGATAAGATAACACCGTAGTGTCATGTGGAGCCTATCGCGGCCATAAATATAATTGAAAGATTTGACTAGCTGGAAAACTATGTCCAATATCACAAAGCGATCATTAACCAATAGTTAAAGCCGACCACGATCCAAGTCTTTACAAAGTCAAGCAACTTGCTTTCCACACACTATTCTTCGATGGGATACGAGTTAAAAAGGGTATATAAAAATGATTTTATAGGGTAGATGCTAACCAGGAAAGGTGTCATTCTTGGTAGGCTAAGATTTTGTCCAAAATGGCTGGCTCCAACTCCCTGAAAGATGTGACCTGACCAACTCGTTTAGCTAATTCCCCTGTGACTAGGTCCATGTAAAGAAGATACAACCCGTTCCTTTCTTCCAAAGTAGCTACTGCTTTCCTCGCATGGACTACTGATGCTATCCACTCCTCAAACACAACTGCAAATCAGAGACACAACCAATTTCAGCGTTAATTGTGCTTGTGTCGGCCCAGGTAGGAAACTATTATAATCTGGAAAAAAAAAGCTATAAAATAAAATAATTAAGGAAAAAAATATTGCATCTTCTATCACGCTTCCGCTGCGCCACTCTGATTTGTTGTTTAAGTAACATACATACAATATTTAATACAATATTTAATGTTTAGTTTACCAGTCTCAAATGCTTCACTCTCTGCCCAGGGTACCAAATAGTCACATATCAAGAACTCAATAAGCTGTATCCTGCAGGTTCATAAATCATGATCAAGATCCGCAGCCCCATGTATCATAGAAACATATTGAGTTTGAAATACTTACAATATAAACATGCACTCATCAATCTCTGGGAATGATTCGTCAAATGGGTCCACAAACAGTAAATTTTCGGCTAAAATGGATATTCTCTGAGAAACAGCAAATACGGCACGCTGTCCAATGTATGGTTCACTTCCCAGTTTACGGATCAAATGTTGGACATAAAACCCAACACTTGTTTCTAGTTGTTTCACCTCTACAACAGATTGTAAACACACAAAAACAAATATTAGAAATGATAACTACAAAGAAAAAACACAGTTAGAATCATAATTAAACTGCTAAAGTTACCATTTCCTTTAAAGGAAGTGCACATTTTTGTGATCAACTGTGCAATCATGGAACTGATAGATTCTTCAACAGATTCTAAGTTCCTCCCCATTGATACCAGCTTCTTCAGTGAAGCTACAGTTTGCCAAAAAGAGCACATTATTGCAAGAAGAGGAACAAGAACACACATTTGTTTCACAAGTGCATATCAAGCCTCCTAATAAAAGGAATAGCGCTGCTCATGAATAAAATAATTTGTTTGCAAGTCAGGAGTTTTGAATAATATTACCTAATATGAAATCTACAGCCTGATGTGACAAGTTTCTGAAATTGGAGGCCTACAGAATATAAGAAGTGAGTTTAAAGCAGCAAAGTATCTAAGAGTGCATATTACCAGGAAAAACATAAGCAACAAAACCTAACATTGGAGTCTGCTTCAGCCAGTTCCAGGAGAAAATCTATAGATATCTTTAGATGCTCTGCTTCCTCTTCATATCCAGGTTCTGCAGGCAAAGTTCCAACTCAAATAAAAAAGACACCCAGAAGATGAACTGGTAGTTCTTGGTTAAATAGACTCTATTCTTTACTTCCTTCTCCCATATAGCACATCTACGTCATATAATATGGTATGGTGTTGTATAATTCATTAAGGAAATTGAAACTGGGAGATAAGAGACAGTGAACCAAGACCAGGAAGACCCTTAACAAAACCTGAGAGCCTCAATCTTTGAGATGATCGAGTTGATTTCCTTCTGCTCCTTGTCCTCGCTAGTGATCAAATGAAAACACAAGCTGGTAAGTTAGTCCCACAAACACAAACGTAACAAAGAGAATACAAACTGTTAAAACTAAAAGACTGATGAATATAAACATGGGAGAGAGACCTAGTCTGAGAAATCTACGACGAAGTACATCGCTAAGTCTCGGTTCAGAGCCCCCTCCGATTCGCCTGCCGCTGAATTCTCCCAAGTTGTCAAAGAAATAACACTTGCAAGAAGCATTCGCTGGGAATAAATCACAATGCGAAGCACCTAATGACAGACAAATGCATTAATTAAAGACCAGTAAGTTCCAAATACACATCTTCCAGCCTTTCCATTTTGAGAATCATTAATTAAATACATAAACGAGTTGCCTAATTTCATAAACGCGTTTAGAGAGACAGAAAATACTTTCAGCATCCTTGAGATCTTCCTGGAGTCTGATGATTTCCTTCTTCCTCTCTTTAGCCTAATTTCAAAATCGAAAATCCCCAAAATGTTAGAAGCTCCATCTCGCAACCGAGAAAACGCAATCATATAAGCGTCAACAGAAGCCGAGAAAGTTGACCTACATATTAAACGACGAACAGAAATCCAAATGTAGCCCTAGAAATTCTAGACAAAACGGTAGCAGATTTCACCATAGAGAAATCAGATAGTCTCGGAGAGCAAAAAAACGAAGATGCACTTAAACCCAAATACAAAAAAATAAAATCGAGAAGGCACCTTCTGCTTCCAGCGAAGAGCATCAGTTTCGGAGGGAGCATCACAACGGGAAGTAGATGAAGAAGATTGACGGTTCTGGATCTTCGATCGTAGAAGAGAAACAGCGATCGCCAGTCTCAGCGACTCTTCCTTCTCCATGTGATCTGCTTCAGCGACGCTCGAACTCGTTTCGTTCAACAAAAAAAAAATTAATGACAAGAAAGTTTTAATTTTGGGGATAATAGTGATTCCAAATTTCCAATTCCTGCGCGGGAGAGCTTTTGTGAAGCTATAGAGGCCCAATATGGCCCATTAACGCATCTAAGAGGGTCCACAAATTCTAGATGTTGAGTGTCGTCCTTAAGCAAATAATAACGCTTATGTCGTTAACCGTATAGGGGGATTCAATTATTTTCAGCTCAGATATTAGAAAGACAATAACATTTCCAATGTAAATATCTGAACCGACCAGTTTATAGGGGTCTCAAGTCTGAACAACAATCAACTGAATCATATCTGAGACCGTAAAACAAAAAATGCAAAGGTCAAAAATGTAAAAAAAAGAGAAGTCACAGAAGAATACAAAAAAGAAAGAAAGGAAATGAGCACATTCCCACAACAACACAGAGAAGTGGTGAGAATAATGTCATCATGAACGAGCATAAAGAAGAGCAAAACCCCCAAGTTTTCTTGTTGGAAACTATCTTTGAGTTCTGAGACTCCTTTTCTCCTTCTCCCTCAAGCTTACAACACAACATTCATCGCTCAAGCCTTGACTCAGAGAGCAAAACCGTAAAGCATTGGCCCCTTTACAGATTCCGACAAGCCTCGATGTCTGCAGCCTGTGAGGCCAACATGGACTTCCCCAGTTCGCTCGACTCCAAGATGCGTACAGCTGCATCGACCACCGCCTTCTGGAACCTATCATCCTCCATCTTTCCAAGGACTTCTCTAACCAATTTGAAATCCACACCACCAGCCAGAATCAGCTTTCCAACAATCTCACCAAAGTTGTTTGGTGCCTTGGGAAGATCGATTCCAATGTCATCCAGCATAGCACCGTACTCCAAGAACCCGGTTTCAAGATCCTTGGGTGTGACCACCTTCTTCGACAACAAATACTCCAAGAGTTCAGCAATTGGCTCAACAACAGGCGGGCTTTTCTCAAGGGACAGAGAAATCGCTTCCTTCACAAACTCTGCATGATATGAAGGCGACCCAAGCTCCTCCAAACACTGCAGAGCTTCATCAACAAGTCGAATAATGAAATATTCCTCGAGAATCGACTTTGTTTTTCTCTTGAGCACTTCTTGGCTCAACTTGGGAGCACTAGGCTGTGGTTTCTCCACCGGAACAGGTACAGGTACGGTCCGAGTTGCAATTGGCTGAGGCGGGGTAAGCGGGCGCGACACCGAACCGCTCCCCTGCAACAGGGCACTTGTCTTGCCACCCATAAACCCGCTGCTGCCTTGAGGTAGGAGCTTCGTGTTCATTGAGGTCGACTTGCTCATTGCTGGAGAATGCAGAGGCCCTGGCCCATCGCGTCTAGACATTGATCTTGACCTCGGTACCTCCCAGTTATCATTGTCCGCACCAGGCATCCCGGGCATCCTTCGCGTCCCAGGCATACCAGGCATCAAGCCACCTGCACCAGGTCGCCCACCAGGGTAGATAGGGCCAGGACTCACAGGCCCACTACTAGAAGCCATACCCTTTCTCATATTTGCAGTGGCACCTGGTCGGAGACCAAGATTCTTCTCTGCGTCAGAATGGATTTCGTTTATAGTTTTTGCTTTCATCTGCACAAGCAATGTAAATAGAACATTAGAAACCACTACACAATGAAGCAGCAAACAAGTCTCAACCTTGTAACTCATAAAACTGAGAAATGAGATTTTCAAGGCCAGGATACCTCTTCCCGCCTGGGAACCCAGCCATTGGAGCGCAAGTCGATGATATTCTGAACCATGAATCTCAGACGCAGTTCCAACTGAGGATTCTTTGACAGATCCTTCAGGCGTCTGAAATATGCCTCATTGATCGGTTTTGACTTCATATTTCCGTCAAGTTGTTTGCCAATAGTTTTGAAGAAATGACAAATAGCTTCAACATTTTCCTCTGCTGGACATACTTTCTCATCGGCCCCCAGAAGCTCCTATGATCAGAGCAAATTGATAAAGGTTACTACAGATACCAAAACAAAAATTGGCTAAGAAAATGTGTAAAGTTATAGGAGTTAACCTGAACAATGTGATGAACAATCTTTTCTGGAACCATCTTCTGCTTTAGAAGCTCACCGATCAAACGAATATTTCCTAGAGTCTTGAGCTTCAACAATTTTTCTTTGTCCCTCCGCTCAGCCTCCTGATCTGGAGCACTCATCTGTCTAAGCTCCTCCCTCAAATTGGCAGCGCCCTCAAACGCCTCTTGACAGATATTCAGCAGAACCCTCTTAAAGGTGATCTCCTTATCCCCAGGCTCTTCAGGTGGGAAGGTCGGCAGCTTGTCGTTGATATCAGAGCACAATTTAGCATACATAGGGCAAAAGGTCGGCTCAAGGACAGCTTTGTCAAAAATAAGGGTTATCACACCCTACAAACGAAAGAAAACAACACTAGTTAGCAACGTGAACAGCCTAGATGATTCGAACAAGACTTCATCGATGCTTGGAGACAGAGTATACACCTTAAGGATATCAGCAGATGTGATGCCAGAATCAATAAGTTGTCCCTTAAGAAGATCATACTTTTCAGGGGTTAGCTTGTTCAGTATCCTAGACAAGAGAAGTATATCGTTGTCAGCGTGCAAGCACGATTTAAAGATATCATGTTGGGAGTGAAGGAAAATGATGCAGAAGTTTAGACCACCAATAACTGTCTCAAAAGGCCTTACCCTTTCACAGTCTTCAGAACACGGTCATTTTCGGAAAGGTTTCCTCTTCTAGCTGACCAAGGTACTTCAGCTTTGACGAGGGCAGGAGCTGGTCCACCCTGATTCCACAGGGTATACAAGTACGAAAGTAAAATAAATCATGCCAAAATGAAAAGGACTAAGAAAAGGGAAAGACACATTAATTTATTGATCAATTACCCCTTGGTTGGATGATATTTGTGCCCTCGAAAACTGGGAATTAGGTTGGTCTTGACGATTATATTGGCTTGCTTCAACATACCTGGAATCTCTAGCTTCACGGAGATTTTCCCATGACCTGTCCTCCGCAGAGGGTGGAGCTTGAGCAACAGAACGGCTGCGCCAATCACGAGTGTCTGGCTCAGAGAAGCGACTTGCAGACTGAACCGGAACCTGGAGCATTAAGACAACATATCTGTGTTAGAACTCATGAAACTTCATGTTAGAGGAAACAATGCAGAAGTGATGTTTCAACAAAAAAATATACCACATTGCTTACGACACTTTCCCCACGTGCCCAAGTTTGTTCCTCACCAAACAGTTCTATTTCAGTTTCCCGCTTGACTTTCAGAATTTCCTCAGAGAGTTGAGCAGTCTGTACATATGCAAAGACGTCAGTGACCTCAGCTTTAAGAACAGAAACAAAAAGCACAAACTAGAACGGCCTTGATTCTCGATTTTCTAACTACGATAATCACCTCTTTAAGTTCCAGGAGCTGTTCACGGGTGTACTTCACACGTTCACGGCCATCGAACCGAGAGTCTCCACCCTGAAACAAAAACATAACCCAGGATGAATCTTCATTAACTGACACTGACTCAATACACAAAAAACATATAAGAAGTGACATTCAGAGGAGACAAATAACCAACAATGATTGTCTCCTCATTGTTGAGGAACGATTCGTGAATCATAAGGCCAAGATGATTGATGAACTATAAGAAATGTCAGTAGGTCCTTTATGAGCAAATAGCAGCTAATAAAATGCCCACCTAAAAGCCTACATATCATTTTACGTCCATATTTACAGCAGCTACGCATACTTGTGTGCGCCGCTAAGAATCAGGACAAACAAATTGCTTGCTACATATATTTATATTTAACTCTGTATGTTGCAGACACGTGATTCTATGTGGTCGGGAAGCATCCGAAATCCAACGTGAGCTCAGAAGTGATTTAATAACATAAGGCAGTTAAAACTCACAAATCAAAAAACTTCGAGCTAATTCAGACATTTCAGAGAATCAAATCAGAAAAATACCGAAGATTAAAATTCCAAATCAAAAGGCTGCTGATATCTATAAAACCGAGAAATTGGATAAAGTGAGAGTGACAGAAATCACCAGAGATCAACAAAACCATTTCCAGACAGAAGAAAGAAGTAAGACCTAGATCCAGATATATAGGGGAGCTTTGGCGCCCAAAAATGACGGTACCTTGAAGGGAAAAGAGGAAGCAGGCGCACCGCCATGGGGGCGAAGGAGAGGTAGATCCGAAGAGGAAAGAGAGCCAAAAGAGAGAGCCGACGAAGAAGAAGAAGAGGAACCAAAGAGTCTGTTTCCTCGACCGCCACCAGGTCTCAAGCTCAGCACCGTCTGATCGCCTTGCTGCATACCTCGATCTAAACAGCTGAGATCGAATCGAATCTCCAACAAAAAACGAGGAAAGGAAGAGAAGGTAGAAGCTTTTCCAGCGACGATGAAATCGCTGAATCCGAGATTCAGAGGGATCGGCTTTGTGCTCTCTCTCTCTCTCTCTCTCTCCTGGCGTTAGCGAAGAAGAGAAGAGAAAAAAGGTTGAGATGAGGAGGAGAAGAAGTCGAGAAGGAGACACAATCCCTTCTCTTTATTAGGGGTCTTATTCCTTTTTTTTTTCCCTGAACCAGACACACTTAAAGCTTCTTCGTTTTTGTCCGTTATATTACAGTTATGTCCTTTACTTTTCTTTTTTTTGTTTCTTTGTTTCGTCACCCCCGTTGGTTTTTCCGTCATTGTGTACTTCTAAGCTTTTATAGTCAAAAAAGTCTTCCTCGTCCACAGTACAATGTGAAAAGGCAATGGAGCTTCCTCTTGTAAACCTACTTTGCTGTTTTTGTTTCTGTCTTCTTAATTTATCCACTAGGTCAATCTGGTTGGTTCTTTGCGCCTCAATGGGAAAATAAAATGGAGCACCTAACGACGTATCTTCACAGACCAAGAACTACGAGACCACATTCTCCATAGGGCCCTCTTATCTCTTCCTTACTGCTCATAAGAGCAGTAATAGGTAAGGAGGACTCATGTGCCTTCCAGAACCAGGGGTCTTCGAGCCTGCTGCAGCCAATCACTATCTATCTATCTAGATAGTAAGGATGCGTCCATATTTATATAATTTTCTGGTTTTCCAACAAAACACCCTCTACAAACGACAAAGCTATGGCCTTAAGTTCACTGAATCACAAGTGCTGTAAGAGATCTAGCTCAACGTTGTAATTCACTGGAGATAGTCATGCGTCCATAACTTCACTGAAAACTATTAATCTTGCAAGTTGCAATCACACTTCAACATCTCAATATCTTTAGTGAAAGCTATTAGTCTTGCAAGTTGCAATCACACTTCAACATCTCAATATCTTTACTTACAACAATAGTCTGTAACAACTAAAGAGGCGTTGACACAAGCAGAGACAAAAGAAACAACTTCAGGCGTTTATAGACTCCTCCTTGTGTTTGAATCAATGCTTCTCCTGTTGAAGCAAAGGTTTCCCCTGATTGTACAGCCAGTAAAGTTCTTCATGAGATTGAGAAGTCGGCGGGCTGTGCAATGTTGACATCCTCAAACTTGTTATCATCTGCACAAGAAAGAATGAGATACACTAGTCATCATGCCATTCATAGCTTCATAGATGCAAGACCGCATCCTCGACAGTTGTGTGTGTAATCAATTAAGGCTAAAAAACAAGACCGATGGGATACAAACAGGAATCACATTCAGCTATATCCAGCCACAAAGGTTTTAGAGACTGCAATGGTTCATCAATGAAGTTTGAAGGGTTCACAGACCGAAGAAACATATAAAAACTGTGATTACTAGTTAACCAAGATGTATACTCCAATTACGACAAGTCCGTGTTACCTATATACCAATAAGGTGTTGAATTTGTCAGAATAAGAAAGGAGCAAGGGAAAATGAGGGATAACCTTTCCTCAAAGTCAGAGCAACGACTGCATCATTCTCAACCTGAACAACAACCAAAAGAATATGGTGACAAGCTTATAACTTAAAAAACACGCAAAAGGTGGCAGTTTCCATATGACTAAGACAGTTCTGCTTTAAACTTGAACAAGAATTGTTATTCATTCCCCAACATTGGATGGAAGGATAAATGTATGAGAGAGTAAAATGTCTGACTGATACCTTCTGCTCCGCTAGGGATTTCAAATCCTCTAATACTTCTTCGGTAGACATTAAAACCAGACGCTGATTGCTAACTGGTTGCTCTATGAGGTCAAACAGTTTTTGCTTAACATCCAACACAGTCTCTGTTGGATCACACTGGATAAAGTAAGTGGTTTTCATGCGCTTCACACGGATATACATGGCCTGCAAACAAGATTACGCAGACTAATCAATCCTAAAACCAACATGACCTGATCTAAACTCTTCGATTGATTAAGAACAACAGTGACAATTCTAGAAAAAAATTGCTCAGGGCAAAATCTCTTAACTTTCCCGGTTAAATAAGCAAAGAATGATCGAAGAAAAGATTACTGCATTATGAAAATCGAGCCAACCAAACTAAACCTAACGACGTAGATACATAAATGTAGTACCATGGCAAAGACAAGGATGAACAATTCTGTCCTCTTCCGCTGCCGATTCCAAATACTTTACCGGTCAGAATCTGTTTCAGAGAAGCCAATTATCAGTCTTTCAGCGAGAATTGACAAACAGCAAGTCTTCGATTTATCGGAAACATGTGATCTCGTTTCCCCCACAAATCTAGTCTCCTTTTCGATTATTCAAAAGAACAAAAAGCACATCTTTTCTAACATTGCGGATTCAGATAACAGAGAAATCGAATAATCAAGATCAATTAAGGATGAAAAACTCACCACAATAATGGAAAATATAAGAAGTTGGCTTCCTTTATTTCGATCTGTCAATGTGAAGCCCTCACTCAGCTATACAAGGTAAGGAAGAAGAAACCCAGTTTTCCTCGCAAAGTCATTCTGGTGGGTGGCTTGTTTGGCTTCAGTTTTAATACTATCTTCGATCAGGCTTCGTATACAACCTGCTAAAAGATAGAGAGGGTTTTGTTTTTTCTTAAAACTCTTTCAAAGTCCCACATCGCTAACAATGTAAGCGTTTGAGAAAAGAGAAGTAGTATAAATAATGTAGCCACTACACATTCCAACTCATACCTTTCTCGGCCTTTTGGCTAAGATCAAGTGTAGTATCTGTTCTTATCAGTTTAATATCTGATATGTGGGCCATCGGTCCACACGATATTAACTCTATTTTTTAAGGGGGAAAGCCCATCAAGGTAGCTTGCTATCTGGGCTTTCGCGAGTCGCCCATGCGTTGCACTACTGCACGGGCCTGGCTCATCCCGCCAAATATTTAGTTTAATTATAATGTTTTTAAACTAGCTTTTGTTTCTAAATGAATCTGATCGATTATTAGAATACAAGTGATTGGGCTCAAACAATTGAGTACTTTTACTAAGCCCAAACAAATGAGAGAATTCTAAGCAGAGCAAGTAGACGCGGTTTCCGATGACAACACTCATCGTTTGTTTTCCAGAACCCATCGCCAGGTGCTCGCCAGTTTTCCAGAGCTCTCTGTCTCAAGCTCCATTTACTTCGGGTCATGGCGTTCGATTCCCGCGTCGGTTGAGACTAGGAAGAAGGATTCTCATATGTTCTGGTTCGAAATTGGCGTGTCCTCGTAAACTTATTATATAACCCTTTTTCTTTCTCATATGTTCCGTCTCTCCTTCATTACCTTGATTATGTGGCTTCTTTGGTTTTGTCGTCTAGATTACTGTCTATTCGTTAAATCATTTGTGATGTTAGTCAGTCACTGTAGATTATCCCTGCAAAGAAAACCAATTTGATGATGCTTAAAAATCCACAATTGTTCTTGGAATTGAAGAATGATTTTGTTTTGAGAGATCTGATTTCACTTTTGCACAGATTCGAGCTCTCACTCGTGGAATGTTCCTGTTCTATCTAACAATGAGGTAGTTTTCGTTTCTATTTTTCTATATTGTTTATTTTTATTTTTTGGCTCTTCCATGTCTGTTACTTGTCCATCATGTCTTAAAAACCCACTGAAACCCTCGAAACTGTTCCTATCTTGTTAGTTGGAGTGTAAAGATGTTCATTGACACCAGCAGAGACTGTTCTGTGTTTTATCAAGGAAATTACAGATGTTAGAGGCCGTAATGATTGAGGCATATCTGTTATCTGTTTATGTTCTAGAGGCGTTGATTGCGTATCAGTGAACTTTGGTTTTGGTGTCCAAGGTTGTTGAGAGGCTAAAACTTGCAAGAGAAGGACAAGAGTTCCTGGCCATGTACTCAAGTGTTGTTGGCGGAATAACAACCGATCCAGCAGCAATGGTTCTTCCATTGGATGATCACATGGTTCACCGTGGTCATGGAGTCTTTGACACAGCCATGATCATTAATGGGTCAGTCACTTTGAATCCTAGCTCACTTATCTAACCTTAATTAGTCTTATTATTACTCCATCATCTCAGTTTCCCTTTCATTTCCCTTGCAACCAAGCAGATATCTTTATGAACTGGATCAGCACCTTGACCGTATCATACGCTCTGCTTCCATGGCTAAGATCCCACTTCCATTCGACCGGGAAACTATCAGAAGGATTCTCATCCAAACCGTGAGCGTTTCTGGGTGTAGAGATGGGTCTCTAAGATACTGGCTTTCTGCAGGCCCAGGGGATTTCCTCCTATCTCCATCTCAGTGTCTCGATCCAGCTCTTTACGCCATTGTGATCCAAAAGGACTCCACCTTCAACCCAACAGGTGTCAAGGTAGTGACCTCTTCCATCCCCATAAAGCCTCCAGAGTTTGCTACAGTGAAAAGCGTTAACTACCTCCCTAATGCGCTCTCACAAATGGAGGCCGAGGCCAAGGGAGCTTATGCGGGTATTTGGGTGGATAACGATGGGTTTATTGCAGAAGGTCCAAACATGAATGTGGGGTTTGTTGTTAATGGTGGTAAGGAGCTTGTGATGCCACGGTTTGATAACGTTTTGAGCGGATGTACGGCGAAGAGAACGCTTACACTGGCTGAACAGCTTGTAAGCAAAGGGATTCTTAAAAGTGTGGAAGTAATGGATTTGACAGTCGAAGATGGAAAGAAAGCGGATGAGATGATGCTTCTTGGGAGTGGAGTTCTCATACGACCCGTGATTCAATGGGATGAAGAATTTATTGGTGATGGTAAGTAAGATCTCTCATATAAGCATTTACAAAGCTTTCACTCTTCAAATCACTTTCATTTATCATTGTTGGCTTTCATGATGGATATTGAAGATGGGTTACTTGTTTGTCTTACTCAGGGAGAGAAGGGCCTATAGCCAAGGCGCTACTGGATCTGTTGCTGGAAG
This sequence comes from Alliaria petiolata, assembly GCA_020283515.1. Taxonomy (NCBI): domain Eukaryota; kingdom Viridiplantae; phylum Streptophyta; class Magnoliopsida; order Brassicales; family Brassicaceae; genus Alliaria; species Alliaria petiolata. The sequence goes on from JAHZTW010000001.1 coordinate 288,793,912, forward strand.
ACATGAGCTCTGGTCCACCTTCTGTTCGTGTGCTTGTTCCTTACTGAGCCAAACCATTTTATTTACTCATCAAAGACAACAAAAAACTTTAGTGTTTTTTATTGCTTTGCTGTTATTGTAAATTGAAGTTGTCTTGCTCATAATTTCATGTATCTGTCGCTGTAAAGCTCATAAATTGAAGAGTTTTGTTCAAAACTGTTATTGAACAAAACTCTTAAAACACTTATATATGATTGGGCCCGATTTCAACAATTTGTTGAGCAGTTGCGTCTGCTCCTCAAATTTCTTTTTTTTCTCTCTCATGTCCTTCCAAAATCGAGGTGGTTCGTTAACAGAAGCGTTAAAACCTTTCTAGACTCTTCTTCTTCAGTCTCCTCCATTATCAGTTTACAGATCAGCTCAGGCTAGTCGAGTCGTGTTTCTTATGCGGGTTATCTGAATTACTTATAAAGGAGGAGCCTTTAGGATTGTGGGTGAAATGAAGATTCAGGTAAAGCAAGCTACGATCGTGAAGCCAGCCGAAGAGACACCTAGACACAGCCTTTGGCTTTCGAATTTGGACCTGATACAAGTGAGATTTCACATGGGAACTCTTTACTTTTACAACCCATGCTCCTCCTCCGGTCTTTCCGACACTCAATCCCTCATCGATGCTCTTAGCAAGGTTCTTGTCCTCTTCTATCCTGCCGCCGGGAGGCTCCAAGAGGGTGAGATTCCTCTACAGTCGTCTTCGTTTCCCGATCGAGTCGAAACCCGTTTTGCTTCTCGGTTCATTGTTTGATTCCTCAAGGATGAAACCTAAAAAAACCGGCTTTCTTTGATGATTTTCATCATTAGACACTCTTTTCTTCTTCTTCTCAATTTTATGTGGCAGATGCGAATGGGAGGTTGGAGGTTCGCTGCAACGGAGAAGGAGTTTTGCTAGTGGAGGCTGAGACTGATTCTACTGTAAAAGACATTGGCTTACTCACTCAAAGTTCGGATCTCTCCCAACTTGTACCAACTCTCGACTACTCAAGAGACATCTCCTCCTTACCTCTTCTTCTCTTTCAGGTTAGCTTTCCTCAACTGTCTAATGAAAATGCTTTGCTAAATGTTGAAAACCTCCGTTGTTGTCGGTCTTAAGTCAACTTTCCATCTTCCCTTAAGAGTGTCTTAATTTGTATTTGGTTCTCAGAAATTCTAGGTACTGCAGGACAACATTTGTAAGTTTGAATACCTTTTTGGCAAGACTAGTGGATATTTTTTTCTGTCAATTGTCATGCATAGAACCATTAGTCAACGCAGATTATAATTCTTGTTTATCATACATGTTATCTCTTTGTCTATAGACCATTTACATGCACATGGACTCTATGAACAAATTATCTAAGAGATAGGTAACTGTTATTTTGCAAGGTTACATATTTCAAGTGTGGAGCAATCTGTATTGGAAATTCAATACACCATACATTCGGGACAGCTGCTTCTCTTGAGTATTTCATGGAAGCATGGTCTAGAACTGCTCGGGGACTTCCAGTTAAGCTAGAACCGTTCTTCGACCGCACTGTTCTTCATGCACGGGACCCTCCCTCCCCTGTCTTTCCTCACACTGAATACCAACCACCTCCTTTTCACAATCCTCCCGTGAAATCCCTGGTTTACCGGTCAAATCCGGAATCTGATTCCGCAGTTGCCAGTCTCAAGCTCACACGTCTCCAACTGAAAGCTCTTAGAGCTAAGGCAGAGGTTGCTGATTGTAAGTTCAGCACGTATGAACTTCTGGTGGCGCATATCTGGCGTTGTGCTTGCTTTGTCAATGAAGGTAATGTGATTGATCTTGTTTGACTTTGGAAGCTAAAAAGCTAAAAACTTTCTCTAGATTGTATGAACTAAAAGAATCCAGAAGTGATTCAACAAACTTTCTTTCTCACCCACAGATTTAAGTGAAGAACACCTGACGAGGTTGCATATTATAATTGATGGGAGGTCAAGACTACGACCGAAGCTTCCACAAGGATACATTGGGAACACTCTCTTTCACGCTCGGCCGGTATCACTGCTGGGTGATTTCCGCAGAGAGCCTTTCAGAAAAACAGTGGAGAGAGTTCACGGGGAGATAAGGAAGATGGACGAAGAGTACTTGAGATCTGCGATTGACTACTTAGAGAGGCATCCAGATCTCGACCAGCTGGTTCCTGGTGAAGGGAATCCGATCTTCAGCTGTGCAGCAAACTTCTGCATCGTCGGTCTACCAAAGCAGACGGCTTACGAGTTGGATTTCGGATGGGGAAGGCCCTTCTTCGAGAGAGCTTCACATTTGAATGAAGGGAAGGGATATGTAGCTAGGAGCTTAGACGAAGAAGGGAGCTTTTTGGTGTTCATGTGCTTAAACAAGACTCAGCTTGGTAAGTTTCGGAAGCTCTTCTACGAGTTTCTCAATGTGTCGGCATTGTGATCATCACAAGGCTTTTGGTGGGCTATTAATACCCTTTGTGTTTTTTTCCTCGACGAGTCCCACACATCGCTAACTTAAGTTGTGTGTTTGAGAAAAGAGAAGTGGTGTATATAAATAAGGAGGCCAGGCGATGAAACGATTCATAGTTTCATACCTTTCTCGGCCTCTTGGCCAAGATCGAGTGTAGTGTATGTTCTTATCAGTTTAATATTGGTTTGATACCTCAATATTATTAATTCTACTTTTTAAGGGGGAAAGCCCAACAAGGTAGCTTTGCTATTTTGGGCTTTTGTGAGTCACCTATGCGTTGTACTATTGCATGGGTCTGGCTCATCCCGCCAAATCTCCAGTTCAATTTTGTGATTAAGATTACTAATGGGCAACAAGAATCGTAGAGACTTATATTTCGACTCTTATTATGCCTTATCTCACATGGTGTGATAATCAATTAATCATCCTAAATACGCTTAATTTATGTCGGCTAATGCATAAAATATATCATTTTGCCTCATTTTTAAAAAATTGCAAAGAGCTCGTTTGCACGTTTTGTATGTCCCACTTTCGAGAATATTTGGTCGGCTTATTAGAAGATATCACAGGGCTTTCGTTGTCGATCTGAAATTCTCCGATTTTCCGCCAATTTCCCAATTTCGGTGGAAATTCAATCGGAGATTCACCTGATCTGCGTTTGCTACCGCCGCGTCGTTCGAATCATTCTCGATCTCGTCTCCTCTTTCTGATTTTGGATCATACGGCGAAATTGCACATTGACCAGAGATCAAAACCATAATCCAAAACTCTGGGAATTTTGAAAATCGGGAATCTGTGATTTGGGAGAGAGAGAATGGTGGAGAGAACGATGAGTTTGGGGGTGGGAGGCAATGGAGAAACCTCGGGGGTTAGAGAAACGATGTGGGCGCAGCAGGAGCTTCTCCAGAAGATCAACCAGGAGCTCGACGCTGAACGGGAAGCCTCTTCGTCGGCTGCTTCCGAGGCCCTGTCGATGATCCTGCGGCTTCAGGGGGAGAAAGCAGCGTTGGAGATGGAGGCTAGTCAGTACAAGAGAATGGCGGAGGAGAAGATGTGCCATGCCGAGACCTCCCTCGCGCTCTTCGAGGATCTGATTTACCAGAAGGAAATGGAGATCGCGTCTCTCGAGTTTCAGGTCCAGGCTTACCGATGCAAACTACTCAGCGTTGGCTGCTCCGATCCGGCCGTCATCGAGAACAAGTTCCCGGAAAACCTCATGTTCTTCGGCGAGACCTCTCGTGTGACTCAAAAGAGGAAGATGAAGCGAAATCTATCGGTGGTTATAATTCGAAACATAATTTCAAACGTTTTTGGAATTTCAGCTTTTCGTTTTGGTTATTATAACTGGAAAACTAATTACATGGCTATATAAAGCTTTCTGTTTTCACGGTTTCGAGATTAAAATATCAAAAAATGCATCTCTTCTGTTGCAGAGCCCGTTCCATGGCATGACCAGTGAGAGAAGCCTCCTTCTGTCTGATAACAACGGTGAAAGCTTTGAAGAGAAGAAAGGTCTCGAGAGTTCTTTATCTCCTCGTGAAGACTTGAACGCTTATTGGGAACAGATCAGGAGAATCGACGACCATGTCCGAGAGATTTCAGACTCAAGAGATGCTCCTAAAGCTGTCTCTTATACACATCTAGATGTGTATAAGAGACAGGTCACAGGTCAGCAATACGATCCTCGAGACAGCCAAGAGTGATGTCAGTTCGATAATGGAGATGATGAAGAACCCTGATAGATTCTCTGTTAAAGATGCTTCTTCAGAGTTTCCGATTCGTTCTCCAAATGTCCAGGACATCTTCGAGGTTCCTAGGACGAAGGGGAGCCTTACAATCATCTCCGAAGAAGATGAACTCGAAGAAAGAAATGTAAGTCATCATCTATAGTGAACTAATCTTTTGGTTAAGCAAATTGATCAAGCGCTAATATGTCGAAAGAATCACAGGTCAGAGGCAAGATGGTGAGTAACAATAACGAAAGAAAAGTGAGTAAGCCGCCGAGCATCAAGGCAGATCATCTGAGTTTGCTAAAGGAGATTCGGGAACAGCTCAATGTAATGCAGTCAGAGATGAGAAGCTTAAGATCAGAACTGCATCAAACTCAACATGTGTCCCATCGCCAGGAGGAGGATCGGGCCTTTAACTCAATTCAAGAGGTAATCACCGCTCTTTATACTTGGTAGAGATGCCTGAATGATATTCGGAACTTATAAACATTTTGTTTTGTTTCTTGAACAGGCCATGATTCACTTCTGGCTTTAGAAGCTACCATGCGGCGTGGTTCTACTTCTAGTTTTCTATACAGACCATTTGTAAGTTACTTAACCTTTCAAGAGAGAAATGAAGGGATGTAAAAAGAAACTGATAGCTTTCAAGAGTAAATCTCTGGTATTTTTGTATGTAACTCGATTGGCATTGCGAGAACAAAATCTTAAATCTCTCCCTAATCTTAAGAGGCATTGATGGTACAAGTACCTAAAGCTGATTCACATAGGATGTATAGGGTTCATTCAGTTGGAGTAGCTAATGCAGAAAATGCAGGAGGGATTAGCAGAACGGTTATCAAGATCAAGAGTGGTGCCTCTCAAACACTTGAAGTGGTAGACATGACCACAAGCCAGCACGCACGCCTCTTGTAAGCTAGCTGCGCAAGGAAGCTCCAGGCCGTTCTGGATCCGAGGCTAGATCTCTCTGGCACAAGTCGCACGAATGTCCAACCTCTTCAGCAGCAAACACCTTGTCAAGCTCTGCAAAATCCGAAATTCAAGCATAAGAAAACACAGCTCAAACGAAATTGCGCAAGTATTGGATCAGATGATAATACCATCGTGAATCTGCGACGTCGCTTTACTAGGATCTTGGGCATTCGGAGTCTTTATGAGAAGCTGTTGGATTTGTTCAGAGATGTTTTGAAGATCAGGTGAAGTGGAAGCGGATGATGATCCTGACGCTTTTAGCTCAGAAGTGGCTTTCTCAATCTTCTGTTGAAGCTTTAAGAGCATCTCCCTACTCGTGATCAGACTTTCTGCACCATCTTTTTCTCCCGAATCCATGTTTCGTATTCACGCACGAGAATACGAAACTTTTGTAATCGAAGAAAGACAAACAATTGAAAACAAAAGGCAAAGTCAATCTTTGTTTGACTTATATACAAGTTCAATGCACTATTTCTTCGTGTTAAAAACTTGTGTACAAAGATATATTAGGTTTACGAAGCAAAGTACAATTAGGAATTGAAGCGTCTACCATTAGAACAAAAAACAAAATCGAATATATATGGATTGTAATGAAATTCCAAAAGATTGGTTATATAGTTAAATAGTTTTTTCGTAGAAAATCAATTAAGCGACATTCATCAGATATCAAAATCAAACAAAACAAACAAAAAGGGAAGAGAGAAATCGAAGAACCTGTGTATCCGGTATAGTGTCGAGAGGGATTTTAGATTTCCATGTTTTATATTTTGCTTTGGAGTGTTTAGCTTTGGAATATATATATGTAAAAAAAACAAACGATGATAAACGTGAATTTGTGTTTATATATCTCAAGATAAATAAGAAATTAATGGATTTCAATAAAGGAAAATAAACAAAAAAAGTTAAACCAGTTGTCATGAATCTTCCAAGAGTTATATATGACTTTTATGGAAGGAAAATAAATTTTAATTCGACAACCTATTTTTTTTTGGTGCAAATTTTAAATTGAGTTAATAATACTTAGTTTGTCTGGAAATTCTTCAAGTAGTAAAAATAATTACAAAAACATTTTATTGTCTGAAAATAAAACCAAAACAATTAATTACGTCCAATTAAAATTGAAATATCATTCATTATAATAGAACTTGTTATTCTCATATTTTAAATTTAGATTAGATTTCCATCTATCAAGTAACAGATTTGTCGTAATCCCTATTGCATTTTAATTAAAAACGAGATTATAACAGGTTGTACATGTCGTCTACCACTAATCCATAGAAACAGAAAGAGGTGTTGAGTTAGTTTGTTCTGGTTTTATTAGTTCCAAGCTTGTTTCTTCAGCCTTCCTTATACATCCCAAGAAAGCACTTAAGCACACACACACAAGCTTGTCAACAATCATAACATGACCCCAAGACATTCGAACTATGTACCATTATTTCCCCTTATGGACTTGATTGCATCTTCATCAAGATTGAAGCAACACGGTTCAAAGAGGACCCGGAAAAGTCCCACTCTCCCTCTGCTCGTTCCACTTATCAACCTGCGATAAGATACGCGACACACATTGTTAAATGAATCAAAGTGCTTTAGCACGTAAAGCGCTCTTTGGTACAATAATTTAATGTCCAAACAAAAGGAACCAACCCATTCTCCAGGACAGAGGGCCCGGTAATACTTGGCAAACCTTTCGCAGTCATTAGACTCCTCGCCCTTAGCAGTTGTACATCTGCAGAATGATCTTTGATGTTTCACAAGAGATAATAGTGTGAATGATGGGCCTAAGGATGAGCTTATTGAGCAAAGAGGCACCTGTGGAACTCGATGTACCGAGTAAAGCAGTGCCTGGTTTGGTTTGTTGTAGGGAACCGGAAATCAGCAGGCGCAGTTTTCAGTTCGATCTAATTCAATACCCAAAGAAACTTTTCTGAATCAATGATGAACCAACAAAGAATCAAAGGGGAAACATTTCAAACAATCAAACATAGGACCCTTAAGGATGAATTCTAAATCACCCTGAAACTCTCCCACAAACCCAAACCATTCTTAAAATACTCGTTGCCTCTACAACTCAAGAGTCTCCTCCTACTTGATCTCAGTTACTAACTAGCTCATCATGTGGCATTATTGGTGAACTCACCGAGGAATCCTTAAAGAATCCACCGTTCAAGTTTCCTAACATTTCAGATAATATTTAAAATCTATTGAAACGATTCACTATAGCAAAAAAAAAAAAAAAAGCAGGCTTTGAGAAAGAAATATAAGACAGAAACTCCATGAACCATCCAAGATAATGATACCGCAGACATCACAAACCAGCTAAATTTTATCAAAACGATTCCTCGATGGTACAGAGTAACATAAAAACCAATGACCATCCAAGTTACTATAGCACACAGATTCAAGCAGGTCTCGACGGCGATAAGAGATCGATTTTCAAAACAACAAATACAATGTATAGTATTTCCGATCCATTAGCGTTTCTCGATTGCTCTCCTAAACTCTGAGTTTACGTAGGAGAAATAAACGAAGGAACGAGTAATCACCTCGTCTTCCATGGCTGATTTGATCGGCGAACAGAAGCGTCGTAGAATCGGACAAATGACGGAGGAGAGAAGAAATCAACGTCGACTGGGGAAATGAAATCTCCGGTTCGACCGGTGACTGCGAGATTAGCCCAATTTATAATTGATTGGGCTTTAGTGAGGCCCAATATTTGATTAAATTATTTTGTTTAATCATGTTATCTATTTGGTTAAAAATCTGATCAAACCTCGCAAAAACGAATTTAGACAAACAATTTTTTATTTCTTTTTAGATTAACGTGAAAGGACGACTAGTTCGGCTGTCCAAAAATAGTAACCAAACAAAAATATTTTCCTCCTATTTTGTCGATTAGAAGTTATAATTTTGGGGATTTTTATGCTTCACTACATATATCCATCAATCTCGATTTGTAATATCCCGGCATTTTTGGTTTATAATCTTCATGGATATAAGGGTTTTGCCTTCTAATTTTGGGGATTTTTATGCTTCACTACATAAATCGGGCAATCTATGTTATCGTTGCAATTTAATTAAACAAAAGATTAGATAAAAACAAAAGACTGGATAATTGAGAGTTTTTTTAGATTAATTGATAGTATGAAAAAAAAGAACAAAAAGGGTTTGAACAAAACAAAATCATCGGACAGGATCTGCTTGTACTTAATCAAAGTGTCCTTATTTTTCTCCAACTTAAATTTGACTCTGTAAAACCCACCACACACTCACTCACTCACTCAAACACACACCTATACTTATGATCTTTCTTCTTTATATATATACATCCCTCATATCAAACTAAACACCTCCATAGAGAGCTTTCTTTCACTATCTTCATGGCTGATAATGCCCAAGTAGTACCCGTTGAGGAACCAGCCACCGCCACAGCAACGGCAACAACAACAGCAGCGACGACTGAGCCAGAAGCTAAAAGCTCCGACAAAATGGAGTCACAGAGCGCTAAGCCACCCGTTGGAACGTTGGTGGCAATTGTGAACCTTTTCGCCGCCGGTGTACTTCCGATCTTCACCTTCGTTCTCTCCCTTACACTCCTCGGCTACGCCGTGTGGCTCCTTTACATGCGTAGCTACGACTGCGAAGATATCCTCGGCCTGCCACGTGTCCAGACGCTAGCCAGCGTAGGTCTCCTCGCCGTGTTCGTCGTCAGCAACGCGGCTCTGTTTCTCCGACGGAAGTTTCCGATGCCGGCGCTCGTGGTGATGGTTGTGATCCTTTTGCTGATGCTATTCATCGGTTTGGCGTACGCTGGAGTCAACGAGATGCAAAACAGGCGGTTTCCGGCGACGAGGACGTGGTTTAAGCTCAAAGTGATGGATGATGTGAATTGGAACAATATCAAATCGTGTGTCTACGATAAAGGAGCATGTAACGAGCTCGTTTACGAATCTCCAAAAGACAAACCTTACAATAGAAGAAAAATGCCACCAATCAAGGTTTGAATCATCATAACATGATACCGATCAAGAAATGAAATTACTATAATGAAAGTTTCGAATATGTATATATTACGTTTCGGTAAACCATTTTTACATGATTTTTCAAATAGTTTGAGACATGCTGTTTAGATTGATTACACAAGTTGTTTTGATTTTTGTTGTTGTTATAGGATGGATGTTGTATGCCGCCGGAGACATGTAACATGGATTCGCTAAACGCGACGTTTTGGTATAGAAGAAAAGACGAGGGGCCACCGTTGGAGACGGAGGTGATGTACGGCGGGATGGTGGGAAGAATAAGCGACTGTGAGCTGTGGAGGAACGATTGGAGCGTGTTGTGCTATGATTGTAGGTCTTGCAAGTTCGGGTTCGTGAGATCTGTAAGGAGGAAATGGTGGCAGCTCGGTGTCTTCTTGATAGTCATCTCTATTCTTCTTCTCATCTCTCACCTCTTGATCTTCTTGGCCACCTTTTGGGAACGATTCAAGGGTTAATCATCTCATCAGGGTCTTTCTAAGTAGGAGAGTTTCGTTTCTTTTTTCTTTTTTTTGTGGTAAAATCATCTCGTTCTTCTGCATTCATTTTAGTACTCGAGCAGATATCTAGCTCTTCTTCCTATCGTCGGATTGTGCTTGGTTTAATGTAGAGAATGTGTTTGTAATAAAGTAAAAAAAATTAGTTTGATTAAGAATCCAAAAGCAAGTTCTTTAGTCCAATCTTTAATTTTTAAAAGCATGGGACTTCAAAGTTAAAACAGAGTCTTTGGTCTTAAAACATGAACGGGAAGGTCTGATAATTTGATACCATCTCTTCTTTTACTCTCAAATAACAATGCTAAATCCGCCATGACTAGTCAAACCAAATGTAACAGAGGACAGCAACAATGAAGACACTTTGTTCTTTGATTGTCCTAACTACCCACCAACAGAGGAGCGACCAAGCTTGGATAATTAAAGCTTTGTCGAAATTTTCTTGGAAATTAGGTGCATATATTAGGGAAATCTAAAAGGCGGAATGCATCTTTAATAAAAAAAGGTAAAAACGATAACATAAGGTGAAATTCTACATTTTGTTTCCCTGCTTGCATCCTTCACCTGTACAAAGAATGACCAATCTTGGGAGAGTCAAAGACAACAATGAAAAGGGGGTCTCTTTTTTTTCTTTCAATTTGTGAGTGAAGAAACAGAGCTAAGGCCGTGTCTCATGGCTGCTTTCCACACCAGATCAATACGGTCAACATTAATAGCTCCAACCTCATGATGCTCCCAACCCTCCAGCATATGGACCACTCCTCCTGCGTGGCACGCATGCACAACCCCTCTCTCCATCGTGTACTGCCACAACACACACACACAGACAGAGTTTAGTCCGGTGCACCAATGGACTAAAAACACAAACAAAACTCGATTATTAAACAAGCATTCTTTAATCTTTATACCTCGCAGGTTCCGAGTCCTTGAACATCTTTAGGAAGCCTCATAGCTGCTAGATCTCCGTAAGTGCAGTTCCTTCTAAACTTGAGGATTGGTGGCACCACAAACTGGTGGAAATGCGTCCCTTCAGGAGCCCAGCTCTGCTCCCTCGGCGTTAACCATTTCCCAACGATCCAAGTCTGCATATACATAATATTTAGACTCCCCAAAGTCGATACATTTACATATGCACAACAAATGAAAACCAGTTAGCAAAACATTACAGTACCTTGCAGTGTTGAGCAGCGTTGTATTTGGTCACTTGTACAAGGTAGTTCTGGAACTCGACAGGAGCCTCTTTCTGAATCTTTTGGAACCTTTCAATCGATAATGTCAACATCTGTCAAATAGTTCAAACAATCTGTCAGTCTTTGGGAGTAACCAAATCTTTAAGACGATAGATAGTTAAGGATTTAGTAATAGCTTACGAGAACTCTCACTCCCCGACGACATAGGTAAAGCGCAATTGCTCTTCCCAGCTTAGAAGTGGCTCCTGTCAAGAACACCTCTTTCACATCTTTTGGAATTTCATTGAGAATCACTGCTGCGGTTAAAGTGTTCCCATGGACCACACGAACTCTGAGGTTAGGATGCTTGTTGACAAACAACGTTCCACCACCATTTAGAGCCTCGTTCTGATCAAAACCCAAAACAAACAAAAAAATAAAACCTTTTAGTGACTTTGAATCTAGATGAATCACTCAACTCAAAAGTTTCAGACTTTTTTGAGATTTCAGTATTTGATACAAACCTTGTTCAAAGCAGCCAAGCTTATAACTTTAACTCCAATCTTATCAGCCCTAAGAATCGCATTCTCGATCAGGTTATTAATGCCTTGTGTAGCAAACGGTAAGAAGTACTGCCAAAAAAAAAGGAAAAGACTCAATAAAATGCTCTGTTCTCTCTGTTTTCAAGGGGAGGAGAACTTAGTGCAAAAATTGAAAAGAAAAAAAGAGAGGCATTACTTGGAATCCGAATCTGGGAACGCCCCAAGTCTGACAAAGATTGTTCCTGAGGGTATAGAAGCTGAAAAGAAAAGTCTTTGACCAAACCCACATGCCCAACATTACCATGAACGTGAATGGCCACATCGGCAGCAAGAAGAGCCTCGTCGTGTATGGCATTGAAGCAAACGATCTGAACACGAACGGCGCGTGCATCGCCGACATCACGTCTACCCCATGAGCCAAGAACACGAACTCCGGCACTCTCTTCCGTTCCCCTGCACACGGAGATCAATTCCGGTTTTTTTTTTTAAAAAAACTGTAATTTGCAGGTCGAGGAAGGGGTATTACAGTCATTTCGGTTTACTTTGGCTCTAGAGTCTAGAGGTTTGACTCTGGCCAGAAATAGAAACTTCTCACCCACTTAGGCTGCACAAGTACACACACTCTACGTCTACTAATATCTCCTCATAAATTTGCACAAGTTTCATATGGTTTTTATATTTTGTTTTTATATAACTTGGTGGTACATAAGTCCATTTAATTCCTATAACAAGGAGAATACTAGCCTAACCCACTTTCCCCAAACTGTTTGGTATGATTTACCCACAAGTTATAGCCAAGAACCCATTTTATCTAAACTAGTAATAATAGCTTGTGTGTGACATTGTGTTCAAGTTTTGGGTTAAATCTGCAAAACTATAAACTTCATGGACTAATTTTCCCTAATTACCTGCAGCCAAGCGAATCTTCTTTTGGAGTTCCCACGAGTTTGGGTTAAGTGTGTTGCCCAAAACGTCAAAGAGAGGCATAAACAGACAAAAGTTGGTCCCCATTTCCTGATGATGCAGACTATGGTACCTGCATAATCCCAACAAGAAAATCAACTTTAAACATTTAAATCATCACAAGTAAAATCATTATAGCTTGTGTGCATAACTATAAACGTAAAAATCCCAAATTACTTTCTATAGATATCTTTGACAGCAAATACAACAATCTTGGCAAATTTGCTTCTTAGAGTAAAATATGACAAAGTCACGTTCGTGTGTTCCTAATTCAATGAATAAAGTTAGAGAGCCTTTATTGAAAACCTGTGGAGTGGAGCCAATAGACCTAACCAAATCCAAATATGGCAACAACAACAACAACAACAACAACAACAACAACAACAACAACAAAAAATGACATGTGAAAACTTTGTGGTAAAGGTAAGATGAACGTCAACAACATACGTTGGAGTGTAGATGAGATATCGTAGGATTGGAAGAGTCTCGAACAGCTTGTGAGAGAAGATCTCCACGTTACAATGTCCTAAACATCTCATGAAATCAAACACGATAGCGTATCCGTAGATCAAGCTTATTGATCCAACCCCTAACAAGCAAGATCCAATCAAAGGAACTCCAGCTATGACACAGAGGATAAGGTTTTCCAATAACGTTGCATTTCCAGCTGCACCCAACAGATCAAAGATGTTATTACGTCAAACAAAAGAAACAGTTTATTTTTTTTTATTATTGGTGGGATTACTAATTGGTGAGAAAATTTTACCAGTCATGGGATGTGGAACAGGAGATGAGTGGTGGAAGGAGTGGAAATGCGTGAAGAAGTAGTTGTGACGATGGAAGGATCTATGTAGAAAGTAGTATAAAGGCTCTGCGAAAGTCACATGTAGCACAATTAATGCGATGAGTCCTTTCGTGTTCCACAGAGGAATACTGTTCATCAATGGAGGAAACATGTAACAGATCATGCTCGCTATTATTGCTTGCAGGAGTATGTAATTGTCCCTGAAACAAAAAAAACCCACAGATCAAAAACAATACCTTTGGTGGTTTTCAGGGTATTTTAAGACCAAAACCCAGAACAGAGAAACAAAAGGACAAGTAGGAATCACGAGAAAATCAAAGGATTGAATTGGGAAAAATTTACCAGTGCCATTCGTGATCAATCTGTTTAAAGTCGACACCTTTAGGGTTAATCCTTAGAGTCCGAGTCAAGAAAAGCGAGTTGTTGAAACTGCTCCATAAGACATGAACGAATCCTTTGATCCCACAGATGATGAGTATATGAAGACTCCAGAGAGCCCTCGAGTAATCTTCTTCATAGGCCCACGAGTACGCTACTTGTGCAGCTAACGGAGCGTACAGAAGATACTTCACAGAATAGAGAAGAACACAAAACCCATATGAGATTCAGAAGAGAACCCAAACCCTTTTGAAAACTCGTAAAAACAAAAAAAAAAACAGATCAAAAATGATTTTTTTCTTAAGAAATACACAAACCTTTAGATTGCCAAAGTTTCCCCAAGGCCAAGCTGATAAAGAAGCAACCATTTTCTTCTTCTTCCTCTCTTAAATCCTTATCGTTACCACCTCGAAATTCGTGATCTCCTGTTTTTTTTTTTTTAAACAAGATCTCTCTCTCTCTCTCTCTTTTTTATTGGTCTATAACCTGAAAGATTTGTCTAGTTTTCAAGCAATCCTGAGAAAAAGATGTTACTCTTTTTGTGAAAGTCAAAAAGAAGAGAGAGAGATGTAACGATGGGGGTTCTCTTTGATCTCAAGTAAAAGAATAAAAACCCCAGAAAGTTACAAAGCCTAGTTGTGTTTATGTGACATTATTGAGAGCCTCGAGCTCTGTTTACTTATATAAGCATTGAAACTAGGAGGGCCAACTAGACCCAAAATGTGTTCTTTATCTCGATAACGATATTCAGATAACTTTAAAAACAATATGCTGAAGAATATCGTGTTTTTTTTTAAGTCTCAATTGAAAAAATTACGAAATCATTTTTCGCCTGAAAATAAAACTTTTACAGCAATTAAAATCTGACTGTATTCAGTGAAAATTAATTCTGACTCTGTTCAATCGTACTACGTACTTCTACATATGCTAATGCAAAATTGGATATCAACATTTACTTTATGTTTTTCCTCGTTTTTTTTTTCCTCTGAGCTTTAGTTTAAAGTTTTTGTTTTTCTCCAATTTTTCTTTACTAAACTTCCGATCTCTAAGTTCAAAAACCACTTGGTCGATCAAATTTGTTGCTGGTATTTGGATGAATTTAAAGATTTATTTAGTTTGCCCCAGCCAAAAAAAGTTGGAGAAAAACTTAAATCTTTTACATTTTAAATAAAAACTTCAAATCTTAAAAAGATGTGTAGCCAACTATAAAAAAAAATATCCACCAAAGGACAGACGTTTTATAAAAAAAGGATTTTGTGGTCAAATACAAAACAACAATATATAGCACTATAATGGAGAAACGAAAAATGCAAGTTGGTACTATTTCTTATAAATCCATAAAAAGTGAAACAAGCATTAAAAGGAATATTTTTTTTGATACTTAATTAATTAATACTTTTTAATAGTCATTATTAGTGTGAAAACTGAAAAGAATGCCAAAGAAGCAAATATTTAAAATAAAATGAAAATATTTAAGATGAAATTTCAGCCAAACTAATAATCCAAAAATAGACAAAAGTAAGAAAAAAAATATGATATATTATAAAAACTAAAAATATATATATATATATAATTTAAAAAATATATAGTAAAATTAATATATATCTATATATTATAATGATCTATATATCTATATTTTAAAATCAAGATATCCAAATCCGAAAAGAAAGACTTTATAGATTTTATTTTTGTTTCACAAATATAGTTGTTTTAAGTTTTCTATGCATGTTTTCTTAGAAAATGATGAAAAATTATAAATTTCAAGAAAATTAATTAAATTTATTGAATTATTATTGGTTTAAATTTATAAAAAATTGTTAATCACAAAAAATTATGCATTTATAGTCAAACTTTAATATATTTTCTTAATATGTATAAAAATTGTAAAACAACTTTCTTTTAGGAACAGAGGGAGTACTTTTTAATAGTCATTATAAATGTGAAAACTGAAAAGGATGCCAAAGAAAACTTGGCAAATATTTAAAATAAAATGAAAGAATTTAAGATGATATTTCAGCCAAACTAATAATCCAAAAATAGACAAAAATAAGAAACCAAATCTGATATATTATAAAAACTAAATATATATATAGTAAAATTAATATATATTTATATATTATAATGATCTATATATCTATATTTTAAAATCAAGATTTTAACATACTTTAGATTTCATTATTTCGAACTAGATTCAAACCTTTCAAATATCCTAATTTTCAGAAAGAAAAAAAATCGGATTCGAACTATAATTTTACCTCTATTATGTACCACAACGAACGAAAGATAGAATTATGTTAATTGTTGTCTTAGTGTGAATATGGGAACATTAAAGTCGTACTTGTAAACCAAACAGATACTATTAATTAGGTCTGTGTATCCCCTCCATTATGGACCTAATCAGCAACAATTCAAAATGGTTTGCTAAATATTTTGATTTATTTATGTATTTTAAAAATAGTTTGACGACATATAACCAATTTGATGCGCAATGGAATGGACATAGCTCTCACAGCTGGACTCTTTCTCTCTCTCTCTCTCTCGCTATCTCACACATACACACATTTAATGTTCGGTTTACGGTTGAAGCAGCGATGGTTTCACTTCTCGGTGGCTTCATCATATTATACACTTGTCATTTTGTCCATTTTCTATTCAATTTGTCATTTTCTTCTCATTTTTCTTTTACATTTCTATATATTTAATTATGGTTTTCAAACCATAATTTAATCCGCATTCATGTCACATTGGGTACACTCGTAGTACTGTACACATGTCATATATATAGGGCTTAGGGTTTAAGCTTCATATAAATGCCATGAGTAAAACAATCAAAATATAAACGTTGGTCAAAACTTATATCATATCATATTAAGCTACAATGTCAGGCCTCGCTATTTAATGCCTTGACAGCAAAATTTATTCAGTGTTTGTTTAATCTTTCGTACGTAGATGTTAATTTCCATGTTTTAATGTTTTCGCATCTAGTTGGGAAGTTAATTTTCCTTGGCAATTAATTAATGCGTAGAACAAATATACACATTCGAGAAGTGTGTTCAGATTTGGGAACTCCGATCCTACTAAATGTAAAAGTTATAGTCCAAAACACACACGTATGGGAACATTCGTGCAAAGTGATTTGCAATATTAATATTTGCAAATTCTAAAGATGCATGGAGAAGAACGTATACCAATAAGCAAGAAGCTATGGAACATCGTACGTTTTGTCATGTACATGTTACATACAGGCATCTCAAAGCAAAAGCTACCTGCGGATCGACTCGCATATTGAATTGGCCAAGCTTGTGATTTTATAGACTCTGCATTTCTCCCTTACATACAGAGTTGGAAGCATTGATATGAGCCATGCATTGTATGCTCGATACAAGAAGATCGGCGATGGTTTTCGTTACAAACTATTCTGAATTGGTGAAGGTATATAATCCAGAAGAATGGCCGATTTTCGCATACACCTGAAGGAATGCGAGATTAGTAGGAAAGAGTTTTCATTCTTCCCAATCTCGCATATCTCACGCGCTCAAAACACAAAAGCAAACAAGTTGGCACGAAATGCTCGAGATTACCTTTATTATCTGAATTATGTAAACTCAACTCCACCGGTTTGGATTTCTGAACCGTTTTAAGAGTTGAGGCTATCGACAAAAAAAAAAAAATTATGATTAATAACAGTAATCAATAAAAATGCGAGGCAGAATAATAAGGAAAAAACACTAGCTTTTATAATTTAGAAAACAGGTTTCATTTCAATAAACCAAACAAAACAAAACAAAATTCATACACAATGATATAGTACCCTGCAGTAAAAAACGGAATAAAAAACATTGCTAGTCATCGATGACTTGTTTTTGTCTATAGTCAAGCAATTAGTTTTTCCAAAAATCTGAAAAACTCTTAGAAAATCTGTAACGGTCAACAGTGTATTTATGATACATACATTAGTTAAATTGTGTATACATGAATTTGTTGAAATAATCACACATGTGTTCGACTTCTTATAGGATAGACAGGAAGATGGAATCTCGAAAGAACATATTTGAAAGGGCTTAGATTTAACTCTCTCTTTTTTTTTGCAAGTTTAGGTTTTTCTTTAAAACCCCTAACTACAAACAAAAAAAAAAAAAAGTGTAGAAGCCCCCAGAATAGGAGAGTACGTACAGTAGGTAAAATTGGAGATATAGGTGAGAATAAAAGATACTGAGCATATTGTGGCTTTTCGTTTTTCGGCCAACAAGAATATATTTTTGGCCGGCTCTTTATTGATAATTTGATATCATATCACAAGATTCACTACCAAAAATCCAATTGACTACCCCCAAACTCCAATTGACTGTGCAAAAGAAAACTCCACTTGCATATTACTGGTGCAAATTTTTCAAAAGGTTTCGCTGCATGTTGAGCTATCCTTCATGTATAATCATATGTATAGCCCAGCTTTGAACCATCCGTCCCTATCCGTACGTATGTTGGGATGGGTTTGAGGATATTTAGACGTATTCAAAATATTTATATTCTACTATATATTAAAATATAAAATAAGATTAAATCGAAATTTAAAGCAAAATTAAAGAGCAGATGGGTCGACACGCTCGACACGTTTGTAATCAATACATAAGGTTGGTTAGCCAGCCCAGTTTTTGAGTTATGTGACTTTTATTTAGTCGGTTAGGAATTTACACGTCAAAATCATTTTACTTTTAATGTTTTTGTACGTAGCCTCCAGTTTTTTTCTTTAATTTTTTCTTCTTAAAAATTAAATTATAATCATTGTGAAGAAAACATTAAATATTTCATCCACATATCCACGAAACGTTTATTTCCCTCGATTATATAATCACATTTATTAGTCGGCTCGAGTCGTTTAAGAGATGAAACCTTTTTTTTTTTTTTTGTCATCTGAGTAATATTAGTAATATGAGACCCTTCTATATTGTTTATTTATACGACGAACCGAAGTAAAGTCATTCTTCGTCAACTAATTTTTTATTGCTAAGAATTTCTTCAACTAATTTTCAAAAAACATTAACTGCTAATTGTTTGTTACGTTAATCATTCTGTTTAAATTTGAAATAGCACCGTCATTAATTAACATCAACGGTCAACGTCAATTATTTTTCTTCTACGCATTAACTATTTTTTTTTTTTGTTTGCTAAAAACGCATTAACTAATTCGTCTCAAAATTATTGAAAACACACATATAAGAGGGGGAGGAGTATATGGGCGTAATTTCTTCATATAACGAAATAAAGTAATTTCTCAACTATTTTTCAGAACATTAGTCGATCATTTTTTTAGTACGTCAATCACCTTTTTTGTCAACAGTCGTTTTTGTTTAAAGTTGGAAAAATAACCCATCATTATGTAAAATGAATCATTAGTGTCAATTATATTTATCCTTTGGATTACTAATTGACAATGTAGGTCCAACGTTTTTAAATATCTTACACAAATCTTAAAAATATGTCATTTTCATATATTTTATCCAAAATTACAAACAATTATTATTTATATTGATTTTGATGATATTGTAACCACATGTAAAATGAGTATATATGGGCTTGGTTTCATCATAAATATGTTTATATTGACTTCTTTTTTTTGAGAACAAAATCATAAATAGTTTATCTTTCATCCGAAAAAACATCATTATGTCAGTGGGTTAGTGTCAATTATTCTTATCCTTTATATAACTAATTGATACTATCATTTTTGTTAATATTGAAACCATACGTAAGAGGAGTATATAGAAATATGGACTTGGTTTCCTCATAAATCTGTTTAAATTGACGCTTAACATAATCGGAAGCAGTTTAGCTTTCATTCGTAAAATGATATTTACGATTGTGGATTCATATTAAGAAAGATAAGTAATACCATCATATTCGTCTGGTTGACAAAAGGACGTCATGTGATAAACATTTTGGCCCCACACACATTGAATTTATAACCTGTTTCTGATTGGCACGAAAAGTATGGTGCCTCCTTATCCTTAGTTTACTTTTCTTATTTACTTCTTATAATCAATTTTCGAATAAATTGATCTAAAATCTCAATACGCACTAGATTAAGCTACTTAAACCAGATATTGATTTCCTTTAAATAGCAAAAGATACAAACAGATAGCAAAACATACAAACGGTTAGATAGAGGTTTCAATTATGCTAAGTGAATGAATCATATATGTAGTCCAATATTAATTGTAATATGTCGGTCCGAGAGATTTACAAACATATATTTTTAGAAATGTAATATTAGTTAAGTATTAAATGTTTGCATGGTAGTATGGTACATACGAAGGAAGCAAACAAGACTCGACAAAGCAAAAACCTAATCAAACGGAGAAGACCAATGGCTCAATGTGTCTACGTAAGCGTACGTCTAGCATTGAAATTTGAAATCTACTGTAGTAAACAAATATAAAGAAAAACGAAAAAGATCCGTTAAACGAGGAATTAGGAGGAGAAAACGAAATGGAGAGTCTATGAGTTTCGAGCTCCCCAACTAGCAACTACTACCTGCCGTTATGATTTGATGGAGATTGATTTACGATTATTATACAAAGTCACATCGGGCCTTGTGGTTGGAAAATGTGATCGCCTATAGATATTCCACGTGGATTTTTTTATATAATAAATATCCATGCATGTTAGCATATGTATATGTGTACGTATTCTTCCGGAACTTTTGTACACCGTACATTCCCAATGACGATAAACTCTTATTTGTATTGTTTTTCTATATAATAAACATTTTTCTGAAAAAAACTCTATTTCTATGGCATAAAACATAGGGGAGCATGCCGTTATATTTCTTGATACATACAACAAAGCGTGAGGAGAGGGATGGGCCTTTTCAAATCGTTTGGATTTGGACCCAACACCAACAATCCAACTTCCAACTTCCAACAGGCAACATGCATCCCCTTTTGTCCAATTGCATACCAACTTTTGCTTCGCGGCTTGCTCCTGCAACTAATACATACTTTATGTATATACATAATCCACTTTCATATAGGGTTTGATTGATAACGCAAACGTTACCAAACAGCGTTTTAGTAGTTAACAATCACAAAAACTGTACAGAAAACATTACTAACAGTATTACATTCAGCTTTTTTGTACCGCTTTTATTTACAGCTTTTTTTTTTGGTAAAAATGTTAAGTTTTTGTTTACTGCTCTTTTTTACAGCTTTTAACTATTTCATAAGCACTTATCAACTTCAGCTTACCGCTAAAAAATACAGCTTACCGCTAAAAATTTCATACTATTTTAGGTTACCAATCGGACCCATAATGTAATATTAGACATACTTAGAACCTCTCCATTGAACGAGATATTTATTAAGTTTCTCATCAATAACATATTAATATTTTATTATAAAAAATAACTGATATCGAATTTAAACTTATGAATAATGGAACTTAATATAAAGATAATTTTATTTTATAATTAATGAAAAAGTAAAAAATAAAAGTTAACAACATATAAACTATTTAATTAACATTCTAAACAGCTATTAGACATTTGATTTATTGTAAAAAAACTTGAACCACTAAAAAGAGACATGTGTCCAATTTGAGAGATTTTCATGCGGTTATCAAAGTATCTCATAACTCATACGATAATAGATCTTCCTGTTTACTTATTAATTTTTTTAATTAAATTTTATTGCGAGATATTTTCAGTGTGGATGCTTTTAAAATTTTAGATTTAATAATATGAAACATAAATTACCCATTTTCTGTAATAATAGTCTCGTTTGATGCAACTATATATTTTATCATACACATATACTTGATCTCTGTGTTAGCCAACCCATAAGAGTGAGATTTTAGATATTTTAAGTAATCGTTTAAATCTTTTCATATCTATTATATTACTCGTTTTGAAAATATTTGTATGGACTGAGGATTAACTTGCAAAATATGAATTTTAAAAATAATCAAACTAATAACAATAGATTTTAATAAGAATGTTTAGAATTCCTAAACTAATAACAATAGATTTTAAATTTACAAATTTTTCGACTTTTAAAATCAATGACTCCCTTCGCTAATCTTTCTGTCATGGGCTTGAAATATGGATTTATGATAAACCAAGAGAGAAATTGAATCGTATACATACCCAATAATATAGCTCAGGACAATAAACCAAAATAATTCACTATGGGCTAGACTAGGCCCATCAAGGTCAAAACATGTACAGAACTTCCCTTTTTTTCGCGCCGTCTTACAGAAGCTCTGTTTCTCAAGACACGTGACATTTCATTCAGCGTCTACCTGTCACAGCACCGTGAGATGATGACGACGCGTGTGACCAGACGGCGTTTAAACCCTTCCGTCCAAAACCTCATCTTTCTTCTTCTCCATCGTCGTCTGTGCTTCCCTTAAGCCGATCGTTTTGCCGAAGCACAAGAGAGATTGAATTAATATGGAAAGAGCGAAGAGAAGTTCGTTGGGTGCGCGAAAGAAGGTCAAGAGGAATAGCAGAAGACTTGTCAGGAGCGTTGTGACCTACCTCAAATCCGATGCGTACTGGTTCGCTCCTCTGTTTTCCAGTTCTCCACCGCTCCCACCGCAGACACAGACGCATCCTCCGTCCAATTTCGAATCATCGAATGCGGGCGACTTATCTATGGCAGGAGGTAATGTGTGAGTATGAGTATCGAGTCGAGTGTGTATTTGTTTTCCTTCAGAACGTGATGTGATGAGGTAGGAGGACACATCTGTTGTTGGGGGATTTTCGGGAATTGGCTGATTCAATGGTTTGGATTTCGCCAATTTTGGGATATTAGGGTTTGAGGCATTGGGGATCGAGAGGGTCAATCAGAAGAACAAGAGAAGAATGTCGGAGAAAGTGAAGGAATATCTAAAATCTGACAATCATATGTACGGACCGGTGATCTCACTTCCGAAGCTTGGTTCTTCGCTTAAAGGTGAGAGCTTTTTCTAACCCCAGTGTTAGTGTGTATAGTTTGGATCAGAGTATCTTAGAGTACTCTGCGTTTGAAGCAGGGAAACTGCAAATCACAAACTTGGTTACGATGGAAGTATCAACGAGTAGTACAACCATGAGGGATGATGATAACAACAGCTATATGAATCTCAGGCCAGCCATTGCACAAGGACAACGAAGCCGTGAAACAGATCTTTCACCAGCTTTTTCCTCTCTACCACAAGGTATGTTGATTGATTTATGAAAAATGGAACTTGTTAATGGGTTCTTAAACATAGGAAGTAACACTCATATAGGCTAATCCTCAACCAGTGTATTGAGATAAAGATGAATAATATATTTGTTGTAATCTAATATCCTATATTCTACCTTATCTCTATCAAGATTAAGACTACCTATTTGTATAAATACTCTACCTTATGAATCAATACAAACAACACTTTCCATACGCATAGACAGGGGATTAGAGCTGTGTGTATGTATTTCAGACTAGATAAGGCTGTTTGTAAAATTCGTTGACTTGTTTTATTGTGTTACTTTTGTATTAAGACTGATGAGAGTAGTAAGATACTAAAATAGTTCAATCTTTGTTATATGACAGAGGGAAAGGTGGTGAAGCCAGATCAAACGAGAGTTGAAATTGAGTGAAGATAATATTGAAGATATCGTAGACAGCGTAATCATTGTAAAATACAAGTTAATTACATTACATACAATAATTACTCGAGTTCTGAGAGAAGGAGAATAGGTTAACTCGTGTGATTGGAAAGCGTTTCTTGTTGATAAGCTTTGTAGGAAGTGATGTATGAATGAGGATGACAAAGATGTGTGTCTGTGTCTGAACATATATATCCATGTTACCTGTCTTGGTCTTTGATGAATAGTCGTAATGTCAAGAAAACTCTTAAGAAATTGAGCAGTACCTTGTAACAGCCTTTTTGCTAACTCAATGTTTGATTTAAAACCCAATCACTTAATTACGTACGTATCACTAATCAGAGTACACGCTTTTTGCTCATATTGATTTACTTTTGAGTATATCAGTCAGAATGTAAGTGGAACTTAGCTAATGAAGGTAAAGATTGGTTTATTTCTTGTTGTAGAGAAAAATAAATATATATATAAATTTAAAAGGAGTTGAAATTGAAATACTAGTAGGAGGAACCAAAACTACTAACTAGTGAAAATGGTGATAAGGACTGAAGCTAGAGAGGAGAAGAGAGATGGGGTTGCAAGTAGTAATCGTGTGCACGTGAGGTGCATTCAATTTATGTGTCCCACATCGCAGACCCTTCCCATCTGTCAACTCTACACACGCATGCAAGAAAGCTTTATATGAATGCGTTGCGTGTGTATACATTATTCGTATTTCAATATTGCAATCGAAATCAAAGTAACATCATATCTGTCAATGTTACAAAGTCCCTAGTCTAGTTTCCAAATAATGTAAAGCTAGTAGACAAAATGTATTCGGAAATTTGAAAAGATAGGATTATTATGAGATATATTGAAATATTTATTCACAAAAATGGGGTATGTCTAACACAATCGTATTGGAGCATGCACATGAGTCCCCGAGAAAAACGGAGATTATTGTATTATTGGTGACTAGAGAGACGCAGACGCGGACATAGCACACGTGTATGTACACTCGCAAAATCGTAATCTCGTATTATTATTTTTTGTAATTATTATTATGAATGTGAGGAAGAGAGCGAGGAAACAACTCAGCGGAGAAAAAGACGTAATGTGTCTTTTTATATGCGAAAGAGACATGCATGCATGGGCTACACCTACACTCACCATATATTCGTTACAAATACTGCTGTTTTGTGTATATTCTCCTTATTAATATGTTATTCCTTTCATGCATCTGTCGACAGAGGCGAATTAAGAAAAAAAATTACCAGGAGCATTAGAGGGCAAGGGTGAGAGGATGTAACTAATGCCAATGTAGATCCACACCTCTCTATCGAGCGACTAGTGTTGATCTAATTCACCAGGCCTAATTAGTTCATATGTTTGAAATCCAGCGTTTCAACAGTGAATTTGACGTGTTGATCTAATTCACCAGGCCAAGTTAGTTCATATGTTTGAAATCCAGCGTTTCAACAGTGAATTTGACTTCTTCTTTTTATATATCTAGCTTCAGATATTTGGATTTCATCGAAACGTCCGACTAATTCTGGAATGAACTCAAAGGAAATCCCTTGATAAAACACTCATGATGCCGAAATCTTAGTGACCAAGTGGCTCACACACGCAGTGTTTGCATGCAATAAAATATAACATATGGCTATAACGAGTTTATGTCCTTGACTCTAGGTGTCACCTCACTCGGGTGAACAATAGTACTGATGATTACTATAGAGAAGCCCAACATTCTTAGGACTAAGATGATAAGATCGATATTAATTGGACTTGAGTGTAGCTCTTTGTACTTCTTAATAGTTGTGATTAAACCATTTTTCAAATTGATTACAACATACTGCGAATGATTGATGTAGAATGGTAGATTAGCCCAGCCACTTGTTACAAACCTATTTCACAACCTGAAATACATGGTCGGTCGTCTTTCAATTTCATATAGTCATAAATATCACTAGAGACTTCGTACATTGAAGATTAAAAGAAGTCAAGTTTTGATTGGTTATGGGAATAAATTTATTTAATTGCATTATTTCTTCAACGTTATCCGCTAGTCGCTATGACTAGTGTTCTACATTCTCTACTTATACGTACGATATTATTTTGAGGAGATATATATATACCCATACGACGTAGATTGTTGTTGAAATAGTAATCATCAATAATTTGAGAAATCTTTTTGTAAGTATTAGAATTATTTGTTGGTTGGCCTGTGGAGGCAAAGCTTAGAACGTGGACCGACTCATAGTCTTCCGAATTGATATCCACTTATGGATGGGTTTTGGTCAATACGGTTGCGTTCTTTGTCGTATATGCATGACCAATTAATTATCCATTAATTATTCCGTGTATTATTTGATCAACCGAGCAACAACAATTGATACAATCAGCCTTCACATGTTTCCAACAAGACACAACATCATGTATCCATCACCATTGTCCATATAAAACTTTCGATGCTATAGTTTATAATTTTAAATTTGACCATTTCTTTTAGCTTTATGTGTGAAGAGCCGATCAAGTTGATTTTGAAGATCTTGCGTAAGTTTTAGCTATAACAAAAAAAAAAAAAAAACAAATATTGCTATACGAAAAACATGATTCTAATTTAATTTACCCTTTTTTAAAAAAAAAAAAATCAGCTTAACTGCCTCTGTTTACCCTGGGCATTCGGGTCCGCGGGTCGGTTCGGGCCGGATCTATGCGGTTCCGGGTTTTTCGGGTCTGTTAGTGTTGGACCCAAATAGGAACCGGAGTTTTTTTGGTTCGGGTCGGGTCGGTTCCATGTCGGGTCGGGTTTACAATTTTGTGATGAAACCGGGGAAAACCCGGAAAACCAATGGGTTCGGTTCGGACCCGAAATTTGGACCCGAAAACTGGAATTTGGACCCGAAATCTTGAATTGCCTCCTCTCCACGCTCCGGATTGAGCCTCCTCATCTTCTCCGGCGTCGGATTGAACCTCCTCTCAACGCTCTCCGAAGAGATCCCACTACGGTCTCGGCTCGTCACAGAGAAGAGTACAAAAATCCAGAATCTGAGAAGGAAAAAAAGGATCTGAGAAAAAGTTAAGGAGAAGAAGAAGGATAAGGAAAAGATGAATCGGAGAAAGAGAAGAATCGGAGGAGGAGGAGAAGAAGGAGAAGAAGAATCGAAGATGGAGAAGAAGAAAGAGAAGGAGAAGAAAAATCGAAGATAGAGGAGATGGAGGCGGAGAAGAAGAGAAGAAGGAGGCGCAGAAGATTTTTTTTTTTTAATTAGGGTTTGTAATAATCAGATAAAAAAAATCAAAACATATAACATTTAATTGTTTTGATCGGGTTTTCGGGTAACCGTTCGGTTCTCGGGTTTAACCCGAACCGAACCGAGAACCATATTAAATTTATATGAGAATCGTTCGGGTTTTATTGGTTATTTCGGTTTGAACCGAACCTTGATTTTTGGGTCGGTCCGGGTCCGGTTCCCCGGTTCCGGTTTAAATGCCCATGGCTAGCCTCTGTAAAACATATCTGTTTTTTGGTTAGCCCTTTCACCAAAAAGACCAAAAAAACATGGACTTCAGTTCACATGCATTTTTTGTTGAGCACATAATTTGTTGAAATTGAGATATGATCAGCCAATATAAGTGTTGTTTCACATTTTGCAAACAAATTATGTTTAATTAGACTATTATACTCCTACAAATACATATGACATTTCAAACTGTCTTCTATTTCGTTAATTTTGACTAAGATCAAAATAGAAATTTGTGACAAAAGGAAACTTATATTGTAACGGAGTATTACAGTAGATCTAATCGTGTAAATGAGTTTGTTTCCATCAATTATTTTAATTATAATATCCGTTCTACATAACTAATGTCTCTCACACGTGTGCATACGTAGACTAATCGTATATTAAGCGTGAGAGAGTTATTCATGTCTTCATCGAACTTGTCTATAAAAACACATTGTCTCTTGTTCTTTATAATCCATGTCTCTCTAATTATCACACACACACACTCTCTCTCTCTCTAGATATTTTTTACGAAGAAGATCTTTCGTGTCCAAAAGGATGAGGTGTAGAGCGCTTCACATTCGGAGAAGAAAGAGAGTAATGGTTAATGTGAGCTCCAGGAAGCTCATGAGCCGTCTCCGGCGGATGGTTGCTCCGGAAATGAGTTTTTCCGGTGAAGTTGACGGTAACACACTTTATCGTCTCACGGCTGATCACATTTTCCTACTCCAAGCAAGAATCCAACTTCTTCGTCGTATTTCTTCTCTATGTGGTCTCTAGATCGAAAGTCGACAGCTATATATATATATACACGTGGCTAAAAATAAATGGAGCAACGGTATAATTATGGAATAAACGTCTATAATTCTCTATATATTTTCTTAATTAATCATCTTGGTAAGTCATAAATTGTGATGCCGACGCTATACTATGAGCGTATATATGTGATTATGTGAAAGTTCAAAAAAAATAAAATATATATGTGATATGTGAATTCATATTTGTGATGTATTTAATTGTGAACAATCCTTTTACATGCATGCAACTTTGACCGCGTTTATAACACCCATACATGTGAACAATATATTATATAGTACGCTTACACAATTTTATTTTATTTTAATTTTTAACATGGGGTATCCGGGCTTTGTCAAAGCCTCCGACTGAAGGTGAGCAGATCTCTTAGTAAAACGTTTCCTACAAACCCTCCACAAGTAAACTAATCGTAGCCTAAGTAATTAGAAGCACGATTTCATAAGCATCTAATAAGAATTAATTAGTTATGAGGTTTAGGGACTTGACTGAAGAGTGAAAGCTTCTGCCATGTTATGAATATACGCGGATCAATGAGTGAAAGCTTCTTCCATGTTAATTATCGCTTTCGGAAGGCAACTAGTTGTGACAGGTTTAAAGATAAAACGATCAAAAAATTTAATGGCATTCACCAACTCAATCTATAACCAATAATAGCTAATAGTTTGTCAAATTCATAAAGACTGCGACACTGGATGGTTTTAATTTAACAAGATATGATTTTTTTTTTTAAAGAAATATATGAGAGATTCCTCCAGCTTTACCAAAAACAAAAAAAAAAACAAAAAAAAAAGGGCGTGAGAGATTCCAGGTATTAATTAATTTAGTGCGTGCACGAGTGTGGTATCCTAATTCTTAAACCTGGTTCGAAATCTTCTCGATTATAAAATACTCTATATTACTATGTTATTTTAATAGTAAAGACAATGTTTAAAAAAAAAAAATGAAAATAATATCACCCACAAAGAAAAGACGCGCGAACTCACCAAAATGTTGCTTTTGTTGTATGTGATCAAAGTCAAAGACACATTTAATGATTAACTTTCTTGCCACATGCCCGTACGCTTCAGGACTCATTACATCAAAATTTATACCTTTAACGGCTGCAATTGGCGCTTTGATTTGAAGGGGAAAAAAACTAGACTAGTTATATAAATAGTAAAAAGAAAATATGTAAGAAAAAATCTCATTTCTATAAACCAAATTTTTTCCCTTTTGTTCTTGTGTCCATGTGAGAAGGATGAAATATTTTTCCTCTCTATATATTCCACCGGTCACAACGAACATTTATTAACTTTTCCACATTTCAAATATCTTTATTTTCATAACATCATATTTTTCTTAATTATGAAGAGAGAGATAGCGAGAGAGAGTGGTAGGTGACTACAATTTGTTGAATTTTTCATAACTAGTAGTATATTAAGGGTGAAAAAATAATTCAAAATTAGGTAAGCACAAAAAAAAACAAAATCTAATCTATAAAATTCTTGATCTATTTGATATAATTACTTAAAACATTATTGATATAAAAAGTTTATGGGCGGTATAAATTTCCGACAACACTTTTCATTACTCGTTTTTAACACTGTTCACAACGCCGCAATATTATTTATCAGAAGTTTAATAACGCACACCTACATTGTTATTATGTAGTTAACATGTTAAACAAGTTAATATATTGTAAAAAATACATGTTAAATCCGTTACTTATTATACATGTTAAATCAATTATCCATGTAAAAATACATATTAAACCAATTATTTATGAAAATATTGTGTTAACCTTGTTATCATATCATAGAAAAATACATATCGTGAAAAATACATATTAAATTAGTTATCCCTCATACATGTTAAATCAATTATTCATATAAAATACATGTTAAATTAGTTATCTATGGAAAATTATCGTGTTAGTCCAGTTATCATAACACGAAAATATAAATTGTTGATTAACTAAGTTAACTTAATAAATTTATGTAAAATTAAACCGATAAATCACTTACCAACCTTGTTATTAGTTAATTTTATCCTTCTTCTTCTTCTCCTTTTGTTATCATCAACATCATCACCATCACCAGCATTGCCGACATCACAGTCACTGCCACTAATGTTACCATCAGGATTATCCACCGGTGTTATCATCATCAACATCGTCAGTACTGCCGCCGTTATCATCACCACCGTCGTCGTTGTTATCACCACCGTCACCGTCGTCGTTGTCGCCACTATCACCATCGTTATCACCACCGCCGTCGTCACCACCTTCACTGTCATCCCGTATCGTCACCATCACCAACAATACTATTAAACGATGTTTTTTTTTCTACTTTTTTTTCTCACTTTCTCCTCCTTATTTTACTTTATGCTTCCTCTTTCTTATTTTTTTCATCGGAAGTATTAAGAGAAGAGAAAAATCTTATATATATAATTATTTGGAAAAGACGAGGATAAGTGTACAGTTAGTCATGTCAAGCGGGTTAAACCCATCCTGTAACGGATTACAATTTTCTTTTATCTGTTTCGATTCGCTGCGCAAAATTTTTGATCATAAAATATTCGACTCGCATCTGTCACGCTAGTAGTTGCGGAAATCCGCAGACAATCTGCAAACAGTTAAATAATAATAAAAAAATAAATTATATATATATTTTTTAGAAAAATATTTAATAAGATAAAATCAATATGACGAAACATAAATACATGATTTTTTAAAAAAACTAAAAGAAATTGTTAACTAATTTTATATATTACATAATATTTCAAAATATTAATAATATTTATTATATAAATATAATTATTTTTTTTTTTTTAAATCGTGACTATCCACGATTCTACCGGATAGATTTTTTATATTTGCATCCGCTCCTCATTTTAAAAATCTCCATCCCGTTTTTTTACGGATTAAAATTTACTCGATTCACACCTGTTACGCGGTGGGTTAAACGGGGCAAGACCCACGGATTGTAATTCAAATTGACTGGGTTATGTACAGTAAAAAAATGAAGACAATGAAAAACTAAATATCATGTTATTAATATCTATCTATTGGTATTTCCCATATATTAACTTTAATTTCCGATATACACAGATTATTTCGTAAAGAATCACTAATTCTAATTTATTTCTTGTTATTTATATCAAAAATATTATCAATATTCTCAAAATTAAAATATTTCACGTAGAAAGAGTTACATAGAGAGGAGGGAGCAGTGGGCTGACTAAAATGATAGGGAAGTAGGCTTGAAAGAGCATTACGGGCCCATGCACGTGTCTACGTCCACTTGTTTTACGCTGCGTCGGCGCGTGCTACATAATTCCCAAATCATTCTCGTTTATAAATCACCTGTTTAAATAATTTATCATTTATTGACAAAAATTTTTTAAGATAAACTATCATTTAACTACAGAATGATCGTTTAATTAGTAAAAAATAGTAATAAACTAATAATCGATTTGAATCCAAATTTTTTAACTATATATATTTGTAATGTCAGACCGTAAAACAACAAGTGGGTAGTTGGATGAGTAAAAAGTAAAACAGAAGATTAGGGGATATTAATTATTGATCCAAGAATTGAAGTCAACTCAATCGAATATAAATAAAAGTCCATCAAAGCCATGTGGAATTGTTTTTTTTTTCCCCGGAGAGTAGGTCCATTGCATGGAAGTCTTGATAGTTCACCACATTTTCAGGGCTCATGCTATATTTTTGTTTTCTATGCGATCACCCGTAAGAACATATGGGATTCTACTCGTGGTAAAGTCTTAACTCTTAAATAATTTCAGTTTAAAGTTATAATGATATACTGCTATCTATTCGTCAAGTACATCAACACTTTTGTTCACTTTCCTAAGCTGGTGAAAATTTATCAAATCATACAACTTTGAAAGCCCATATGAAATGTAACTACCGTTTTATGGGTTTATGAATAGAGTATATAAATATAAGATATGGAAAATGGTTTTGAAGTCTAAAAAAGGACCAAAATAATTGAAGCTTAAATGATGATGAGTATAAATGGTATTTAGGGTTGGAGAGAAAGTGGGGTACGTTGAGCCATGTGCGTCCATGTGCTCTGTCTTTCTCTCTTAGCCCCACTCTTTATTTCTCCTTCTTTTCCTTTGATCCAATAAATGCCTCCACATTCTCATTTCCTCTATTAATTCTCCTCTTCGTCAATCTAATATCTCTCCCTCACTCTCATTTCTTTCTAGCTAGCTAGGGTTTAAGTTTCAGACGTAATCGAGCTACTTGGATATTTAAAAACAGAAACAAGCGTAAGGTAAGTAATAATTGATTACATTAAGGTCACTTTTTTTTTTACATCTCCTTCTAGGTGCAACTATATATATACATACTTCCTTTAAAATGTGGTGGATGAATATAGCACTGAGTATTAATAGTATGCTCTTATATATATATATAAATATACAATCAATAATGCTTGTTTTCAGGTCATGTTATTTCCTTTTTTTTATTTATTATATATATAATAATTCATTTGTGTTTATTTGATTAGGATGAACACGTATAACATGGTGAAGCAAGAATTTATCAAGAAATGGATAACTACTCTCCACATGTTAGATTCTTCTGTTGAACATCCCACGAACGTAACTGAGAGGAAAAATGCGATAAGACTATCATCGGACTTAGCTATCGCAGCCGCTAGAAACGGTGCAACCGTATGGAGCCGCGCTCTCATCTCTAGGACCGGAAACACGACAACCAACAAACCCGTGGCTCGTAGAATACTCAAGAAAGCTCGAAATCGGATGAAGAATCGTTGTAATACTATTAGACGAAATGGTAGTTTTACGGCGAAAACCAGAGTGAGAAAACGTACGGGATTGCTTAAGAGTTTAGTACCGGGAGGCGAGTTAATAGACGACACAGATTATTTGATAAGAGAGACACTTGATTACATTGTTTATCTCCGAGCGCAAGTGGACGTTATGCGAGCCGTCACCGCCGTCGATTCAATCACCAGAGACTAACCGAACGACCCCAAGGAACAAATAAATGTGAGTGCATTTCAAACTCTTGTAAATATGAAGTAGCTAAAGATTAAGATGTAAGTCCATGTACATATATGGGATAACACTGTCTTTTAATATAACAAATTTCGAAGTGAAGCGCTACGTACTTGTTTAAATTTATGGTTTAATCCCAAGAATTGAAGGCCACTTGAATCGTCGTGTAGTAGCATTTTATTATCTTACTAGCTAATATGTTAAATTCTACAGTATGTTTTTGTTTACAAACTAATATATCTCGTACCTTGCATATATGTATTATTCATTACAATTAATTTTTGTAATAGAACTTCTAGATTGGACATTAATTACCAAATGAACTTATTGTTTGTCTAGAAAAGAATGTAATTCATACATTATAAATTCAGAAATTAATAGTTACGTATGCACATCAAATATTATTTAACGAAATTGATTGGCCTGGGAATCCCGAACCATCGATAACCATTCTAGAAAAACTAACTTGTGTTCGGACCTACAAAACAAGGGACACTCTCAAGTCCCAACTCTCAAGTAAACAGTATCTATAATGAGGGGGACACCTCCCTAAACCTAACGTAGGCGTGCAAAGGATTTGTTTTTAAAATTTGTTGTAATAGTCGTTGGAAAAAAAGTTTATTTTACTAATAATAATAAAATGACACTCGCTTTAGTTATTGGGCTTATAATGGGCCGAATTAATGGGTTAAGTTTGGCCTGTTTACGTTGCTGTTTTCCTTTTAAAAACTCAAAAGTGACATAAAAATTGGCATACATGTGAAGCCCAAGGGATTGAGGTGTAAGTTTAACTAATACTCGATGTTCGATTAAAAAAAAAAAAAGTGGTGTTGAGATTTGGAGTTACGAATGTTTTTTTTTGTTGTTTTTGTTGAACCTTATTACGAATGTTTTAGTATTATAAGAAAGTTCTGTTTAGGTTGGCACAAGTGTACTCGAGTGGTTTCGGATCGGCCAGTTAGATCCATTGACTCTAAGTAAATTGCTATACAATAAATTGACGACATCTTGCTATGCTGAATTTGTACTACTAATTGTTTAGCCTATTAATATGTTTTTAGAATTAATTTATAAACTATATTCTCTTTCTGTCGGTACACACATACAAATCTATTGGCTGTTGGCATTTAAAAGTGAGAGTCACATGGTCAAATGATCACATCTTTAATAAAAACACCTTTGATTTGATAAACATACGATTTTGATTATTAATCAGTATATCTTTACTGAAGAAATGATTAATCAGTTTAAAAATATACTAATTGATTAATAAGTAGAAGAATTATTTTAACCATATCGACCATAAATTGTCTTTTTCCCTGTTTGTTAAAAGCTAAGAGCCTTAAGACCCATTGCATGCTTGTGTATGATTAATGCCCCTTATCTATCTATACAATGTCGTTTTCCTTATTAATAAGTATATTTGCACTTTTAGATCTATGATCCATACATTTCCCATTTTTGTTTCTTTTCATCGATGAAGTTCCACTATCCCCTGGCCTTTGGACGTGTAATCTTTCTCCCGAGCAGAAATCAAACTAACTAGGGTTCCTAGCACCATTTCTAATTTAACATATTTATACGTTTCAGTATATGAACTTTATTCTTCTACAGTCAAATCAATATTGTATACTACTAATTATAGCCTAGTTTTACGTTTTCTAAAACATGTTAATTTCGTTAAAGATTTTTTTTTTTTTTTAAATTTCTACATCAAATACTATATATCAGAATTATGGGATATAAATCCAGCTATAGATCACTTATGAATGAGTGACAAGTGGCAAAGAGGTCCAGATATTATATATATTATATGTTGTTGTTGTTGTGTGCTTAGCTTGAACCTATGGTTTCAATTTAAAGATATATGAAAAAGAGATAAAAGAGGGTCCAATCCATTGTTGTCAATAATTCTGCTTCCATAATGGTTATCAAGTTAGCATCTATTTATGTATATGCATTCAGATAAATTCAATTAGTTATTATGGATAATTGTTTCCAAGTTATCCATGTCTTATTTGATTAACTACTGTGTCTTTAATCGAAAACCAAAAAACTTTTTAAAAAGATGTTTGGATTTTATGTTTCGAAATAATGGTATCCATTTTAGTTTGGATATTAAAATAGTAAAATAGTTGAATAAAACTCAATAAATTTTTTTTTTTTTTATAGAAATGCTTAATGCGAGTATTTACCAATTAAAATCAAATTTATTACTTTTTCTGTTTCATTATAAATGATGTTTTATCCCAATTTTTTTTTTTCAAACTAAGTGATGTTTTATTTTTTTTAATGCTTCATTAATTTTTATTTTATTTTTTTGTCCATTTGTATTTTACAATTTTTTTAAATCATTGGCTGAATTTATTTTTAATTGGACAATTAATAAATGATGTCTTTTGTATAGAAAAAATCAAAAAAATTATGAATTTATGTGATTTCTTAATCTGTGTGCAAAATCTTTAAACATCACTTTTAAAAAAAAAATACTAATGATAAAACAACATTATTACTGATACCTAATTCCTATTTTGAGAGAAAGTTGAGACTAACCCTCCATATCCTTTTTGATATAAAAAGAAAACCTGTTCCAACGATAATCACTTTGATCATGGCCCAAATCATTCCCACCCATGGAAATGATGCACCCCATCAAACCTTTCTTTTAAAAAAAGTAATAAGGTAGAACCCACATCAGGCTAAATATTAAACTAATTAATCATTTCCTTCTTCATACCAATAACATAAATATTTGATCAATCAACAAATTCTCAAAGTCACAGTCTTTGAATCAAAAAATAAATAAATAAATAAAGCTATGGAACTATCACTGGCATTAACATCAACAGACCATCGTCAGTTGAACAATAATCCATCGCCTTCAGAGGCACATCCAGACACTATGGACTTTCTGTCTCGAGAATGGTGTAATTTTGCTGTCCAATCGCTTCACCCGGACCCTGTTCTCTACGACCGTTCCATTGTTCCCGTCGAGACGTCGATCGCCAAGTTCCAAGGCGACTCGAGTCCTGTTTCTTGTGCTGTAAGTAACAGAGATGGTTTTGATTGTAAGTCATTCTTTCTTTAATTTGTGTTGGTTAGTGCTTAATTAATGAAGATTGTTGAAGTAGAAGATGGACGATCCAGATTCTAAGCCTTCGATGCCTTCGTGGAAAACCAATGATGTCAAGGTAAACGTATTACGTTGACATATAATCCTTTTCTAGACAATTCACAATAACATTTAGAAAAATATACGTTTTTTTATCGTATAGTTCTTGTTTTATACGAAAATATAAGTAGGCAAAACTGTATAATCAGAACAAGATTAGTAGATTTACCTCTAAGATAATATGATTGATGAGAAAAAGGAAATAAAAGAAACTACTTCTAAAATGACTTGAATATTGACTTGAATATTTATAGACGTTCGTATTTAGCAATAAATAATTATTTTTCCTTATATATAACATGTAATTCATTTTTTAGTTTGTGTTATATTTAATGTTTAGGTTTATTTGATGCACTCACTTATGAATATTTTGGTTTATGTTTTGATTGGTAACACCACTCACTGAATATTGGAATCGTATAGAAACTGAAAGCATTTACATGAAAGAATGACATAACGATTTTAATAGAACAAAGTTTATAGGTTTATTGACAATATATTTTGTTGCATAATGTGAACAGTCATGGATATGGATGCAACAAGCAATGCACCCGGAATTGAGCTACGAAGGCTTTTTCCGCAAGAAACTTGTAAAACCCTTTTTGGCTATTTCGTTTAATTTGCTCTTATTTATCAACATTATAGGTTCTCTAAATCAAAACAATAACGAACATGTAGAAACTTCCATGGAAGATTACGCCGTCGATAAAGAAGTGGTGGAAAGAGATAAAGGCGAAACGAAAGGAAGAAGTGAGGCTACAGAGAGCTGAAGTCCACGCGGCCGTGTCCTTGGCCGGTCTGGCCGCTGCTCTCGCCGCCGTAGCTTCCGAGAACGCGGGAAAAGGCAATGGAAACGGTAGACCGACCACGAAGGAGACAGCCGTGGCTTCTGCGGCGGCTGTGGTGGCGGCGCAGTGTGCGCAGATGGCAGAGACAATGGGAGCAAACAGAGACCAGCTCAGCACAATGATTGGATCCGCCATGACTGGTACAAGTGTCAGTGAGATACTCACTCTCACAGCCTCGGCTACAACTTGTAAGAAGAAGATTAAAGTCTTTTTTTTTTTTTTTTTGGGTGGTTTGTGTTTCTATAAGCATGCTCTGTTTCTGAGACATATTCGTGTTTGGTAAATCAGCTTTGAGAGGTGCTGCGACGCTGAAAGCAAGAAGAAGTTGC
The DNA here is from genome assembly GCA_020283515.1 of Alliaria petiolata. Taxonomy (NCBI): domain Eukaryota; kingdom Viridiplantae; phylum Streptophyta; class Magnoliopsida; order Brassicales; family Brassicaceae; genus Alliaria; species Alliaria petiolata. The sequence continues at coordinate 288,830,778 of JAHZTW010000001.1, forward strand.
AAGATCAATAGACTGAACGGCTCGGCGCCTGTGTTGCCTATCGAAGACTCCTCTGATTTGCCTCCTGAGTTTGACAAGAACACATCCCTTCTTGCCAAAGGAACTGATCTCTTCGTCGAGACACCAGATGGTATTTAGATCCTCTGTTTTTCTTCTTTAACTTCTCTGTTTCGTGGAGAAACTAAAAAGATATTGCTATCTTTGGATTGGAACAGGGGATTTCAAGGTTAGGACAGTGTCTATGGTCTTAAACAATGACGGGAAGGTCTGAATTTGGCTCTAGTCCCTCATTACTCTTGACCAATCATGTTTATTAGTCAATGATCTTGGGTGTGTTTTACACAGGTGATTCTTAAAATTAAGAAACATAACTTACTCAGGACTAAGAAAGAATGTATGGAGCTAGCTTCTTAACACCTTTTTTTTTTTTTTAAACTAAACTTAATCTTCAAGCTAAGATTTTAAAACATTCAATCTTTTGTTTTGCGTTCTGTGTAAGGTATCGTGACGAATGTTCATGTGGAGCTTTATAAAGATTCGGAGAGCGAAGACAACAACATAGAAGACACTTGTTATCTCATTGTCCTGAAGACGAACAGAGGAGCTATTAAACTAGACATGGTTGATGATTACAGTCGTTACAAGACATGGGTCACAACGATCCAACACATGCTCACTCTCTCTTCTTCTTCATTCCGTACAAAATACGATCTCACTTTCTACAACAAAAACTGAGTTTTTTTTTTCTCGTCCTGTTCTTCAATTTATCATGTAATTTACTTTACCTTCCATGTTTATTTTATTTCCTCATCTGTTTCTTATGCTTCTCTCCCTTGGTTTTTTATAATATGATGCATAACAAGTTGAGAACTTACGTTCTTTTAGACTCCACAAACATCAGCTAGATTTCTAAGTAAAGTAACCTGAGATTTGAGAAGCATGAGATGCTGAATTGACTTGAGGAACAAGGCTTCTTCGTCGTCCACCTCTTCACAGCCTGGTACAATTCTACGAAGAATCCCGAGGTTTCTTCGCTTACAAGTTTCCCGAAACTTCTGTTTCTCCGTCCGTCCCTTGCGACCATGGTGCTTGATCTTCTTGTACTTCACCATCTTCATCATCTCTTGTACTCCAATTGTACATACGTGGCCGTATATATAGAGAAACTGTGAGGATGGCAAAACTATGGAACATAACAAGTTGTCTGGAAAACAATGTTTGACAGAGAAAATGAGACAAGGAACCCATATCAAGGCCATAACCACTGAACCTGTCTCTGCCAATCCATCCTTGCAATGTTTAATGTTCAATGTATCTGTTTGTGGTCCTCATGTCCTTGCGTTATGCCATTATTGTTGTTTAAATTCCAGAATGGTNACAAACATCAGCTAGATTTCTAAGTAAAGTAACCTGAGATTTGAGAAGCATGAGATGCTGAATTGACTTGAGGAACAAGGCTTCCTCGTCGTCCACCTCTTCACAGCCTGGTACAATCCTACGAAGAATCCCGAGGTTTCTTCGCTTACAAGTTTCCCGAAACTTCTGTTTCTCCGTCCGGCCCTTGCGACCATGGTGCTTGACCTTCTTGCACTTCACCATCTTCATCATCTCTTGTACTCCAATGGTACATACGAGGCCGTATATATAGAGAAACCGTGAGGATGGCAAAACTATGGAACATAACAAGTTGTCCGGAAAACAATGTTTGACAGAGAAAAAGAGACAAGGAACCCATATCAAGGCCATAACCACTGAACCTGTCTCTGCCAATCCATCCTTGCAATGTTTAATGTTCAATGTATCTGTTTGTGGTCCTCATGTCCTTGCGTTATGCCATTATTGTTGTTTAAATTCCAGAATGGTCCATTTGGTATGTGCACATGAGTCGACTGAAAAAGCAAATGGGCCGAGTGGTTACAAGAATACAGGCTTCACGTTGATCAATTAGGCCCATCACTTGAGATATTTCAAAATTCAAAGTGGAGAAGTCACAGTAATTCCTAATTTGTTGTCTTTGTTTTAAAACTTTCAAATTCATTGTGCGTCAAGTAATTTGTTTACTCTCGAAGCAAAACCACACAATCATTTGGAAAGGAATAAGAATTTGAAACGTTGTGTTGCCTCCAAACAGACCAAAACATGTTGTTTCTCGTAAAAGAATGACTATCATAGTATCCATAGTCGCCGGAAAACCATCATCCTCCGGCACGCCAACATCACCGGAGCCGCTCAGCTTCACCGGAAACGCACACGAGGAGGCATTTCTCCCCGCAGAACTCCTGATCTCATTAAAACTTGATAGCCAATCGAAGGGGGCGTCTTGTCGGAGACCAATTACGGTCTTGTAATGAAACAAAAACAATGCATCGATAAAGGATTGGTCAACTCCTGAGGGATGGGGATTGAACATTGTCTGAAGCCGACCTTGCAGCACTCTCTGTAATGCCAAGAAATGAAAAAGAAAAAAAAAACATTTTGGAAGCAAATCAGAGACAGAGGAAAAGACCTAAAAATCAAATCTTTGAATATGTGAGCAACCTTCATAGGCTTCGTGTAGTCGGGTTCGGAGTCTAAGAATCTGACGAGAAGGTGAAGCAAAACAGATATAAATAAGATGATAGAAATGAGAGTGATAGCATAAATTACGGTGGGACGACGACTGATATTGTTGTTCAGATCAAAGCTGTCGTCTGTGGAAGAGGTAGATGGAGATGGGTTTGATGAAACAGGGAGAAAGGAATCAGCTTTCGGATTCATAGTTTTCTCGTTAAAGAATCAGGTGGAGGGAGATGTATTGGGATATCAATCCAAGTCCCACATCGGAAGTTTAGACAGTAATGGTCTAATATATAAGTAATTTCCAACTCTGATTAGTATGAAGTCTTTTGGGAGGAACTCAAAGATAAATCCGTGAGGGCTATGCAACATGAGTTCAAAGCGGATAATATCATACTAATGAGAAAGTTGGACATGTGCTTGAAAAGCCCAACAAGATGATGAGAAACAAATAAGTTAATTTGGGATGTAAACAGTAAGAGAAAATCCCAAGAGATCTAGCATTGGCTATTGTAACAGTTAAGCAAACAGAACAAATGTAACGAATTAATGCATTTTCAGTTGGGTTTATGCCTTGGCGTTTAGAGACTGCCAAGTCAAATGCGAAATTAGAATAGACAGAGGAGGTTTAACTTATAAGAATTTTAACCGAGATATATATGTAGACAAGTTTACTTTCTTTTCAAAAACATCTTAAGAGTATTTCAATAGTCACACAGAAGCGAAAACTACAGCGTCAAAGATCTACTCATATACAGTAAAACCTCTATAAATTAATAATGTTGGGACCATTAATTTTTTTTTTTAATTTATAGATATATTATTTGGTTGAAAAATTAATTTTAGGACTAAAAAAATATTAATTTACCGAGGTATTAATGAATCGAATATTAATTTATAAAGGTTTTACTGTAAATATCTTTTAAAAGCTAATTTAACTTATGTGTTTGTAGACATATTCTATTCTATTTACAGATATAGACGTAATATAACCTATATATATATATATTTTTTTTTTTTTTGTGAGAGGGTCTTATCGGATCTATGTCAATACGAAAAATTTGGAGATGGTCGCCAGTGGACATTTTTGAGTGTTTCAATCATCTAACAACATTTAGTCTTTACATTAAACAACGTCCTTGTATAAAATATAGAGATAATAGTTGTTCATTTCTTTTTTGTTTTAAAGCGGAAAGTTTCTACTACCGTCAAGTATAATATGGTCCCCTTGTCCTATACCAAGTAATTTGCATTAAAAGCAAATGTCAATGCGCGGATAAATGTTTAGTGTATATTTATTAGGAAATCTTTTTTGTTTTTGCAAAAAAATAGGAAATTTAATTTATGGATGTATTGCAGTTGCCAGTAAGACTGTCATTCTGATCTATATTACAATGATTTTGTTCTTATCGTGAAAATCTTTGTTTAAATAATCAATCTGCCTTTGTTTTTGGAGTTAGTGAATCTATGGTTAATATAATAATGATCAATTAAATCGGATATATTCATTGGTTTAAACTTTAACAAAGCATGATCAAATCCTTTAAATAAAATAAGAAACTAAAAGATTTGAGAGAGTGGAGTGAGAGAGGGAGGGATCATTCGTTCACACATCCATACGTTCAAGAGATTTTGGAAGAAACCAACTCATAACTGGTTGGAGTTTTTGATGAGTTACAAAATTTGAAGTCATTGTTAGGGTTGCAATGCAAATGCAATTATACCCATAACGTGACACGACCCACATGCTCATCCACATTTCATTATTATACATTTTGTTTTCATTAAGCTCATGTTACTTTTGGAGAGTTGATAAATGAATTATTTGTTGAAATAAGGGAGAAAAAATAAAAATAAGGGAAAAGGAGAAAAAGAAGAAAACGTATGTGTATTTGTAAAGGTATAATGGCAACTAATACATAATAAATAAATTATATTTAATAATTAAAATTTCAACAAATGACCATTAAAAAAAGTTAGAATACCCTTAAATTTTTATTTTCTTATTTTTTGTTAATTTTTTCTCTTCTTCATCTCATCTATTTGCTTTGGATCTTTTAAAAAATATATTTAAATTTGGAATTTATTTGAAAAAATATAGATTTTTTTCATGAACATGTCATAATTTGAATTTTGGAATAAAACATTTTACTCTTTTTATATATAGAATGAGTGTGACACATAAAAAAATAAAATAAAAGATAACAGCAACTAATGATTACTTACTTATTTTTTTACTTTTATTTGTTTTTTTGGGAAAATAGCATTTTATTCAAACTAAAATTTACTAACGCTTTAAACCTTCATACATTTGCACTTTCACTTTAAACCATCAAAGTAAAAAAGCTCATACATTTAACCGTCAAAGTAGCTCGCGAGTTTGCGCCACCGAATGACTGAACAGATAGTTAACTCTGTGACGGAATAGTTAATTCTATGACAAAATAATAAACAACCGTTAATCTAATAAAAACGTGCTTATTATTTTATGACTGTTTTCTAGTTTTTGTTATTAAAAGAAATAGATTTTTTTAAAACAACAGAAACAATAACATAAATATTTTTTGAGATTTTTTCCCGTGTTTTTGTTATTTAAAAAAGCTTTTTTCTTGTTTTTACTAACGAAAACTAAAAAACAGTTATAAAATAATAAACACGTTTTTAATTAGATTAACGGTTGTTTACTATTCCGTCAAAAAGTTTACTATTCCGTTCAGTTACTGAACGACGCAAAATCGAAAGATACTTTAACTGTTTAAAGTGTTAGTTTTTTTTAGAGAAATAGCAACAGATGACAATACATAATATCATAATTAGTTCTCTCTCCTCCTTCACTATTTATCACGGTCAACTAGGTATCAAAAACCTGTTTTATCCTTATCTTTTCAAATTATTCACATAAATGCCATTTCTCTTTCTTCTTAATGTTACCGAGAAGAAAAAATAACCAGAAAAAATGGAGAAGAAGAAAAAGTAACAAAAAAGAATAAGAAGAACAAGATTGGTTCAAAAATGGAAAAAAGTGAAAGTGGGGATTGATGATGATGGTGACAAAGGCGATGCACATGATGACGGTTTAGGTTGTGATGGAGAAGACGACATCAACGGTGGTGACGACGTTGGCGCCGGTGGTGACGACGACATCGACGGACGACAATGGCGATGGTGGTGACAATAATAGTGATGATGATGACGACAACGGTAACGGTGTTAACGACTATGGTTACGATAACTTATATTTCCTGTGATTTAATAATTGAGTTAACATGATAATTTTCTATAGATAACATGTTTAACATGTATTTTATATGAATAATTGGTTTAACATCTATGTTGGATAACTAATTAAACAAGTGTTTTTCACAATATGTATTTTTTATGATATGATAACTAAGTTAACAATATAATTTTCCATGAATAACTAGTTTAACATATAATTTAGAGGAATAACTAGTTTAATAAATACGATGGATAACTGATTTAACATGTAATTTTTACAATATGTTAACTTGTTTAACATGTTAACTACATAATAACAGTGTATATGTGCATTATATAACTTGCGATGAACGGTGTGAACAGTGTTGACGGTTAATGGTAAACAGTGTTGTCAGTGAACAGTGTTGATGGTGAATGGTAAACAAATGGTGAACAGTATTACCAGCGAACGGTGAACAGTATTACCGGGTCTTCTCATCGGCAACCTAGATTTCAGACCAATGGCACTTTCCGTAAATAAGCAAAATTAAAAAGACTTTTTGAGATTAAAATTGATTTCTCTTTCCTATCTATCTCATTTTCAATTATTCTTTCCCATTTAGCTAATTATGAAGTTATTTATATATATTTATTAATATCACTTTTTTTTTACTTCGATGGTTTAAAATGAGAGTACAAATCTGCAGATTTAAAGTGTTAGTTAATATTAGTTTGAGGTTTAAAATGAGATTTTTCCTATAATTTTTTTAGTTATTCTACAAATTCACCCTATATAATATAAATATCACCAAAAATTCTGGTGGTTAAGTTTCTTAGTTGTAGTAAGTTTTTAGTTATTGGCTCCAATGTCCGTTATTTTATATATATATATATATAAAAAAAATGGGAAAATCTTTATTCTGGTGAACGAGAGAATGTTTTTTTTTCACTGTGGGAGAGAATCTTATAATTATGAGATTTTTGGTTAAAACGAAACGCGCGAATTCCGGCGATTGGTTTGTCGGTATGGAAGAAAACCTCTGGCCACAACGTTCTTCTCCTCTTTCGTTTTGTCTTTTTTTTTTTTTTTTTTTTTGTGAAAATTATGAAGTCAATTAATTACGGTCACCACTCTCATCAAATCTTTCCTTTACCTGGTTTGAACTAATTAAAATAAATAATCGCCAATTTGTTGTTGTTTTTAAAAAAAAAAATCCAATTAATTTATCCTCCACTTCTTTAATCTCCGTCTGGAATACCATTTTCAGAGAAGTTTTCATCTAAAAGTTTTGAGCTTTTTTTTTTTTCGGGTCTTCTTTCTAAAAGCGGGATGATGATGATTATAATCTGTGCATGAGAGAGAGAATTAAGGAAGAACGAACAAAGAAAAAAAAACAAAAAGAGAAGAAAAAGAAAATCAATCATTCGAATTAAATTTCAATCCGGAATTCGATTGCTAGAAGAGGAGAATTGATCCAATTGGGTATTCTACAACTCTGATTCTTTCGAGCTGATTTTCGAATTGGGTTTCTCTCAAATTTTCTGCTATCACTTGGGGAATTCCAATAGATTCTTCGCGTTTTAAAAAATTTATGATGATCGGTTAGGGCTCATCTTGATTTCGCTGGGAGTCCGATCAAAATTTCAGTTTTGTATCGTAAAACGATGAGGTTCCTGAGCCTCGTCGGTAACTCGTTCGGCTGTTCCGCGTCCGGCGAACGCTTAGTATCAGCGGCCAGAGACGGCGATTTACAGGAGGCCAAGGCTCTCTTAGATTACAACCCAAGACTCGCTCGCTACTCCACTTTCGGCGTTCGCAACTCTCCCCTCCATTACTCCGCCGCTCAAGGCCACCACGAGGTAACCCAAAATTTTTCAATCCCAATTGTTAGAAAGATGAATAATTTTGTAGGATCCCAATCCCATAGATTCCAAAAGTTCTGACTTTTATTAGGATTTGGGTTCTTTGTTTATCTTCAGATAGTTTCTCTGTTGGTGGAATCAGGAGTTGATATTAATCTCCGGAACTACCGTGGACAGGTAAATAGTAGCTCCTGTGATTTGCTGTCTTGTTTCTTTGCATCTTTTAAGTTGATCTCAACACAAGAATTCTGGAAATTTTTGGTAACAGACGGCTTTGATGCAAGCTTGTCAGCATGGTCATTGGGAGGTTGTTTTGATTCTGATTCTTTTTGGTGCTAATGTAAGGATCTGATCAGCCCTCAAAAATGCGTTTCTTCTGACAGATTGTGATTATAATTGGTTGTTGGTTTCTTGATTGTTCTGGTTTTTAGATTCACAGATCAGATTACCTAAACGGTGGTACTGCTCTACACCTCGCGGCTCTAAATGGTCATCCTCGGTGTATCAGGATCCTGCTTTCGGAGTACATACCGAGTGTCCCCAATTGCTGGAGCCTGTTGAAGAATAACAAATCCTCAATTGCTGGATTTGATCGAAGGTTCAAAATAGTGTTTTTAAAGAGCTGAGCTTTTAGTGGCTTCAGTGACATGATTAGTGTTGTTTTCTGAATGTGTGCAGTGTTCTTCACGAAGTGATAAACAGAGCAGCAGATGGAGGAATCACGCCTCTTCATGTAGCGGCTCTTAACGGACACATAGAGACGGTGCAGTTACTCTTGGATTTGGGAGCTTCGGTTACTCAGGTCACTGTGGAAGATGGAACCACAATCGATCTTATAGGTTATTTATCATATCCCCTGATTGATTAACATTCTTTTTAAAGGGAAAAGCTTAACTCTGTAGTTTGTTTTTCGCTTTGGCTCTTTGGTTTTTTATTGAAGGTGCTGGGAGTACGGCTCTCCATTATGCTTCATGTGGCGGAAACACGCAGTGTTGCCAGGTATTTATATATATAAACCAGACAATCATGATGATGAACAGTCCAAAACAGTTTTGTTTCCTCTGTTATGTTTGGTTTAAAGTTCATATATGAATTCATTTTGGCATTTGTGTTTTTCTCAGCTTTTGATCGATAAGGGTGCCTCTTTAGCTGCCATAAACTCTAACGGGTTAGATATCTTCTCTCTGTTTCGCTCTGCCTGCAAAATCCAATCCAACAGTTTGATATAAACCGCAGTGTCTTTATTCGTTTGGTGTCTTTGGTTTTTAGATGGACGCCATTAATGGTTGCTCGCTCATGGCACCGGAACTGGCTGGAAGAAATCCTGAACCCAACCACAGAGCAGCCACAAAGCCATCCGCCAAAAGTGCCTTCTCCTTTCCTCTGCCTTCCTCTAATGAGCATTGTCAAGATTGCTCAGTATGTAGACCTTTTTTACCAAATTGAAAAACCCCATACGATCTAAGAATCCCTGAGGTTGATTGATGATCTGTTTCCGTTTGTGGATTTCAGAGAATGCGGCTGGCGAGGAAATGATTGTCTCACTCCATGTCGTGACCCTTGTGCTGTTTGTTTGGAAAGAAAATGCGCCGTTGCCGCAGATGGTAATGTATCGATTTTTCGCTACTGAAATCTAATCTGCTTAATTAGAACATTGAATTGATTGTGAATGTGCGTGTGTGTGTGTGACATAACAGGATGTGGTCATGAGTTCTGCACAAACTGTGCATTGTACCTAAGCACCACAACCATAACATCGTCAAAGACATCACAAGCCACACCAGGCTCAGTCCCATGTCCTCTTTGTCGCTACGGCATTGTCTCTTTCACCAAACTTCCCCATACAAGAGCGACAGCAACATCAACATCATCGAGAACAAGCATCTCCTTGTCCTTCTGCACTTGCTCCTCTGATGTCTTAGACACAGCTCTCCTCACCAACCCTCACTACAGTTGTAAACCGGTTGTTTCAAGAACCGGTTCTCGAATTTCACAGTCCGTTGGATCGTCATCGTTTCGGTCTCTTAGCTGCCATCGGTTTCCTCCAAGTCTTTGCCTCGGTGGCTCGGATGTTGACGAACCGCAAAGCCGGTTAATGAATGGATCGTATTCAAGATCCGGTTTAGGGTTCAGGCGATCGACGTCGCAGGTTGAAGGAAAACGTTCTTGGTTTTCTGCACTTAACCATTGTGTTACAACCGGTGGAAGTGCTTGCTAACGCAAACGCAAACGCAATCGCGGTTTTTTTTTTCTTTTAAAACTTTTTGTGTTCCCATTTTTTGGGAGAAAATGTGCTAATTGGTTCTGTGAATGGTGTGGTGATTATTCATTTTGTAATAATTGAAATTGTTGTAATAAATATAATTAATTTGGCTTTGCCGTTTACATTGAAATGAAATGGTGTGTACATCTTGGCAGGCCTTTTGAACATTAACGTTGTTAGTGTTAAACTTTAATACATACAGCGTTAATGTTGAGATTAGAAAAGAAAACAGAGATTCATAGACAAACTAATGAGAACAAGATGAGATATAACAAAAATAAAAAGATAACAACTGAGAAATTATGGGATTATAACAAATTTACATAAAGCTCAGGAGGAATAGATAGAACAAACTATCACAAAATAAAATACAAAAACAAACAATAAATCAAAGAAAACAAAAGAAGATTACAAAACTAACAAGCCTTGCAAGGTCAAGAAAAAAACTTCTAAAACACAGAAAACTTTCTATTGATGATTTAGTAGAAACAAAACTAATTTTTGTTTTTTTAAATATTTAAAAACAGAAAGAAAAAAAAAAGCTCAGCAGGATAATGCCAATGGAACACTAGTAACCAAGGAATCTTCTTCTCCGTGAGATGTTTACGCGTTCTAAAGTACATCCATGGTGTAATGTAGAAATTAAAAAAAGTTGAAAGAGGGAAATAATCATCATTATGATCACATATATCATGATAATTATGAAGATGATGATCATCATCTCATGATCAAAAAGAAGAGGAATGATATGGTGCTTTTGTTCTGAAGTGATGATGTGAGAGGGTAGGTGAAGTTTGCGTTTATATAGGGAAATAAGAGGATGAAATTAACGGAAAAGCTATACCTCTATTAAAATATATATATATACATTACATACTATCAGAAGCTAGTAGACCTTTAATTGAAAAAAAATATAATGGAATAAGACAAAATCAACAATAGTTCTTTTTGACCAAAAATATATTTCTAAAATACATTATACTACACGTTTGCCAAAAGATTGTGTACAGAATTATTCAAGATAGTTTCGGTTTGTAAATTCCAATATAAATTTAAGAATGAAGCATATAGACAAAAATGCAAGGACAGACAAAGCTCTATTAATCTACTTGTACACGTTAGTTACATTGAAAAGTCTTATAATGTATTCCTCCAATAGTCAGAGATAGTCTAAATATATATTTTAATAAAAATCACAGCAGATCATAACTGCCTATACAACGATTGCTGATATTACACGTTAAACGAATCTCGAGTTGAGATGTATTTTGAAATCATAAAGGCTGTTTTGGGTAAAGCTATCTCTATGCTCTAAATTCGTAGTGCAAAATTACATATAGTTTATGCTCCACATTCAACTTAAAAATTGAACAATATATTAAACGGAATTTGGGAGGAATAATTTTAGCCCTCTCCATTATTTTTTTTGGGATAAATCCCTCTCCTTTTTTCACCTTTTAAAATTCTTCTGCTCTCTTTTTACGTATCATTTCAGAAATTTAGGGTTTCCCATATTCAGAAAAGTAAGTAATTAAAGAGACAAGTGGAAAATATGAAATTGAAAGTTGAAACCGCCAAGCAATAATCAATACTTCTGTTTATATAAAGCTAGACAGGAGATTCATTAGGTTTTTGTTATGTCCTTCTCTACACTCTCTCGTGTAATAAACTAATAATCAATAAAAAACAGAGCTAACCGTCCTCATATCATATACATATTTTTGTTCTATTCTAATAGTATTTTTTATAAGTATTCTCTTTTTAGAATCTACTATCTTCAAATAAACCAATACTGCAGAACCAAATTCAAACGAAAAAAGCGAAACTAGATGAAATATGTACATATATATATATATATATATATATATATATAGTTTAGTTGAAGACATTCATGGTGTAAAGTTAGCTTCATGGTGTAAAATTGAGGACTATCTTCAAATAAATCACTGTATTGTACTGCAGAACCAAATTCAAACGAAAAAGGCAAAACTAGATGAAATATATACATATATAGTTTAGTTGAAGACATACATGGTGTAAAGTTAGATAATTTAAAACATTCAAAAAAAAAAAAATAGTAGACAACTTATTTCATAATGCAATAAAATTGGTTGAGAAAACATATTTTTCTATAAAAAGTTTTAAGAAATACTCTCTTTTTTTTTTAAGATGGACACTGGTCTAAGCTCTTTATCTTTTTCCCAATTATGATGATGTAAAAAAATCAAAAACAAAAATGAGGGACGGGTGAGTAATTACTGTAATTCAGTTTTATTGTAATTAATGGCGTTTTATATGTAAGAGGAGAACAAACAAAAAGCTGCAAATGTATAAATAGGTGTAATCATCACAAACTATGGGATGTGACAATTCATTGTCAAGCTTCTGTCTCTTTCTCTGTCCTTCTCTCTGGTGGGCTTTTAATATTTGATAATCTTTCTTAAATTATTTTCAGAACCAAAGAAAATAAAAGCAAGTTTTCAAAATTGAGACAGCGTAGCCCATGCATGCTTATTACCGATCCTTCAGCGTTCAGATTGTCTAAGTCAAAGAATCTCTTATACCAATATAGAAAGTGGGACAGGACGACTTTGATCGTCTAGTTTATTTAATCGGAAAATACCTTTTTGTCAATTCAGAAAAATATGGCTCATGCAACTAGTTTATGGACGATCCTAGTAACATTTTTCTTTATTCCATCGTCGTTGGGGAAGGACCTGGATTGATAAGCACTAGATTTCTAAATTACATACAGTTTCTAGTTACTATTATCTCTAATTGATTAATTTACCGAGTAATAAAAGATTATGCATTGAAGTTTTAGGACACAATTGATTTTTTTTTTCTTTTTCTTTAATAATTAGAACTATAATATTTAACGAAACATACAAATGACCAAGTCTTAAAGTCTCATTTTCTGGTTTTACATATTGGGTTATCTTTCAGCCCATAGCGATCCATATTTGTTTATTGAATATGTCTATGGTTAGGCTTCCAACTAACTTGTACACAAACCGTTTCTCTCACTTGATTACAGATTTACATATATATTTTTTTTATTTTCTGAAGAAAATTATATACATATTTATCTTTATAGCATACTAGATTAGGATCTGCGTTTACGCGGGTTTATAATAACAAAATTTTAAACCCGTTAAAATGATTTAAAAAACAAAAAAATAGAAAACAAAATCGGATCACTACTTAAAAAAGTTATATATTAAAAACACAAAATCGAAACCTAAAAGTTATTTATTTATTTTAGTTCTTATATTTTTTCAATTAAAATATTCAAAACATAGAATCTATTGCGGATCCTAAGCAACATTAACCATATTTCTTTTGTAGTTCACATACTTTATCAACTATCTTTTTCTGTTATGCTGCGTTAAAAATTTGGGTATGCAATTCGAGTAATTCGAGTATTTTAACGATCTCTCCATTAACTCTCTTCAAGCAAACAAAGTATTTCTTTCTCTTCATAGTCATCTCCCGTATATGATCTTTCTGCTCTCTATCGAAGTTATACTTCTTAAGACTCACGTCAAAAGTCTATCTACATTATCTTCCTCTTCATTGAACTCATCATCGTCTAATGTCATATCATTAGCATATAGGATTTCATTTTCTTAATTGGAATATATCATCCTCTCTACATTATCTTCCTCTTCATTGAACTCATCATCGTCTAATGTCATATCATTAGCATATAGGATTTCATTTTCTATTGGAATATATCATAGTTAATCTTATTTACTTTTATTTTTATTTTCCTTTTCTTAAATTCCAATAGATCCTTTTGTTTTATTTTCCTTTTTTAAATTGAAATCTATTTTACTAAGTCATATTAAGTAAATAAGATTCATAGTTAATCTTATTTACTTTTTTTTATATTTTCCTTTTCTTAAATTGAAATAGATCCTTTTGTTTTATTTTCAGTTTTTTAGATATATCTTTTTATTTTATTTTATTTTTTAACTATGACATGTGTCAAGATCTGATCGATTAACTTAACACGTGTCGTGATCATGTTAATTATTAACTTTGACGCATCCTACTTTATATAATAAGAGCCTCTCTACATTATCTTCATCTTCATTGAACTCATCATCGTCTACTGTCATATCATTAGCATATATGATTTCATTTTCTTGATTGGAATATATCATAGTTAATCTTATTTACTTTTATTTTTATTTTCCTTTTCTTAAATTCTAATAGATCCTTTTGTTTTATTTTCCTTTTTTAAATTGAAATCTATTTTATTAAATCATATTAAGTAAATAAGATTCATAGTTAATCTTATTTACTTTTGTTTTATATATTTTTTTTTTTAAATTGAAATAGATCATTTTGTTTTATTTTCCTTTTTTTAGATATATCTTTTTATTATATTTTATTTTTTAACTATGACACGTGTTAAGATCTGATCGATTTACTTAACACGTGTCGCGATCATGTTAATTATTAATTTTGACGCATCATACTTTATATAATAAGATAGTATATACTTACATATTGATGTTTGTTAACAAATTAAAAAATAACATCGAAAAATAAATCTATTCTATTTCATTGTTTAGTCTTTTGGAGAAGTATACAATACAATCAAAGACTTACTAGGTGTTTTCCCCGCACTTTGTGCGGGGTTCAGTTAATTTTTCAAAAAATAATGTTTACCATTTTTTTCATCGATTTGGTCAATTGCATAGAAGTTTGTATGAGATAAAAAAAAAACAATCAAACTCGTTTCGACGAATATTGGAGGTGAGCATTGGCTATCAATTCAAAGTGATTAAGTTTCGACATTTCGGCCTTGCCATGAAGTCTTCATCGACACAAGAAAGTCATGGCTCCAATTCGTTGTCAAATTAACTTGAAAATCTATTTGTTTTAATTTCAATTTTTTATGGTTTATTGTGTTTATCAAAAAGGATGGATAATTCTCTTATTTTTTTAACAATTCATTTTTTAGTTCATTTCTTGGCACGGGGTTCAGTTTATTTTTTTTTAACAATTGATAACATTGGTTTATTTAAACGTGAAAAAACAGTTTTATAATTTGGCTTTATTTAAAATCAAAACTAATATGTTTGTAAAGAAAACCCAATTTTCATGAGCAATAACTTGTTTTTTAATATTCTTTTTGTATTATCCGATAACAACTCACAAGTATCTAAATAACATTACGACTTACAACTCATACATTCAATTGAGAAAATCAACTTATAAAAAAAAGTTCTATTAACCTGTCTGTCTTAAACAACGAATCGTGTCTATTAATCTATGAGATATCAGAGCCGCTTTATAGTTTGTTTCCAATTAGGAATCAAACAAATGAAACAATCTTTTTTTACATCAAATGAAACAATGCATTATCCTCTAAAGAAGTTTTCAGAAATTATCTATAGTCAAAAGCTTCGATAAACTTTTTCAATTACCTGAGCGACTAATGCATATAGTGACAGTTTATTGTACCTGCATAGAAACTGTCCATCAAACTTAATAAGAGGAAATCAATTATATTAAACTATTATGTATATGCAAAACAGTCCCCAGATAAAATGAGTAAATAAAAAAAGGTTTCATTACCCTTCTTCTACTTCATCATCGTCACGGGTACACTTCGATTTTTTCTTCTTGGTCTTCTTCTTCCATCTCCTTTTTTATTTCCTTCATTTTCTCAAACATCTTACTCTTCCAATTTTATCTCGTCTTGTCCTTCTTTTACTTTCATCTTTTTCATGCTCCTATTTTTTTTCCTCTCCTTTTTTAGTTACTTTATTTTCTCCAACATCTTACTCTTCCGGTTTTTTCATTTTGTCCTTCTTATACTTCATCTTTTTAATGCTCCGATTTTCTTTCTTTTCATCTTCTTCCGGTTTCTCGTATTTTACTCCAACTTTCTCATGTTCTCCTCCTCGTCTTCCTAATTTTCTTCCGCTTCGTCTTTGTCTACATCTTTTTACGAAGTGTTAGGACTTAGGACTTGCTTTAATATAATTTGTTACTTTAAAAATAATCAAATAACTAAATTGAAACAACACGATCATATAATAAATCACTAATAACACTCCAAAATCTGAGAGGGGATGGTTTGATTGATAATTGTTTTTATGGTTTAACCAAGACATCATCGATGATATAATAAAACATAAACACCAAAGTAGATCTGTTTATTAAATAATCAAAGTAACACCAAAACAAATTAAAACATAAAAAAAGGATTATGCAAAAAAAAAACCAAACTAACGAATGGTAATATATCTAAAATAAAATTAAAAAATTAATAAAAAAACCAAAAACACCAAAATCAAATCGAATGGTCATTCTCGAGTTTCAGAACCATGTTTTGCCATCTTTTCCACCGAAACAGCATCAAATTCTCAAGTATCCGACTCAGCTCGAACTTCGCGTTTCTTTGACGAAACCGTCATAGACATCCAAGAGAGACATCTAGAGGTCCCTAAATCAAACAGATTAAACGAATATGAGATTAGATTGATCACAACATCTTGAGACGAAGCTAATGATTAAATCGTATAATTCCGGACATGACCATTATTTCTAGCTAATGCTCCTAATCATTATTTCAAATTTCAATAAAACAAAACGTAACAATACACACAACAAATAAAACTAACCTGGGAGGATGTCGTTTCATAATAAATATCGATCCACTCTACTCTTGATCCGAACTTATTATATCCACAACATAAGATATTTTCTTACTCTTCAGATTATCAGCACCCACACCAACTTTAAAAAGCAACTCCTTCCCAATCAAATCTTTCAATTGTTCAGGCGAGACATTCAGACCGGCCTTAGAACACAATGAGAAAACAAATCCAAATCACCACCCAAAATTTAAAGTAAACAGATCTCAAACCTGAACAAAAGCCAAAAGAGGCTTGACAAAGAAGAGGGATCGAGTATCTCGAAAACCTGCTCGGCCAAATCAGCAGCCGAATTCCCGATGAAAAGCTCAGCGACATTATCAAATACGCGGGCTATTGGTTTCCGAAACACGAATTACGATACCTCAGTAAAGTACAAATACATATACAAAATATAATTTGTTACTTAGAATGAATATATTATGTAATTTCAGTGCCATTTTCTAAACCAAGCTTACGACCAGGATACTGGTTTATAATTTCGGGTTATGTATTTATTATTGGAACAATAAATAATCATGTCAAGAGAACAACCTTAGGTTAGAACAATGTAACGAAACCCTTATTCAAATAAAGGCAAAAATACATTTACTACGCGAACAATGTTTTTATTCTGTTAACAATTGTAACAGAAAAAGAAACTTTAAAAATAATCAAAAGAACTAAATTAAAACAACACGATCTTATAACAAATCACTAATAACACTCCAAAATCCGAGAGGATCCACTAAATCACCAGAATAGAGAAAGATCTGAACCAACACTTGCAAACCCTAGTCCATCCACTTGCCTCAATAACAGCACAAACACACTCAAGGTCATCAAAACAGAATTTAATAACAAAACAATAAGGGACATAATCTTTAAAATAAAGAACAATATATAGAACCATAAACCGAATCTAAAAACTTAAAAATCAAAATAGTTAAACCTAAACGATCCTTGAGTTGAGCCAATAGCGAAACCAATCACAGCGACAATTCCAAACCTAAAAAAACAAAACAAAACATTAAAGGGATGGATCCAATAAATAGATCAAACAAAAATACACATAAATAATAAGAGACAAAGTTATGTAAAAACTATTTGAAGAGCATACCTTACACAAGGTAAGAAACCACAACCGAACCTATAAAAAAAAAAAGACAAAGGTAAACCATCAGATTAGAGGAGGCTTTCGCGTGAGCATAACACAGGTGGAAAACAATCTAGAGATTTAAAGAATTAGGTCTCTAAACAATATATAAGTGAGAAGATTAGGGTTATCACTAAACAAAAAAAGAAAAAAAATGGAGAGACCCAAAGATGTATATATATAGTAGAAGGCATGATATTATGCATTAAGCAATCAAATTAGGGTTGGCCGAAAACCTAGATATTATTAAGGTCGGCCGTTTTTATTTTTAAGTAAGATTAGGCGTTTTTTTTTAATTTTTAGGGTTAAGTAAATTATTAGAGTTTTCATTAAGGGTATTAAGGTAAGATTTTGTGAGAATCGCCAAAATCACTTGGCAAATATAGATATAGATAGATAGATATAAGCAATTAATTAAAAACGAATTTATCTACTAGACTAAACAATTCTTTTTTTTATCGCAACTTCGTCGTGTACGAAACGTGTGTTGGTAATAATGTTTTTCATCTCTAAGTTGTTTTTTCTTACTTGTAGTAACTGTCTTTTATTTTATTTTATTTTATTGAATTTGTTTTGTTTTGGTTGCTTGTAGGTTAATAATGCTAGGCAAGTAATAAAAAACTATGACTTGAAGTTTGGTGGCACAATCAATCTCATGATGCATTTGGGGAAGAAGAGGGAAGAGTTGGAGATTTGAAAGATCGTCTAGTGGTTTACAAGTGGGACAAAATCTTTAAGAGAAATGCTGCAAAGTGCGAAGATGTAATCATATGTGAGATTCTACGCGAAGGAGGTGTTGTTAAATCCATCAAGCCTCGATTCGTTAGGAAATGATGTTGTAGTTTTAAGTTTAGATTAAACTTTTTTTTTGTCTCTTAAGGCTTTTAGTGAAACATAATATTTAATCTCAGATTTAAACCTTGTTCAAAAAATATTTAATCTCAGATTTATGTTAACTTTAGTCTTTTACGCTCTCGTGTTAGCTTTATGTTAGCCTGTTGTCTCTTAGGATCTTGTTGAAACTTTATGTTTTTTTTTTATAATTTTGGATTTAAATTGTGATCTTTTAAGTCTTGTGTGGCATGTTGTGGAAATTATGGAGTACGTGTGCCTCATTTTCCATCATATTACATTTGTAAATTGGATTTGATCTGGGCGATCCAAAAATAAGTAAAAACGGATTGTAGTGCAATTGATTCTAAGATAAATTTTGTTGTTTTCGAAATTAAAGTAAGCTACTAAATTGTGCTGTCCGATTCACAATTGTTAATTAATTAAAGTTCATCAATGAGAAAGAACTGTATAATCTCGTTGTAGCCCCTGAGAACTCTAGTGGATATATGCATATAAAGGGAGATTTTTGGATTTAAATTGTGATTTTTGGATTTAAATTGTGATCTTTTAAGTTTTGTGTCGCATGTGTTGTAAAAATTATGGAGTTTGCCTCATTTTGCTTCGTATTACACATTTGTAGATTGGATTTGGTGTGGACGATCCAAAAATAAGTAAAAACATATTGTAGTGCAATTGATTCTAAGATGAATTTTGTTGTTTTCGAAATTAAAGTAAGCTACTAAAATGTATTGTCCGATTCACAAAGCTCATCAATGAGAAAGAACTGTAATCTCTTTGGCGGATTCTTTAGCAAATATGTATTTTAGGCCTTGAGAACTCAGAGTACAAAATCTTATGTGTCGTATTGAAAGAGTTTTGACCTTGGAGAAACGTTGGAAAAAGATGTATTTCTCCACGAGAACTATACTCATACAAACTCACTCAGAGTCAGAATTAATTAAACGTCTTAAACTCCTCACTGAGGACACTTAGGTTTAACTCCTCAACAAGTGTATAAACTCTAACACTAGTCGTCCCTGAGCTACTAGGGGAGCTAAATCTTGTGGGGAGATGGGCTCTCCTCCATCAACTAGGAATAGGCTTTCCCAATACCATACTCTGTTGACTTCGGGTACTGGCGTTTCCTTTGGATCGATGTTACAAGGCACTACTAAGAGAACATTGTAATCTGCACCACTCAAATCTTCAAGAAATTGGGGGAACAACGGGTCTCGAGGGATGAATTTTGAAATTACCATCAAATTTTCTGATTTGCCCTTGGGGGCATTAGATCTCCAGGGACGATTCTGAGGTTGGTCCAGAGTCCAAATAGCAATGTCCAGCTTCATTCTATTAACTCTCTTATACTTTTCCCCTGGATATATGCATATAAAGGGAGATCTTAGCTAGATTACACACACACACACACACACATACAACTAGTAAAAGAGACAAAAAGAGACTTAGACTACCTTTGGGTACGAAGGTGATTCCGGCATCCTTGTAGCGAATCAACTCATCGTCATCCGGTTTCTCCTCACCGTAAGCCTTGATTGACACCTCACCACGATAGTCAATCTTCTCAAGAGCTGCTCCGATTTTCGAACGGAGCTCATCCAAACTGTCGACTGGGAAATCCTCCACGTCCCAGAAAACGGTTGTGTCAGCATCTGCTTGGTTTCAACAGCCAGAGAAGGCATAAACAATTAGGAAACGTTAAAAAACCAAAAAAACAAAGAATCAGATCCGCTAGTCAGAAGAAATCTAATCTGGATATAAACAAACAAACAATCAATTTCGACCAACATGGAAAGGGATCTTACCGGTGATGAAATCTCTGGACATGGCAGAAAATTAGAGAGTCTGAGAAATTAGGGTTGGATGTACGAATGGGTGGATTTTACATTTTTATACACATGAGAGACTTGGTTTGGTTCACATCTTTCTTGAGCCCTTGGATCTCTCACGTCGTTTGCTAAATCTCGATTCTACCCCTCCTCACTACAATCCACACCGCCATATAATAATAACGTACTCCGGAAGTAAACGGAATCTGCCTTTTGCTAGAT
This sequence comes from Alliaria petiolata, assembly GCA_020283515.1. Lineage (NCBI taxonomy): Eukaryota > Viridiplantae > Streptophyta > Magnoliopsida > Brassicales > Brassicaceae > Alliaria > Alliaria petiolata. Next base: position 288,851,373 of record JAHZTW010000001.1, read on the forward strand.
GCTAACAGCTAGACCAAAACCGTATCAATAAACAATTTCTGTTTTGACGACAAACAAAACAGGAAAAATCTTTGAGATACAATTAAGACTCTAATGAAATCTTTCTCTCTGAGCCGCCTTCCCTCTTCTTTTTAAGTTTTTGCTCCGTTAGCAGCCACACACACATCTCAGACTCTCTAATTTTCTGCCATGTCCGTCGAAACCTGGTTCGATTACGGACGTAAGATCTATATCTCTTGCTCGAAAATTGATTGTTTGTTTATTATATAAAACCCAGATTAGAGTTCATCTGATTGTTTATGCGTTTTCCTCGCAGGGGTGACACATGCGTCTTCTGGGACACCGTGGATTTCCCAGAACCTGATCCCGATTTCTTCAGTTTGGGTTTGTTTAAATCGAATGTCCGACAAGCTCTTGATAGTGAGGGTTATTGTAGTGATTTGTCAATCGAATTTTATGGTGGACCGATGGATTACAAACGGTCGCGCGATGACAAAGGTGAACTCGTTTACTTTAGATGTTGTTGTTCCTTGCTATGATATTAAAAATACGATTTATGATATGGTGTAATCTATAAGATATATCTCCGTTGATATGCATTTCAAGATGATGATAAACGTACGAGACTTGATAGTATGTTAACGGACATGATTCGCTGGGCATTCTACCGTCCTATTACTGAAGATGGCCGTAAGAAATATAATTTGTTGGTAATTTCAAAAGACATCCCGGAAGAACATGAAGAAAACGAAGACGACTCGGACTTCTTGAGTGTTCTTCAGGAGTTGAAGAAAAGAGGTTACAATATATTTTTAGTAGTGCCTGACGATTACTCCCCAGCACAAGATTTACTTCCGGATGAGAGATGCGCAACAAAAGGAATACTCTCTACTGCAGAGTTAGTATGGCGTTGGAGAATACTGTGTGATGGGGGATACGCTGTCGAAACTGATTCTGACCTTGAGCAGGAAACCTCAGAAGATGTGGAACGACGTTGGATGGAGACTGTAAGAAAACCCTAGCTTTGTCATCAACTTTAGATCATGTTCTGTGAGCTGATCCATCTTTTTTTTTCCGCGTGTGTGAAGGTGGAGGAAGAAGTACTAGAACCTCCTCAAGCTAAAGTGACAAACAAGGTTTACTTTGATGTGGAAATTGGAGGTAAAGCTGCTGGAAGAATTGTGATGGGTCTCTTTGGTGAAGTTGTGCCTAAAACCGTCCAACACTTCCGTGCCTTGTGTACTACTGGTAAGATCTCTCTTTCTTTCAATATTGTACATTACTAGTGTTTAAAGTCTGGAGTCTTGTAGTGAGAATTGGATATTGGTTTCTTCAGGTAAGAAGAATTACTCGTACAAGGATTCTTGGTTTAGTTTTGACAAGTTCGTGATCACAGCAGGTCAATACATGCAGGAAACTGTAAGTTTTCTTTTGAGACATTGACTGATTGTTATTTGGCATTTCTTTCTAAATTGTCATTTTTCGATATATATGCAGGACACTGGACGTATGACGTGGGACGTTAAAAGCTTGGACTTAGAAGTTGAAAACTTCGAGTGTGAGTATTATCAACAAAGCAAAAATTCGCACTTGTTTGAGGTTTTTAGTACTTATGGTTTTCCGCATTTGCAGTGAAGCATACGGGACCTGGAATCTTGAGCATGACAAACGAACGACACACGAATTTTGACGACAGTGGTCCTGATACAATTCGTAGCGAGTTCTTCATTTGCACCAACGGGGTAACTAGTCTTCACATCATGTCTTTGACTTTACATTTTTGTTGTGAATTAATTCACAAAGTTTTGTTCTTGTGCAGGATCCTAGCTTAGATAAAAAGCATCTTGTGTTTGGACAAGTAATTGAAGGTATGAAGCTTGTGAGGAGAATTGAGTCTCAGCCGAGACGTTTATACGACATGTCTTCTCCCAAGAAAGCTTGTAAAATCTGTGCCTGCGGAGAGCTCCCAATGGAAGCTTGAAAATCACCGTTAAATCGGTCATTGCGATCTAACCATTAAAAAGATGCCAGTCTTTTGTTTCTTTATTCCAGTAGGTTCACGTGTAAGCACTTTCTCTTTGAAATGGTGGTTTGTGGATCTTGAGTCTGCTCAATTTGAGGCTCAATATGATCATATCAATTGTTGTTTAGGCGATGTGTTGAAAACTGGTTGAAGCGTGGTGTTTTAGATCTTTAAACGTTAACATTACTTGAATTCCAAATTTTGTTTTTTGCGAAAATTGAATTCCAAATTTGCAAATTAGAATTAGGTGGACTATATATATATCTTATTATTATTATTACAGTATATAAAGTAGGATGCATCAAAGTTAATAATTCACATGATTGTGACACATGGCAAGTTAATCGATAAGATTTTGACACGTGTTCAAATTTTTTTAACGAATTAGATTTTAACATAATATTTACATAAATTTAAAAATTAGTTTTAAAAATAAAAAAGGACAATAAGTTTCTTTTTCGATTACTAATACAAAAAGGAAATAATAAAATCGAAAAAATAAATATAAAAATTAAGAAAAAAGAAAATAAGTTTCATTTATGTTTTTCAATTAAATTAAGGAAAATTGTATGATCAATTACTAATACAAAAAGGAAAATCAAAAAATCAAAAAGGTAAATAAAAAATTAGTTTTAAAAATAGAAAAGGAAAATAAGTTTCTTTTCCGATTAATAAAAAATCGAAAATGTAAATAAAAAAATTAAGAAAAAGGGAAATAAGTTTCTTTTATGTTTTTCATTTAAATTAAGTTTCATTTAAATTAAGGAAATTGTATAATCAATTACTAATACTAAAAAGAAAATCAAAAAAATTAGTTTTAAAAATAGAAAAGGAAAATAAGTTTCTTTTTTCGATTACTTATACCAAAAGAAAAATAAAAAATCGAAAAAGTAAATAAGAAAATTATGTAAAAGAAAAATAAGTTTCTTCTATGTTTTTCATTTAAATTAAGGAAATTGTATGATCAATTACTAATACTAAAAAAAAAAAGAGGTAAATAATAAGTTTCTTTTATGTTATTCATTTAAGTTTTTTTAATGTTTTTTATTGATAGAAAAGATTTAACCATTTTGGTTATCCGTTTGGTTAGCTACGGTTTAAAAAATAAAAACGTCAAATTTATCGATTTAGATTACAAAAGTAAAATAAAATTAACTAGAATATATTTTATTTTAAGAAAAATAAAATAAAATAAAAAGATCTATTTCAATTTAAGAAAAGGAAAATAAAAACAAAAAATTAATAAGATTAACTAGGATATATTTTAATTAAAAAATACAAATTCACTACAAGAAAACATGAGGTTTGCCACGAAGATTTACGGGAAAATAGTTCGTAGTAAATTATGAAAAAAACAAAATATATCCTAATGCGTGCTGTAATAAATGGAACATATATTAGGATACGCATAAATTGGTCTTATAAATAACTAGAATTGGACCCGCATATATGCAGATTTTTAATAAAAATATTTTAAACTTGCAAAAATAAATTTAAAGCAAAATCAAAATAATCTGTAAAGAAAAAATAAAATTTACTTTTATTAATATTTCTAAATATATATGTTTTAATACTCTTATATGGATTATGTTTATTTATAATGCTTTATCTATATATATATATATATATACATTTATTCTAATAATTTTACGAATTAATTATTCTTCTTTTATCTTAATTAGATTTATCATAATTAAAATCTAGATTAGGATCCGCGTATACGCATATTTATAATAATAAATATTTAAAAGCATTAAAATATTTTTTAAGAAAATAGAAAAGAAAATCTGATCACTAATGAAAAATATATATAAAAACACAATTTTGAAAACTAAGAGTTATTTATTTATTTTAATTCTCATTTATTTTTAATTAAAAAATTCAAAACACATAATCTGTTGCAGGTCCTAAGCAACATTAAATCTACTTCTCATATAATTCACACATTTTATCAACTATCTTTTCATGTTCTGTTGCATTAAAATCTTGAGTATGCAATTCGAGTACTTCGAGTATGTTAACGATCTCCCCATTAACTCTCTTCAAACAAATAAATTCTCTCTTTCTCTTCACATTCATCTCCCTTATATGATCTCTCTGCTCTCTAGAGAAGTTATACTTCTCAAGACTCGCATCAAAAGTATCTCTACATGATTCTTGATACCTTCCTCCTTATTGAGCTCACCATCGCTTAATGTCATATCATTGGCATCGTATATGATCTCTGTACTCTCTAAAGAAGTTATGCTTTCCAAGACTCGCATCAAAAGCTTCTATACATGATTCTTACTATCATCCTTCTAATTAAGCTCATCATCGTCTAATGTCATATCATTAGCATTTAGAAATTGTTTTTTTAATTAAAATATATCCTAGTTAATGTGGTTTACTTTTTATTTTTGTTTTTTTTTCTTTTTTTAAAAAGTTTGAAGTTTTTTTTTTTTTCCAATAGTCGACTGTTGCGAAAATATGTCAACCAATACAAAATAAGTCGACTGTTGTAAAATAAGTCGACTATTGTAAAATAAGTCGACTATTGTAAAAATAAGTTAATTGTTGAAAAATAAGTCGACCAACCCGAAATATATGTCGACGGTTGTAAAATAAATCAATTATTGTAAAATAAGTCGATTGTTATAAAATAAGTCGACCAATTCAAAATAAGTAGACTGTTATAAAATAAGTTATTTTTTGTAAAATAAGTCGACTGTTTTAAAATAAGTTGACCCTAAATATAAGTTGATTGTTGTGAAATAAGTCGACTATTGTGAAATAAGTTGACTATTGTAAAATAAGTCCACTATTGTAAAATAAGTCGACCAATCCAAAATAAGTCAACGGTTGTGAAATAAGTAAATCAACCCAAAATATAAGTTGACTGTTCTAAAAATAAGTCAACCATTGTAAAATAAGTCGACTATTTCAAAATAAGTCAAATGTTGTAAAATAAGTCGATTGTTGTAAAATAAGCCAACTATTGTAACCGAACCGATATGAACCGAATTTTTAGGTACCGAACCCGAACCGAACCGATGTAAATACCCGAATGGGAGCCACACTGTCATATTCGAAAAATCGATACCGAACCCGAACCGAACCGAAAACCGAATGGGTACCCGAAAATACCCGAAACATAATTATATACAAAATAAATATTAGTTATATTTAGATTTATAATAACAAAAATATAAAATATTATAATTATAAATTGAATATATCAATTATGTTTATTTGTTTTTAGATATTTTTATATTTTTCAGGTATTTTGGGTAAATCGGGTATTTTTGGATACTAATTTCAGTTATTTTAGGTACTCAATCGGATACATTTCAGATATTTTTGGTTTATTTGGTTACAAATACCCGAAAATACCTGAACCGAATTCAAATTATGGTTATTTTTGGGTTAAAAAATCCGAACCGATCCATAACCGATCGGTTTTTGGATAAAATCCGGTTCCTCAACCTCGATACGGAACCGATCCGAACCCGGCATAAACCGAACCGAACCCGACCCGAAAATAAAAATACCCGAATAGGATATACAACCTAAAACCGAAGTAACCAAAACCCGAATAGACCCGACCCGAACCCGAATGGCCAGGCCTAACAAAAACAATTAAACGGACAAACATTGTAAGAAAGATTAAACAATTATCAAAAATAAGCATTGATCTACCAGTGTGTTAATCGACACATTCGAAAAATATTTTCTTGTGAATTTGCCTATATTAGAGCAACTCCATTGGGGATCTCTTAGAGAGTATCTCAACTTAAAAAAATATTAAAATAATAGAAAAAGAAGAGAGAGAATGAAATGGGTATCCCAAATGAGAGATCTTGAGAGACCCTCTAGAAACTCATAAGACATTTGTCTTCTTGTGAGTGGTTCAATTCTTTTTTTAACTTTAAAATTAATTAAAAAAAACTAAATTACACTAACATATTAATATAAAATTTGATAAAAGAGTCAAAAAAGTATCTAACCAGTGTATATGTTCTTAATATGCATAATTAATACTCCCTCCGTTCCTCAAAGATTGATTTTTTAGATTTTTCACAGATATTAAGAAACAATCATTACTTACTTTTTCCTATTACTTTTTGTTTGTTTTTAAATTTAAATTTACTTTTTTATTACTTTTTATTTGTTTATTGTCTTGAAAAAAGGAATATATTAAATCTAATTTAGAAAATCAATCTTTGGGAAACAAAAATAAAACCTAAAAAATTAAACTATGTGGAACGGAAGGAGTAATAAATCGTTCCGGGATTTGAAATCTAGTTCTCTTACACCACAGGGGTTTCCACAACAAAAATACAATTTGTAGCTAGGTTTCAACGTAAGTAGAAAACTATATTAAAGTTTACTATCGCTTATAAACCTGGATCGCCTGTCACGACTTAGTTAAAGTTTGCTTGCTCTTTCATTTTAAAAAAAATAACTAATCATATATTTGCTTCAATATTTTAAATATATATTATGCTTTTAACCGCTTAAAAACCAATTGTTTCTGCCTTTTATTTTTTATTTTAAAATAAAAGTTGTACGTATAATTTTATAACACAAAAGAAATATAAATCGTTGATTCATAACAGCAAATCTAATATTGGTTTTTTGTTTTTTTTTCGATTACTAATACAAAAAGGAAATAATAAAATCGAAAAAATAAATATGAAAATTAAGAAAAAAGAAAATAAGTTTCATTTATGTTTTTCAATTAAATTAAGGAAATTGTATGATCAATTATTAATATTAAAAAAAAAAGATAAATAATAAGTTTCTTTTATGTTATTCATTTAAGTTTTTTTTAATGTTTTTTATTGATAGAAAAGAGTTCATGATCAAAGGAGGTGAATACATGCAGGAAACTGTAAGTTTTCTTTTGAGAAATTGACTGATTGTTATTTGGCATTTCTTTCTAAATTGTCATTTTTCGATATGCAGGACACGTCTCTTATACACATCTAGATGTGTATAAGAGACGAGGTCAATACGTGCAGGAAACTGTAAGTTTTCTTTTGAGAAATTGACTGATTGTTATTTGGCATTTCTTTCTAAATTGTCATTTTTCGATATGCAGGACACTGGACGTAAGGCGTGCGACGTTAACAGCTTGGACTTGGAAGTTGAAAACTTCGTGTGTGAGTATTATCAACAAAGCAAAAATTCGCACTTGTTTGAGGTTTTTAGTACTTATGGTTTTCCGCATTTGCAGTGAAGCATACAGGACCTGGAATCTTGAGCATGATAAACGAACGACACACGAATTTTGACGACAGTGGTCCTGATACAATTCGTCACGAGTTTTTCATTTGCACCAACGGGGTAACTAGTCTTCACATCATGTCTTTGACTTTACATTTTTGTTGTGAATCAATATTAATTCACAAAGTTTTGTTCTTGTGCCAGAATCCAAGCTTAGATGGCAAGCATGCCGTGTTTGGACAAGTAATTGAAGGTATGAAGCTTGTGAGGAGAATTGAGTCTCAGCCGAGACGTTTATACGAAATGTCTCATCCCAAGAAAGCTTGTAAAATCTGTGCCTGCGGAGAGCTCCCAATGGAATCTTGAAAATCACCGTTAATCGGGTGCAGATTGATTACCGTCACGGTGCACATTTCTTAGTGCAGATTGGCCTTAACATGTAAGCATTTCGTATCTTCTCAACATGTAAATACTGTATGTTCAAAGATACTACATTTAGCCTATGATAAAATGACGAAAATTCGAATCTCTCTCAAGCACAAGAAACTGAAGCAGCAATTGCAAGTATGAGCAGTAGTGAAAGGAAAACTTAACGAGGTCTAGCTTCGTCGTTAACCTACAGACTTTTGCTCGCTTCTGCGTCCTTGTTTCTCCACGGATTAAGAGCTTCTCTCATAGCTTGAGCTTCAGGAGAATTTTCATACGCTCGTTTCTCTGCTTCGAGCACAGTAACCTTGTCATCTGCAAGTTTCAGTATCAAAGCTTTCATATGGAAGAAACAAAAAACCAAACCAGTACGATCTACATGAAAGGATTACGAACTCCACAAGAAAGTAAGAAACTTCAACCTCACTAAGCATTCTTATAAGATGAAGATTCCAGATAAACCAAAAAAGTTTCAACATTTCTATACTAGATTTAGATTATATCTAAAATCAATGAAACTAAACCATGTCAAACAATTGTTGCTAATTCGAAAGAAAAAAACCCCTTAATTTTCGATCTTCTTGACCTAACCAGTGATTAACCCAACAAGAATTCGGAGCTTTAATCGATGGAAAAACATAAAATTTCAGACGAGAAAGAATGAAATTTTACAGAAACCAGTCTTGATCATGAAGTATTCCATGCCTCCACCAATAATAGCCGATCCAATCGCGATCTTCAAATACCAGTCTAGAAATTTCGGCTTTTGCATCTTCCCAGAAAGCTCACATATTCAAAAATCTCCAGTGGAATTAAAGAGAGAGAAAATTTCTCAGATAATTTGCCAATAAAGCAAAGCTTCCAAGAGAATATTGATTTAATGCAGGAGAAACAAAAAAAAAAAAATTACAAGCCCATAGGGCTATAGTTGTTTATGGGCAAAGGCCCAGTACATCAGCTTAAACCAGTAAATTATTAGATCTTAATTGAACCAACCCACAAAAGAGCCGAAGAGTAGTAGTAATGCCGCCATTACCGTAACCGAATCGTCGACTCGATGAAGTGAATTCCAGGTGGGAAGCTTCCCAACAGATAATGATGGCATCTGCAAGACAGAGAGGTCGACCAAACTCTAAGAGCTTGTAATAAAAATATTATCTACATTCACATTTATTAATACACTCGATATATTAGATAATTTTTTTTTTAAAAAAAGTAATATGAAATTAGTAGATAAATTCTAACAATATTTGAGATCGCTAATGGTAAAAAAATAATTTGTCGTTTTCAATAAAAAAACATGGTCAGGATAATAATCTATTTTCCTGGACCATTATTAAGAGCCGGAGCAACCTATATTAATAGACTCAAAGTCTACAAAGCTATTCTCGTGAATTTATTTTAAAAATAATTGAAATTTTGTTTGTTATACGTATATTACATTATATCATTTTGGGATTCTCTGGTACAGAACTTTCAAACCTCTCTGCAAAATATATACTGTTTTATCACCAATGAGGCCAATGACATCATGCCACTCTACTCAGAAATGACGTTTGAAACAAAATGCTTTACGACTATGACGACTTGAGAGGTTAGGGGCATTTTGGTAATGTTCAGTCTCACTCTCAAAGACTCACATTTACACACTCACACAAAACACATTTTTGCACTCCTCCAAAAGCTTGAAGATTCCATAAAGCTTCATCTCCCGAATTCGAGAAGCAAGCAAAGATATTGGTTTACTGAAGAAGATGGTTTTTTCTCCCTACCCAGATTTCGCCATCATTTACAACTCCCAGGATCTTTCTCTTTCCCAACGTTTGGTAATAATCTCTCTCTCTCTGTTTTTTTTTTTGGCTTCTTAGAAAGATTGCAACTTTCTTCTCCAAAAATACGTTTTTTGTTTAGACTGTAGAATATTATAGATGATTTTTGATGAGATTGTAAGTGTATAGTTTGTGTGTTTCATGTTCTGTTATGCTAATGTCCTGTACAACTTTAAACATTGATTCCTCAATTCTTCGAACTTTGATTTTACTGTTCTGTTTAACTCTTAACCTGACTCCTCTCTTCTTAATCTTTCTGAATTCTCTTCAACTTTTACCTTGATTCATCTGAGGGTTTGGTTCTGTTCCTGGTACCTTAGGGTTCGGTTCTGTTCCTGATATCTGAGGGCTCGGTTCTGTTCTGTTCCTGATCTCTGAGGGTTTAGGGTTTGGGGTTTGTTCCTGATTTACTAGAGTTTGTTTCTGTTCCTTATTTCTTAGGGTTTTTGGTTATGTTTCCTCTCCTAGTTTGGTCCTGTTAGTAACTGCTACTCATTTCTTAGGGTTTGGGTTTGTTCCTGATTTCTTAGAGTTTGGTTCTGTTCCTGATAATTCTTAGGGTTTGGTATGTTCGATCTCTTAGGATCTGGTTAAGTTTCTGTGATCTCTTAGGGTTTGGTTTATGTCACTGCTTCCTTAGGTTTCGTTCTGTTCATCTTGAACTCGGATTCCTCTGTTCTTGATATCTCTTTGTCACCAAGTGTAACATTCGCTTTTGCACGCCATTGTGATTTTGTAGGTAATCCCAAGCGATTACAGAAAGTACTATCCAACGCCTCTCCCTCAGACAGCTGTTCTCCGGAAGCCAGAAGGAAACTTCTGGACTGTCAAATGGACAATAAATCAAGAGGAGACAATTAGCTTCGAAGATGGTTGGTCTAAGTTTGTCACAGACAATGGTCCCATAGACGGAGACTATGTCTTATTCACCTACGATGGTTCCCGAAGCTTCTGGGTACGCATCTACCGGAACGGACTCGTTGTTGAGTCAAAAGCTCCTATCAAGATACAAGAAATTTCAGATGATGACGATGAAACAGGTGGCGATGATGATGATGATGATCATAACATGGGAAAAGAAGAAGATAGCAACCAGAACATGATAACTTCTCTTTCTTTGGGAAGCAGCGACGAAGATGACGCTGATACAACGATTGGTGAAGTTAACAAACCTCATGATAGTTTAAAGAAAGGTAAAACAAACTACATCTAGTTTTCGTTTTCTTCAAAGTGTATTGTTCCGGAGATACTTTTTATTGAGTGATCTTCAACAGGAGGGTCTTCGAAAAGGAAACATGCTGAATCTGTTGGTGATCCGGAAATGTATCTTGATGATCCCACTAACCCTTGCTTTATCGCAACTTCGTCCTGTACGAAACGTGCGTTGGTAATAATGTTTTTCCATCTCTAAGTTGTTTTTTCTTACTTGTATTAACTATCTATTCTTTTATTCTTTCTATTGAATTTGCTTTGTATTGGTTGCTTGTAGGTTATTGCTAGGCAAGTAATAAAAGACTATGACTTGAAGTTTGGTGGCACAATCAATCTCATCGATGCATTTGGGGAAGTAGAGGGAAGAGTTGGAGATTTGAAAGATCGTCTTGTGGTTTACAAGTGGGACAAAATCTCAGAGAGAAATGCTGTGAAGCGCGAAGATGTAATCATATGTGAGATACTACGCGAAGAAGGTGTTGTTAAATCCATCAAGCCTCATTTCGTTAGAAAATGATGTTGTTGTTTTAAGTTTCGATGAAACTTTTGTCTCTTAAGGCCTTTTATGTTAACTCTAGTAATGTAACGCCTTTGTCTCTTAGGATCTTGTTGAAACTTTATGTTTTTTATTTATTTTATTTTGGATTTAAATTGTGTGATCTTTTAAGTTTTGTGTCGCATGTGTAGTAAAAATTATGGAGTATGCCTCCTTTTGCTTCGTATTACATTTCTTTTTTTGCTTCGTATTACATTTTAAAATTGAATTTGGTCTAGACGATCCAAACATAAGTAAAAACAGATTGTAGTGCAATTTTGTTGTTTTCGAAATTAAATTAAGCTACTAAAATAAGTTGATTTTTATTCTTTTACATGAATTTCATTCTCTTTATTGGCTTATCTTCAGGCCCATTTTTGCTTAATTGCTTAGCTTTCTCTCAAGCTCTGCCTTGAGGAGTTGAGGTGGGAGTTTAATGGTTCGCTTATAAATAATATTTGGTAAACAACAATTCTGGAAAAAATATTTGGTTAGCGATTAAAATAATAATGCTTACGTTACGCATATCATGTTATTAAAAAAGGATGATTTATACTATGTTACCCACAAGTCTGATTTTACGTTCAATTGGTGGAACGTATAAAACATGTGAACAGAGAGAGAGATCAAAAACAGAGGAATCAGAGTTGAAAGAAATTTAGGTCGTTAAGGTAAAATAAAAAATAAAAAATAAAGATCGTTGATTTGATCTTATATGTAATTTATAAAATTTAGATTCTAAAAAAAAAAAATTGCTTTTAGTTTAAATGAATAATATATTTATTGAGGGCTAAAGACATATAAAGACCGCCTTTACTTTTCTTATACAAGAAGTTGAGTTGTCCAAATCAACCGCGTCATTGAATTTATAGCAAACCCTCCATTTTTCTCACAAGCTGCAATCTTTCTCACATTTATTGGGCATACATTATTTAATTATATCCAAATGTCATGCATTTATTAAATCTAATCTAACCCGATCAATCAGAGTTGAGCTGTGCAATCTATAAAAAAGTTCGATGAGAAACTTTTTTTAATTAATACATATAGGAGCACTGAAAAAGTAGAAACGGTATCTAGGCAAATTAATCACCTCTAATTGTATATAAAATCAAAGAAGATGAAATAAAGTTTTTTATAAAAAAAAGATGAAATAAGGGAAAAGGTTATGTTTAGTATTATCCTCCAACCAATATATTAAGAATAAGATACTAAATATTCTGACCTCACAATACATCAGAGTATTATCTCAACGCAAACAAACAATTAACCATTTATAGTTTTATACGTTAGATCAGTATATATCAAATAAAGTATTAAATCTGTGAAACTTTTGCGTCATACCTTTTTGTAGTTGTAACAGGTGTGAGGTGTCTATGGATAAAGTTAATAGTAGTTATTATTTGTAATAGAAAACAAACAAAAAAAGGAAAAAGAGGATGAGGAAAAGGTCAAAAATGCAAACAATAATTGAATAAATATATAATTAAACGACGAAACACATGCAATGTTCATCATTCAGTGAACCAACCTTATTTGAATTTTAATATTTTTGGTATCTTCCTTAGCTTTTCAACTTTTTTTAAGTGTGTTATCTTTCTTTTTCTGGAAACTTTTTGTTAGCCCTTTCCCAGTTTTGTCTCTTTCTTTTACATTTTTTCGTTTTGTATAGAAAAATGCAAGAAACCTAAGGGATTACAGATTTTCTACAATTAAAACTGCTTTTACACCCTTCTTAAAATCGAGAATAAAATGGTCCCCTGGTTCAGATTTGTAAGTATGAATGAAGACGACTAAAGAAAATGCAATTAGATTGTTTGTTTATTGTGAAAAAAATACTTCAACTTTATTAATCTTCTTATTTATCTATCAAATAAATATCTATAATCGCTACATAAAAATCACCCCTCCCGTACCGTACATAAACACAAAAACTACACTATGGAGTAAATTAAAAGAACAAAAAAACTATAAACCCCTTTTTTTTACTGTTTTTACCCCTAACTGTTTCCCTTTCCCCCCCCCCCCCGCCAAAACCCGTTGAGACATATTTACATCTCTGCCCTTCCACAGTCAACTGCAACAACAAAACTCCATCTCTGTTTTTACTGTTTTTACTCATTCAAACTGCCAACGTAATACTTGTCGGCAGTAAATCACCGGCGCTCCGTTCACCGGAATCTTCATCTAGCTCGAGCCGAGCAACTGTACGGTCACCATAAGTACCAGAAGACGACACTCGAGCCTTGAGCTGGCTCAGAACCGGAACAATTGCCTTGTCAATCCATTCCTCTAGCTCAGTCTGGCCTAACCATACCCCGCTCAAGATTCTTTGAAGCGCCTCGTCCTCGACTTCTATCGATAGCGATTCGCCTACGGTTCTCGCGAATCTCTCCGACAAAGCATCTGAGATTTTCCGTCTAACAGCTCCGAAATCAACCCCCCGGAACGCTACTGCATCGTCTAGGCGGCTGACCAGCTCGTGGAACGCAAACGGAACGCATTGCAGCGACAGCTTCCCACTAAACCCTTGCTCTTCTTGATCGTTATCTGTTGTTAGATCGCTCGTATTATGAGAACCATCATCCGTATCAGCGGCTTGGTTCAAATCAAAAGATAAACCCGACGATCCATGTTCTTTCTTCGGTTTCGTCAGCCTCTCCTCATCGCTACGCAGCCAGCTAGCTCGACGTTTCCCGAACTTCTCCCGCATACACAGCCTCAAACGCCAGCTCTCGCTCGCCAGGTCCCGGAGTTTCGCTTCGTTGTCCTGGAAAGGCGTTTTCGTCCCAGCGGATTGCCAGCTCGCCGTCATAACAAAGATCACGTTACCTAAACTGATCTCGCGGCCATGCGAGTCACAGATCCTGCCTCTATCCATCGCCCGTTTTATACTTCCGCGCAGCAACAGATCCGCTTCGTCGATATCTTCAAGCAAGATAACAGAGAACGGACTCCTCTTGACTGTTTCCGCAATCCTATCCAACACGGTTTTACCACGGATGTTATGGTTTCCATCTCCACCACCGTCCTGTCTCGACCCGAGCTGAATCATAATCGGATTGGTCCCGTACACAAGGGAAGACAGAGCCGACACCATTTTTCTCTTCCCGACTCTATCCGGCCCTGAAAACAGTAACCACACATCTCCCTTTGATAAAACACCGCGTCGTTTCCCATTCCCCAGCTTGCATTGGCTAACCGTCGCAGCCACCGCAGAGGCTGCATCATGCTGCCACCAAACTTTCTCGGTCATTCCCTTCAGCAGCTTCTTAAACAAATCAATGTCTAAAGAGTTCTCGAGATTCTCCTTTTGCAGAACACTGATCTTATCGTTGTTCTGCAATGACTCAGACGATATGCAGCCGAGAAAGTCTCTCACTTGTACATCCTCTGTTTTCTCCAGATCCTGGAATACGCAAAACGCAGAATACGTCAGGTTTGTGATTTTCGATAAAAAATTTCCATCACAATATACAAATATCCAAAATCGACTAACCTCTGTTCGTCCAAGAACAAGATCGGTCTCAACCAGGCTCCCCGAAGGACTCATCTTCTTCGGCTGTTCCGCCACCAAGGAGCTCATAGGCTTCAAGTGTCTATTGGGCTGAAACTTAGGCTGCAACGGCTGACGAAGAAGCATATTGGGACTGTAGGAGCTTGTCGTCATCGGCATAGGAATCGGAATCGGAACGATCCTTTCGTTCTTGTTATGAAAACTAGGATGAAGACGCAGACACGCATCATTCCATTTTTTCTGCACTTCTTCGATCTTTGCTTGCTGCGTACCCCAAACATTTAAACATTCAATAAACAATCCTAAAACCGGACGTATATCAAACACTACATGCAACCATTTATAAAGCCATTTCAATTGTGGAAGAGAAGATTCGAAACCGGAACTTACCGGTATCCGATCGACCGGTTTAGCTTTCAATAGCCACTGTGGCAGCTGTTTCGGCTGAGCTACTACATCTGGTTTAACCTCTGGAGACATCGAATCAATTTCAGAGAGCTCTCGCTCGTAACTTTGCGAACATTGCGGACAACAGTTCAATGTCCTGTTCGCAGGCACGAAGCTCTTCAACGGCGTGAATGATTGAGCCGACGATCCCAAATTGTTCGCAAGCCTAATGAGAAAATCAATCAAAATATGAATCTAGCTGAGATTTCCTCATAAAGTTGAGAGATTTTTCTTCAGCATAACGAAAAAAATAATCAAACACAACATACCTCGGAAAAACGCCGCCCGCCGGAGCTTTCGCTGCCACCGACACAGCTTGCAGATCCCAATCTGTCTCCATTGATGGATGATAAACTTGACATCTTAGATAAGTCTCGCACGTCGCGGTTCCGATAAACCAGAGTCTTCCTTCGAATTTCTCCAGGAGCCTCCGTAGCTCCGCCACCGCCGTCCTCCCTACCTCCACCGCGAGCGTTTGCGGCGGTTGCGTCGAGCTCGGTTGCTCCACGAGCCATTTCAAGTCTCCCAGATCGAGAATCACTCCGCCGCCGCCGGGAGGGTCCGAATTCTTTATCCGGGTCTCAAGCAAGCCGTCTAATTCCCTGATTCGCAGAGCCTTGTCCGAATTGATTTCCTCTAAATGAATCACCTTCGAGTTCTTCACCGATGAATTCCCGACTTCTCCGGCTTCAATTTTCTTAAGGATCTCACGAATTACCCGACCCGGCTCCGAATCTCCGACTAAAACCGGGTTTTTCTTCTTCACACGACCCAATATATCCATGACCCGCTCCACGTCGTCGTTCTTATTCAGCCCTGATTGCGCCGACGCGTTCTGCTGCAACCGTGGGTTAAGATACGTATTCCGGGTCATCGGACCTCCACCGGGTCGGAAATTCAATCCGGCGGAGGAAACGCTCGGAATTGGCGTCGGATTAGATGGAATATTACTCAACGACTGTTCGATTGTGGCTTTGACGGCGGGACTAGAGAAGCTAGCCTCTCGCATAACCCGACTCACGCTCGGGTCATCCAAAATCGAGATAATGAGCTGCTCCAACTCCACTTTAACCGCCAACAACGGCTGCTGCTGCTGCTCCGGACATCCACGGCGTTGATGAGCTTGCGCTCGTTTCAGGGCCGCCATAAGCGCGTTAGAGATCGGCGGATCGTTCGCCGGAGTCGCCGTCGCGGTGGGGAGACGCTCGAGTGCGACGCTGAAGCAGAGCTCGAGGGCTCGGCACTGAAGCGGATGGGAAGAATTGGGGTGGGATCGGATGCAGGCTCGTCGGAGAAACCCGGCCGGGGAAGCAAGAAGAGTGGCTGCGACATGGAGCGGCGTGGTTTGGCCGTGATTACGACGCGCCGCCTCTGAGATTGATTGGTTTAAAACGGTGGCAGCCTCCGGCGTCAGAGTCTGTTGGATCGTACTTAAACCGGCCCTCATCGTTCTTCTTCCACTTTGTGTTATCTCTCTCTCTCTCTCTTCCTCTTTCTTCAATTATAGTTGGGAATTAAAAAATCGGGAAAATGTAAAAACCGAATCTTTTTTTTTTTTAGGCTGAGAATGAAATAAAAATTGAATCTTTTGAGTTGGGTTCTCAATTATTCAGACAGTTATATGAACTGGGTTCCTCAATTTTCCGATCGGAAAAACTAAAACTAAGAAAAAAAAGAGAGAAGGAATAATGATAATGAATATATAGGATTTGCCTGAACTCATTCAAAAGAATATCCACCGGCCAAAGAAATGAAAAGGCTTTGAGATAGGTTTTATAAGACAAGGAGGAAAAAGGTAGTCCTTTTTTTTTCTTGATTTAAAGGAGGAAAAAAAATCTAAACGAAATTATTGGGAGAAGTAGACAAATTGGGATTTCAAATGGATCACAAAAAATGGCTTTTTAGAAAGATTAAAAAATTTAATAAAAATAATAATAAAATAAAAAAGATGGAACTTTCGGATCCAACAAATTGAAGATACAAAGTAAATATAGAAAGGTGGGGAAGTTGCAGACTGAAGAAAATTCAAAGAGAAAAGGATAGAAGAAGTGAATAATACTACTTTCTCGCTTTTGCCCTTTATAATTTATAAAAGCTGCCTCTACGCGTATCTCTGCTTGTTTATGCACACATTCATTATATTACACATCTCAAATTGGTAAACCTTGCGACACATAATAATCGTGGGTATGTTAAAACTTAAAACTGATTTTTTCTAGTGGTCCGTTCCCATTTAGCGCCTAAATTTTTGACGCTGCCATCACAAGAGTAATTCTGAGTCTAGCATAGTTTTTTTTTTTTTAAGTTACCAGAAGGTTCTGCACCGAAATTTGTACATCTTTCCAGATTCGAAACCACACTAGATAATATTAGTTTTATCTTAAACTTTATTGCATCTTGTGACCTTTATAATTTGTTTATAGTTCTTTACCAGTCGAACTAATGATATTTAGTGCTAGTATAGTTTTTTTTTTAAGAAACAAAAAAGATTTAAACTTTAATTCTGTCGTTAGAATTTGATTTTTAATTTAATGAAATACACTTTAGATCCAATGCTTTAATTCGTTTATATTAAAAAAAAAAATTCTTTTCATTTCCACTAAATTAGTTTAGATTCTTCACTTACTTTTACATCCATTTTAAAAAAATTAAAAAAAAAAATTATTCCACCAGCAAAAAAAAAACTATTAAGAAAACTTTTTTTGTGATACAAAAAATTAAAGTTGTATCTAGAAGCATGGCTTTAATCAACATTTCTTGATATATTATCAACTTTACAGAATTCAACATTTTCTCCGTGATATATATTAGAAACAAAGTTAACAAAATAAATAACAGGAAACCTGTATTTTTACATGGGTCTAAAACAGGTAATTGTGCTCATGAGATATCCATGGCAATTCAATTCACGTGATATATGATATATCACATATTTTTTATTTTATTTTTTGTGTACACCTTTTAAGATAAATTATTAGGCGGAAGTAGATAAAAAGCATATCATAAACAAATATGTTTTCGGTGGACGTTTAAAATGGGGATGGGGGATTGGGGAAAATGGTTTTCGATACTCTGGTCTTTGATTTAGAATTCGATTGTAAGAAAAACGACAAAGATCGCATAATTTCATAGAACTAAAATTTCAAAACGTGGACAGTTAGATTAAATTAAAGCATAAGATTCTAGTATAGAAGTGTTGTATCTCAACTGGAAAGTCAAATAACAAGAATTTGTAAAGATATGAAACAAAAGCTCCGATTAGTAAATAATGTGTAACTATAGAATGGTAAAAAAAAATAAAAAAATTTGCAGAATGGTTTATAATTTGCAAAATAAAAAATTTAGGTTTTGCATAGTGAGAAAATATAAATTATCTGGAATAAATAAATTTTTTGAAATAAATTCGAAATATATTAAATATTATTTGATATATTACAATATAAAGAAAATAAAAAATATATTAATAACTATTAAAAAAATTGACACAGTAATATTTTTAGGAAAACAAAATTATTTGTTCGTTGTATTTATTTCTGAGTTATTTTGCAATATATTTTTTAATACATAAAAATCTAATGATGTGAGATCCAAATCATAGATGTAATTTTATTCATTATATAATATTTTATTACATGACATAAATATTTATAGTTAAAAATCTTAAACATTAGTAGTTACATTATTAAATAATGTGAAAACATGATTTAATTCAACCTTTTTATAAATAATTACTTCAAACTCATTTAACTATTTAATATATAGTTGATGTATTTTCGAATTTAAAATATAAATTTATATTTTTACGTTTATTTTTGATAAATATTCGTCAAATCATGTTTAAAGATGCAATTATTTTACAGCTTTTTTTTTTTTTTTGACTATCAATCAAAACTTTAAGTCAATACGCGTTTTAAAAGTAGACGTGATATTATCATATGCGTTTACTCGATTCAAATGAAATAAAAATTGAGCTTACTTTCAGTGGTGGTTATTTCTCACACTTTGAATCAAGCGTTGACTTCCTTTACTTAATTCAAAAGTATGTAAAAATAAAACTGAATTTAAAAAGGTAATTAACCGCCTCAGCATAGTTTCGAACTGTAACCGAAATAATACCGAACATAACGAAAAGGAGAGTTACTCCTTTTCATTTTTAATTTGCGGAGAAAGCACATTTTTTAAGCAAATAGTTTTTTATTTTCTTTTGTTAAAATGTATTCTGATTAAGATAAAAACATAGAAACTTTCATGATATCTGAAACAGTGCTATAATAAATTAAGATTATAATGTGAAAATCAAATGTTTAACCGGTAGCATTTCAGTAATGAATCCGGTAAGACTGACAAGTGACACAATGAGTTAATAACACAACTTTATCCTTAGAATTCACTCTTGCAAATTGGTTAGGTGCCTATACTATCATATCTCCGCATATGGCTTGTCACATTCGAATATGTATATAATTTTTTTGGGGGCAAAAACAGGTATATACTCAATGCATTTGTGTAGTTTTAATAAGGTTCCGTAATTTATTTCCTATGTATTTATATGATTCCTTGGATTAGTAACTAACTATGGAACTTGCAATCGATGATTTCTCGTGTGCTCAATTAAACATAAAAAGCTGGCTTGAGTCGTCACTTTCATTATTTATAATGTCTTTCATTGTTTTACTACGAGAAAAGATTATACTGACTGTTTTTTCCTTCTTCTTGTTTTTAGCTCTTTTTTTTTGTTTTATAAAAAGCTTGAACATAAGCGGATCAATGATCTCACTTCTGTGATTTTACCACTAAATCTAAAGTTTGGTGTTTTTAAGTCATTTTTCTCAAGAAAAAGCTATATAGGAGAATAAGTCCAACGAAAAATGAGGAGTACTGTATAAGTTATTTGACTTTGGAACAAAAAAAACACAAAATCGTTCATAAAGTCTTACTATGTGGAAGTTACTTTATTAACTAATTCACAATTGCATATATTTTAATTGCATACGTGCACCAAAAGAGAATAATTGCTACAATTAGAAAGAAAAAAATTTAAATACTTATATGTATCGTGTGCCTATATGTGATCATAACAAACGTTTTTACTTTTTAGATATACATTTCTCTATTGTCAGCCTAATATCGTATACGTATTCAGGTTGGCCAACCGTATACGTCGATATGAATATTATAGTATTAATTCCAATTTTATCAAGGTAAACTTTATAAACTCCAAAAAAATTGTTTTTTTTTGTATTGGATAGATCTTACAGTATCAACTATTCCCTCTGTTCCTTTATATTTGTTGTTTTAGAGATTTATTTTTGTTTCAATTTATTTGTTGTTTTGACACTTTTTAAGTAAAATTAATAAAGTAGTATTGGAATCTGGATAAAAAAACTTTTTTCAATGATTATCTTTTCAAAAAATGACTACTTTTTTATTTAAAAGATTATTGTAGTTATTTTTTTGTAATTAAGTAAATTTCTTAATATGCGTGAATTATGTTAAAACAACAAACAATACGGAACGGAAGGAATACATATTAATTAGTAGTGATCCTTTTTGGTAAGAGTTGTTAGTAAAAAGAACTGAAAAGAAATCTACGGGGTACTTTTTAGAAAGTTAATAAATTAATCAAGAAACATTTTAATTAATTAATACAACACCTTAAAGGCCACAAAAATCATGATGTCCCCTTTTGGTAACGCATGCCCTCGCTTCCCTTTCCCTTTCCCTTTACGCATTTTCTTCTTCTCCTCGAAATACCTACATTATTCTTTGTTTCTTCTAAGAATATTCTATTAAAATGCATGATAAAAAAAAAAATGCATGATAAGAATTTCATGGCTATAGCTTTGAAAGTCACATAGTTTGAGAAAATAGTTAGTAGTTTGAGAAAAACAGGATTAACCATACACTTAAACTAGTAAGCTTCTAAAGACAATAGAAGCTAAAGAAAGTGAAGAAGAAGCTAGAGAAAAAAACATAAAATTACGGTAAGCGCAGTCTCCATTAATAGTCTCAATGAGTTCACAAGAAAATGTATGTATGTGGTGATTCTTAATTTGTAAACTAGTGTGTTTAAAAGTATTTTAATTGTTATAAAATCCCTTAAAAGAAAGTGATCGAAGATGAGATTTTGGTGGTGTGGGTGAAAAAGGCCAACGCGTGATATTGCTTCTTCGACAAT
Source organism: Alliaria petiolata (assembly GCA_020283515.1). Lineage (NCBI taxonomy): Eukaryota > Viridiplantae > Streptophyta > Magnoliopsida > Brassicales > Brassicaceae > Alliaria > Alliaria petiolata. Next base: position 288,872,748 of record JAHZTW010000001.1, read on the forward strand.
CACCTTTTTCCTAATTATTAGCATCAATTTTTAAGTTTATTACTTTATCTTTATCGGGTCATTACAATGTGAAAAAGGCTTTTTGTCTCCAATTTTATTTCTCTAAACAAGAAAAAAAGTCAAACAAACCTTTTATGCACGCTACAACTTTGAAAATAGGTTTTGTATTTTATGGAATTTCCGTGCGTCTGCATGTATTTTATTGCATGAAACATGTTAACTTCGAGTTAAGTTGCAGTGGATTTTTTTTTACAACGAAATTTTGGTTTTTTTGTATGTATTTTTAAATTGGAGAACGGAAACATGTTTACGAAATATAGCTTTGTAAAGTTGATAATAGCTAGCTTTGTAAAAGTTATATACAGGTATGATTCTTTCGGAAGCAATATTTGGATATTATGATTACAAAATACATATATACATTATAAACATCATACCAGAGAGGAAAAGAGAAAAAAAGAATCTTGCTTTTCACACACGAGTTCTACTTTTGTTTTTGAAGTCAAAAACGTTGTCGGTGCGCATTGAGAAGATCATGAAAATGGACAGATCAAAAATATGAAAACTTTTACTTTATTTTCAATGACTTTCTTACTTTCTCACAAAGTCTAAATGATACTGGATTGAAGAATGATATGATGAGAAGGGAAAATAAAGTAAAAAAAATAATCATTTTTTTCTTATTTAACTGCTTTACTTACACATGCACTATTTTTTTTGTTTTTGACATCCTTACACATGGACTTGTGTAATGTGTTTATACGTTTTGGGCAGCATCGTGTCACCTTCTAGGTCAAGCTTTTATCCAACACAACTAATCACTCAAAACAAAAGTGTTCTTTTCATTTCTCACACCCACCTCTTTCATTTCTTTCTCTCTCTTATTATTTTAGTTTATCAAGCAAGTCAATATCCGGACGTTATAGAATCGAAGTTGCTCATAATGATTAAGATGAATAAAAAAATTATGTACCGGTAATACGTCGGATTTTTAAAAATAGTAGTATAATGCTATAAGTAGTTTTAGACTTTTAGTGATACTTCTTTTCCCAAGGATTTTTTTTTCTCCTTGTTCTTCTCTTCGATAAGAATCAAGGATTTCAACAAATTCCTCTTCATTCTTTGGGCTGCGAAGGAATTTCTGAAACATACTTTTTGGAGCCAACATTTTTTGTTCTTTCTAAGTTCAATTCTTTGTAGGACTCTAATTTGAGAATGGCGTCAATTCTTTCGAGAAATATTATAGGCAGTTTCTGACCAAAGGAAATTTCAGGCTAAAAAAATATTAGACCATATGCTGCTACGCATCTATGGTTTCTAAGATAGTCTTTATAAAATAATAAAATATATAAAAAATATATGTAAAAAATAATAAATAAATCTCTAATATGAGAGATTTTAAAAATGTTTTGAGAGATTTATCTATTATTATATAATAAATTAAAAGTTATTTCTATTTAATATAATATATTATTTAATATTGTTGATAAATTTTCTTAAAAATTCATGGATACAGATGCTTTTAAAATTTTCTCGCTTAAACAATGGGAAAGGGATAGTTCTCAACTCTTCATATTATGCTAATTAGATATATATATATATAATGAAACTAAATCAAGCCAAAAAGATGAATATTGGCTCTTTTTCTTTTCACATTATAATAACGCGTGTCTCTCATTGACCTATTTGATTTTGATTTTGTTTTTGTTTTTTTTTGTCACTTAACCATAAAATAATTTTCAAACCTTCACATTCCATCGAAACATAATTTCGAATAATTATCCATATTGTCATACTACTTCGATAAATCAATAAGGCGGAGATTTAGATAAAAGAATTAAATAATTTGACTTTTGAACATATATAATTATTGAAGTACGCGGTAACCATTATTCCCAAAATTCATCTAGTCATCAATGTTCTCCATTAGTAAAAAGCATCTTGCGTTGATAATCCGTCGGTTGACGCATGCACAAGTGATAAAATCTTCTTAATAAAAGAGAGAACGTAGACAAGAAAATAATCCGTCTATATAGATATTTTTATTTGTTATCTGCACTTTTGCTTATAATAGAAACAAAAATTATTTGATCGTAAAATTAATATAGCGTCCGATCTTAACATTCTTTTCGAATTGGGATTCAATGGACGCAGACTCCGATTAAACTAACCATATTTGTGTTCTTGATGCTTATAATTAAATCATAAATCGCGTATAACGATAGGCTCGACCGAGGTCAAACTATGATATATCTATATAAACGTCTAAGAACTTTCTGGAATTAGTTTGTTTTAGTTATAATGGGTAGCTCTGAAAAGAGAGAGAAAAACCGGAAGCAAAGGAGGCAACTTTGTTGGCATCATGTAGTGGAGAAGTCTTACTTGTCTTTCTGTCCACCACAAAACCCTCCTTCTCATAATATTTTCCCATTGTCATATTTAGAACCCCACCATTTTTTTGTAATAACCATATTTTGAAACACTTCAATACTTCATACACTTCAAATCATATATATACACCGAGTTAATTAGAAATTGAAGATATATATGTGCATATTATTAAAGGACCCATATATTGCTTGCATTATATATATATTTTTTTTTGGCATTTTTTAGATACTTTTTTCATATTATTATTGGAACTATATGAATATATAGTTAGAATACATTTGTATGGTCGATAAGTGCCGATTTTTTCTATGTGTGGTCGATTGTTTCTCGCAAAGAACAAGTCGACCAGAAAAAAAATATACATTTGAGAATTTTATTACAATGTGCTTTGATATTTATTTAATTTTATGAGAACTGAATAACTGATGAATCGTTTCATTTCTCTTTGTGTCGTCTAATGTCTCATGAGTATTTCCATTGGTAATTCAAACACCCATATGGCCATGATTTTTTCCACAGAGTATGATCCATTTAAAGTAAGTATACTTTTCATATGCATTAATGTACAAGCATTTAACATAAAAAAAATTAAATCGGTTGTGTCTTTCGTAATATATGCTAGATTCAGTATCGGGTTGGAATATTAATGTGAATGAATAAATAAAGGTTTTCTGCAAATAAACCCTTATTGTTTTTTTGTTTGCAATTCTACCCTCAACTCTCGGAAAATGCAGGTCAATTCCACCAAGTTTTAGTCAATCCGCGGTATAAACCTCATTTGTATTGATGACGTGGCAAGAACGGATGTCAACCGAAAACGAGACGGAATGTAAAACACACCGTTTTATTTAAGTAAAAAAACGACGAGAAGTTCAAACTTAAGTGTATTTTTTATTGAAAAAACGACATACATATTTTTTTTAATAATATAAATTTTATTAAATCAATCTAAACCGGGAATTATATGTGGTTTACAAAAACCAAAATCAGACAAACCTAGAAGGCTACGCCGGCGAATCTTCGAAAGTGGTTCCCGTTTTCCTTCCGGCGAATCCAAACCTAGGAGGCTACGCCGGTGTTGATTTCGACTGTGACGTTGGTCATAACGAAGTCACTGAGTGACCTAGTTCTCAATTCGTAGCTCGCCGCCGTCTGGGTTGGGCATCAGGATAGAGTCTCCACCATCCAATCGAGGAAACGTTGACGGTTTTTCACCAACCCAGGTATACTTCCTACGATCGGTTACGACTTGAAACCGAATTCCGAAGAAGATTGCCTTGGGAAGATGAAGAAGATGAAGATAGGGAGAAAGAGGAGGAAGATGATGATGAAAAACTCCATTTTGTTTTGTCCGCTTCTTTGATCTGCCTTTTTGATTTTATAAACCAAGTGTTTTACTAGTAGAGAATATCAATCAAATTGATTCATTGAATATCGAATTGAATTGAAACAGGCAAACAGTAGAATGGAAAGTCTTTCGCGGCCATCTTTGATCTCATTTGGTGAAATTCTACCTTTGTTGATGTAATTGATATTGATTTTTATCTTTAACGATGGCATCAGACTCAGGTTTTTAAACAAGGCATCGAACATGGAGATATGAAGACGAAGAAGATTGGCGAGGAGGAGAAGAAGAAGATTGCTTTTTTCTATTTTTTTATTTTTTTTTAATTTGTTAATAAAAAATAACATGATTTTTTATCATTAGACTCATTTCAAAACGATTCGTTTTGATATCCCTCAGCGATATAACGTCCGTTACCGTCAAGGGTTATATTACGGGTTGACCAAGATTTGATAGTATTGACCTGTATTTTTTTAGAGTTGAGAGTAGAGTTGCAAAAAAAAATATAATGGAAGGTTTATTTGCAGAAAACTCAATAAATAATGCAGAAAATACATAAAGCTAAGTGTGTGTTTGATTTGTTTGGATCATATGGCCTTCCTTGATGCTTATCTTTAGGCACATTCATTACATGAAACAAAAACTTAGGTGATAATTTATTCAGTGCCCAAGGGACCATCGCAACCACACAAAAAATCTATCCACATTTCTTTTCAATTTAATAAAAGTATTTACAGAAATAAAATTATTTAAGAGATCTTATATAGGAGTACAAATAAATTATCTAAAAAATAAATTATAAAAATTATGTTTTAGATTTCTAGAAGAAGAAAAATTAATATTATAAATCGATATATTTTTTATTGTAAATTCATAATTTTTTATCAACCTTGTAATCTACGTTTCAGTTTTATTTTAAACTATATGAAAATTTGCATATCGTAATTTATGATTGAATATTTCATAAAAGTAATTTAATACAAATATATAATAATTTATATAATAAAATCGTTTTTATTTAGTATTTATATATGAAAAGTCTATATATCTGATCGTGATTGTCTTAATAAGGCTGCTTTTACATAGATATCATCGTATACTATTTTCCATTACTCCTTAAATTGTTTTATATTCATAATGGAGATTTTATCTGTACAACGTCGACCCATGTCTAGTTATACTTTTTTTGTTATCTAAAATATTACCAGAACAATTCCAACAATATCTAGTTATACAAAATAAGATATCAGCAATTCAGCATATATATGTAGATTGACCAAAAAAAAGATCTAATACTTTAAGAAATAATTGGTCCCATCATGGCTCTTGCACACTTTTCCCATTTTATCGAGTTGGAACATGTCTGGAAACTTGGATTATTCTTATATATAATTGAACTTGTTTGTACTTTGAATATAATAAATAAATAAAATGAGAGCAGCTTTTTTTTGGGGTTCTTTTGGTCATCAATGTATACATGTGGGCTTATCATCGGTGCAAATAACATTGAATGTATGGTATCAAAGATGTGTTGCTTCGATCATCTATCAAAGATGCACCTCCCGAAATTCCCGCCGGGCATGCAGCACATTGGATTCATCCATTTAATTTCTATTACTACCTCCGTTTCTCGAAGATTAATTTTTTAGATCTTTTACAAATATTAAGAAACAATCATTACTTACTTTTTCCTATTTGTTTGTTTTTCAATTTAAATTTACTTTTTCTATTACTTTTTATTTGTTTATTGTCTTAAAAAAAGGAATATATTAAATCTAATATAGAAAATCAATCTAGGAACAAACATAAAATCTAAAACATCAAACTATGAGAAACGGAAGGAGTATTACATTATTACAAAAATTTATTAATTTTAGTCGGTCGTTACTGTGAATAAGATTTAATATACGTATACGAATTTCTGCAAGTATATACTAACGCGGCACATGCACATGCATAATATATAAAAATACACACTTATCTCGAAAACTCGTACGCGTATACTCGCACACACCACAGATATATACACTTATATAAGTTTAGTAGGAATAAAAACAAAACAAATTCTTTTAGCAAAGAAGATAATAAATTATAAAATGAATTGTGAAAAATTGCTTTAAAAAAAAACTCTTTTAGCATAAAAAAAATATATATATATAAAAAACAAAACAAAATTGTGTATTAAAAATCCAATCCAAAGGTATTAGGGGAAGAACACAACTTTAAAAGTGAGCAACAATGTTTTTTCTTGTAATCAAAACTCCTTTGAAAATCGATCTAAAAACTATTAACTATGATAGGTCGTATTATACACACACAAGCCAATAAGCCATGGTATTTTCCGTATTCTATTTGCGGCAAGGCGTTTTATAAATTTTACGCACACGATATATTTTAAGTATAAGTAAATCTCACATGTTTTGAATATTATATTTATGCATATATAACGCCAAATATGTATCTACGGCTACAATATGATTCATCAAATCATTTTACTGACTGCAAAAACGATATACTGTACTTTTATATATTCCCTCTGTTTTCATTTAATTGTCATTTAGAGAAAATGTATCTGGATGTATTAAACTCAAAATACATTCAGATACATCCAATTATAGTGCATAAACGTTTTTTAGAAAGACAATTAAATGAAAACAGAGGGATTACTAAATAAAATTGAATGAGACAAAAAATCCGATTGGATTAGTTCTGTTAGAGGAGTTTCAAGTGGTTAGACACTTAGACCTATGTCTAGACAATTTAATTTGTCGGACAACTGTGACAAAAATGTACGTTGTAATCGAATTTCAGAAATAAATTTGGTCATCAGAATTCTCATAGACAAAGTGATTGACTCTATCCGACAAAAGTATATTTAAGCATCTAAAAACGCGTATGTTTTTGTTAGAATTTTGTCTTACATAGATAGACAGACGGTAAACTTAATACCACACAAGTCCGGTACTATTGATTAATTAGGCTTACCGATTCATTCCCTGGATAAGATTAATTAAGGATAACACATTTTCTAATGACGTTCTCAATCCTCCGTTCACAAATAGTTACGTAATGTGAACGCTACAGACAACACATTAAATGAGAGTTATGATGTTTTTGAATTTGGAAAATCGATATGTGTCTTGTCACTTATTTAGTTATTTTACATTTTTAAAAAATAAGAGGACTCCATCAATCACACCCAAATTTCCTTTTTCCTTTCCTTTTTTTTTTTTTTTTTTTTTTTAAGTCGCAACCAAATTTAATACAATTCAACTATAACGACAATCATAATCTCAAAAAACGGTTCGTCCTAACCGCTAGAGAGAGGGGAGAAAAAGAGAGCGATCTTTTATGTTGCTTTTCCGGTGTCCGGTGTCTTTCACCGGCACTGTGAGAAAGTGGTTCCTTCTTCTTTTGCTTTCCTTTGTTCTTTTAGTTTCTTTCTTCGGTTAGTATGGATTTCGTGTGCGGTTTCTCGGCGTGTAGAAAACAAGGGTTTTATTTTCGATCTGGTGCCTTTTCTTCTTCGGCAACTCGGGTTTCAGGCGTTGTCCTGCGGCGGGTGGCTAGGTGGAGGAGCGTCTCTGGTTTTCGATGGTGGTTTGAAGTCGAATCTGGTTTTTTGGAGTGAGTGTGGCTTCCGTTTCGGCGGATCTGACGCGGTGGTGGTGAGAAGGTGTTGGATCTGACGCCGTTCATCTCTTATCATCGTTTGGTGGTTGTTGTGTTCTTTGAGTGGTGATGCTTCCTCGCAGGCGGACTCCGAAACCCAATCATGGGTCAGAGCGGTTTCCGAGTGGGTGGTTGAGATCTGGGCTCTCGTGGCTTCAATAGATTGGAAACTTTTTAAAGAGACGCTAGAAGATCTCCTTTCCTTAGGCTTATTAATGCAGAGGAGGTTTTTTACTTTCAATTTCATTAGCGACTGACTGGTGTGCTCCATTCTATTCATAGATTTTTTCGGTTTCTTTCTTTGTATTTCTATTGGTTTTTTGTTTATCTTGATCGTGTATTAGTCTTTGTATCTTATCGTGTATTAGTCTTTGCTTTTGTTTCTGAGATTTCTATTCCATTATGAAATCACCAGCTTTGATACTGAAAGAGTTGTGATTCTTGTCGGTTTTGGTTGTTTTGTTAGATCTGCATCTCACCATGTATTCTACCCTGTTTTCTTCTAAGATTTATAATATTTCAGATGAAAAAGAAAAAAAAAAAAAAAAACTATACCGACAATGAAGTATTTCCTTTCATTATTAATTTTGGACCATAGTCTACAATTATTTAAATAAGTCTTTGCATAAATCCATAAATGATAGAATCTCTTTCGCCAATAAACCAGCGCATTATATACGTAAAGCAAATCTCTAACTTATATGATTTCAAACAAAAAAAAAAGTATTTTCTCAATAATATTCATCAACTACTAGACAATTAGTAGCAGATTTACAAACTCAAGAATCGATCAATTAATCCATAACTTACAAGACAAGAAAGAGAACAATCTTTGTTCTTCCGTAAGAATTATGTCACACTCCACATATTCATACACAAACTCGATCCAAATTGCTAATTAATTTAATGTTGGTTCATTCAAACCCAAATCCACGTGTCTTCCACCTCTTCACCGCATTTCCGGTATGGCTTCGAATCGATTGATGTCGCAGTCTTGAGCACAACATGCTGCGTGTAGAGACCACTCAAAAGTGATTGAATAATAATAAACATTCAAAAGAAACCAAACTCAACATTTAACTGACTTTATTTATTATACCTTAATCTGTGTCCTGTTATATGTATAGGTGACGTGGACATTCCCGTCTCCGGCTTGTATAACCGCCGGGTACGAAAACTCCATTCCCGGAGACTCCTCCAACGTCAAAACATCGGTCCAAGAATCGCCGTCGTCTAAAGAAACTCCAACTTTGAGCACACCTCTCGAGTATGTGTTGTAAGCAAGAACTAGCCTACCATCCTCAAGCTTGACTCCATCAATACCTATCCATATTTTCATCGATAAATCGCCGCTAAAACGCAACACTATTTATATGATCTTTCGTTCTTTCGATCTAAAGAAAAACCTGAATTCGGGTTTGGGAGAACCGTTGGTGTTGCAAAACTCCAGTTCTCACCGCCATCAGAAGATTCTGAGATACAGATTCTGTCAATGCCGGTGAAGGATCTGAGTAAAACCCGTAGTTTCCCAGCTGCGGTTTGGTATGGAACCGGTTGGATCACGCTAAGGCTCTTGCCTTGAATGTATATTGGTCCTTTCTTCTTCCATGATCTCCCTGCGTCTGAAGTGACCTGTACACACACATTTCAGAGTAAAACCGATGCAGCATAGGAAGCAAATCAAAAAGTTTGAACAAACCTCCATCCACGCTCCCCAAGAATTCCAACTTTCAACTGATGATCCGCAAAGGAGAGTCCCGTCTTCCAGCAGAATAGGCTGTAGAAGAACAAAGAAAGAAGCCAACTCTCTAACTCAAAGCAGTACAAAAAGGTTTAATCTTTATCGAGTAACAGAGTCTATGCAATGCAACAAGCACCTTGTTTTTAATGGGTCCGAGAATCCCGGAAGGAAGCTGTTCTCTCTTAGTCCAGGTTATACCTTTGTCATGTGACCGTTTCATGCAACCGCTCCATCTAAGCTTTCCACCAAAACAAGAGAAATCAAAGGAATGTAACAAGCGAAAGAATTATCCTGTCAAAATTGAGAGAGCCAGAGAAAGCTTTTCCAATACTTTTGAACCTCCTGGCCGATTTTGTAGAACAATAAGAGCTCTTGAGATGGAAGCTTGAACAAGACAGGGTTCCACATTGGAACTCCTGGCTCTTCATCGACAATAACCGGCGATTGCCATTGGCCATCCTGAGAACCAATTGATAATTGTTACGCATAACTATGATCTCGAGACTCCAAATGATTGAGAAGAAGTCTACTCTACCTTGAAATGCTGCAACCAGATTTTGACATCAGGTGCTCCTTCGAATGTGCCTCCGAAATACGCAGTCAAGAAGTGATCTTTACCAACCTTTTTCACAAAAATATACGATAACCGCTGAGTTCGGGGTCAATCCATCACTAAGACTACTACTAAAAGGACAAAAAGCAAGAAGACTGGTGTGGTCTTATTAACCTCAACGATAGTAGAGGCATGGCAACTCTTGAAGGGAGCTGAATCAGCAGGGAATGTGAAAGTCTCTAGCACCACTTTGAAATCTGTTTCTGACATCTGAAACTCACCCATTGGCACATATCAAACATTTTGTAGAACAGAGTTCAATCACCAGATGATTAGGCCAAGAATCAATCAGCTGTTATTACTTCCAGATCGATTAATTGGAAAATAATGATACAAGTATTCAACAAAACTTTGGTCTAATTTCTTGGTTAAAACTCCATGGAAATCGATCTCAGATATATAACATCACATCCACATGAAACAGTAGCTAAACCAATTCATTGGAATAACTATGCATTGTTCTTATCAATACGGTATCATGGTTAGCTACAAAAGAAGTCAAATTTCCCAAACATGAATCACACTCAAGTTTCCACAAATCTGATTTTCCAGGAAAAGTCAACGGTAATCCAAGTTACAACTTACAAGTTTCCGATGAGACCGAGAGACTACAAGTTAACAAAAACCCTAAGAACCTAACCGATTAAATCGAACAAAATGTCATAAAAAAACAAAACCAATGGAGACAAGAGAAGCTTACCTTAAAAGCTTCAAACTTTCAATTTCAGTTGAGAGCTGAGAGTGTCTAGTCTTCTTCAGATCAGCCATTGACATTCCTTGCAATTGCAGATTTTATAAATGGGCCTTTATGTAAGCCCAATATCATCGTGTTTTTTTTCCGAAACAATGGGCCCATATAAACACGATTCCGAAACGAACTTTGGTGGGAATGGGAAAAGTATATATATATTCATCCTGAAAAAAAGCTAAACGGTCGAAAACAAAAACAAAAACAAACAGAACAAATCTCTCCCTCTCTCTTCATCTCGGATCTGTTTCAATTCTTTGTCTTCTTTCTTCCGCTAACTAATTTTTGGTTCTTCGGATTTTATCCTTTCTTCATCGAAGATTCAACATGCCTCGTCGTCTGTAAACGTACACACAGACACACACAAAAAAAAAACAATCTGCTATGTAACTCAAGCCATCGAATTTCATTATCCATTCAATAGATTCATCAGGAAGATCACAAAGTTTCCATCTTTTTTTGGGGTTTCCTTCAGATAGAGAGAGAGAGAGAGAGAGATGGACTCACCGTCTTCGCTTGGAGATTCATTGACGGCGAGGATGATTCCACGCCATTCTTCGCTCGATTCGTTCGGGGCGATGAAAGTCTACCAATTGGTCAATCTCGCAAGCATAAGGGTCTCTAAAGCAGAGCTTCGTCAAAGAGTTATGCTTCCCAAATATCTCCGCCTCGCCATCCGCGACTGCATCCTCCGTAAAGACGATTCCTACGCCGCTTCCTCCTCCTCCTCCTCCGCAGCGCCACCGTTAGACAGCTATCAGGCGCCGGAAGTTCCCATGATGGTCTTCGTTAATCCCAAAAGCGGTGGTCGTCAAGGTCCTCTCATCAAGGAGCGACTCCAGAATCTGATCAGCGAAGATCAGGCACGTCACAAAATCTCTCATTCGATCACACAAAATGTAATGGAAGAAATGAAACTAATTTTTCCTAATCTGAAATTTTGCAGGTGTTTGATCTAACCGAAGTGAAGCCTAACGAGTTTATTCGATATGGATTGGGTTGCTTAGAGGCATTAGCAGCACAAGGAGACGAATGTGCTAAAGAGATTCGTGAAAAGATGAGAATTGTGGTACTTTTTTTTTTTTTGGTTTTGTTGATTGTTTTAACCTAAAAATTTGGAAATCTTGTTTTAATTGCCACTGGTTTGATCACTCATTTACAGGTCGCAGGTGGAGATGGAACCGTTGGTTGGGTTCTAGGATGTCTCGGTGAGCTCAATTTACAAAACCGGCAACCTGTTCCTCCGGTTTCTATAATGCCACTCGGAACCGGAAACGATCTTTCTAGAAGCTTCGGATGGGTAAGAAAAGATCTTATTGTCTTTATTTGTATACCCTTAAACTTGTGAAAAGCTCTGTTCTGATTAGGGATGTATTGGTGTTTAAGGGAGGTTCTTTCCCATTTGCGTGGAAGTCTGCGATAAAACGAACACTTCATAGGGCAAGTATTGCTCCAATAAGCCGTCTAGATAGGTAACAATTAGTACCGCTAAAAAAACACGATACGAACAATCTGTTTCTCGAGCTCTGCCTAATGTTTTTGATGTTTGAAATATTGATGTAGTTGGAATATTTTGATTACAATGCCTTCTGGTGAAATTGTGGATCCTCCTTATTCTCTAAAGACCACACAAGAATGTTCCATTGATCAGGTTTGATTTTCATTTGTACAAAAAAAACTCTTTGTGATAATTAGTCTTCGGATTATGGTTAATTGATCTTTTTTTTTTCTTTCTGAAACAGAGTTTCGAGATAGAGGGAGAGCTGCCTCCATCAACGAATGGCTATGAAGGAGTCTTCTACAATTACTTTAGTATAGGTATGGATGCTCAAGTGGCTTACGGTTTTCACCATTTGCGCAATGAAAAGCCTTACCTTGCGAACGGCCCTATCGCCAATAAGGTAAATACCAAATCTCTTGAGAGTTTTTGATTGTTAAGATAAAAAAAAAAAATCTAACGTTTTGTTGTTGCAGATGATATATTCGGGCTACGGTTGCTCTCAGGGTTGGTTCATGACGCATTGCATAAACGACCCGGGTTTAAGGTCTTTATTAACACCAAAACAACATACAGTATGTTACAACCTCAAAATGTATGGTCTAAACCGATTTGTAATTTTCGGGTTTTTAGGGGTCTCAAGAACATAATGACATTGCATATCAAAAAGCTAGACTCATCCGAGTGGGAGAAGGTACCAGTTCCCAAAAGGTATTTAATAGAATAGAATCAAAAGCACAAATGAGACACATTCTCAACTTCTTAATTGGTTTTCTATTTTGTTGTTGTTTTAAAGAACTTTTGTTTTTCTTTTAACAACAATTGGGTTTCTAATTAAACTTATGTTTTTGTTGGTTTTTGGGACAGTGTAAGAGCAGTGGTTGCATTGAATTTACATAGCTATGGAAGTGGAAGAAACCCTTGGGGAAATCTCAAACAAGATTATCTTGAAAAGGTAAAACAAACCCAATTCCTCTCACTTCGCTATTCTCTTCCTTCTTCAAATTAACGATTGCTTGACTGGTACGTAACAGAGAGGCTTCGTGGAGGCCCAAGCTGATGATGGGCTTCTTGAGATCTTTGGGTTAAAGCAAGGATGGCATGCTTCCTTCGTTATGGTTGAACTCATCTCTGCCAAACACATTGCACAGGTACTTCTTTTTGGTGTAGACCAAATCCGGTCTATCAGAACCGGATCAACTTTTTTAGACTATGAAATAAAGTAGGATCGGATCCATCAAACATGCTATTTTTGCTTTACAGTTAACAACTAACCGTTGATTTGGTTCTCGTCTCAAGATTAGACTTTAGGTCTAAAATATTAGCCTATTTCAAACCTACCTAGACCATACGGTTCACATCATAACTAGGGGTGGACAATATTTCCATCAGTGATTTTATTATCAAATATAATTCTACTGTTCATCATATAGGAATGCATTCTTAATTAAGTTTTAAATCTGGTTGAGACCACAAAATAAAATAAAAAATTCTTCGCCAAATAATGTTTCGAATTCCCGTTTGCCCATCTATTATCATAACATCAAGTATATTTCTAACAGTTACATACATTTATTATTCATTTGCGTTTGGCAAAATACAGTAGCTAAAACGCAAAAGAAATGTGTTTTTTATTTTTTTATGAACAGGCGGCGGCGATACGGCTAGAGATAAGAGGAGGAGAATGGAAAGATGCGTTTATGCAAATGGATGGAGAGCCATGGAAACAGCCAATGACCAAAGACTACTCTACCTTTGTTGACATCAAGAGAGTCCCTCACCAGTCTTTGGTCGTCAAAGGAGATTGACTATTAACGATCTTGATGACCTTTCCTTTTTCTTTTCACATTTGTCAACAGTGTAACTGTATATTAACCACTTCCACAAAAAAATATTACTTAATTACGTTTTAAAGACGACCAAATTGGCAACGTTGGTTTCAGACAAGAAGTAACTAAGATTTTGGAGTGGAGGATGAGTAGACGGACACTCGTAGAAGAACATATATAATTGGACCGATGAGTTATAGCTTTCATAAAGTACGTATTGCTATTTGGACGTACGAACCACTTGCAATTTCTCTCACTAGTGTCTTTTAGTACCAAATCCACTACATATACAATATAAAGGGTAAGTTTTTTAACTAGATCTAAACAAAATTAACCAATAATAAAATCATTTATATACAATAATCGGTTCTATGCATTTTCATACCAAACAAACAGAAAGAAACTGTATTAATTCGAATCAATTTGAATTTTGTTTTATTTGTTAATTTGGTTCGTGTGAGTTCGTGTCTTGATGCTTCATATTACGACGTAAAAATGGAAATATAAGTATAGTTTGCAAGGTACGCCATAAACTCATAGCTTATATATCAGCCTAAATACAAATTAAGCATGCTGAATGATTGAGCTTGTTAGCAAGAAAAAATAAAACTTTTCTTAAAGTGAGCTTTGATGGGACCAAAGCTAATAAAGATGCTACAATTTCAATCACGGAATTCGCTAGTTAACGCTTTCGATTTCTTCACGCTAATTAAATCTCAAAACAATTTTCGTATAGAGAAAGTGATGAAATATATTGATAAATTAAAATAAATTACTTATTAAAAAGCGAGAAACGAAACATAAACTTAGCTTTATATCGGCTTCGCTTTTATTATTTGACTCTCTCTTTAATTATTTTTGTTTTATCCTCGCCTCTTTTAATTTCGGTAATTATATATTTCTTTTTCATCTTTTTTTCTCTACAAAATATTCCTCTCGGAAGCTTTAAAATTGTGTGTCGAAACTACTATTTTCCACAAAAAAATCACAATCATTTCTTCTTATATATATATATATATATATATATATATATTGGAAATTGAGAGTTTGGAAGTGTGTTATAGTACTTTAGCCCCCAAAAAAGTAGTGTTATAGTGTATATATATTACTTGTGGGGGTCAATATTGTGTTGTTCCAAAAAGATTGAAATCAAAAAAGTTATAAAAAAAAAATTGAAATCAAATTATTAAGACGTGGGACTACATTTCTTGTAAGAAAAAATAATCAAATTATTCATGTCTCCCATAATGATTGTACTTCCATCTCTCGAAAGAAGGACATGCTTTTCCATATTTTTGTATTCTATTAACAAACCATATAAACCATAATAATTACACATCTTCTCTTCTTTTCTTTTAGTTTAATTTCATTACCAATATTCTCTGCGCAAAAGCATTTATCCACCCAAAGACAAAATACCGGAAAATATGGAATATGAACCTTTCTTTATCTCCAAAATATATGTTTTATATCGTACAGTTACTACCATTAAATTGATTTAGAAACTTGTGGATTTCCAAGCTATTTTCTATATTATCTACGCTTCAGACGTGTCTGTTTAATGATGGTTACACTCCATATAGATTCATGCATAAACACAATTAACAGGCGGACACATTCTAAACTCGTGTTAGGGAATAGACCCGGACCACATAATTCTTTATTAGTTTTATATATGCTTAGTTATATTCTGTTTTAATTATTTATATACTTAAGAATGTTCATAATGACTGTTAATGTGCTTTAGGATAATACACCCATCGGATCCAAATCTATGGGTTTTACTTAAGAGTGACCACGTATATAAAACTAGTAATGAAAATGAGAGTTTAACGTAATCGCAATAGATTAATGAAAGAGTGGGATTTGGTTGGAATCTTTGTCAGAACATTGTTTGCTTTGGAAGCTTTTAATATATAAATGTTCCCTTCTATCTATATTCAATCATAAATCGTAGAAGATTGTTAACACAATATTAGTGGATTCATTAAACAACTATTATATTTGTATCATTGATGATATAAATAAAATGAAATGAATGATAATGTGGATTCAGGACAAAACGTAAGTGATTGGAATAGACAAAAAAAAAAAAAAGTAAGTGATTGGAAATGATGGAATTATCGTTTGTCCTTGACGTGTACCTCTGAGTGGAAGCTGACGCTGAGAAATGGACCCCTTATTGTCAATTATTTATTCAAATATTTCCAACAAATCATTATTCTTTTTTTAAAGAAAAAAATAGATATTTATTCTATTATTTTTTTTGAACTCATTCTATTTTTTTTTTGAACGCATTATTATTCTGTTACATATTTATTCATACGTATAGTACGAAATTTTGTTTTTTTTTTTGGGGTCAAATACGAAATTTTGTTAGACGACAAGAGTAAACATAACAAATATTCCTGAAATTCTTTTATTGCCAGGAGATCACCTCGACAAGATGAATGGTTTTTTGTCAATATAGATTTTTTTAATATAATATATAACGAATATCTCGTACCACATAAGTCCATAACTAGCTTAATCGCGGTAAATAGTTGAATACTTTTTTTCATTTGAAGCATCCACGATAACAAATAACACATATTTTTGGAAATAGAAAAAAATACAGTACCAGAATAGAGGAAGGATTTACCATAAAAATAAAGCTAGAAAAGAATACAAAGAATATCTTGAAGATTTTTCTCAAGCAATGCGACAAAATAAGCTAGCCATTGATCGAGTTTGTAAGATCAAATGTTTAGTGTTGTTCACAATGTTTCGATTATTTGAGGGAAAGAGAGTACACTCGTTGAAAATAACCTCAAAAAATATACAGAAAAACAACTTGATAAGAATATCAATTTGAAATTTAAATCTGATTAATTATACTGCTTTAAATAGACAGAAACTCGAGTATGAAAAATAGTAAAAATATTTCTTAACAAGAATTTGTTAACTAATGTTTTTAGAGATATTTTGTTGTCGTCAAAGTTTGGAAACTGATGTATGTAGTTGTTTTTAACTTAGTTTCATACTGGAGAAAGAAAATACATATTTTTAAAAATTTATAGCTGAAAATATATTATTCTCTGATGTATTAAAACGATTTGTGTAAAAGTATGAATGCTAGCTTTTTAACAAGTGAAACAAACTAATGGAAAATATGAACATCTTAAAAGAGCGAGTTGTGTTGTTTTCAATTGTACTAATCGTTTTCGCAATGTGTTTGACTAAACAGGAAAAAGCAAATGATAGGAACTTGACCAAATAAACTTTGATCCAAATAGGCTGTGGGGGGACCCTTTTAGATATCTCATCTCTATATATCTTTCAAGTTATATATATCTTTGGCATTGATGAGATAATTGAGGCCTCAGGGATATGATTTGGTATGTTGTTTCCAGCTTTTTCATTGGGGGTTTCCACTTTTACTTTGTAATGTACATATTTGTTTTTGTATTCCTCTAATATTTACATTAGAATAATTTTAACACGTAAAATTTGGTATGTTCTTGTTAGAATGATGATTTTGTTGCATAGTGGATTTTTTTTAATCATTAAATCGATAGTCACTTGTTAAAGCATACGTATTATGGTGGTGGGTGGGCTACCGTCTGTTTTTTTTAATTAATAATGTTTTTTTATATTTTCTCCAGTTTTCGAAACTATATGTTTCCAAGTGATTTATGATAAATAGAAATATCGGGAAAAATAATTGGATGATTGTCATGATGAGTAAAATAAATTTCAGTTTTTTAAAGTTTGGTTACAATTCAGGTTCTTGGACATTTAATAAATATAAAAATTTAACAAAGTTTAATTTTAGTTTTCCAATCATTTTTTTTGTTGCTAAATTGTAAATATTTATTATAAAAATGAAAGGTTTAGGTGTTACAAAATGTGTTAACAAATTGATTTATTTAAAAAAGATTGATCCCATGGAAAAAAAAAGAATAAAAAACATGAAAGCAAAAGCAATCAGTGTTTTGTTGATTCCGTTGCTGTGAAGCAAATGGTGTTGTGATAGTAAGCTTGAAAGTCCGTAAGGAAACCAACCAAAGAACAGCTGAGTAAAGGTAGACATTTTCAAGGCTACTACAGAGGACTACTAAGCAGAACGGAAGCTGTTTCACTGAAAGTCCGAATTTAAAGTCTTTAAGCTAAGAAGCTACCAGAGGTCAATCATTTTTTTTTTATATTAGTTTGGTTTATAGATACAAATATATTCGATTATTAACTCGATTATTTGGTTTAGAATAAATCAATTAGGTTTAAAATAAATGCTTTCATGAATTTCAAATATATAATATTTGAGAAAATATATTGAATCTTACGTCGTGTATGTGTGAGTCTTGTCACCCTCCCTTGGTTTCCACTGAAATTAAAATCAATATGTTCGAGCTGCAATAATGTTGGTTATTACTTTTTAAAAATAATAAAAATAATAATGTTGGTTATTAATATATACGATAAACCGAAGTAAGAAAAAATAAACAAACATGTATTTTTAGTTGTTTTAGGTAACGGTTCACTTTGTTTGTTTGGCGTTAACGGTTCTAACGTTTGCGGCTATCACTTCACGTTTGCATCGCTAACCTAATTTTAGCGGCTTTAAAGGAACCGTTTTCTGTCAGTCGCTTGTCCATATCTTATTTCCTTTAAATGGCTCTTAAACCCTCTATCTTCTCAGATGACCCTTTACTAATTATCTTTTATGCCATCAATCATTGGGTTTGTAATTTGTTTTCCTGATCAAAATTTCATCAATTTCATGACTCATCATGGTGTATCATGTGTCGAAATAGATGTTTATCTTAAGCTGCTTAGTTTTTACATTCAGACTTGTAGAGCATAACATAACTACTAACAAGATCTTCTCATAAAGTCATGCAATATTTTATTCGAGGGTATTTGAGTGGATTCGACACTATGTGAATGGTTGGTTGTTAATTAGTATCTAAAACAGTGTTTCGAGTGTTACAATAAATGATTACTTATATTAAATTCCTTTGTTTAATTTATCTTCGAAGTATGATTGAATCGAACTATCGAAGATATTTTTTTGGAAATCATCCACTGATTAAGCTTAAAAGTTAAAAGCAGTAAGGAAGTTACTTATTAAGAAACACACCACCTTAATTTGGGTCCCAACCGAACACCTAACCAACCAACGCAAACTCATATTTACACGTCTCGCTATATATGTATACACATAACCTTATCTATACGCATCAAATTAGAATCTTGGCATACTTTTTAACTCTTACATGGATTTTTTTTATTGGTTACGAATGTATAAATATATACTGTTGATGTAAATTTTGTTTATTTATTAATTATGAATGTGAATAAATAAAAAAATGCAAACTTACTAACTCTAGAAAAAGAAATATATATCGAAAATCCATGGAAGTGAATAAGAGTGTTTGCTGATACATCATACATTAATTTCCTTAATCGGGTACGTAGGCATTGTAAGTGAATTCGAAACTGTTAAAAAATAGCTGGATGATTTTAAATCTCTCCAACGGCAAAAGTCGCAAAAAAAATTGACTACGTACTCGATTAAGAGTGTTTGCTGATACATCATACATTAATTTCCTTTTATAGCAAAACTTATTTGGTCTTAAATACAGTAAAACCTCTATAAATTAATAATGTTGGGACTTTAATATTTTATTAATTTATAAAGTTATTAATTAATTCATAAATTAATAATTATTAATTTATCGATAAATTAATAAAATATTAATTTATAGAGATATTTTTCGATTTGAATTCTTAATGTTCATCAAAATACAAAAAAATTATTTTCAACAATGTAAAATTCATTAGAAAATATCATATCAATAAATTTAAAAGATAAGCCCAACAACATTTATATACTTGAAACAACAATATAATCACATTTTACTATATTACATTATTTATATATACCTAAATGTATAATTATTAATTTATACAATTATTGGGACCATATTTTTACATAGGAGTTTCAAAAAAATTATTATCTTATCGAAATTTGCTAATTTTTACACTGGTCCGATTCGGAACCGATAAAATTTATTAATTTATAGTGATTATTAATTTATCGAGTATTAATTTATAGAGGTTCTATTGTATAGGGAATTCATAGAAAAATGTATTACTGTACTTTTTTTAGTTACAAATTAATTATCACAACAGTTAATCCGTTTGGGAACATCACCTAATTACTTTAGCAAACGGTACAAAAAAAATACACAATGCATAGTTATGACTCACGTCATGATAAATGACTCCACATAATCATCATTATTCATTAATGATTATTGATAAACATATACTGAATTCGCTGTTTTTTCTTTTTTTTGTAACTCACTTCACTCATTACAAAATACAGAGAAATAATACAAAAATGAACCAAAAAGAATCTCATACGCAAAATAATAAAATTAATTATACGTCACAACACAATCCACAACGTTAATGCGCTTGCTCTCTTCTATAAATCCCTTCGTCACACTTCTCCTCCTCTCACCCAAAACATTTTCTATCTTAAAAAATAAAAACTCAGCACCAAATTTTCTGTTTTCTCTCTCTCTCTCTCTTGCGCTTTCAGTCTCAAAACAAATGGAAGGACGGCAATATTACCCTCCGAGAGAAAACGTCGGCGGAAACAGAACCACCATGGGAGGACCTCACTCGCCGTGGCATTCACCGGTTCCTTACCTCTTCGGTGGTTTAGCGGCGATGCTTGGTCTCATCGCTTTTGCTCTTCTGATCCTCGCTTGCTCTTACTGGCGTCTCTCCGGTTATCTCGACGGCGAGGAAAACCAGAGCAGGGAGAGAGATCTCGAGGCCGGAGATGGGAAACCCGAAAAGGCGGTGAAGCCCGTACCCTTGCCGGAGAAGTTCTTGGTGATTATGGCCGGAGATGTAAAACCTACTCACTTGGCGACTCCGGCAGAAAAAAACTGTACCTGTGACGATGATGAAGATGATGACGACGTGGAGGGTAGTGATCAGGTGGCGCAGCGGAGTATTGAAAGCAACGGTGCGACACACTGAGATAACAGAGGATATGAAAGAGAAAACAGAGGATTCGTCTGCTGTGAACAGTGTTTCAGGACTGTTTGCATCTGACCCGGTTGCATCGGGTCGAGTCAGAGCTATACATGATTGATGAGACTTAATTATGGTGTGACTCTTACGGTGGCGGAAAGTTAAAAAAGGGAAAAACGGAATTAGGTTTCGATTATTAGGAGGATTAACCATGTTATTTATTCTCAGCTTTTGCATCATTAATATTGAATGGAAAAACTGTTAATATTGGAGGAAAAAAAAATTGCGACTATATGATCGAAATTGAGCTGTTATGGTCGTCAGGTGCAGTTCTTGTTTTTTCGTGGGATTAATGTGACAAGTGGTTCGAAGAAAAAAAAACAAATTGCAGAGGAACAGTCTTAAGGTTAGAAAATTGAAGGCACGTGCAGAAGATAGTCTGATTTTAATTTTCTTAGGTGTCTCTCTGATGCGGCGAGGTGAAGCTGTTAGCTTTCAATCTATCAAATTAGCCTTAGTTTTGTAATTTATTTCCTTTTAGCATAATTGATTAATTTCTATAAAGTAAGTTTATAAGGAATATTTCTCAATTTCGAGAAAGACGTTAACATCCCTAGGTTTCGTTTTTCCTAATCTTATCTTCTAGCCATAGCTAATAATTCGTTTCTACTTTTCTAGTATTACTTTGAAGATATGCCTTCTTTAAATATACATTCATTTGCATTTTCAAATCATGTTATTTAAATGGATTACCAACTATAATAGTGAATATTTACGTTCGTTTAAAAGAAAAAAAAATTTAACCACACCAAATCATGTTGTTTAAATGCATTACCTACTATCATGCTTTTTTCCCCCAAGAGGTCCATGATTTAGTGGTTTGATTGCATTTGCTTTTGAAGGCTCTAAGTTTGATTATTTTTGAAAAATATATAAAAAGTTCTTCTATTATATGTAGCAAAAATTTCATATACGCGGGTTCTAATCTAGTATATATATTAATAATATTTAACATTAACTCTACTTCTCATATAGTTCACACACTTTTTCAATTATCTTTTTCTGTTACGCTGCTTTAAAAAATTAGGTATGCAATTCGAGTCTTTCGAGTATGTTAACAATCTCCTCATTAACTCTTTTCAAACAAATAAAGTCTATATTTCTCTTCATATTCATCTCTCGTATATGATCTCCGTGCTCTTTAGAGAAGTTATATTTCTCAAGACTCGAATCAAAAGTCTCTAAAATTCTTGATATCCTCCTCCTTATTGAGCTCATCATCGTTTAATGTCATATCATTAGTAGCTAAATATTTTTTTTAAAATTGAAATATATCCTAGTTAATCAAATTTTTTTTTTAATTTACTTTTTTGTTTTTTCCTTATATGATATTTTTGCTCTCTAGAAAAGTTATGTTTCTCAAGACTCGCATCAAAAACCTCTCTATATGATTATTGATATTCTCCTACTCATTGAGCTCATCATCGTTTAATAGAATTATAATATTTTATCGGAATAGGTGTCAGAATCTGAATCGAATGAAGCGCCACGTGTCGCGATCAAGTTAATTAGCAATCTTATTTACTTTATTTTTATTTTCCTTTTCTTAAATTGAAATAGATACTTTTTATTTTCTTTTTCTTAAATTGAAATATATATTTTTGTTTTAACTTCCTTTTTTTAGATATATACTTATGATACGTGTCAAAATCTTATCGATTAACTTGACACGTGTCACGATCATGTTAATTAGCAACTTTGACGCATCCTATCTTATTATACGATCATGTTAATTAGCAACTTTGACGCATCCTATCTTATCTTATTATATAAAATAGGATGCGTCAAAGTTGCTAATTAACATGATCGTATAATAAGATAGGATGCGTCAAAGTTGCTAATTAACATGATCGTGACACGTGTCAAGTTAATCGATAAGATTTTGACACGTATCATAAGTATATATCTAAAAAAAGGAAGTTAAAACAAAAATATATATTTCAATTTAAGAAAAAGAAAATAAAAAGTATCTATTTCAATTTAAGAAAAGGAAAATAAAAATAAAGTAAATAAGATTGCTAATTAACTTGATCGCGACACGTGGCGCTTCATTCGATTCAGATTCTGACACATATTCCGATAAAATATTATAATTTATATTAACTATGAAAAAGTTCTATTAGAATTTAAGAAAAGGAAAAAAAAAGTAAATAAGATTAACTATGATATAAGTAAATATCTAAAAAAGGAAATTAATACAAAAGTATATATTCCAAATTAAGAAAAGGAAAATAAAAAGTATCTATTTCAATTTAAGAAAAAAAAATATAAAAATAAAGTAAATAAGATTGCTAATTAACTTGATTGAGACACATGGCGCTTCATTAGATTCAGATTCTGACACATGTTCCGATAAAATATTAGAATTTATATTAACTATAAAAAAATCTATTAGAATTTAAGAAAAAAAAAANATGCAAATACAAATGATATCTTCTTCAGAAGAACGTAGCAACAAGATCCTTGTGGCGATCTCGTTGGACCGCGATGAGAGCCAAAATGTTCTATCTTGGGCCATCAATGTTCTTGCTAAACCAAGTGACACTATTGTTGCTCTTCATGTTCTTGGTTAGTATATATATATACCTAATTTCCTCTGTTTGTTTTTTTCGCAGTTGATCATATGAATAATTAGGAGATTAAAATGTTGTTGTTGCAGGGGGTGAAGAGCCGAGAAAGCTACCGATGAAGAAGAAGAAGAGGAAGGCTACGATGAGCCTATTGACGAGTACGGCTTCCACTCTATGGAGCCTGTCTCTTATACACATCTAGATGTGTATAAGATACAGATATATAACTATGTAATGTTCTTCTATTATATGTACCAAAATGTCATTTACTTTACATATTTTGTTTATAATAATAATAAATATGGCAAATTAAAAAAAATTGGCGATCTTAAGCCATTGCCTTTTTTTAATACAAGCAAAGCACGGCTCTGCGCTTGGCTAACCGGAACCAAAGACTCAGTTGAAAATTTGGTGGATACGATGTTTTGACTGTCTTGCTCACCCTTAAATTAGTTAGGTTTTTTTTTTGTGACGCCAAAATGGTTATATTCTTCTTTGTTGCAATAAAGAGATTAAATTGTTCTTTTATCGACGGCTATTCGGCTTAAAATCGGATACGACATATGTTGAGCCCGATGTTAGATGTCAAAATGTTTTAGGATCATCTTGTATTTTTGTTTTTTCATCTTGTAGTTGTTTGCCTTGTTGGGTCGTGAAACAAAAGTTAGCTAATATTGGGTTTTAATTGGGCCTGTTGTAGTTATATTCACTTTGTTCCCTCAGACCAATTTTGGGCCAACAAACCGTTAAACTAATTTAAAATTTAATAATCTTTTTAGCCGGGATCGCGAGTCGGATTCAGAAGTCTTCAAGATTTTTCTTGAAATTTATAGCATTCGTAATACTGTATTAGACTCTTAAACAGTTTGTTATTATTATGTCTTTGTAATGTGTTCTTTTTCTAATTGTGTAAAACGGTTCAGTGGGCATCTCTGGTTTAATTGGTACGAGACTTCAATTTTCTCTTCATGTTTCAATGTTGTCCGAATTAAGTCCCCGAGTTTGAGAGATCAAATGCACGTGTCTGATGTATACGGAGGGAGGTTAGTGTTGTGTAGTATAAGACAAACAAAGCCAAGTAATCTTGGGTTCATAAATTGCACATGTAATTATATGATTCAACGTCTTGTTTGTTGATAGTACCTTTTGGTCCATTTCTATTATTACCCTTATATTCATTTTTTATTGTAAATAATTAAATATTGTGTACTTAATGTCTTCTCAAAGTCTCATTCATTGTAAAAAGTTAAATGTATATCTTCCCTCTTTTGGATTGCCATCCATGGCTCACAATTCTCTCTACCAACCCTTTGAAAACAATTTTTCCTTTCATTAATTTACTAACTATTTTTTTCAGATGATTGATCCCAAACTACCATTTAATCATGCTTTATATGATTGATAAACAAGATTAGCAGTTATAATAAGAAGTAGAGTCGCCAAAGAGCAACAATGGCTTTGAGAGGAAGACAAAATCAAGAACGTAAGATGAGACCACTTAGAAACATCAACATGACACATCCTTTTGTCGCTTTGGCCTTTGCTTTCACCACAAATCATCCAACCACATTCACTTCAAATCCCATCATTGTCTCTAATTATCCCTATTTTTTGTTTATATAATACTAGATTAGGATCCGCGTTTACGCGGATTTGTAATAACAAAATTTTAAACCCGTTAAAATGATTATTTTAAAAAATAGAAAACAAAATTGGATCACTACTTTAAAAAATATATATTAAAACACAAAATTGAAACCTAAGAGTTGTTTATTTATTTAATTCTCATATATTTTCAATTAAAATATTTTAAAACACAGAATCTTTTACGAATCTTTTGCGAATCCTAAGCAACATTAATCCTACTTCTTTTGTAGTTCACACATTTTATCAACCATTTTTTTCTGTTCTGCTTCATTTAAAACTTGGGTATGCAATTCGAGTCATTCGATTATGTTAACGATCTCCCCATTAACTCTCTCCAAGCAAACAAAGTATTTTTTTTCTCTTCATAGTCATCTCTCGTATATGATCTCTCTACTCTCTATATCATAGTTAATCTTATTAGAAATATATCATAGTTAATCTTATTTATTTTTTTTCCTTTTCTTAAATTTTAATAGATCTTTTTCATAATTAATATAAATTCTAATATTTTATCGGGACATGTGTTAGAATATTGAAATATATCATAGTTAATCTTATTTATTTTTATTTTATTTTTCTTTTCTTAAATTCTAATAGATTCTTTTCATAGTTAATATAAATTCTAATATTTTATCGGAACACATGTCAGAATCTGAATTGAATGAAGCGCCACGTGTCGCGATCAAGTTAGTTAGCAATCTTATTTACTTTATTTGTTATTTTCCTTTTCTTAAATTGAAATAGATACTTTTTATTTTCTTTTTCTTAAATTGAAATAAATACCTTTTTTCCTTTTTTAGATATATACTTATGACACGTGTCAAAATCTTATCGATTAACTTGACATGTGTCGCGATCATGTTAATTAGTAACTTTTACGCATCCTACTTTATATAATAAGATTTTTGCTCTCTAGAAAAACTATGTTTCTCAAGACTCGCATCAAAAAAGAAAATAGAAAACAAAATCTGATCACTACTGGAAAAAATATATGAAAAACACAAAATCGAAACCTAAGAGTTATTTATTTATTTTAATTTTTATTTATTTTCAATTAAAATATTCAGAACACATTATCTGTTGCGGGTCCTAAACAACATTAACCCTACTTCTCATATATTTCACACACTTTATCAACTATCTTTTACTGTTCCGCTGCGTTAAAAACTTGGGTATGCAATTCGAGTATGTTAACAATTTCCCCATTAATATTTTTCAAGGAAATAAAGTCTCTCTTTCTCTCCACATTCATCTCCCTTATATGATCTCTCTGCTCTCTAGAGAAGTTATGTTTCTCAAGATTCGCATCAAAAGCCTCTCTACATAATTCTTGATATCCTCCTCCTCATTGAGCTCATCATCGTTTAATATCATATCATTAGCATCTATAGTTTTCTTTTATTAATTGAAATATATCCTATTTATTATTGTCACGGTATTAATTACTAACTTTGACGTTTATTTTGTCTTTTTAGTAATATTAAAATATCTTTCTTTTTATTTTTATTTTAAAATAATAGTATTTTCTTTTTTCTTTTAG
Organism: Alliaria petiolata; assembly: GCA_020283515.1. Lineage (NCBI taxonomy): Eukaryota > Viridiplantae > Streptophyta > Magnoliopsida > Brassicales > Brassicaceae > Alliaria > Alliaria petiolata. The sequence goes on from JAHZTW010000001.1 coordinate 288,899,434, forward strand.
GATTAGTATATTTTTTCTTTATAATATATATCTTTCCTTTTATTTTATTTATTTTTCTTTTTAAAATAGTAGTATTTCCTTTTTCTTTTATGATTAATATATTTTTTCTTTATAATATATTTTAATTAAAACACGTGTCAAAATCTCATCGATTAACTTGCCACGTGTCACGATCATGTTAATTAGTTTTATTTATTTTTCTTTTTAAAATAGTAGTATTTCTTTTTTCTTTTATGATTAATATATTTTTTTCTTTATAATATATTTTAATCAAAACACGTGTCAAAATCTCATCGATTAACTTGTCACGTATCACGATGTTAATTAGTTCACGCATCCAACTTTATATAATAAGATTTTATAAAGTATATGCGTGTTTAGCGCCTTAGACTAACATTTGATTTCCAACAACAGTTTCTGTGTGCGTATGTTTTAGACTTTTAGTGATACCCAATTACAATGTATTTTAAAAATGAACATTTTGTTGATTGTCCCTTGTTCTAACCAGTTGGAATAAAAAATTCATTATTAAACCGTGTATTATGTTTTATTTCATCTTTCAATATTTCAGCTTTAAAACAATTTTTTTAACAACTAATTGTTATATAAAACACATTCACGGCTTTAAACTCTACACTAAAGACAAGTATCACATCGATTCAAACTTCAAATTATATCTAGATCAGAGTTTAGGAAATGAACCACTAAAAGAATGTATTTCTAAACCTAGTTCTAATTAAACTTTAACTTTCGATGCTTGAGTAACACATTATGCGAAAAATAATATACAGACAACTTGATTATAATATCATTGGGCTTATTGCGGTTTATGCTTCTTCGTCAAGACTCATATACACAGCTAATGATTATATCATGCAGTGATCACCTTTTCCACTCTCTTTATTAATTTCGAAACGTCTCTCTTCTTCTTACTCTATATCCTAAAAACAAAACAAAGACATTTATCTTCTTCTTCAAGTGTATAGAATCATTGTGTTCTGAATTTTTCGGACCTTAATTAATCAGAGTGAGACAAAGGAAAAAATGCAAATACAAATGATATCTTCTCCAGAAGAACGTAGCAACAAGATCCTTGTGGCGATCTCGTTGGACCGCGATGAGAGCCAAAATGTCCTATCTTGGGCCATCAATGTTCTTGCTAAACCAAGTGACACTATCGTTGCTCTTCATGTTCTTGGTTAGTATATATATATATATACCTAATTTCCTCTGTTTGTTTTTTTTCGCAGTTGATCATATGAATAATTAGGAGATTAAAATGTTGTTGTTGCAGGGGGTGAAGAGCCGAGAAAGCTACCGATGAAGAAGAAGAAGAGAACTCAGATTCGTCGTGCCAAAGCACATGTTATCTCCATGCTTGGCGAGTTCGCTTACATTTGCTGCCAGAACCAAGTACGACCATCTTTTTCCTTCTTTTTTTTTCGCCTATGGGGATTTTTAAACCGAGATAAACCGGACTTTGCGTAACCTTAACGAAAAAGACGTTATGAATTCAGAGTTCTCTGTGAGGGTAAATCAAACTCATTCAGCCTGAACCTAACAAAAACAAAACCCGGAATTGTACTCGGTTATAATTTTTCTAAACAACTCTTTAGAGTGTTTTTTTTTAATTAAAAACATGTTTTTGATAATGTTTTTTAAAATCGAACCGGAAGCCGAACATGATAAACATTAAAATTACAGTTCAGTCTGACTTACCTAACCCAACCACAAATCTGATTCATAGTTGAATCCTATCCGACCGCCAAAGGTCCAGTTTTAAAAACAATTTGATAAGAGAATGAATCATATCTAAACCCATCAAGAAACCAAATATGAAATACATTATCCCTCTCTTTTTAATAAAATAATATTTTAGATTTTTAACAAAATTAAAAAATATTAGATACTTTTAGTTTATAGTTGTATTAATACTACGTTGTCATTTTCCAATAATTCTATTTACACCACTTATTAGATATGATTCACTTTTTTATTTTTATTTTTGCTTCATTTTGTATGTCTTCTTAATTAATTAAAAAATTTAGAGAAAAAGGATTAATAAAAACAAAAAGATGAAATGGTGACTAGCAAAAATAATAACAACCAGGGTAATATAAATGTGAAACTTGAATTTTCAATTCCTTTATCCAAATACTCGTTTAATTAATTTTGTAAAGTGAAGTACATTTTTGTTTCGACAATAGTGAAGTACATTAAGTCATTAACTAAAGGTTAAAGCTATAAAATTATTTTTTATGGAAAAAAAATCTAAAATTATTCTATTAGAAGTACAAGAAGGCGTATTAATTTGACTAATCAAGATTTCCAAAAAAAAATAGTGGTAAATGGTGATGATCTTCTGTAAAGAAAAAGTAAATCGAATTTTTACGGTCGTGTGTTATATGGATAACGTGGGAATGAAGAATCGCACGCACATCAATTACAAACAAATCAAGGCATCGAAAGTCGAAACAGATGACAACGCGCGTGATCTCAGCTCACATAAAAACAAACATATACTACTATTTTCCATTAATAACATATCCGCCCCGCACTATAGCTGTTATGACAATATTAGCAACATATTCCTAAAAAGTAAAATAATCACGATTACATATTTGGTATATTTATATTTATTTTTGCAACTTAATATAGGTGAATTTGGAAGCCAAGGTAGGGTTTAGCTCAAACATTGGAAGAGGACTAATCGATGAAGTCAAGTCGATTTCTGCTCACTATCTTGTTCTTTCCCGACCAACAACTCACGTATTCAGGTAACTACCGGACATTCTCCGGTTCGGTTTAGAAATTCATGATCCAATTCATAATCCTTGTATAACTCTTTTGTGTGTTTCCCTCATGAAGGATATGGAATGAGATCACAAGGTATGTCTCCAACTTTGCTCCATCAAGTTGCTCTATTGTGTTAGTCGGAAATCAAAGAAAAACGTTTAAAGATTGCTACTCTGGCTCCACGATTTCTCGAGGTTAGATCATACTTTTTCTCCGTTTAAGTTAATTGGTACTAAGATTTATTTAGCGGATTCAACTAACACATATGTTTTTCATAGACATAAAGAGTGATGAGAAATATTCACCGCGCAGCATACTAAACACTCTATCGAGAGATTCAATTAGCTCTTCAGGAGATGATGCTTCCAGTTCCAACGGTTCAATGGTTTCTTCTATCTTCGCTTCCCCTTCAGACAAACTAAAACATAAGCCAATGACTCCATACAGATTCATATCTTCTCTTATCATGAATTCTCCTTTGAGAAAATGGGGAAGAAACGAGACTAAGAACAACCCCAAACCTCAACCTCTAATTCAATGCTTTACGTACAACGAGATCTCTAAAGCCACAAGTGATTTTCGTAAAGGTGGGCATATTGGAGATACCAAAAGTTTAAAACTTTGGATCAAATCCATTAATCCAAGAAACCAATTTTTTTGGTTCTTATAGAATTACCTAACCTAAGTTTTTGGTTGAATTGCAGATAACATAGTAGGCATAGGAGGGTACTCCGAAGTGTATAGAGGAGATCTATGGGATGGAAGAAGAATTGCAGTGAAGAGACTAGCCAAAGAGAGTGGTGACATGAACAAGGAGAAAGAGTTTCTTACGGAACTCGGCATCATAAGTCACGTCTCTCATCCCAACACAGCTCTCCTCTTAGGTTGTTGTGTTGAGAGAGGTCTCTATCTTGTCTTCAGGTTCTCAGAGAATGGAAACTTGTACTCTGCGTTGCACGGTAATAGAACTTCAGATGGCTTTCATGTTTTAATTGTACAATATAATTCTGTTCTACATGAAACAATCTATAGTTTGAACGTGGATTTGGTTTTGTAAATGCTGCTAAAAAACCGGAACAGAGAAAGAGAGCGGGTCTCTAGATTGGCCTATACGGTACAAGATTGCGGTTGGAGTTGCTCGCGGGCTTCATTATCTTCACAAACGCTGCAAACATCGGATCATTCACCGCGATATCAAATCTTCCAATGTTTTACTTGGACCTGATTTCGAACCGCAGGTGAGCTTTCTTGTCACGAAAGCAATTCAGATCCGGTCTATATATATGTGTCGTAATTAGATGTGATTATTCTTTTGCAGATTACTGATTTTGGATTGGCGAAATGACTGCCTAATAAATGGACTCACCATGCGGTTATACCGGTTGAAGGAACGTTCGGTTATCTAGCACCAGAGTCCTTAATGCAAGGAACCGTCGACGAGAAAACCGACATTTACGCGTTTGGTATTCTCCTTCTAGAGATCATAAGCGGACGAAGACCGGTTAATCCCTCTCGGACACACATTCTCCTATGGGTATAATTCTAGCTATATACTTGCTTGCCTTTTAAGACACGTATGGAAACCCTTTGATTGACTTAGAGGTTTCCTCGCTGACATGTTTTATTGTCACATAGCTAATTTTGCTTGCTCCTTCCTCCTATTCTTGTCCGATATCCAAGCAAATTTGCTGAAAAAGAATCTAACCTTCTAAGTTCTAATGCATAAATTGACGGTTGTTTGTTGACATATTACTTTCGATCCTTATTTTTTCATACGTGGAATTTTTAGCTTTTGTCGTTACATTGATGGGAAAAAATGAATGATGAACAGGCGAAGCCAGCGTTGGAGACAGGTAACTCAAGAGAGTTGGTTGATCCAAAATTGCAAGATAAGTACGACCATCAACAGATGAACAGGCTTGTCCTTACGGCTTCACATTGTGTTCAACAATCGCCAATATTACGACCAACCATGACTCAGGTTGGTTACATGCATGTATATACGAATATAAATCATAATAATTAGAATCAAAACGGTGCGAAAACCGAATTCAAATTGGTTTGATTTTGTGACTTTGTATTGTTTAATTAAAGGTATTGGAGCTGCTCACAAATGGGAACGAGACTGAGATTGCAAAGAGCTGGAGAATGCCTAAGGATATGACTAATGACGATGAGGATAATGATGAATGGGATGACTATTCTATGATTTTTGAATATGATGTTCCTTTGGATTCTTCCTTTTAATATTTTTTTTTTTATCAAGTATCTAGTCGACTAGAGTTTTTATAGCTTTTTCGCTTAACTCTTTTTTTATCTTTATGACATCTTTAAGGGATTTCATCCATTATGTATCAAGATTCACAACTATAGAGAAATAAGTTACTTATCAAATTCACTGTAAACAAAGACTGTTTTAGATTATTTTTTTCTTCAGGAAAAAAAAATTTAGTTGAGACAAAAACCTAAAATAGTATATAATTTTCCCTTTTATAAATAACTAAGTTTTCGCGAGTTTCTCGTGGCTTTCAATTTCTAATAGTAATTTGTGTCGTGAATTTTGATTTGTCTAAGTTTATTTGTCTCTTTTTATATTTTGGGCTTTGTTTCTCTATTTTAGTTTTGTGTTTTCAAAGTTTTGGAAACTACTGATTTAGTATCTCATCATGTATTTCATATTGTATTTCACTTAGATAATAAAATTTAGACGACCAAAAAAAAAAACTAACACGTTATTTCTCCAACACTTTTCGTTCCAACTTTTAAGAAGTAAGAGTACTATAAACTCAGTGAACAAAACGAACTTCAACATCTTTCTTCTAGATTAAGAAAAAGATTATAGTATTACATATGTTATGTGTGTGTGTGTGTCGAAGAGGATAGATGAAATTGTCGTTATCCAAAAGAAAAAAAAATATCATAACAAAAAAAGCAGTAGCACTTTAATCCAATAAGAAAAGAAAGCAATAGTATGGATCTAAATGGTGACAGTTTTTTTGGTGGAACTTGTTAGAGCATATAATTCAATAAGAAAATAAAGCAATAGTATGGATGTAAATGGTGACAGTTTTTGAGTAGAATTTGTAATAACATATCTAATAATGGGAAAATGTCGATACACTAATTGAGATTAAATTTAAATATTTTGGTGTTGAAGCCAAAAATAAAGGTTTGTTGCCTATCAAGTAAATTCTTTTTTATAAAAAATCAGCTAGACAATGTAAAAACAATTAAGCCATGGTATGTTAGTTCTTTTTGTTAGCTTTCTTTTTTTGCATTTACAATGTTTATTAAGTGGAAAATGGGAACTGTTGGATAGGGATTAAGGTGCAGAAGTGGACCACGAGACAAGCCCTTGGGCCGGCGATGCACGTGGTTAGGGTGTGGTCGGACCCTCCACTTGTCCCCTCTTCGACCCAGTCCATGTCCGACCCACTTGGGCCACGCAGGTCCCACTTTCAAGGAGCCAACAAATAATTTATCTTTTCCCTCCCAATTTATTGGTTCAACTGTTAACAAGTTTTTTCCCTTTAAATGTGACAAACTGAAATGTCTCTCTTTAATATTACCTCTTTTTATAACATTGGTGGAAGTTCACATAATTTAAAGATTGCTTGTTTTGGCAAAAAAAGGTTTCCAAAACTCACGAGTCATTATTATAAAGTTAATATTACTTATAGACGATCGATTACCATATTTTTCGTATTTTATTATAGACAACCATTTCGCCATAGAGACATGGACTAAATGACCTGTCCAAGCCAAGGAGCTTACTATTGCGTCACCAATGTTATAATGTGTATGAACGATGATGAAAAATATGTGACCTTCTTACATGATTTTGATGTAAATTCGTTTGAATTTCGTTATATGTATCCAGATGGCGTAACTAAGTTGCACAGATTTCAGAGAAAAAGGCCTTAGTTTGCTGAATAAGAAGTTCATTTATAATAACAACTTTTTGATCAAAAGATAATAATATCAACCATCGTCATATTACTCGTATAGTTCAAAATTGATTGTTTCCATAGATGTGTAATTTGATCTTTGTGGCTACAAAATAATAGCTAGACCTATAAATATTTTTATGTGTGTCGTCAACTCATTCAATATTTATTCATGCGGTTTTTTTTTTTGAACTGTGTGTTTTTTAATTTGTTTCATTTATCTCAATTTTAATACAAGTCCATAGTGTTTTACAAAAATGGACGAAGATATAACTACAATGAAATATGTAGTGACACAGGAATTATACGCGTACTCGTGCAAACTTAGAAGTTAGAAATGTGTTAAAAAAAATTATATTGAAACTAAACTGAAATTAATTAGATCATATGATTAATATACAATAGACAATGGGTTTGGTAGAATTCACCTAACGAGCTTAATCCAAGGTTAATTAAGGGAAAACCACCACACTTGCCCAATCTGTTCGTGACACTCAACATCGAACTTTTAATTCTTTTGTTTTTTTGTTTAATAAATCAAAACTTTAGTTCTATGTATTGTCATAACTCATAACTTTGCTTTAATGCGCTATTATTAACGTTATTATGATTGTGTATATGTGGCCCCAAAGCGAAAGCATTCGTATCCACTATTTGCAAAACTTAAGCTACCTTCCAAAAAATATCATACCTAAAATGCCCCTTGCATCGAGGTCTCTAAACCCACTTGGACGGCACATGTCTCATTCAACTATTGCAATCCAAATTATTGATCATGGGTATTTACAGTTTCACCGAAACTTGATATAGATCCATAAAAAGTAACTATCTGCTTATTAAGATGTAAATGATTATAGAGTTCGTATGAACTTGAAGCGAGCGCATGAGTTCAGAAGATTATGTATATTGTAGATTGATTTGCTCTTTGTCTAACATATTTTATTAGGACTGCTACTGGTAACAAGGAATTAGAATATAAAAAATTAATGGAATAAATTTATATGGAATAAAAAATAATGGAATGGAATAAAAATTGAATTCTATTCATTCCTTATATTTTTGAAGTGGTATAGTTTTTCAAAAGGATTTGTTTTTTTCTCTATGGAATAAATAGAATAAATAAAATGATTTTCTATTTTCTTTCCTTGTAAATGGTAACAATTTTGTAGAATTTCGTGAAATACTCAATTCCACATAATTTTAATCATAAAAATTGCAATCCAGTTACAGCATAGATCATACGTATACAGAAACCTTAAAAAAAGTTGCAAGGAAGCTATTATGTAACCTTTTAAACTATAATGTAACTTACAATTACGATTGAAGATTTTATATACAAAATAATATGGCCTAGAATTATTGATATAGCAGTTATAAATAAATAAAGTTCAAAAAAAAAAAAATAATAATAAATAACTAGTGATTTTGGATAGATAATATGCAAAAAAAAAAAAAAAAAAAACTAACAGAAAGATAGCAAAATCACTGAAAAAATATCGACTATTCCGCATATTAAAAGAAAATCAAATGTCTCCGGAAAAAAAAGTATCTAATGACGACTATTCGAGACACCATAAATCAGTAAATCACCGATCACTTACGACAAAACATCATAGTTCCAAATGACGTTGACTTTATCTGACAATTATCATGTTCCTGCAAAAGAGATAATAAAGATTGGCTCCATAGAAACCCAAAAGGCAAAGTTTATGAAGCTTCGGACAAAACCATTAATTGCATTCTTTCCTACTTTCCCTCCAATGTCCGGAAAATCTAACTTTTTCGCCTACTACTCTGCGAAAGTTCCAGATATATTGGAATATACAACAATTGGAGTCATTATTTACTCGTAACGGTAGGTTCGATAGTCCGTTTTACATATAGGTAATTACGTAAACATATAGTAAATTAATTGACCTAAACCAGTCTCATTGACCTAAAAAAAAAAAAAATAAGGATTTGATCAGCTACGTACAAAAATTATCATATGCCAAACTCCACCTAATCTCCGTAGACAAGACAACATCAGCCAATAGAGAAATTGTAATTACCAAATTATATGATTTTATAACATTTTGCTAAATAAAAATAAGCATACATTTAATAAGAAGAAGAAAAAAAGTTACAGTGAGAGAGATAGAGAGAGTAAAAATAAAAAAAAAAAAACGGGCGAAGCTGTAGAAAGGATAAGATTGTTTGTCTAGGGTAAGACTCGCTATAATTATTATTAGAATAAAACCAAAGGTAAATTCGACGGTGGAAGGTGGTGGTAGGATTTTTTCAGGTGATTCTTTATATATACCTCCACCGTATATTGGAATCAGAACGTTGGTACGACACCGTACTGTGCGGCTGAAGCGTACACGTGGCTAAAGAAAACGTCGTCGTTTTCAGTCTCTGTTCGTTTCGCGAACCGGCCTTTGATCCTTGGCCGCGACTCTGCGTAGGCTTTCCTTGAAGCGTAACGGATCGTCTTCTCGAATTTCCTGTTCTTCCGCTTCTCTCTGTACCTCAAAACCCTAGCCTCCCTGTCCATGGTGCTCGTCTGATCGCCGGTAGTCGCCGTCGAGCCAGTGATCGTGCTCCGGTTAAACGGAATCGAGATTTCCGAGACGGAGGTGTTCCCGTCAGGAACCACACCGTATTCGTGAGACGAAGTCGATACCTGAAATTACAAAATCAAAGTCAATTTTTTTTCTGAATTTCAATAGTTTTTGTGATTGAGAACAGAGGAATTTGACGGAGGCAATTTACACTGTGGCTGATTGATTGAGTTGGGTGAGTGAAAGCAGAGAGCTTTGATCTGCAGAAATCTATGTCGAAGCAGTGGTCGTTGTTAGTTAATGGAAGAGGCTCTGTTTTCGTCTGAACCGGAACGAGGCTGTCTGCTCCGGCGCTGCTATGCGGCGGCTGGTGATTGAAGGAGTTCGGGTACTCGAAATCGATGAGTCGATCGAAATCGGAAAACATGTAATCAGAAGATTTCATTTCAGTTCCGATTTCGATTTTAGCCGGTTCGTTGAAATCATTAGGGAGCAGCCACGGGCACAAACCGAGATCTTCGGAGTTACCCATCACCGGAACGGCGGTTAAGTCGACGGTGGTACCTGACCCGAGAATCCCAAACGTCGAAGCTGAGATTTTAGCGACGGCGGTTTCGGCGGAATCGAAGAAGGACTCGACGGGGACTCGTTCATGGCGGCTAGCGAGTGGATTAGCCGAGTGGATATCGGAGTCGCAGGTGACGCAGAGAGCGGCGGCGTCGGCTTTGCATGTGACGGCGGCGGGAGCTTGTTCGCAGACTTCTCAGACCCACACGCGCTCGTGGCGGGTGAAGGAGTGGATCCTTGTGTCACAAGTGATGCATAAGAAAGCTGAGTCAACTCGGCAGAACACGGCGGCAGCTACTGATTTACAAGCGTCACAGGAACGCGCCGCCGCGCCCCACCCGCCAGAGATTGATTTGAAGCTCTCTAAGCCGAATCCCATTAACTTCTCTCTCTACTGTTTTTTTTTCTTTCTCAATTTTTAATTCACAAGTCTCTCTTTGAAATTTTTAGAAACTAAATTTTCAGAATGTGTGAGAGTTGGGTATTTTGATTTGCTTAGATGATCTGTCATGTCCAGTCAGACAGAGAAGACACAGTATGTCTTAATGAGTTATAATGTGACACGTGGAATAATTACATCCACATAAAAATCGTATTACGGTATGGGTTTTTTATTTTTATTATTTTTCTTTTTCGTTTCCTTACGCATGGAGATATGTTTCGTAGAAAAGAAAATTAGGCTGACAAGAAACCAGCTAAATATAAAAAAGAATTAGGCTGAAAAACGTAATCCGATTTTAAACATTTTATTTTTGTTTACTCTTTTTTTTTTGATATATATATATATATATTTTTTTTTTAGCTTGATCTAAATTTTATTTAATTTCATATGGCAAGCACTGATATATACACAACACAAATAGTAAAATATATATATAAAAACGACCGAACTGTTAAAACTTTATAAAAAAATAGATAAAAATAGAAGAGAAAAAGAAATATAAAAAATATATTAAAATAGATGAAAATATTAATATTTTTTATTCGGAAGACTCCGCTTATTTGATTCTAACTGTCATGGCAATTCTTCTTTATGGGAAGACAATCGAACTCAGCCTATCTTACAGTCTCCTTTCCAAACAAAGTTTTGGAATTTTATTTATTTATTTTATTTTTTGGATTATTAGAAGATTTTGGATCGAAACACGTAATCTTACAAGTCTGACACCAAAGTTTGTAATATTGATTTTATTCCAAGCGTCATTAAATCATATAACTTCTAAAATTTGTCTAAAATATTTTTCTAGTCGAGCTAACGATATTTGATAAGATTTTAGAATTTTATAACAGTTACTCGAATTCTTCTCACCAAACTAGCTATTAAACTAAGATTTTTTTATTTTCTCATATAACTCGGAGGATACCAATGTTATGATGAACGAAACAAGCAAAATCTAGTAGATTCTTGTAGTGAAAATTTAGTGTCCAAACATAACATTTTCTTTTTTTCGAATTTGGTTTCGACGGAAGTAGTCTCATTTAGCCGACTAAACCGGTACCATATGTGTTTTTGTAGTGATAAGTTGATCATGCTCTTATATAGTCATGAGTTGATTGTAATTTTACCGTTTCAAGAAATATTTAAAATATGTATACTTATCTTCTAAGAAAAAAAAGAAGCAATTATAAGTTGGAACTCCGTAGTTGTAGACTTATAAATGCTTGAATCGTAGTCGGATAGGGCCCTTCGCGTGAGGCGGACTTTTGAAATTGGAAAAAAAGGACAGGATGGTCGGCATGATTTAGCGTTCTTTAGTTCGGCATATGAAAGCAAAACTTGGTTTTTCTTTCTAATTTCAGAAACTTTGACTTTGAGAAATCATAAAATATATCTTTCCTTAAGATTTCATTTTACGATTTTAGTAATGAAGATTCGGTAATATATTGTACGATTTACTAAGCAAGAGGCATTTTGTAGTGTGTTATAAAGCAACGTGTTCGACATTCAATTCTCATAAGAGATACCTGATTTTTCAGTTAAAAAATTAAATTAAATTCATATTTGATCTAGCTCATGTAATATAATCAACTGTCAAAATTAAACCAGAAGGAATCTTTTATTTTTTTCCCTTCTATTTGAGGTTTTGAAAATCCATAAACATTATGGTATAAGAAAACATTCAAAGGAATATTAAACATTGCACATTTTTCAATCAAAATTATCGTATAAATAATACATTTTTTTTAAGTGCATGCAGTTAACTGGCTATATTTTTATATAAAAATAAGTTACAAGTAATTAATTTAAATATGTATCTTACAAAAAAGGCTGTTTTTAGTCTCCCGAAAGAATAAATAGTAAGTTAGAAATCAATAGACGACAAAAAAGAAGAAGTTAGAAATCAATAATCTTAAATGATGTAGCATACTTACAAATGTGTTCTTTTAAAACGGTTGCTTATAGTACACATACTGGCAACATATGTCTAAAATACAATTAAATATTTTGATTGTTACCTGACAAATCGAATTATTTTTACAGCCAATGATATCTATCTTTAAAACATATCTTCCGACATGAGATAGATACACGCAATAAGTTTCGCTGTTTTTGGCACTGAATGCACTGTATATTACTCGTTTTGATCCCATCTCCAGATTTTATCGTCAATTTTAAAATCTTACTAGTGGGAGAAATTGTCTTTATTCTCCCTCTCTCTCCATTTTTTCTAAATTATTGGACGATAGTTCAAAGTTTAGTACTGCTATAATTGATTTTTGACATCAATTAAAAGAACGATGACTACTTTAATTAAAGAGATACCATTACATTATTGTAATTATTATGATTCATTACATTCTTTCAGATTCACCGGAACGGATTCAAGGACAACTCGAAGATGTATTTATTACATCGTCACAAATTCACAATAATAACAGTCTTAGAACAATTTTATAACAACATATCGGTTGGTGATCGAAAAGGAAAAGCAGCATATCGGCGCATTAGTGGTAAGGACATCTCCAACCATAACATCAAATTTAGTGTTTAAATAACATCAAATTTAGTGTTTAAATAACATCAAATTTGGTGTTTTGGTGTTCTACTTTATTATTTATTTTCAATCATAATACCAAATTTTACACTAAAAATAATATTATCCATTATTATATTCAATTTCAGATTTTTCTTATCTTTTAATCATTTTGATAAATATTAATTATTTTAAAACTGATTTATTATAAGTTAAATATAAAATTACAATCGACAAATTAAAAAAATGAAAAATAAATTACACTTTTTTTTATTTGTTTGGTTTTGACTTTGTAATTTTATGTTTTAAATGTTTTTATAGAATTTAATATGTATTGTTTTAATTTTAATCAATTTTCATATTAATTTAGATATTTTATGAATTATTAATTACAATTATAATTTTATATTATTTAAAACGAAAAGTACAAAATTATTTATGGTATATTTAAATTTTTAGTTCTAAATTTTATTCAATTAATAATCAGCTACTTTATTATATTATTTAAAAAAAATAAAAAAATATTTTAATGTTTGGTGTCGTGAACAGTGACACACCAAATATGGTGTAGTACTGTTCACAAAATACCAAAACCCTCATTATGCCGTTGAAGATGCCGTTGGGTTGGAGTAAAGAAGATAGCAAATTTGGTGTTTTGGCGTTGGGTTGGAGATAAGGAGATGTAAGCAGTAATGGAATTATTTAGTTTGTGACACACTAATCGAAATAAGTTGTAGACTGAGAGATGTTTTAGACTACTGTATGTGAAATGATGGGTCAGGTTTTATTTTTTTTTTAAATTATCACTTCAGATCCGGTTTAGAAAACCGAACCGTATCTTGGCATCAGAACCAATAACATAGAACATGTTAATTTACAGTCCCTAAACCGTTGATTCAAAACGACGTCACATTGCATGTCAGTTCATGCAGAAAGCATCATGCCTTGCGTCGGCGGTCGGCCATATGCATATAGTTTTTTTTTTTTTTAAAGAAGAGCCATCACCGGTAATTTATATTTATAGTATCATTAACCGTTTTCCCTTCAATTTCTGCATATTTAAATTATTTAAATAGACATTTGAGTTTATACTACAAATCCTTATATCTGATTATGATGTTTAAACTAGTAGAGATTGTCATATCCCCATACAATCACATGGATTATTTGTAATCTAATAATTTTCAATTAGTATCATCGTCTTTTTAGGTTTTAATTAGTATCATCGGTGTATGACCAAGTTTCATTTGGATTTAGACGGTGTGTTTCTCTGACAGAATATGTCTAAACAAGAATCATAAGTCTTAAGCTCTAAGCAAGTCATTGCCAATAGAGAACGATATACCATTGATAATAGTATGTGTGAGCATGCCATGTGACGAACAACGTATATAGAGGTCTTTTCAAACTGTTTTGTTAAAAAGTACTTAATAATTAAATGAGCCCATTTTGCTATGAATGATTATTATTTATTAGTTTTGACTGTTGACTGTAGCGTGGTCCGGTCGAAATAATTTTTCTTAGCGGTCCACACGCTTAATTATTGTTAAAAGTAGAAGTGCATGAGTTCTATAAAAACTTCGATAGAGTCTATTTAATCTGACTCGATCAAATATGGATATGGATATATATATATATATATATATATATATATATATAGATAGTTGTAATTTTTGTTGGTTACTGTTATAGCGTTGGGTTTGTAAAGTAGACTAATTGATATCAAGTTTTAACAATATACAGTACACCTAAGAATGAAATAAATAAGACGATGATCTATCTGTTAATGTTGAAGAAGCTTGAGATCAAGACTCGCTAACTTCCTTCTTCGGATGATAATACTACATTGATATGCAGTTAATTATTGGTTAATTATACTGACCAACGAAATCTATTATACTTATTTTTAACTCTACATTGAACGTTGACCTAATCAATCACATCACGTTTCATTCGTAAACTTGCTATTATGAGATTTAGCAATGCAACAGTTTGAATATTCAATCATTTGTTTTTTCTAAAAAGGAAAGTGGATGATCTGATCTTTGCCAGTCTAGCAAATGATCAAACACGTGTAAGCATCTTCTGATTTTGAGTACACGTGTGAGAGTTGGAAGGTCGTGTATTAGACAATTAGTATCAGTCATCAAAATGATAATTGGTTAGAAAACTCAATAGATCCAGTTATATATATATTCATTTTCAACTCCAATTGTTTATTCTTATTCTCTTTTGTCGCCCTTCATCATCGTGTAAATAATTGACAATATTTTTTTATAGATAATTGACCAAGGTCCAAAAGAAATGGACGTGTGATTGTGATATACTCTCTCCGTTCGACATTGATTTTTTTAGATTTGATTTTTGTTTTCCAAAGATTGATTTTCTAGATTAGATTTAATATATTCTTTTTTTTCAAGATAATAAACAAATAAAAAGTAATAGAGAAAGTAAATTTAAATTCAAAAACAAACAAAAATTAATAGAAAAAAGTAAATAATGATTGTTTCTTAATATCTGTGAAAAATCTAAAAAATCAATATTTGAGAAACGGAGAAAGTATTAAACTAGCATTAGCAAAACTTGCATTGCTTCACACTATAGATTGGTTGTTATTACTTTGAAATCTATAGTATACTCATATAAACTCAGGATCCACTGAAGTAAGATAATAGAAATTTTCTAATTTTTTCATTTTTTTGTGTGTTTCCTATCTCGAAAATGTTACAGTTATTTTGTAATAGCCGCTTTGCCGTTACAACGTATAGCCACGTGACATAAATGAAAAGATCACCAAGTTGTATGCTGTTAAGTGAGACCGTGAGAGTGTGTGAACACAGTTGGAAAAATACAATGTTTATCATCTTGTAGTCGATACATTTTTGAATAGGTGAAACCAAAATACAATATTCACTTCGTTTCTTAACAATCTATATTCTGATATATGCAGTATCAAAGCACCACTACTGTGATTGTGTTTTATACATTCACGTGAAATTTACTCCGCCTAAAAATGAATGGGTATGGTAAAAGCAAAAGTGGAACATGGGATATATTTTTATATATTACTATACTAACATTATCATTTATCATAATGCAACCTTTCACGAGACTCTACTTTCGGCCACAATTCGACAAATGAAAAGACTTTCTACTTTTTGCCGACCCTTTTATATATATAAACTTAATTCGTCAACAACAAAATATGAAATTTTCTAGAAACATTGGAGGAGGATATCAATTATTGTAATCCTCCGATTATTGTAATCATCAGTAGTCTTGTAATTTTTACATCACGGTCGTCGCAAATTAGAAATGGAATCACAAAGTCTATCACAACTATTTCATAGCAATTACAGATATATGTCTACTCCATGATTTTTTTCCCCAACCTTTGTGGCGACTTTTGAGTTTTTTTTTTCTTTTTAAAAGAAAACCTTTTTTTTTTCGGCTATTATTTTTGCTATAAGGAAGTACATAGTCAAATTCCGATGTTATGATTTGTTTCATTTGTTTTCTACTTGTACAAATTGTAAAATCTCGTAATAGAAGAAGCATTGTAGTAAATACAAACTTTATCGTATAGGCATTAGGGGCGGGGACTTCGGTTTTCGGTTTGGTTTCAGTTTGGTTTCCGATTTTACAGTTTATCGGTTTTATAAAAATTAAAGCCATATTAAAACCATATATATATTTCGGTTTGGTATGGTTCGGTTTTCGATTTTTTAGTTTTATAAAAATTAAACCATACAAAACCCATATGTAATTTGGTTCGATTTATTATGGTTCAGTTTCAGTTTTTCGAAATTACACTATTACATAAAATTTGATGAATATAAATAATAATAGTAGATATGAGTGAAACAAAACAAAAAGTTAAAAGAATAAAATCCAAATCATAGGAAATAAATCCAAATCATCAATAACACCAAATCTATAAAAAAACAAAAACTAAAAAACAAATATTTCTATTCATAGTTTGTATTTGTAAATATTATATTTTAAATATTTATATGTAAATTTATAAGTTAAGATTTAGTAAATTATAAAAATAATTAAATCTAATAATAAAATATAGACATAAACTAAACTAAAAAAACAAGAAAATATAAACTATTTAAAATTTAGTCACGAAACCAAAAAAACCATTCGATTTGACGGTTTTTAACCAAACCAAACCTAAACCAAAACTTTTATAAAATAATAATCAAATAGTTTTTAAGATTTAACCATAACCAAACCATATCATTTTTCGATTTGATATGGTTTGGTTTTTTCGATTACTGTTTTTTTTCCACCCGTAATAGGCATCATTCACAAAATAATGGATTATAAAGATATTATAATTATAGATAAAGAAAGAACTTTGGGCTTTGGGCTTTGTCACAGAAACCTTCATTGAATTCAAGCAAGGCCCAAACAGTTTTTCTTATTTGATTAGAGGTAAAGACTTAAAAGAGTGTGAAAAGCAGAGGACATACATAAACCTGAAACTAATTAAAACCAACCTCTCTAATCATCTTTTTAATCCTTTATTTTTCTTAGGTTTCAAACTTCTCAAAGATAAGTGAGAAATCCTTCTTCTTCTACATTGCTGACTGGAAGATCATCTCAGCGAGTTCCTGCAGAGTTTTGTTTCAAAGGATACCATTCATTATGAGTTTGTGTGTTTAACGAAACAAAACCATAATTATGTTTTCGCACTAAGAAAATTGTACCTGTTTAGCGGAAGGAACCTTTGGTTCTCCAATCTCTTTAGCCTTCTTCTCAAGATACTCAAAGTCAGCTTTTCCTTCTTCTATCTGTTTCCCAATCTCAGAGTCCCAACTTGAATATCTCTTGCGTACCAATTCTTTTAGATTTCCCTCCTTTTACCAATCATCATCATACACCGACCAAAGTTAATCGATGATTCTTTTAAAAGAGAAGTGAAAAAAGCTTACATATATATATTCAAATCTTAACTAACCTCCAAGATTTTGACTGCATTTCTCAGTCCACGAGCGATTGTGTCCATCCCACTAATATGAGCAATGAACAAGTCTTCAACATCTGTACTCTCTCTTCGCCTGTTTATATGATCAAACACTATAAGCTTCTTTCTAGGTTTAAGAATGAATGAAACCGCAAAACACTGAGAATCAAGAAACGCTCTTACAGTTTTGCGTCGAAGTTGAACCCTCCTGGAGCAATCCCACCCTGTTTCAATAACAAGAAAAAGACATGAACATATGCTCTAATATTATGACCTTCCATCTGAAACTACTATGGCGAGAGAATCGCGTTTTGTTTTATATACATTTCTGATGACACTCATCATAACCATGGTTGCTTCTCCAACATCTGTAAGAAACTGATCTGTATCCCAACCTGTTGAGACAAGGAGAAAACATTGTTCAGTCTGGAATCTGGATAGTAAGATATTAACAATCGAGAAAGCCGAGATTAGAAATTTACCAGTTTGAGCATCGCCAGTGTTTGCATCAATGTTCCCAAGTAAACCATTAAGCCTTGCAGTCTCAAGCTCGTGATGACAGGTGTGCCCAGAAAGCGTGGCGTGGTTACACTCGATGTTGAGTTTAAACTCGTCGATGAGTCCGTATTTCCTCAGGAAGTTGGCAGCTGTTGCAGCATCCCAGTCATACTGATGTTTGGTCGGTTCTTGAGGCTTAGGCTCGATTAAAAGCGTGCCTGATGAAGATAAGATTGAATTGCAGTGATTCACACACGAGTGAATGACAGAGAATAAGAAGAGGACTTACCGTTGAATCCAATCTTCTTCTTGTAAGCAACAGCAGCTTCGAAGAACCTGGCCAGATGATCCAGCTCTCTTCCCATATCAGTGTTCAAGAGCGTCTGATAACCTTCACGACCACCCCAGAAGACGTAGTTTTCACCGCCCAAGTAATGTGTAACCTCCATGGCCTTCTTCACCTGAGCAGCAGCGTAAGCATATACTCCAACCTCAGAGCTGGTTGCTCCTCCGTGCATGTAACGAGGATGCAAGAAAAGCTGAGCTGTTCCCCACAATGGTCGGATCTTGCTTCCCTGCATTTGAAGAGGAAGAAGAAACCTTTTTCTTAGCACATCAAAATTAAGTAATGTGGCAACAAGATTAGTGTTTCATCGACCAAGAGTTTCAAAAATGAAATGGCATACATGAGCCATCATCCAAAATCCAATGCGTTATAAGAAATGGAATATTAACACTATGAATCACCTTTTGGAGTTCTTTGGCAAGTTCAATAACTTCATCCAAGTTTTTGTTAGACTCCTGCAGAAAAAACGCAGGTTACAAGCGCTGAGGGTACAAAAGGAATCAAAGTTCTGAGGACTAAAGATTATCCTCAACAGTGAACCGTCATGATGTTTTCGGAAGATTTGAGTAATTTACCTCAAGTGTATTGCCATCAGGGGCTATGTCTCTGTCATGGAAACACCACCAATCAACTCCAAGTTTCTTCAAGAACTCAAAGTTGGCTCTCACTATAGTTTCATCATTTAGAAAACAACCAGGAACTCACTCACTCACTCACGCACAATATCAGAGCAAGAAAACTCAACTCCAAAACGAAGATAAACGAGTAACAGAAAAAACCAGATCATTACTTACTTCTTCTCTTAGCCATAGCCACAGAGTTAGTACCATCTTCCCACGGCCAATACTTTGTAGCCGCACCAAAAGGATCACCTCCGGTCCCACGGAAAGTATGCCAAAACGCAACACTAAATCTAAACCAGTCCTGTTCCGAAACCCAGGAGAACAAACACCTTAGCCCTCTCTTCAAATCCACAAAAAAAAAAACAACTAAAACTACATACCTTCATTTTCTTGCCAAGAATCTCCTCTTCTGCGTTATACCACCTGTAAGCAAGTGGGTTCTTGGTCGAAGGTCCCTGGAAATATTCCGTGAACAATCAATCAATCTACACATGCAACACAATCCCTAGAATAGTCTCCCAGATAAATTTCAACACTGAAACAGAAATTTCACACTTTTTTGAGTATTATTATTATTATTGTCACCTCATACTTAATCTGGGGGATTTCAGGGAAGAAGTCTCCTTGCCAATCATCAGAATCACTGCACTCCCCTTCCAAATCATCCGCAGGACATGATGCTCTTCCTAGGTAAGTCATCGGTGGATCAGCAGACTTCACACAAATCAAACCAATCGGAGATCAAAACAAGCTTTAAAAAATATCAGATATGTTTCAATGATCGGAAGAAACAAACAAACAAAAAAAATCCGAGCTTTCGATAAGTCTCACCACTAGAAATGACGCTGCGTTTAAGCAGAGGAGTATAAAAAACCCAACTTTCTTCATATTTTTCAACCAGACGAACAAAAAACCTGAACGATCTGGAAATTTGCTAGTCTAAATGTTGTAACGGAGAGAGCTAATAAAAACCAAGCTTTTGTGAAAGTGGATAAAATCGAAAGATATATAAACGGATTAAGAATTAGTCAGAGTCTCAGAGATCACGATCTGCTGTCATTGTGTCGTAAGCCAAATTGTTTTTATTTGTTTTCCGGATTTGCCCTTTAACATAATGAAATCGACGGTTGTGATATTATCGGTGAGTGGGATTGAGTTGTAGCGATCGTACGATAGTGTGATAAAACACACTCTTTATCCGGAGATTACGTAGCGAATATCACGTTCTGACTCAGCAATCCTCTTTTCTTCTTTTTCTATTTTTAGGGATAATTTAAAGATAAGATGTGGAGTATCAAAATAAGTTAATGTAAGCATCTTATTAATAATAATGATCTGAATAAATGATAGTTGTATTTGCGTCTTTTCAAAATTATTATTTGTGTTTTTTAATAAAATTCTAATTTTAATCTAATAAATGGTATTTGTTGTTGCATCTTTTCACTTGTCAAATTTTTTTTTTTTCACTTATGTATTTTTATCCAATAAATTCACTTTTTTTCACAGCTCAACTTTTTGAAATACCCAAAAAATAAATACTAATATAATTTTATGTATAATTTTGTGTTTACACATTAACTAATTAAATATTAATATAGTTTGTTTTGAGAGATTTAGGTGAGACATTCACCAATACAGATGCTCTAAGGCATGTAAGGAAGCTAATCGATCAATCACAATGAAACCGTGATTGACACATTTCTGTAGGATTTCCCAAAAAAACAGTGGGTTTTTTCACACGCGTATAGAATGGGTTCTTGAGTAGAAAAATTCAATTCAAAAATTCAAACTCTTTTTCGATGTCTTGGAAATTATTGAGATTTTTTGGGATTATTAAGATAAGATTGTTTGGAAAATTTAATTAGAGCATTTAGAGACAAGCAACTGTGGTCGTATTTAAATTTATAAATTAAAATTTAGATATCTTTAAACAATATATTTCACTATATGTTTTACAATTAATTTGTTTATTATTTAAAATATACACTGTTGTAAACATATTATGATACAAAACATGATGTTTAAAATAAAACATTATCTACACAAGAAAAGACATAATTTTTCAGTAAAAAAACACAACTTTCTATAACAATATACTTAAAACTAATGGTACACTGTCTTTTAAATTTTCATTTACAAATGGGTAAACATTCTATTTACCAAATATACAATTCATCTGCAAAATGCAATGCTATAGAATTGTGTTCAACAGTTACCAGTTTGTCTTGTATAAATACGAATTAAATAAGATATACGATTTCATTACTTTTTAACAATGAAGATTTTTTATTCATACATATTATGTCTGAACATTTTTAGATTGTTATATACCAATAAATTAGTTTCTTAATTATATTTATGTAGGATATTCATTAAACCTATCAGACATTGATAAAAATTTCATTATTTTTAATGCAATTTATAAAAATAGGCCACTTATATCAATAGAACTTATTCGACAAAAACAAAAACAGTAAAACTTGAATATAAAATTTAACTTATTTAATATTGTAAATTATTTGCATAATCAGAAATTAAATGATACACAATATGGAGAAGATAATAAAGTTAGGAAGTTTTTCCTCACAACCATCTCTAATTAAAGGTTTGTTCTTTATTTACTTTCATTGAATACCAAAAAATCTTTTTTTTAATTTTCTAAATAAATATGTGTGCTTTATCAGAAAAAAATAATGTATTACTAAATATGAGAATTTTCCCCAAATAAAACTAAATATAGGAAAATCATTGAAATTAGAAACAAATTTCAAACAACCATCTACAAATAAAAGTTTGTCATTGATATATATATTAACTCTATAAAAAATATTAAAAAATAATTTCTTTTTAGATCGATGTTTAGCAAAAATATTTATTAAACTAGTGTATCTTTTTGTTTTGCTTATTTTTTTGCTTATTTTTTGCTTATTTTTGCTTTTGTTTTACTTATTTTTTGCTTATTTTTATAGATATAAGAATAGATGAATATTATTTCCATTGAATTATGTATAAAGTAGTCATTTGAAAAAGGTCTAATAGAGTTCATATCAGTGAGAGAATATTACATGTAAAAATTCAATCATTGTTAGAAGTGAAAAATTGTTTCTGATGTTTATATATGAATCATATTGTCTCTAAAAGATAAGATCAAATTAAACAACAATAAGAGTCTATATATAATAATAATAATGTTATTATTGGAGTTAATATATATGTATAAACTACAAATAAATCTTATAAAAATATTCATTAAAAACGAGTTTCTGCGCGAACGCGCGGATTCAATACCTAGTATATATAACAACAGTTATATTTTGTCTCTAAATTAAATCAAATGTTGATGAGCTTTTCTTTTTTGAAATTCAAACAAAATTTCGGTACTCATTATAGAAGTAAAAATTTATTTCTAAGATATTTATGTCACCCGAGAATAATGAAAATATATCCCCTATCGCAACCGAACACATTAAATGAATTTTGATCTTGTCATCTTGACCCATCCTCTCCTCCACCCCAACCGCCCGTTTAATTCAATTAGAAAAGGCTTCTAAGAACAAGCTTGAACACCTCTATGGTTTCTTAATTACCTTTGTGGTTTCTTAATTGTATGTATTGATAAATGATCATTGATGATTTTTGTTACACAACCTAACTACTGCGAGAACCTGAAAAAAATGCTTCAACAGATGCTCCAAAAAAAGATTTGCTATCTTTCGAGAGCATCACTTGAAATATTTTTTTTCAGTTTCTCACAGTAGTTAGATTACGAAGACATTTTTGTGTTTGTTTTTGGTGTGAGATTCAACGGCAAACCTCAGCGCTTCTTTATAGAGAAATCGCAAAACTTTTATTACTCTTCTCTAAAACTAACATGTGAGGGTTACGAGGAAGCCAGCTCAACAAAAGTCTGCAACCTGCAAATTTCTCAATGGAAAAACCCAGCTCTTCCCAAATGGGAAATAAGGACAGCAAGTTGGTGCATTAACACATTTCATAGCATGTGAGGGTTGTTGAGCAATATAGTTCAATATAGCCTCTAAATTTCTCAATGCATACATATACCAAAGAGTACTTATTACAAAACGGAAACAAGGCATCTAAGTTTTCTCGAGGAAGTGGTATGATATTAATTAAAATTTGGTTTTCAACAAATCATTGAAGCAAAGAAAAAAAAAATGCAAGTGGTCCACGAAATTACTGAAGTCTCGTACCAATCTCACAGGCAAACAAGTTATACAGTAAAAACTCTATAAATTAATAATGTTGGGACTTCAAAATTTTATTATTTTATAGAGTTATTAATTTATAGAGTTATTTTCGGTTTGAACTCTAACAATAGCAAATTGTTTCCAAAAGTGCAAAATTTGTTCAGAAGATGTCGCGTCAATGAATTTGGAAGATGAGCCGAACAACATTCATAAACATAAAGTTGTGATTAATAATCTCAATTATCGAAAAAGAATAGATGCATGTCAATAACATATTCGACTATTTAGGTGAAAGTGATACATTATCAGTAGTTCAAAGTTTATTAAAAATTGTGGCTAACGTCTTTAATGTTGTTGATGAAGTTGAAGATGATATAATATGGAATATTTGATAGTAGTTATGCATCATGAATCAATTATAACTTGCAGAATTTTTCATAATTTTGGATGCAAATCAAGAAATAACACCAAATATTATTGATGGAATAAGAAATATTTGAGATGAACTCGAGCGAGAATCCAATTTTCAGAAAAACTACACAACAATAGTTATATTTTTTACTATATATAAGCCTATATTTATAATTATTAATTTATCTTATTATTGGGACCATATATTTACATATGAGTTTCAAAATTTTTTTTATCTTATTATCTTATCGAATTTTGTAAATTTTTACACTGAACCGACTTGGAACCGGCAAAATTCATTAATTTATAGTGATTATTAATTTATCGAGTATTAATTTATAGAGGTTCTACTGTATTATCTTATTGGGCCAAACTCAAAAAAGCTCTCGTCTTTGTCTTAAAAAAAACTCTAATCCTCTGTTTCCGCCATTTCTATACGAATTTATGAACCGGTTAAACCTTTTTTTTTGGTTTGAGTGTAAAAACTTTGGGCTCTTTCATATTCAGAAAACGATGCCGTTTCCACGCGACTATTATCTTATTGGGCCTAACTCAAAAAAGCTCTCGTCTTTGTCAACAGAGGATTCTGGTTCAGGCATTGGTCCGTTTTTTTACTCGAAGCATTTTGTCGAGGAAATGAGTATATTTGTAATTTATCTTCATTTTGTTGAGGAAATGAGCATACTCTTGTGGGAAAGTGACATTACTCAGTCGATCTTAAAAGACTTCTAACAAATCATTGAAGTAAAAAGTAGAGGATCAAGTGGTAAATACAACCACGAAATTACCGAAGTCTCGCAGATATGTAAGACAAGTTTAGATCTCATAGGCAAACAAGTCATATCTTCGTATTGTTTTAAACAAACAGTTGATTGTAAGAGACAAATCATATGTGACGAGTGTAAAGAAATTGGCCACACACAACAATACGGAGAAACAATGTTACTACTATGGATCAATCATGCTAAATTTATGGTAGGCCGGTAAGTTATTTATGAAACAGGAGAGGGATATGATATAAGAGACTATTGTATTGTACCTAATGATTTCGGTTACCAAGACCTTCTGAGTATCCTTGTTTTTTCTTACCTCAGGCATATTTAAATGCATATTCATTTATCTTCATGCCCATAGAAGAAGGATGCGTAAATGAATTGAGAAGTTGCAGTGCACTAAGGAAGCCCTTAATTATTTCAACTACGACTAGGTATACCATAAGGCCAACTAGGTTTGGCAGAAGAAAGTGAGTTTATAATAGAACGGTAAAACTGCATCAAATTGCTAGTTTTCCTTTGCATGATCTTACCATTATTGAAATTATCTAAAATCTAAACTTTTGACTCCTTCAAAACCAAAACCCCTGTTTCAGGCATTGGTCTACTCAGTTAATCTAAAAAAAACCTTCAAAAAATCTGTGAAGCCAAAAACAGAGGACCAAGTGGGAAATAAAACAAGTTTAGATCTCACAGGCAAACAAGTCATGTCCTCGTATTTTTTAAACAGAAGCAGAATGTTGTAATTCGGACAAGTAGTTTTTTGAACCGGTTCCTGGTAATTCAAGTTGGCATCTCTCTGCCAAGTCAAAAGCGGACTCCTAGATAACTAAAAAGAAATATGGCAACAATTTTTCCTAAGAACCGACACCAAATAAGTCAGAGCGAATATGTTGATTAATAAAATTGAAATTTCAGGGAAAACAAATATTATATGGAATTAAGAGTTCAAAAAAATAAAAATAAAAAAACCAAATATTATATGGTGCAACAGTACCTGATCGGTGATTGTGTACGTTGACAAGCCTCGTGCTCAGGCCAGACCAGACCAGACCGTGGAATCCAACCTGTTTATGATTTCCTCAGCATCTCTACAATATTATTCAAACCGATATTTTCATGCATGTTTGGATAGTTACGAATTAATTTTAATATTTTTTGGATATTTTTTAGTAATCCAAAGAAAAAAATATATATATATATATACGTAAGAACAATTCATAACTATGCCAAACAAATATTGAAAATTTTAATTTTAAAGTATAAATATTTCAATAATATTCGTACTACTCCTCCTATTGCTTAATGTATTATATACATTCTTTATGTTATTTTTGCCATATTACTTTTGAAATATTAATTTTATCACCCAATTGTTTAATATTGAAAACACCGACCATGACAAATTAAAAGACTAAAAAGGCAAACAAAAACCAGAATATTCATTAAAATTGACACATCCACGCAAGGATTAACCTCAGTCTATCAAATTCGTCAAATTTCACAAAATAATAAGGATCATCATATTCCCGATAGTCACTCGTTTTCCTTGGATCTCTTTGCTTCCTCCTTCTTCTTCTTATTTTCCTCTTCCAAATCTCGAAACGCCTTAGCAATGGCTGCAGCCTTAGCAGGCAAAACGGGCTGCTCCTCCGTTTGCAACTTGCTCAAGGCCTTAGCAATGGCTGCAGCCTCACCAGCCAAAATGACTTCCTTCTCCGCTTGCAGCTCGCTTAACATCCTTGCAACCACTTGAGCCTCGACAGCAATAATAGGCTCATAGTAGACAGGGTTATCGAACATACAAGTCTTGAACATCTTTCTGACCTCCTTGCATTTCGTGGGGTCATTCTCTTCTTTGCCTTCGTCCACACACTTCTCCAATGCTACGAATGATTCTTTGGACTCACCTCCCTTTATGTACTTACATAAACCGCACTCTTCAGTCTCTTCCTCTTCTTTTGTTTCATTCAAATCTTCATTTAGGGTTTTAGACTCGTACACATCTCGCGAAATAGCCAATGCATCTCTCTGATCCTTTTCTTCGCTTTTAGCAATGATGCTCACAGAATCTTCGACTAGGATTTTAGAGTCGTCCCTGTTAGAGTCGGGATTCGTATCCCCTCTAAAAAGTCCGATGCAATTAAGATCAGCCCCATCAAAAACCCTACTGTTGGAAATCCCAACTTTAGGTCGGCTACGAAAGACAAGTACACAAGTTTACTCGCTTATCCAGAGAAAGCGCCGGCTCGATGGAAAGTAGAGAAGGCACAAGGTCGGTTGTCAATGGACGAATGGGGAAGATTCTTGATCGGCCACCTTTCGAGAAACTCCTCCGTTTGTAAGTTTCCATCACAGGCCGACCTTGAAAATATTTAGGAAGGTCGACCTGAAGTCATTTAGAGTTGGCCGACCTGACAGCGTGGCACAATCCGTCAGAGTCTCCATTCAGTCTCCCAGTCAGCGCTATGCCGCACTCAATCAGTGCCATGAATCAGTGTCATGCCGCATGCGAGTCAGAGCGCAGACTCCACTCAATCAGCGCACATAACGCATTGAGTCAGAGCGCAGACTCCACTCAATCAGCGCACAGACCGCACTGAGTCAGAGCGCAGACTCCACTCAGATTAAATAATATGTTTAAAGTCATCTTTAAATGTAAGTCCTACGATCAAATCGATAGGGGCCGCCCGATATGAGGCATGCCCTCTATAAATAGAGGAAGAACTCGAAACAGAAAGGATGAGTCTTTTTCTCTCTGGAGACCTTGTAATCAACATATATTCCGACAATCGGAACTATCAATAAACGCTAAACAGCTCCGACTAAGCTTAACCTCGAAAATCTCTTGAACAAAACCCATTAACTCTAATCTTTTTCTACTAAGCCGATTTGAGTTATCACAAAACCGATTAACTCTCATCTTCTTTTAGCAAGCCGATCTGAGTTATTACAGTCCCCATCTCGCGAAACAGGCGGTGACTCTCCTTGATTTGCTGACGGATCCTCTTCGTCGCTTTTAGCGACGTTAACAGTATTCGCACTTCACATAGATGACGGAGAGATCTGAGTTCTTGATTTGCTACTTAGTTTGCTTTCTAACTCCAAAACCCCTAAATCGTGCATATATGTAATCTTCTTCTTCTCTCTTATAAAAAGGACACACGTTTGAGAAATTTCCATAAATTTTGTGATTCTTTCATATTCCTAAATGAACCAGATATGTGCCAGATATCACAAATGGAAAATTTTGAAAATCGACGACATAAACAAAAAAAAAGGAAACTTTTGAAGAAAAATAAAAATTTTCCATCTAGACGATGATTTTGACATCCATCCGTTGGGTTCTATAGTTTGGGTCTGTTTGGTGCCGCCCAGCCACTCTCTACTAAAAACGTCTAAAACCGATTATTGGGCCGTTAAATCTGGGTGTAATATGTATTTGATTTTTTTTTGTTTTCTGTTACAAAATATCAACACAGTCTAAATCTTATCTTATACAAAAATTTTAACTATCTTCAATTACTTCATGTGACAATTATTTACACATTTTTCTTCAAGTGCCACTAGATTACATACATGTTCCATATAATAATATCTTGAAGTTGAGATATTTTGGAAAATAAATATTTTGAGAATCTGTACTTGTTTCAGTTTTCAATTGTTTTTTCTTTTTCGAATCAATAAAGCCAGATGTAATCCCACTTGTGGACAAAAAATTAAAAAAAAACCGACAAANAGAAACAACTTAAGCCGAGCTGCTCGCATGTTCTGTGTTCACACTTATTTAAAAGCCGGATTCTGTTCCGCAATCTTAAGTCCTGCAATATTATTTAGCCGACCAGGTCGCATCTTGCAGTCGACTTAAGAATATTTCTAAGTGTTCTAAATACTGTCGACCAGTTCGCATATTCTACACTTAGAACTAAAAGTCGCATGATTGTTTAGACCGATATCGTATCGCATATCATGTTCGTACTCCAAACGTCACGATCACTCGTTAAAATGGAAATTCGATTTCATTAATATTTTCCGAGTCGGCTTAAAGAAAAACTTGTGAAATCACAAAGCCACGATTTCACATCGGCTACAGAAAGTACTTAGAACGAAACTACAAAAGAAAAACTAAGAATACAACTCGAGGATCAGTCCCCGGACTTTTCGACCGTCTCCTCGGTCCTTTCAACTTCGGATGCTCCCTTCTCGGCCACATCCTGATCGGCTCCTTCTCGCCGATCTTCACCTTCGTTCGTCTTCTTAACTTCAGGAGGAGGAACCACCTCTTCCGTCGAGGTCGGTGCAGGCTCATTCACGACCACAGCGGGAGCCTAGGTTCCGCGTTAGCCGTACTAACAAGCACCGGCGCGGAAGGATCTCTTCGAATGACCGGTCTTTGGTCCCCAAACAGCTCGTCAAGGGTTAGGATTTTCAGCTCGCTAGGCTCAAAGCTAATCTCCTCGAAAGCGTCTTGTTTGGCCGCCCATTCCCGAACAGTGCCGACTACCTTTTCCTTCACAGGGGGTAGGAAGCGTGAGACCTTCTTTCTCAAAAAGACCAACCGCCTGTTCGGCCCCTTTCCACTGAGCTGTGGTAGCGATAATGGTTTCAGCTTCTTCTCTCTGAGCCAACTGCCTCTTCAACTCTTCGAAAAGGACGGCGTAATGGTTATTAACCTTCCTCGTCGCGTCCCTGGCAGCCTCACGCATATTGTGATTTGTGTTTTTCTCCAGCTGCAACTTTTTAACGGCACGACTCGCAGCCTCTTGCCACTTTCCAGCCTCTTCTTGGGACGAGTTCAGAGACTCCTTCGCCCCACGGGCTTTCCGCTCAAGCCTTGCGGTCTTTTCTTTTTCATCCTCAAGCTCTTTGGCCGCAATTTCCAGTTTGGCACTTCTCGGTCTTTCTGACTCGAGAGCTTTCTTGAGGGATTCCAGCTCGGCCTCATTATCCAGTCGCTTCTTAGCATCGCGGTCATAACCACACATCACGTTAAATGTGGTGCTAAGGGCCTGCAAAAAACAAGACCAAAAACGTACCACCTCCTTTAAAACACAAGTACAAGGAAGAAATCGGAAAAGGCGAAAGACGCGAAAATTACCCGAGCTTGTTCCATCGCGAAGCGGCGATATCCTCTTTCCGGATAAGACCGGAAATGTCGGTGGAAGGTCCCGCATGCGAGTCAGAGCGCAGACTCCACTCAATCAGCGCACAGACCGCACTGAGCCAGAGCGCAGACTCCACTCAGATTAAATAATATGTTTAAAGTCATCTTTAAATGTAAGTCCTACGATCAAATCGATAGGGGCCGCCCGATATGAGGCATGCCCTCTATAAATAGAGGAAGAACTCGAAACAGAAAGGATGAGTCTTTTTCTCTCTGGAGACCTTGTAATCAACATATATTCCGACAATCGGAACTATCAATAAACGCTAAACAGCTCCGGCTAAGCTTAACCTCGAAAATCTCTTGAACAAAACCCATTAACTCTAATCTTTTTCTACTAAGCCGATTTGAGTTATCACAAAACCGATTAACTCTCATCTTCTTTTAGCAAGCCGATCTGAGTTATTACAGTCCCCATCTCGCGAAACAGGCGGTGACTCTCCTTGATTTGCTGACGGATCCTCTTCGTCGCTTTTAGCGACGTTAACAGTATTCGCACTTCACATAGATGACGGAGAGATCTGAGTTCTTGATTTGCTACTTAGTTTGCTTTCTAACTCCAAAACCCCTAAATCGTGCATATATGTAATCTTCTTCTTCTCTCTTATAAAAAGGACACACGTTTGAGAAATTTCCATAAATTTTGTGATTCTTTCATATTCCTAAATGAACCAGATATGTGCCAGATATCACAAATGGAAAATTTTGAAAATCGACGACATAAACAAAAAAAAAGGAAACTTTTGAAGAAAAATAAAAATTTTCCATCTAGACGATGATTTTGACATCCATCCGTTGGGTTCTATAGTTTGGGTCTGTTTGGTGCCGCCCAGCCACTCTCTACTAAAAACGTCTAAAACCGATTATTGGGCCGTTAAATCTGGGTGTAATATGTATTTGATTTTTTTTTGTTTTCTGTTACAAAATATCAACACAGTCTAAATCTTATCTTATACAAAAATTTTAACTATCTTCAATTACTTCATGTGACAATTATTTACACATTTTTCTTCAAGTGCCACTAGATTACATACATGTTCCATATAATAATATCTTGAAGTTGAGATATTTTGGAAAATAAATATTTTGAGAATCTGTACTTGTTTCAGTTTTCAATTGTTTTTTCTTTTTCGAATCAATAAAGCCAGATGTAATCCCACTTGTGGACAAAAAATTAAAAAAAAACCGACAAAAACTTTTCTAAAAAAAAAACTGGCGTGATTGTGATGATATTTTCGTTTTTGTTTTCGTTTTAAACGTAAAAGATTGAAAGAAAACACTAGAAAAGTACATTTTTTTGGGGCCAAATATGAATAACGAAGATTGAAAATAAAAGGATATTATACGCAAAATTAGACATCGTCCGACAAAATTGAGAAAGAAAATTTAAAAGAGGGAAAGAAAAGACCAAAAAGCAATCTAATAATGAGTAATGACAATCTAATCCACGTAGCTACCAGCTTGTGAACAGTGATGATATATATCCACACAAAAAGCGTTGTTTATTATCAGTTTGTTGAGAAAAATAAGCTAAAAATAAGAGAGGATGATGATGATTGATTGACGCATTCTCATTTCTCACCACGAGTCTCACGAGCTACGAGTCATTCACTCACGAGCCCACCGGTCAAAAACAACGCACCCATAATATCTTTCATTCCTTTCAAAAGCCATCGGTATCATCTAAAAGTCAAACTTTTAAGCCCACAAGAAAATACAACACTCATTGGTTTAGTTAACTCCCCTTTCCCTTCAAATTTCATTGACATCTTCTTCTTCTTCTCTCTGTCTCTCTCTGTCTCTCTCTCTGTCTCTGAGATGGGTTTGTTTGGGACGAAGAAGATTGGTAGATACGAGATAGGAAGGACAATCGGAGAAGGGAATTTCGCAAAAGTGAAACTTGGTTACGACACGACCAATGGTACCTACGTAGCTGTCAAAATCATAGACAAGGCTCTGGTTATTCAGAAGGGTCTAGAGTCTCAAGTCAAGAGAGAGATACGGACCATGAAGCTTCTTAACCATCCCAACATCGTACAGATACACGAGGTTTTGTCTCTGTCTCTGTCTCCTCAAACTCGAGTTTTACAGTTTTTCTTGTTCTTTGATTCTGAGTGAAATTTAAACTTCAGGTGATTGGGACCAAGACAAAGATCTGTATTGTGATGGAATACGTTGCGGGTGGTCAGCTTTCAGACAAACTTGGAAGACATAAGATGAAAGAATCAGATGCGAGAAAGCTTTTCCAACAATTGATTGATGCTGTTGATTATTGTCACAACAGAGGAGTCTTTCACAGAGATCTTAAGGCAAGAGAAGAAACAATAACCTTTTAGATTTGTTCAATTTCTCTGTTTTTCTGGTTAATTTTGTTTATAATCTGATTTTGCTTCTTTTTTTTTTTGCAGCCACAAAACTTGCTATTAGACTCAAAGGGTAATCTCAAAGTTTCTGACTTTGGACTAAGTGCAGTGCCTAAGGTAACACTTTCTAATTCTAACCATATAACTCTCTATATAGTAACCAAATAATTGCCTTTGAAACAGTCAAGTCCTAAATAAGATTTTGGTTATTTAATTCAGTCAGGGGACATGCTCTCTACAGCTTGTGGGTCTCCATGTTATATAGCACCAGAGGTAACAATTATAATAACAAACAGTACTTACTCATAATGTATCAAAATCTCTGAATCTGAAGAAGCTGGTTTTGTTAATGAAAACAGCTGATTATGAACAAAGGCTACTCAGGAGCAGCAGTGGATGTGTGGTCTTGTGGAGTGATTCTGTTTGAATTGCTTGCTGGTTATCCTCCGTTCGATGATCATACGCTTGCGGTTTTGTATAAGAAGATACTCAGAGCAGATTACATGTTCCCACCTGGATTCACTGGGGAGCAGAAAAAGCTAATCTTTAACATACTTGACCCAAATCCTCAAAAGGTATACAACAAGAAAGAACATACATTCATCATTATCAGTCTTTTAAATCCAAAATTGAGTAATAGCGTTTGAAAACATTTGAATGCAGCGTATGACACTAGCTGAGATAATCATCCAAGATTCTTGGTTCAAGAAGGGTTATGCACCAGCTTATCATCAAGTTTCAGACTCAATCAAGGCAAGTTGATTCACTAGATGTCTGAAAACGTTAATGGTTTTATATATTTGGCATTGCTCAAATCTATAACTTATCTAAATTGGATCTTGCAGGAAAATGTGGCCGAGATAAATGCATCAACGGCGTCCTCAAATTTCATAAATGCTTTTCAGATAATAGCAATGTCTAGTGATCTAGATTTGTCAGGTCTCTTCGAAGAACAGGTAAAAGATTTGAAAACTTCTTTTAGGTTGAATCATTAAACTCATCTAAAAAAGAGATACTAATGCTTGAAACTCTTCCTTATTATTATTATCTCTTCAGGATGATAAGAGATATAAAACAAGAATTGGGTCCAAAAACACAGCACAAGAAACAATCAAGAAGATTGAAGCTGCAGCAACTGATGTTAGCTTATCAGTTGAAAGAATAAAGCACTTCAAGGTAAGCTATAAGTTAGTTTACTGCAGATTTCTTCTATAGATCATCAAGTCTAATGAAAGATCTCATACATGCATTCTTTCTGTTGTTGTTGTTGTTTAATTTTCCAGGTTAAGATTCAGCCGAAAGAGATAAGATCAAGATCTTCTTATGACTTATTATCAGCAGAGGTGATCGAGGTGACTCCAACCAATTGTGTAATAGAAATATCAAAATCAGCAGGCGAGTTAAGACTATACATGGAGGTAAACTGAACAAAAGTTACTAAACCCATTCAAGAAATATGTTGAAACGATTGACCTTTAAAGAGCCATCTGATGATATGAGATGGCTGTTTTATTCACATGACAGTTTTGCCAGAGTTTATCCAGCTTACTTACCGCGGAAGTAAGCTAAGAGCCATAGAGAGACTCGAGTAAAAATGCTGTGACAGAGGAAGCAGATTTTGCAGATTCAAGTTGCAGTGACATGAAGAAAATGAAGAGAACGGATCCAAAGAGTAATTCATATCTTGTGGTGATCCGAAAGGGTTCTCTCATTCATGGTGTAAAATGATGGATTTTTTTGTTTCTAAGAAAAATTGTTAAATAACAAACTCGATTTATAAAAAGATAAGATAAAACAGGCCAATCACAAACCCCGGTTAAATTTAGAGATATACGGTGACTTAAAAATATATAAATTCGTATTGTGTTTAACCATTTCTTTGGTGTTGTTTTCATATGACCTAATCGTATTAGAAAAGAAAGGTAGGTGGAGAAAATTAGAGCAGAAGCTTAAAAGAAAAAGATGAAAGCTCTGAATAATACTTT
This sequence comes from Alliaria petiolata, assembly GCA_020283515.1. NCBI lineage: Eukaryota > Viridiplantae > Streptophyta > Magnoliopsida > Brassicales > Brassicaceae > Alliaria > Alliaria petiolata. Next base: position 288,933,608 of record JAHZTW010000001.1, read on the forward strand.
TGTATTTCGTTTCAGATTTTCTGAATTCTGAATTTTGCGTAGTCATAACGCTCAGATGTGGACCCTCCAATCACATTTTGACAGCTGTATTATTTTCACCCCTACAATTTTCATCAGGAGGTACACAAGGTGTGCTCTGCTCTGTTTTCTCTGTTTTTGGCTACTTAACAAACTCTTCAAACAAGCTCTTCTCAGGCGCTTTCAGTTGTTGTGTGAGCAAGCCCATCTGTTTTTGGGCCTTTTCACATGAAGTTTCAGTTGCGCTGAGAGCCCAAGATTCTTTTAGAGTAAAAAAAAATACTGATTTTTTCGCTCGTTTTTGACTCCTTCAAAACCAACTCTGATTTTACCATAGCTTACTTTCTACGCACGTCAGCTAAGAACTATTGATTCTGATGTATTTATAATCTCAGATAGATGACTTGGAGAGGAATCAACTAATGCATCAAATCAGATTTGCAAGAGATCAAAGACTAACTTCGTGTCTTGACTCTTGATGACCACAAAGGGAACAAGGGTTCTTTGTTATCTTTACGCAATCTTTTTGTTTTACTGTATTTAAAATAACAAAGGCACACACCAAAAAAAAGTAAAATCGAAAACCTCACTTACTGATTGTTTTACGATGTTTACATAACAAGGCCACTCAACAAAATTTTGAGGACATGACCGTTAGGACCTTAGAAACAACAACAACAACAACAACAAAATAACGATATTCCATTCAAATTAGCCCTGTGGAATTTTTTAAAATTTCACGAAGATATGGGAAACAGAAAATATTAAGAAATTAAATGAAATCAAGTACCAAACAAGAAAAAAAACCGTTTAATTAAAATGATTTTTTCCTTAGTAAGGCTTCTCGCCAACGTAGTTACCCGGAGGGTCGTAGTTACAAGTGATGAAAACTCCGGCACCGTTCTCGCAGACCACACTTGCGCATCCGAGCCTCTTGGTGTCACGCCACACCATCTGAGTGTAATGACCACACATTCCACTCCCGTCGCACGAGTTGGTGTTGTAGTTGTAGGAGCTGCCTTCAACGATCCATGACTGCACCGCGAATCCTGGTGCCCACCTCGAGCCGCTTCCCCAGAACAGGTTCTCACCGTATGAGCCGGTCGAGTGGGTCAATGAGCAGTCGTAACGCCTCTGGTTAGCCCACCATGTAGCGTAGTTCGCTAGCTTGCCGTCCCAAACCAATGGAGGCAAACCTGATAGGAATTGAGAGATTCATTTCACCCAAAATCAATGACAGTAACATTATACAATTAAAAAATAAATTATGCTTAAGTTGTATACACTTAAATGTAAACACAAATACGAACAATGAAAACCTAAATATCTAAAATGCACTATTCCGAATTCCGAAATTTAGAGATATCATACGTAGCAATTTTTGTTTTTTCGCCAAACGGAGAAATCTTATGGCGAAACCCATACTAACTTCTGGAACTTGCGAAAAAACGAATTTTCTTACTACTTAATGCATCTATATTGTTTCACCAAGATTGAAATCACAGTGAAAGGATTCAAACTCTGATCTCTCAACTTACAAGGTGAATAGTAACAATATTTTTATCTAATATAAATACCTAGTCTAGACCGAAGAGCGTTATGTGGGTCAAGGAACAATCTAGCGATTGAGCCAGCGGGTAGAGTCGGGGTAGTAGGAGGCCGATAAACAGGCTTGGGGCTAGGGTTCGGAAGTGGGAGCCATGGCTTTGGGACGTAGGGGGTAGGGGTAACCGGTGGCCTTGGACGGAAATAGTCTGCATGGACTGCTTGGAAAGCGACCAAGAGAATTGTGAAGACAATGACTTGAGTCGTCCACGAAGTGGTCGCCATATTTGTGGTGTGACTATGAAAGATGGATTTTTGGGTGGTGAAGAGAAATGACTTTGGTGAGTGATTATTTATAAGTTCTGATTTCATGAATTAATTAATGAATTTGGACCTTTAGGGGGGGATGTCAACTACATTATGGCTTCCATGTTCGATTATGGTTACCACTCTTTTGTGTTTCGCTTTGGTAAAACGGATAATGTGGTTAATTACTTAATTGTCAATTGGGGTTTTTAATATTACTTTTTGTCTTTATATATATGTATACGAACTTCTAGGTTAACTAATGTGGATTCAAAGTTCTTTTAAAAAGTTCTGTCTGCTTTATTCTAAATTTAGAGTTATGTTTTGTTCTTTGAAAAATAGAACTGTAATATTTATAAAATAAAAAAAAAATTAAATTATACCCTTATTTCATACTATGTAATAAAAATGTTGTGATGGAATTAAATTAGAACTAAAGTATGCAATGAAAATGTATCGAACAATCGCATGGATTGATATTTTAATTGCTTTCTTAATATCAAGTGGCGAAAGGAAAAGGTGATCGTCCATGATTTTTTAAATGTGGTTAGAACTGATCAATTATACTTCTTCGGTTTGATTTAAGTGTCGTTTTAGACTTATTTTTTTGTTTACAAATAATTGTCGTTTTCGGATTTCAATGCAGATTTATGATAAATTTTTCAGTTTTATCCTTACCATTTCAGCTTATTAATTATTTATATCAAACAAAATATTGTTTTAATGAAGGGTAAAACAGAAAATTTAATGTTTTTTTAATCTGTGTGAAATATATTAAAACGACACTTAACAAAAAACAGAGGGAGTATTAGTTTTACATTGATCTTAATATATTAATTAGCAATTAACGGACAATAGATGCGAGACTATTGAATACAAAAATATAGCCGGCCTAAGAATGTTCCCTAAAAGGACTTTTTATCTAATGATTTTATTTGCAAATTTTATGATCACATTAACTAATACTCCTATGGCTTTTATTATATACAAAACTACGTTTTGGTCAAATGTACAAAAAGTATTTTACTTCCTAGTTGAGTAGGTTATTTAATTTTTAGTTTACTTTGCTTCCTTGTCATGCGACTCCTCCTGCGGTCATCGGTCATGCCATGTCACTCTCAACAACAACTAGTTGCGTCTATATATGGGCCTTCAGAAATGAAAAACGGGCAGGCCCATTATGTCCTGGGGTAATTAGTAATTAATCCATGATTTTCTGGGGGGGAAAAGGTAGACCGAAAGCATAAAAATGTAGAGTAAACAAAAAAGCATTCTTAAGTTTTTTAAACGATTCACACACTTTGAAAATTTCGAATACTGAAATCGGAATAAAATTTGGAAAATGATACCCTTAATTACATATAAAAGCTACTTGATTACAAAAATTATCAAACACTGATCAATAAAAACTCTGCAAGATCATTTCATCATAAAATGTATCAGAATTTTAAATCCATGTAAGTGTTTCATATATAGTAGAAATGTTCGTCCAGGATATAGGAAAAGCAAGTAGAATTAATGATTTACATTATTATCCACAACTCGTTACATTTTAAAAGAAATTATGAAAAAATCCCTTTTCACCCTCAACATGCTATAAGCTTATGACCGTAATAATACATAATTCATTAATAATCCATCCCTATAAGTTATACATACATGTATATATGCATGATATAAATGATTACACACTGTGGTAGCTCATCTGAGCGTAATCTTGAAGCATAACCATTCCTTCAGTCGTCTGATCAAGAACAGACGCTGATCCCCAAGAACTCGACGACGTCGTTTTCCTCTCTAGCTCCACTTCCTCCGACCACCAACTCGAACCGTTCGTTAGCTCAAACTCGTTGCCCACTTGAAACAATTCTTTAGAACCACCTCTGTTCATAAGGTCCATGTTATGATTATCTAATCGAAGATCCTGCGAAAAACCGAAATTAGGCTGAAATTCGTGAGCAGGGTTTAGGGATTGCTCTACGTTCTCTGAATAGAGAGGAGAGACTCCATTGTTGATCTCAGCTAGCTTGATGTGATTGTTCTGATGATCAACGTTAAGTCTTAAAGGGTGGAAGCTTTCTTGGGATGCAAGCTTAGGGTTTTGATCAGGAGTAGTTGTAGTACTCTGCAGCAATGGGTGAAGCTTGGGCCACAAGATGGGATTGTTGTAGAAGCTAGAGAAAGGGCTTTGTAGATTCTGAAGCTGCATGTGTAGTTGAAGCCTCTCCAGCGCGGAATTGCTCAGGTTCTGAGGACTCTTGTTGTTGTTGTTGTTGTTGTTTTCATTAGAATCGGTTATGGAGTCTTGACGATTCATTTGTTTCTGTCTTCCAAGAAGTTTCTTCTTCAGTTTTGTGTTCCAATAATTCTTGATATCGTTGTCTGTCCTTCCCGGAAGCTGAGCTGCAATTATAGACCACCTGCGTATATATCACATTAAGATTACAAATAAGAAGATTAATAAATATATTTTTTTGTTTATATAGACCACTAATTAAGTTCATGTTTCATAGATGTAAATGAACAAAAGGTGCCTACAAAGACACCAAAACAAGAAGAAAGAGACAATATAAACCCTAAATTTTATGAGATGTACCATAGCTTGAAACATGGGCTTGCATGTGTTTCAGCATAAGATTCATAGACAAAAGGTAAAAAGACAAGAATCTCTAAGTTGAAATTTTACAGAAATTACCTTCAATTCTGAACCAAGAATATATAAATATATTATATTAATTAAGAGGTGTTTATTAATTTAATTAACTAATTAATACTAGAAATCAAGAGATATAGATAAATCACTGACCGGCTTCCAATGCTGATGTAAAGACTCAAGATGATACTATCTTCTTCCTCAGAAAAGCCACCATGTTTGATGTTTGGTCTTAAGTAATTAAGCCATCTCAGTCTGCAACTCTTACCACATCTCTTCAACCCTATAATATACACAAAACCTCAAAATCAGAACATAACTTGAGCTGATCAGCTAGAATCAAAATCAAGACAAGGGATATATGCATCTTTTAGTACTAAATGATATGAAAACTTTGAAAGAAGCTGAGAATCATAAGTTTTGGCTGACGACATAGTAAAATTAAATCAGAAGCAATTAGTTATAAAATAGAGTTTAAACTAAAGTAATATTATTACCAATTTTCTGAGGAAGTGCGATCCAGTTGCCACCAGTGCCATATTTGTCGATGTAATCCTTGAGCTTCACATCTTCTTCCGGCGACCATGGCCCTTTCTTCACGTTTGCCTTGTCGCAGCATGGAGCTCTTCCCATTTTCGTACAAATCTTTTTGTCTTTTCTTGTTGTTGTTGTTGTTCTTCTTCTTCCAAGTGTTGTTATGTTTGATGATGATGAAATGATCTAATGCTTAGAAGAGATGGTTTATAAAGACGAGAAAAAGGAGGATATGAATTGATGATTATTATAACTGAAAAAGTATATATTAAAAAAGTATATGAAGTCTTCTCCGCGTTTTAATTTTTTTTTTTCCTGATTCAACTTCAACCCTAATTGTATTTTTTTTTCTGACTAGGGTTTTTGCTTTTTCGATTAGTTTTCTAAACTTTCTTTATTTATTTATTTTGAAAAGGTGAAAAGTTGTCTCAGTTTTAATAATCATTAACGCAAAGAAAGACTTGCGTGAAATTTTGTCCAATTGCATAGCTAGCACTTTATATATTTTAATTAATAGATCAAATTAAAGGGCAGGAAACAAACCATCGTCTTGATTTGTCGTGACTTGGTTTGAAATGTTCCCCTCTATAGCCAATCAAATGTCATCACTCATAATTTCTGATGCACTTCTTGAATTTGGATAATTTGCTGAAGTTATAATTGTTTGAATAAGTGAATTTCTATTAGGAAAGTTAAACAAATTCTTGACTTTCTTATGACAGAAAATTTTGGGTATTAAGCCAAGTTAGTTTTCGGAACAAGCATACTGTAAGGCCTAAGAAAGAAATTTCAAACAAGAAATATTAACTTTTACTTTCTGTGAACAAAATTTTGAACATTGAGTACCATTACTTGACTATTTTTTTTTGGGAGAAAAAACAAATTCTTACCAGCAGTGCTACTTATCAGTTTAGTTACCAGTTTCCAAACCTCGGCGATAATGAAAGATTATATATGTATATGGGATTCTGCTATAATTAAATACATCGTAAATTAGCAGAAATTAAGACAATGATGATCATAATTACTATAATCCATAGAACGGCAGAATAATACAATGCGTTTCCGATCCGTACGAAGTTTTTTTAACCAACCATGCAATTCCATCAGTGCACCATTTTAATTAGTGATATGCTTTCAAACCTAACCATTTTTGGTTTATTTTATGAAAAAGTACGCGAAGTTGTTTAATAGTTTCACTATTCTTTTCATATATGTGATTTATTTCAGCTTTTACAAATCCTGTATTCCGTATTTTTTATACCAATCGAAACATATATATGCCCATCATAATAGTCGAGAAACATAAAAGAACAACTTTGTTTTTTGTTTTTCTTGTTTTTTTCTTATAAAGCAAGAAATTACTTTGTATCAGAAAACTCGGTGCTCAATTATAGAAACTGCAGTTTGAAGAAGAAGCTTCTAAGAAATTAAGCGTTGATATAATATGATGAGTATGAAAATGCGTGTGCCGTAAGGAAAAACGTTGATATCGAGAAGACCATATACTTTATACGGTTATGACTCCTTGCAAAATAAGTTTGACTTCATCTCAAAGTAAGCATTAATTTCCATGTCTAGGCCGTTTGTTTTTCTCTCAATTTTATTCTAGAAACTCTTGTTCTTTGACTTATAGTCTCTTTTACTTATATAAATATACACATATATATAGTTTATATGGATAATATAATATACGCGCAGTGGGTGTATTTTCAACTTCGAAGAGAATTGAATAGGAATATATATATATGTATGCAAATATTTAGAACTGTAATCAATTTAAACAATGTTAATTAGTAAAATAATTACCAATCTAAATTTTTTGAGGTTTGTCGTTGTTTAAGTAACATGTTTGATTTTTCGTTAGACATTCAAATATTTTTATAATGGAATTCTACTATCTCATGTAAGTTTGACATTTATTATTTTAAAATTAGTATATTCTCATTAATTTGTTTTTTGTTAAAGCCATCTGCCAAATGTAATAATATTGAAAGTATTACCAACTAAATCATGCATTATAAGGCACTTCTTGTTATTTGCTAATAGTAGTTTAATAAATTGTCACTTATCTATATATGTTTTTCGCAATTTAATTAACCCTAGCTAGATTTATTGATTACATTATTAGATATCTCGCTAAAATGGTGATATATAATATATATCACAAATTAATTTGCATGAATCAGGTCAACAGCGATTAGTTAAACAAAAAAACACACCAATGGCTTTTCCAACCTTGCAAGAGTTACGTTTTAAAGTGAGTAAGTTTCTATTATTAAAAACTAAACTGTTCTTGCCGATTCGGCATAAATACCAAATTAATTTTGGTTTTCTAATTGAAATCTTATATCTATATAATATTTATACATATTTTATTTTACTTCTATTTTTCAGTTTCGAGGATTTATTAATATTGTCATTGAGTTCTAACTGTGAAAATTAATTTGATTGGTCTGCAGACTGTATTTTTAATAAAAAGAGAGAACGAAATAACAGAAAACACGGCGACCCTCCCACTGCTTCTCAGATGGCTTACTCGAATGGCTTACTCGATCGACAAGCAAATCCGCAGATGTTTAACAACAATTCGAAGACAGGGAGACCGGAGATATGAAGAGTAGATGGAGTTTTGGTTCTCTTTTCAATGATTTCAGTTTGGTTGTAAAGTAGTACTCTCTTTGTTTACATTTAATTGTCGTTTTGAAAAACGTATTTGCAAAAAATTGGATGTATCTGGATGTGTTTTGAGTTTACTACATCCATATGCATTTTCTCCAAATGACAATTAAATGTAAACAGAAGGAGTAATTAGCTATTTAAGACCAATTTCAAACAAATGATGCATTTATTGTAAAAACAGCTTTTGTTTGGATTAATTTAATATTGTCATTAAAAAAAAAAACTTTAAATGAAATAATTGATCGGAACAACCAGTCAACTTACACTAATTGCCCTTGATTGATCACAGAGATGTTGGTTGAAAATTTTAATGCATATATTCAAAAAAATAAGTCTATATTTTTGTCAAAGATTGTGATTAGTTAGTTAAATAATCAAGTGAGATAAGGAACCACAACTAGGCAACAAAATAACAAGAGGAAACCATCAAATTTTCAAAAAGGAGCAACTATATTCTGCATAATTTAATATCCCTACAATATAATAAATTATATTATGTATAATAGTATAATAAAAGATTGAAGACACCAGGAAATTCAGAGCTTTAAATAAAAGCAACGCAAATGTTTCTTGTTGTCCTTTTTCAAAACCCTAGAATCAATGCATTTGATAAATCCCAAGCTTTAAGACATTATAATCGACCTTGTTAGTGGTTAAATATATGAATATATGTATATATACACATAAAAGTAGACTTTAATTATGTGCCTGAATTCGGATATGTTTTATGTCACGAGAGGATAAGCTTAGATATGTATGCGTACTAACTTCTTTAAATTAAATTAATTAATCAATCTTGCTTGATATTAATTTCCCAGCTAAGCTTTAGATATCATATTCCCAAGGTTTGCTTAAAAATCATTGATTAAGACTCAAAATCATTGCTAATAGCCTAATACTGGAATTAACATTGATGCGAGTTATATATATCATGTGTTTTTGGACAAGAACCTAGATTCTTACTCTCTATCGAATTCATTACATATAATGGTTTTCGGTATGTTATCGTTTAAAAAAGAAAATAATCATGTGAGCAATTATTTAAATATTTTGAGGAAGAAAACATTCAAATACTGGGTCTAACTAAATTTTGAATTCTGAATTGTTTTTATCCACTCGCAATTGACGAGTTAAAATGATATTCCTTCTGTTTCTTAAAGATTGAGTTTTTTACACATATTTTTTTTTAAAGTCTTTTCTAACCTTGTTTTATTAGTTATTATTTTAGTTTTCCTTAAAATAATAAATATTATAAGGGTAAACTAAGTAAAAAAAATAATAACTACACCTAAAAAATTGAAAACATTCTTTTTTTTGAAACAATTTTTTTTTCTAAAACAACATTGTTTAAGGAACAGAGAGAGTATTATATTTTATACTTATTACAAAACTCGGTGAGTGAATTACTCGACGGTTATACTCACCGTAGAAAGATTAGTCAGATCATATAAGGTCGGATCACTCCTTGATTATCAAAAAAAAAATGTATCATTTCTATATTTCTATGTGAGCAGAACATACCATTAAAATAAAATATCAGTCATTAATATTACATTAAAATTTTGAGTAAAATATTCGCCGTTACAATTAATATAACGAAATTTATAACCTATAAAGTTAATGAATTTTATATATGATAATAACAAAAACATTGATAACATTTTCACTTATATAATTCCTTTTTTTGTTTGTGATATGGCCTTTATTTTCCTTTGTAAATCTGTTATTTTTTCCAAACAAATTCAAGATAAGATTTGAGTTTGCCAATTTTATATTACAAAGAATCTTTTCTTTTTACCAACAACAAACTAATCCAAGGAAAAGTGTTACTCATCATCACGTCACTTGGGTTGACTAACACAATACCGTTCGCAATATCGTTTGCAATGAGACGGTAAATTATCTTTTATAGTAACAAGCTTTTGGAAATAATATTTCATTTATTATATTGAATCATATGCTCGTATTGGTTCATATAAATTCATTTAAGGAAAAATAATAATAACTACGACACGTGTGGGTGTGTACGTGTGAGTTTGACCATATGAAGGAAAAGTCATTAGCGCGTGTTAGGTGTTGCATTAAGACTTAAGAGGGCATATTTAAACAAAAACATACCGTATGTATGTTTACAGAGTACAAGACGTTGGTTTCTTTGATGGTGTCACGTATCTTGACCTTATTCTTAACTTAAGTTACTACTAATACGACTGATTTTCAAAATTCAACCATTAATTATATTGTTGTACTCATCAGCCATCAAGCTTATTATGTATTAGTCTTATTATACACACTTTACGTATTTTGCTCGAAACCAATTATAACATATAATCAATCTAATGGAGTATTCATTTTGAAGGTCGATGGATACCACATCATTTATTAAGTCCACGGGTCCAATGATTAACACAACATTTTGTATAATTTTCCTATATTAAAACTGGTAATTGGTTAGAAGGATGTTCTCTGAACAAGGAAGATACGACATCGGAGTTGATAATGTCATGCTTTAATTCTTCTCCTACTTCACTTGCTGAGTTTTAAATGACAAAGAAATTAAGAAGATCTTTGGTACTTGCAAGGGGCTGACTTTTCTGTTCATAGAGAATAATATAATTTTTTATTATAAGAATTAATTTAAAATATTTATTAATTAAGAATCAAACAAAACATTATTAGAAGTCAAACCTAATAAGTACTAACTATTTAGAGAGAGAGATATAGAGAGGATTGCAGTCCTGTCAAATTTTGTTGCCATCCCTCAAGTCTGTATTTGGACCCTTTAATCCATTACCTAACCTCATCTCTATGTATTATTACACTAATTTCTTTGTCTAATTTGTGGGTTGGGTTTGTCCGAATCTCGGGATTTTTGGGCTAGACGACGACGTTTAAGTGAGTTTTTTTAGAATATTACTATTTTTTTATAAGAAGTGTTTAAAGTAAAAGAAAATGGATAGAAAAAGGTCTATAAATTCTAATGTGAAATTCAACACATTTTTTAAAGAATTTTATAATATCTATTTATGTAACTTCAAACTAATAACCAATTCAATAGTTATATGGTTCAAAAGATTTGAGAGATTAAAGTCTGAGTCCTTTCTCTATGATTTCAATCATGTATCCACTGCAAATATTCTTATTAGTCTCTTACAAAAAACTTTGGATTTCAGCTCGAAATCTTTTCTGGTTATATAAATTTCCCTTTTCCCGAAATAACAAAAGATATGTTGATTAAAATACGAGTGATCTTATTGGACACAACCTACTGATCCAAAATCCTCACGCAGAGAGGATTCGATGGCTACATCTTCTGCATGGCTAATATATAGTTCATTTATCTCTTCCTCGATTTTTAAAGACAAAAGTATTATTATTAATCTTCTGAACATTACAAAAGGAAGAAGAATAATATAATGTGTACCGTTCTTCAACCACAAATTTTATATACAAACACCAAAAATAATACCCCAATAAAGAAAAAAATGAACCAGAGACAGACCTCAGTGATCATCTAAGTGCAACCAATAAATTGCTTGATCAAAAGTTCCAAATCAAAATCTTCTAAATTCAACACAAACTATACTATATATATACCCATAAAAAACACCATTTTCCTGTCTCCCACAAAACGCTAGTTTTCGCGTTCCAACCGCAAAACCAAGTGGTAACTTAAAACAGGCTAACTATACTTTTTATAAAAACCCAAGTAAATAGAAGCCTCTTAATCTTCAAGAACACTGCACCATCACCATCTTCTTCTTCTTCATCATTATCATCATCATCTTTATTCTTCTTTTTCGAGTTCTTTATTTATTTATTTATTTTAGATTCATAGCAGCAGCCATATTCCTGAGCTTCTGTGATATCTCAGCAAAGGATGGTCTCTCTGTTGGCTCAGATGCCCAGCAACTTTCCATCAATCCCTTCCATTCTGGATCACACCACTGTGGGATTTTCGGACGCAATGTATTATTCACTATACCTCCTGTAATAAAAACACCAATCTATTTGTCTTAATCCTATTATTCGCAAGTATATATAAAAAGATAAGCAAGAATGTTTTAGTTGTTTACCAATTATGGAAGCACAGTGCATATCTGCGTAAGGTTCTTCACCAGTGAGCAATTCCCACATTACAATCCCAAACGAGTAAACATCGATCTAGTTGAGAGGAAACATACTTTGGTTAGTGACTGTGCGATTGTATTGAACTGAAAGACTGAAGAAAAGCTGCAGACTTTTTAAGATATTAGTTACCTTTTCAGATACCATGTTGCTTTTGCCACTCAAAAGCTCAGGTGCCATCCATGGCAAAGTACCCCGAACACCTCCAGACACTAAAGTCTTCTGTTTCACCTTCGATAACCCCAAATCACCAATCTGTAAAGAGACAGATTTATTAGAAATATAAAAGTTTTGTTCCTCATTTATATGGGAGAAGATGAGCAAAACCTAACCTTGCACACAGGACGCTGAGGATCTCTCATGTTCACAAGAAGATTCTCGCATTTCAAATCGAAATGAACTATGTTCTTTCCGTGCAAATACTCCATCCCAAATGCGGTATCCATGGCTATGATGAGTCTTTTGCGACGATCAATAGTTCTACAGGAGTCAACCAATGTGATGTGAGATTTTTGAATACTCTGTCAAAATAGTAAATAATGCATGAATATGTGAATCCTTTTACCTGTCTTTCTTCTGCAAGAACTGTTTCAAAGATCCGTTAACCATGAACTCGGCGACAGTTGCTAGAGAACCATCAGGACCATCACGAACTATCCCATAGAAAGAAACAACGTTTGGGTGATGCAATGAGCTCAATAACAGGGCTTCTTTCCAAAAATCTTCTATCTGTAACAGCAGAAAAGGAGTAAGGAGAATAATACTAGAGATAACGTTGATGAAAATGTTAAAGTCAGTTGATAATAAAGGGATTTTAATTTTACCAAACGTTCTCTTTCAGAAGGTTTGCCTGCAAAGCAACTGGCTTTGATTCTCTTTATTGCAACATCTGAGCCTTTCCATTTTCCATGGTAAACAGATCCATATGTTCCAGAACCTAACTCTCGGATCTCCTCCAGATCATCGTTTCTTATAGTCTAAACGAACAAGGTGAAAACAAAGATAACAAAGTCAATAGAACTAAAAATGGGCTACTAAAAAAGATTCACCAGAAATTTTGTTCGGTTTCAGAATTCTATAAGACGGATTAAAGAATATGAATTTATATAAAACCTGTAGTCCCCTGGACAGAGCTTCAGCCTCAGCTTTTGTTGGTTCAATCTTAAAATTGTTTGGGTTATCGCTATCAGAATCCATCTCAGGTTCAACTTGACCATTCTGAAAAACAAAAAATTGTTGCAGAATGAAAATCAGAAGAAAGGAACACACCCTAAGGCCCTCATAACAGGTTAACATCTCATAATACTCACCACATGCTCTGATTCGCTTTCCACCAACTCCGCCCTCACATGATCGTTGGCTTCTTCTGGATGAGCTTTGACCTCAGCAGCTCCTTCAAGTGCCGCCCTCTTCACAGATTCCATTAACTCAGGCAAGAAACTCAAACGCTCAACTGATAGCTCCTCCCCTTCAGGAGGAGCAGCAGAAGGACTAACTTCTACAATATCATTCTTTCCTTCAGCTAAGGGTCGAGGCTTATCTAGGCAGGGAACACCGTCTGAAACACCAGTATCAACATAGTTGAACTGTTCACCTCCCTGAGATACCTTGCTTTCCACCGGCCTCACCACTTCAACAAAATCTGGTGTCTGCGTAATTGGTGCAGCATTGAGGTTTGTCTGTAGTAAGGGTCCTGACAAAGGCTTAATCGCCTGCAGATATTCGTTATGCACAGCCGGGTTTTCAGATGGCACCCAATTTGGGTCTAAAGGGAAGCCTCTATCTTGCAAATGAGGATTAGGGTAGTAAGGCTGGCCAGGGGAGGACATTCCATCAAAGCCTGAAATGTTCTGCGGAGAACCGACCAACACACTTTGATTCTCCACTCCAATGGAAAATCGAGAAGCACTGTCTATCGGATTCCTGATAATAGTCTGATTGGCTGAGCCATTGACTTGCTGCATAGGCAAGCCTGGAGCACCAACCATATGGTTTGAAACGTTCTGCCAAATATTTTGTTGCGGGTGGATGTGGCTATGACTTGCTGAGTGAACATTTTCAGGTCCTGGATCATAGAGATTATTCCCATAATGAAACTCTCGTTCCTCAGCAGAAGGGTTGGTCGAGCTCAAGGGAATGCCACAAAGAGGTTTATCATGAAAACCTTCATTGGAAATTTCAGGTCCAGCTCGATAGCCAAGAGGATAATTCATCCCAGGACCATCGAGAGTGTAATGATCGCTTGGTCTTCCAACATTTGATATATGTGGCCTCCCTTCCTCAACTCGTGGAGGGTTAGGATTCACCTGTTGTTGAACCATCCATCCTCTTTCATGTCCGAAAGTCTCATTATGATAAGCTCCGTGAGGAGTAGGAGGCTTCGGGTCTGCGTTAAGCAGGAAAGTTTCTCTGTTGGGTGGACACTGTGCACAATGAGCAGAAGGAACCGGGGGAAATCCATTGTTGCCTACATTAGGCTGCTCAAAGGGCTGATGGTTCCTATGAAACGGTACACGACAGCTCTCGCATACATTACCCCCTTCATAGCCACCTGGACCACCGTGAAGTACGTTCCCAGGAAAACCGCCTTTACTCTCAGGTGGCATTGCTCCAGCCGGGACCCACACCACACTGTCAGGAACTTGTGCCTGGTGCTCATATAAAGGATGATGACTTGCTTGCGACGGCCTCACATAATCCTCAGGCATTCTATCAAACCCCTTATCAGGAATTTCCCCGTATGGCATTCGATAACGAGCAGACGAAGGCGAAGATGGGAACTCCTGAAAAGCTCTGGGATCGTGGTGACCATGGTGCCGAGGAGAGTAGTAAGGACTCCATGTACCTTCTACTTCACCATACCTCGGTGCAATCATCTGCCCCGAACCCACACGAGGGATCCTGAGCTGGTGAAGATTACCATACTGCGCAAGAGGTATCTCGTTGCTCCTCTGGCTACCACCGCCGGTCTCAATGTTAAGCTGGTTTAGCATCGGTTCCACCATCGAAAACTCATCACTCGGATTGAAACGAGGCGAATCAGGATGCTGCTGCAGCTTCCTAAAGTCTGTACCTTCGATCAAATTGTTAAGAGCATCAACGTATCTCCTCTCAGACTCCCTCTGATCATCACGATCCACATAATGCGAAGAACCATCCTGCTCAGGAGACGAGAACAGAAAGATCCTAAGCCTAGTAAACCCATCCCCTGAACCTAACTTATCATATTCCTCCATCATATTCGTCACATCATCGTCGTTCACAACCGAGACCAAAGCATCGAGATCCTCATCAGGCTGCTGATACTTCAAAACCGCCGCACCGTCGTAAAGCTCTCTCATCTTGCTCATCAGCTCTTCGTACCTAATATCTCTCGTCACGCTCACAATCCTCGTCTCTCCACCTACATACCTCAATTTCCCGTCCTGGGGACGAGGCAATATACTGCCTAAGAAGCTACAGAGGAATTTAACCCGATGCGGCTCGTCGTTCAAGCTAGAGACTGGACTAGTGACAGAGGATGAGTTCACAGAACCGGAATCCATGGCGACTCTGCTCCCAATCTGATTATCGATATCCTTGCGTTCTTGATCACCAGCTCGCTTATTGCACATGGGAATTCAAATCCGACGATACGTCCTTCTTCGATTTCTCGATTTCGTACCAAATCTCGAAACAATAAAACTTGGCAGTCGTTCGCTGGCAATAACAGTTGAAACGATTCTCCATTTACAAGGTTGCGGACGAATCCTCACAAAGCATCAGCACTTCTCTGGAAAAACACAAAAACAACAAAAAAGATCAGGCATGCAATACACAAATCAATCCAAAGAATCTGATGAACAAACCATACTCAAAGATCATCACCAGGTGGAAAAGGAACAAATCAATTACCTAAAATCTCGGAGAAAATCAGAAACCCTCGATTCAAAAAATGCCTTATTTCTAAAACAACGAGATTCAAATAAATCACGCCCCGCACCTCCGATTCCGCACTCTGATCTTTATCGGGTTTGAATGACTCAAAGACGCAAAATCTGAATCGGGAATTTGCTGGATTAAAGAGAAACCCAGAAAAAGAGTTTCAGAGTGGGAAAATTCGTGTGATTTCGATTAACAGAGGGAGAAGAATAATTGAGAAAGAGCGGCGACGACAGAGATTTTTCTTGGTTTGATTTGATGAGAAATAAAAATTATAAAAAAAAATTATAAAAATCTTCTAATTTCGTGTGTTTTTCTGGGATTTTTTGTTTTTGTTTTTTGGGGCTAGAACTAGAAGATGCGATGCTTCTGTACCGCCAGGTAGCGATACACGTGGCGAATTTTCGCTTTTTTTATTTAATTATATAAAATTGAAATAGTTAGTTTCTCCCACGGCATGGCATGGCATAAATCAACTGGGGTATATGCTTCTTCCTCGTCCGCAGATTCCTTGTGCCCACCGCCGATGCGCGTGTTCTTCACCCGCTTTTATTCTAAGTATAATTACTACTACCAATTAGCATTATGTAATCGATCGGTCAGACGTAATTACGTTTCCATCCGAATTTGTTTCCAGTGGTTGATAAAACAATGTTTATTGCTTTTAACTAACATCAAATTTTGGAGTTCAGAAAAAAATATCAATGTGTGTGTGTTATATGTACCATCGCCTGGTGTTTTGTGTATCAAGGTAATATTATATATCGTAACTATGGTGCGGTAAAATCACATGTTATAGATTCGTATGTTGCAAAAATGTGTATCTTTTATTTATGTTCATGTGATTAATGAAAAATAGTAATATCTAGGGTTATAAATGTGTAGAGTCACATGTTATAGATAAACATAACTAAAGTATAGATAAAGTTATCCATATCCCAATTATTAAATGGTTTGGTTATGCTCCCAATCATATTTGATCTTGTATACTACAAAAATATACTATCATCTATATATATATATATAAAGAGAGTTTTTCTCTCTTTTCATGCTGCCACCTCGGCATCCAGCTCAAATGGTTTTTTTTTTTAAATTCATCATCCTTCTATTTCGGCCCAAATTTAGAGAACTTATGCGTTTGTAAATCAAATTTCTCATTCTTCAGATTCTTTATGTTTCTACTCTAATCGGGCCGAATGTTGACTTCCCAAATAAGCTCTCGCAGCCCATCTTCTCTAAATCAATTTAGACGTAAATTGATTTATTGTTTACCTAATAATAGTCAAAACCTAAATGTCGACACCCCCCATCTTCTTCTTCAATCGTCATCTCTGAAACCGCTAGCCACCATGGAAGGACTTCTCGACATCCTCCATAAAAGTTCTCTCCTATGTAATGGCTACGAGGTATTACTTTTCTCTTTACTGCACCTCCACTACTCTACCATTAATTGCAATTCACTACATTATTCATACTATATATAGATGGTTCTCTCCAAAACAACTCCCTCATCTCTTTCATCACATTCTTCAAACTTTCACACCGATAAAGCACCCGACAATGGAAGGACCGTATGTGCGATTCTCTCTACTTAAGGCTGGCCGTGGAGTCCAGCGTGTTGTCGCCAGATTGCTCCGTTTCTGGTGTGCTCAGAACATCAAAAAAGGCGGCGAGCTGATGGGCGTCGACATCCTCCTCATAGACGAATCGGTAAGCTCAGTTTTTTAAATTACGCTTCCAAATTAGGAATACCTAAATGCCCACATTCAAATCAATTTCCACTTTTAGTCTACCATTATGCAAGGAACCATACACGTTCACCACCTTGCAAAATTTGAGCCACTGCTACATGAGGGGTCCATCTATGTTATCACGGGCTTCGAAGTCACGAGGAGTAACCACCGTTTCAAGCTCACTGACTTCCACCTCTCAATACGCTTCAACGAGGGGACGTCCTTCGTCCAACTTGAAGAGTCTTTCTGTAAAATACCAAATGAGCTATTCCGCTTCCGCTCATACGACCAACTTCTCCCTCTGGGGAACACCAACAATGAGCTTCCAGGTATGCCTCCCTCTCTTATCCATTCAGTGCAACTGTCATGAACAAATGCCGTCTCTTATGCACGTTCGTCAATATCATTGAAAGCAGACATCATCGGCGAAGTGTGCACAACCAAAGCGTATCGCAACGAGGCCACAAATGTATTGGAAAGAATCATGGTCCACCTGCGTCTTGAAGGGTTTAGATTCTTATCGGCACAAAGCTTGAGTAACAAAATTTCCTACACTGATTAGCTACTTCTAACTACATCATCCCATCTCCTGCAGGGGTGAGAAGGTTCGTATCAGCGCTTTTGATGCCCAGGCAAATTCACTCCACCAGATTTTTAGCAGGAGAGAAGCAGGGACATGTGTCATGTTAGCCACAAATATCAACCCCAAGTTCTTTGGAGGTCAAGCGCAACACTTCCCCACCTATGCTTTCTCATTTATATTATGTTCAAACTCTGAAACAGGTGCACTAAAATATGTGGCACCCTTTTCTCCTTAGGTGAGCTATATTTGAATGCCACATCGGGCACTAGATTCTACTTCGATGGTGACGTTAAGGCTACGAGGTGTTTCGTTCACCGGTTAAGCTCTCACATTCTTTTTATTATTTACTTACCACTACCACTACCTCCTATTATATTATTTACTTCCAAACTAATTGCATTTACTTTTTAAAAGATCGACGATCAACAACAGTGAGGATGGCAAAACAACAGCAAAATACCAAGGTGTCCAGAAGATTGAACATGTAACCATTGCAGAACTCAACGAGTTTTTGACAACATCAAACCTCGAGGTTTTTAAACAATCTCTTAACTGTCTACACTTTTCCCTATCTCACTACCATCTTAGTTTACCACCTACTTAACCCATCCAAAAAAACTAGGATGCTGAATTCTTATGTAGTGCTGCTGTTGTTGGCATTCTCTCCACCAATGGGTGGAGTTACATCTCTTGCTCCAAATGTTCTAAGAAAATGAGCAAAAATGAGACAGCCCTGACATGCAACAACTGCTTCGCCTCAGATGCTGTTGGAGATGTCAAGTAAGTCACTTGTGGGCTCTAACTTCTGACTATCATTTTTTGCTTAGCATGACAATCACACATACACTTGATCGCATCCAATATTCTAATGAATTTATAACTTCTCTTTCTCATTTGACCCAAACAAAACAGATATCGTGTGGAAATGGTTGTCGACGACGGTAGCGGAAGCTCCGTTTTCGTTGCTTTTGACAAAGACATGGTCTGCCTGACAAACATGCAAGCTGGTCATCTTGCCACTGAGATTGTAAGCGCCTATTCCTAATTCCCTTTGACCTTTATTCTAGATATCTGTTCAAAACATTGACTTCCAAAAAATACTAACATGCTTATCCTTCTTTATTGTTATCAGGACGACAGAACAGCTGATCCAGAAAATGACACTCTCATTCCACAGCAAATCCGAGACATTTAAAGTGATTTTCGAATTGTCACATATGATTTTCTAATTGGATGTTAGTAAATTATATTTATCAAATACGATTGCAATTTTGGCCGTGAAAAAATTTGGCATTGCAAATATAGTATATTTTTTTTTGTCTTGTTAGCTATAATATCAAACTAGGGACATCATAAACGGTTTGGTCTATTCTTTGGATGATGGTTTTAAATTATAAAACTGAAAACGTTGTTAGCAAATACAAAATTTTAGTTGATGAAATCGTTTTTTATGGCTTTTACATGATTCTGTTGTTTGGAATTTGCTTTAGAAAAATAATACATCCGTGTATGTAGAGAAACACTAAAGTATTAGAAAAAACACAACTTAGCTTTGAATAAAGAATTTTTCTCTTTATTAATATGTTTAGAAACTTCTCAAAACTAAACACAAAGCTCTCTAATTTTCTCTATGGTTTACCACATCTTGGCAACCATATTTATAGAACTAGATTTCCTTTTCTAATCCTAATAATAAAAGGAAAACACACTTTTCCTTTTCTTAGAGAAACTAGACAATTTCCTTTATGTCTTCAACAATCATTAACCGCCTTGTTAATGATCTCTTGGGCTTCAAGCTTTGAAGCTTATCCAACATTCACCCACTTAAGCTTCAAGCTAGTCTTCGAGAGATCTTGAACTCCGATCAAATCCCTCATATTCTTGAACTTGATTCTTGCTAAGGCCTTTGTTAGTATGTCTGCACATTGTTCTTCTCCGGGTACATGTTCGACTTCTAGTTGATCATTCTCAACACATTCTCGGATGAAATGGAACCGTTTGTGAACGTGTTTGCTTCTTCGGTGGAACACTGGATTCTTGGTAAGAGCAATGGCATACTTATTATCAATCCAAATCGTCGTCTTCTTACACTCTTGACCTGTAATCTCACTTAGCAAATCTTGAAGCCAGATTGCTTGCTTTGTAGCTTCTGTGGCAGCCATGAACTCGACTTCACACGATGATAGAGCAACAGTCTCTTGCTTCTGTGAACACCATGTGATTGGAGATTTGCCTAAGTAGAAAACATGTCCAGTGGTGCTTCTTCCATCATCAGGATCGGTGTTGTGGCTACTGTCACTATAGCCGACAAGCTTCTGTGTTCCCCCTCTTCTGAAAGAGACTCCATAAGCCGTTGTTCCTTATAGGTACCTTAGGATTTGTTTCAAGGCATTTCCGTGTGACTCTCTTTGATCTTGCATATACCTGCTTAAAATTCCAACTGAAAAAGTAAGGTCGGGTCTAGAATGCAAAAGATATCTTAAGCAACCTATCTTCCTTCGGTACATGGTTGCATCAATCTCGTGATCACCTTCTTGTCCTTTTGACAACTTTAATCCAAACTCCATTTGGTATGTGAGTAGGATTACAAGTGTCTAATCCAGCTTCCTTTAGGATTCGTCGAGCATACGCCTCTTGCTTGATCTCAATTCCGGTTTTACTTTGATTTACTTCGATGCCGAGGTAGTAAGTGAGCTTGCCAAGATCAGACATCTTGAATTTTAAAGACATTCCTGCTTTGAACTCGTTGATGATTGCAAGAGTGCTCCCTGTCACAAAAAGATCGTCAACGTACACGGCTATGATGAGAAGTTTGGCTCCTTCTTCCTTTCGATATACTGAGCTTTCCTTTGAACATTTTTTGAAATTCATCCCTTTCAAGATCTGATCCAGTTTTGTTTTCCAGGCTCGTGGAGCTTGTTTCAAGCCATACAAAGCTTTTGACAATTTGAAAACCTTATGTTCTTCTCCCTTCTTTTCAAATCCTTCAGGTTGTGAAACATATACCTCCTCATTCAATTCGCCGTGTAAAAACGCAATTTTGACATCGAGATGATGAATCTCCCATCCGTGTGAGGCTGCCAATCCGATCAGCATTCAGATTGTCTCAAGGCGAGCCACTGGTGCGAACACTTCGTCAAAGTCTATACCGGATTCTTGCACGTATCCTTTAGCTACAAGTCGCGCCTTAAACTTGTTTATGGTGCCATCTGCATTCCTCTTGATCTTAAAAATCCACTTAAGACCAATTGGCTTATTACTAAGCACCCATGTCTGATTTTTGTTTATTGAATCAATCTCGTCCACACATGCATTCGTCAATTCCACAGAATCTTTTGCTTCTTGATAGTTTAATGGCTCGTCATTAAGTGATAGAAGAAGCTTTTCACACTCGATATCTGCAAGAAGAACAAAATCGTCAAGGTAACTAGGAGTTTTTACTTCCCTAGATGTTCTTCTTAAGGGCGGTGATGGAGGCTGAGCTATCTCCTCTTGTTTCTCTTCTTCGATTGATCCAGCGTTTGAGTCCTCGTCTGTAAGATCATCTTGTTCTTGATGATCTTGCTCTAGTAGTGGTTCACCAGTTTCGGGAATGTTTTGTTGATTCCCAATCACAAACGGACCGTGTCCGTTATCACTTACTTCTCCCCATGTCATTCGAAACATTCCTGAATCTGTTTGTTCCTTTCTCTCTGCTCCCTTCCAATTCCAACTAGCCTTCTCGTTGAAAATCACGTCTCGACTTACAACAATTCTTCTTGTTGTTGGATTGTAAAGTCTATAAGCTTTAGAGCCAGATTCTGTCCCGAGATGAACTAGAGACTGAGACCTATTATCGAGCTTCCTCAGGTGAGTGGAGTCTATCTTGGCATGGGCTACGCAGCCGAAGACTCTAAGATGTTCGATATTAGGCTTCTTGTTCCTCAAGCATTCATATGGCGTCTGATTCTTCAAGGCTCTCGTGGGAACTCGATTTATCAAGTAGGTTGAATAACGAACCGCTTCTCCCCACAAGTAGTTCGGAACATTCATTGCCTTAAGCATACTTCGCGTCATCTCCATCAACGTACGGTTTCTTCTTTCAACTACTCCGTTTTGTTGTGGGGTGTAAGGAGCTGTCAAGTGTCGTTTGATCCCGTTCTTGTTACAAAACTCTTGGAATTCACTTGATGTGAACTCACCACCTCTGTTTGTGCGTAACGTCAAGATCATCTTCCCAAGGTCTTTTTCTACTTCGTTCTTGAATGTTTTGAATTTTTCAAAAACATCACTCTTCTCCTTTAGTAGAATTGACCACATATATCTTGTGTGATCATCAATGATGACAAAGATATATCTATTTTTCGCAGGAGTAGCTGGTGTTATGGGTCCACACAGGTCCGCATGTAACAGCTTCAAGGGAGAAGATGATCGAAACTGAGTTGCTTTCGGGAATGCTTGCCTTGCTTGTTTACCGACTAGACATGACTCGCAGATTTTACTTTCTCCGTTGATCTTCGGTAAACCGTGAACAAGCTCCAACTTCGACATAGACTCCATAGTCTTGAAGCTTATATGGCCAAGTCTCGCGTGCCACCTCCAATTGTCTTCTTCAATTCGTGACTGTAGGCATGCCGGCTTTCCTACTTTGAGATGTATCTTGTACAATCGATTAGGAGATCGAGATACTTTAACCAAGAGACGTCCAGCAGGATCTCGTAGTGTTAGATGCTCTCCCTTCATTCTAACATCACATCCGTATTTTGTGGCTTGACCTAGACTGATTATATTACTCTTCAACTTTTGGATGTAATAGATGTCAGTCATGAGTCTCTGTTCTCCAGTTTTTCCTTCAAAAAGTATTGATCCTTTCCCACTGATATCAACACAAGATCCATCTCCAAATTTAACTTTTTCCTTTAATCTCTTCATTCAGCTCCGAGAAGAACGACCTTACTCCTGTCATATGGTTACTTGCACCATTGTCCAAATACCATATTCCGTCACCTTCCTTTTCGGCTTCGAACTTCTTAGGAATAAGCTTTTCTTCGTTAAGAAACACGATTTCATGCATATAAAGTGCTTCTTCTTCTTCTTCTTCCTCTTCTTCTTCTTGTGTTTCGACCTTGTTTAGCTCTCGGAGCTTCTGTATTCTTTCAGGACATACTGAAGCAAAGTGTCCTGTTTTATCACACCGAAAACATATAACATCAGGTCTTTCTTTCTTCTCCTTGCTTCGGTCTTGAGTGTTAGATTTTCCACGGCCTCTTCCCCGAGAACCTCTTCCTCGACCTCTTGAAGATTCGCCGCGTGAATCTCTTTTTGTAAACAATAACTCCCCTTGTGTTTCACCATGACTCGCATCATCAAGTATACGCTCCTCGTATGCTTTAAGTCGTCCTACAATGTCTTCGAATCCAGTTTTGTTAAGATCCAACATCTGTTCTAGAGAGGCGATCATGTGTATAAACTTATTTCTCGGTAGACTGTTGAGAAATTTCTTGACTAGCTTCGGTTCTTCAAGTGTTTGACCCAACGATGCAGACTTTGAGGCGAGCTCCGATATCTTTCCGGCAAAGATATCAATTGTCTCGGAGTCTTTCATCCTTAACCGTTCGAACTCAGACATCAAAGTTTGGAGTCGAGCTTCCTTCACCCTGTCCGCCCCTAGGTGTCTAGATTTGATTGCCTCCCATATATCTTTTGGTGAATCTTGATCACCAACTTGTAGGATGAGACTTTCTGGTATGGATTGGAACAACAAAGCAGTCGCACCATCGTTTTTCTCTGCTTCGTTTGTTCCCGGCTCGATTGCTTCCCAGACTTTGTGAACACGTAGGGTAACCTTCATCCGCATTGACCATACGGTGTAGTTTGTCGAGTTTAGCATCGGACAAACTACCGATGCTCGTACAGACTCCTTCTTCTCCGTTGGAGCTGCTGTATCACCCATGGCTCGGGTTCGACGACTATAGGTTATGATCTTCGTATTGCCTCAGGATCAAAAACCGCTCTGATACCAAATAAAGTATTAGAAAAAACACAACTTAGCTTTGAATAAAGAATTTCTCTCTTTATTAATATGTTTAAAAACTTCTCAAAACTAAACACAAAGCTCTCTAATTTTCTCTATGGTTTACCACATCTTGGCAACCATATTTATAGAACTAGATTTCCTTTTCTAATTTTAATAATAAAAGAAAAACACACTTTTCCTTTTCTTAAAGAAACTAGACAATTTCCTTTATATCTTCAACAATCATTAACCACCTTGTTAATGATCTTTTGAGCTTCATTATCCAACAAACACTTCAAATAGTGTTTTGACAATGGAACAACAAATTTAAAGCGAAGAAAATATTGGAGGAACTCAAGTGTAACCCGCTGCTATTTCAGTCCATGAAGCTTACGCGCTCAGCCCTGAGTTTCATTCAGTTTCACGTGAGACGTTGTGTGGGATAAATCTGCAACACGTGGTATCCAATCATATATTGACAGTTGGCACATTTTTCAAGGCATCGTTAATCAAATAGCGGAATTGTTGTGTCGGATTCGAATTCCTTGGCTATTATTACAGCATCACCACCATCCATATTTATTTAAAATCTTATAGGGTTATTATGGTACTCATAACTAAAGAAAAATCATGAAAAACAAATCATGTAAATATAGTATAACTTCGTCATTTCTTTCGCCATGTTTCACAAAAGTAAAACGGTCTTCTAATTATTTCATAGACATATTTATATATGATAAGAACCATGGACTCAAATTTTAAACAAACTTTGATTTAGTTTCCTTTATTATAAAAAGGATCTTAAAAGTGTTGGAAGGAACTACAAGAAACCCTTGAAACATAGTATATGCAGGAACAAATAAAATAATGTATAAGCAAAACAAGTTCACTTAATACATAAAATTACATTAATCACATAATTTGTATGATTACTGATCTATAAGGAACATTTTATACATTATTTTTTGTAAACTAACGCTATTATACATTGATAAGCCTACACACACAAATATTTGATTTTATATTCGTTGTATCATCCAAAACAAAATCTCTCGATAATCACAATTTACATTATGAAATGTCATAGACTTGCGTCTGGTTAACAACGATACTGACTGATGGTAGAGAAATCGAAAACAACCGGTACGCTAACATTTAAAAACGTTTTAAACATACCCATTTGTTAATTAATAACGTAATCATCTTTTCTCTATTTGCGTTTGCATTTAACAAAAAAAAAAACTATTACAATCTAAAATATATTTTTGAATTTTAAAAAATGCGAATAAAACACAAATAAACACAGATTCAACAAAACTATGAGCCAGCCCATTAATCTACTTTCAGGCCCATTAGGTGATCCCGGGAGACAAAAAGGAATAAATAACCAAATATACCGAATTTGCCCTCTCGAACCACCAACGACAATTTACACACTCGCTCACTTCCCACTCTAAAGTCTCCTCTCTCCGTTCACCTCAGTTTCCCACCGATAATGTTTCCCGTAACCACCGCTCTTTTCCGCCACCGTCTCCGGCACTTTCGCCACCACGTTAGGTTTAACTCCACTGATATTTCTCCTCCTCACTCTTTCCATTTACCGCTCAACCACCCTACCTACTTGGTTTGGTCAGCCAACACTTCTCTCGGCAAAACCCTCGTCTCTACCGGTATCGCCGCCTCCTTCCTTCTCCAGCCTTCTTGTTCAGCTGCGCATTCCTCAAAACTACTCTATTTGAAACCTATTCAGACTGGCTTCCCTTCTGATTCCGATTCTCGTTTCGTCTTCTCCAAGCTCAATTCCCTCTCCCTCCGTCGCCGGATTCCTCTTTCCATATCCAACTATGTACTCCGTTCTTCATTCCCCGCTGCAGAATCTATGGGACGAATTGTTGAAGTCAGCGAGACTGGGATGTGCGATTTGAATTTCTGCGAGGAGAAGACGGTCACGGGAGCGCCGGAACTCTTGTGCAAGACGCTGTATGCTTGGGAGGCGGCTATCTCGCCGCATTTAGCAGCGGAGAGGGAAAACGCACGGATTGAGGACTCCGTCTTGCTACGGATGGTGGAGCAATGTTTGACGGAAGAGATGGAGTGTGGAAGTAAAACCGAGGAAACAAATGTTCTATGTTTGGTGGAGACCGCCGGTGGAGTTGCCAGTCCTGGGCCGTCGGGAACTCTTCAGTGCGATCTCTACAGGTAACGTTCATCTTCTGCTTTGAAATTACATGTGAGAAGAATTTGGCATGGCTGTAGAAATGTTAGGAAGATCGAATTTGTATTATATCTTACTCATGTTAGTTTTTATTTATTTAAGATTAGGCCTTTTAGATTGCCCGGGATTCTCGTTGGAGACGGTAGGCTCGGTGGTATCTCAGGGACAATTGCAGCATATGAGAGTTTAAAACTTCGAGGATATGACGTTGCTGCTGTCGTTTTTGAGGATCATGGCCTTGTTAATGAAGTTCCATTAACGTCATATCTAAGGAACAAGTAATTTTCAGTGGCTTTACGTTCTTTCAATGTTCGGTGTGTTTTTCATTAGAAGCTCGTAGTTTCACTTTTCTTATTCTTGTTTGAACACTCCTGGCTGGTAGGGTGCCTGTGCTTGTGCTTCCGCCTGTCCCCAAAGACCCTTCAGATGATCTTATTGAATGGTTTGTCGAGTCTGATGGTGTGTTTAAAGCATTGAAAGAGACAATGGTATCAGCTTATATGGAGAGAGTAGAAAGATTAAACGGCATGGCAAAGCAGGCAGGAGAGGTTTTCTGGTGGCCGTTTACTCAGCATAAACTTGTGCCTGAAGAGTCTGTGATGGTTATAGACTCCCGATGTGGTGAAAACTTTTCAATTTACAAGGTTGGTATGAGAAGATCCTTAATCATTTTGACATGTTCTACATTTTGGGCTCATGTAGTTAGTATAGTCCTAAGCAAACTGGTTACCTGGAAGGCAGGAACTTTATGGTTTCAGATATCTCCATGTAGAATTTTCCGTAACTAATGAAACTTTTGTCTGTCATCATTTCTAGGCTTCCGATAACAGTTCTCTTACCCAGCAATTTGATGCTTGTGCAAGCTGGTGGACACAGGGGCCAGATCCCGCTTTCCAGGTCATCTGTGCTCATTATATCCCAGTTTTTATGATAAATATCAGTTCCTAGTGCGTTATGACGTCATGAATCTTAGTGCTTATCTTTCTTTGTGATGACTCTTCTGAAGTTTATTTTGAACTTTTGTCTAGGCTGTTTCAGGCTGAGCTTGCTAGAGAAATGGGTTACACTGCTGCTAGGTTCGGTCATGTTATGTTCCCAGAGAATGTATATGAACCTGCCTTGAAATGTGCTGAGCTCTTATTAGATGGAGTGGGAAAAGGTTTATAAACTTGTTCTGTCACATTGTTTCTACTTTCAAACATTAGGGGAGGGCTAATTAGTTTATGCATGCAGGCTGGGCTTCTCGAGTATACTTCTCGGATAATGGATCCACGGCAATCGAAATTGCCCTGAAGATGGCATTTCGTAAGTTTTGTGTTGGTCATAGGACCCTATTGAATTTTTCTGAGGCTACAGAAGAGGAAAACGATATTGTGGTTAAGGTACAATCATCTTGACCATATGCAAGATTATCTTTTTATGTAGTTTTGTCATTTGTGTGTTTAGGTTCTAAAGTGAAAATATGATGTGTGTTCTATTTTAGGTTCTAGCTCTTCGGGGGTCTTACCATGGGGATACTTTAGGAGCGATGGAAGCACAAGCACCAACACCTTATACAGGCTTCCTCCAGCAGCCGTGGTAATTACAAATTTCTGTAGAATTTCGCTTGCAACATTTATCTTCCAAATTGAACATTCTTGGATCATCTGCATCTCCTGCACCAATATGGGAGGTCTGTAACTGCATAAAAAACTAGCATGTATGTGTCACTGCAAAGTAACCAGCTCTTTTTGTTGCTTAGATAGAACTTAATCATGATTTCATCTACATGTCAGGACAATCATCTTCATTTGATCACGTCTTACGTAACCATATAACCTTGAGCTAGCATTCTTTATCTTGTTATTCTAAGCTTGCACTTAAATTAAGCTCGCATCTATGTTTGGATTGTAGGTATACTGGAAGAGGCCTGTTTCTGGACCCTCCTACTGTCTTTCTATCCAACGGAGCGTGGAATCTCTCCCTCCCTGAAAGTTTTCCTCAAACTGGCTCAGAAGAATGTGAAAGTAAATATCACCTTTTCTTCTCTATGCCATCCAACAGTTCCTATACATTTCCTTTAGTTGAATGATTTAGTTTTTTCCCAAAACTCTTACAGCCTTCACCACTCGTGATGAGATTTTTGACAAGAGCAGAGACGGGTCGATTCTTGCAACAATCTATTCGGCATATGTATCAGAGCAGTTACAAGAGTATTCTGGAGTAACACAATCCGGCCATGTTGGAGCACTGATAATAGAACCAGGTATGATAGTATATTCACCAGTATGACTTTTAATAGTTTAGCTATGTAAGGTTTAG
This sequence comes from Alliaria petiolata, assembly GCA_020283515.1. Classification (NCBI taxonomy): domain Eukaryota; kingdom Viridiplantae; phylum Streptophyta; class Magnoliopsida; order Brassicales; family Brassicaceae; genus Alliaria; species Alliaria petiolata. The sequence continues at coordinate 288,962,222 of JAHZTW010000001.1, forward strand.
CATCCTTGGTCTTTCTATGTAGATTGCTAGATTCAAACTACTTTTTTTATCTGCAGTAATTCATGGTGCTGGGGGAATGCACATGGTTGATCCGCTTTTCCAACGAGTTCTGGTCAATGAATGCCGGAAGAGAAAAATTCCTGTCATTTTCGATGAAGTTTTCACAGGTTTCTGGCGTCTTGGAGTAGAGGTAGTTAACTGCGACTTGATTTTATGTTATTTTGTTATATATTTCTGGTTTCCATATTCCATTTACTTTCTGCTAACAAATTACAATGATTTCACCAAGACAACTGCTGAACTTCTCGGTTGCAAACCGGACATAGCTTGCTTCGCCAAATTGATGACTGGTGGAATGGTTCCTTTGGCTGTCACTCTTGCCACAGAGGCCGTGTTCGATTCGTTTTCTGGAGATTCAAAGGTAAAACGAAAGTAGAAAGGCTCGCTCTAGTGAAAACCATCTTTTTTATTCCGCTTGAAACCATCTAATTTTGCGTACTGGTTGTAGCTTAAAGCCCTGCTTCATGGTCACTCATACTCAGCTCATGCTATGGGATGTGCAACAGCCGCCAAAGCCATCCAATGGTTCAAAGATCCAGAGACTAACCATAACATCACTTCACAAGGAGGAACCTTAAGAGAGGTACTAGGACATTCCTATTCTCTAATTCACCTTACAGTATTCTCGAATCCAGGCACAAGCACGTATGGCACATGATCAATATGTAATCAATTGTACACGTTTTTTGCAGCTGTGGGATGAAGAACTGGTGCAACAAATATCATCTCACTCTGCAGTTCAAAGGGTGGTTGTATTAGGAACCCTTTTCGCTCTAGAACTAAAAGTAGATGCTTCCAATTCCGGGTACTCTATCTAATAAAGCTCTCAAATAACACACAGTCTTGTTCTCTTGGAACTTTTTTTTATCATTAGCCTTATTGTTTTGAACACCAAGGCTTGGAGGTATCTGATGATTCGTTTTTTCTCTGCGTGTTTCAGGTATGCGTCGTTGTATGCAAAGTCCCTTCTAGAGATGCTCCGGGAAGACGGAATCTTCATGCGGCCTCTCGGAAACGTCGTATACCTCATGTGTGGCCCTTGCACGTCGCCGGAAATTTGCCGGCGGTTGCTCACTAAGCTCTACAAAAGGCTCGGGGAATTCAGTAGGGCATGATGATGAACTCAAAGCACCTTTTTCTTTTTTTGCCGTCTCTGTTTTTTCGTTGCAAATTAGTGACTTTGGAGTCTCAATTTTTTATTGGTAGGTAAAATCTATGAGATTCGTTTTTTATTCTTGAGATCTAAATCGTTTCTGGAAATTCAATAAAGAAATTGAGCATCAAATTTAATGCAAGATCACTAAGATCAGTTTTATAATGGGAAACAAAAGTTGCTCTGGACCCAAAAAAAACGTTAGACTCGACGGCTGCGATTTATCTCCCAAGTGGTGAATGATTTTCTAACGACCACTATTTCTTCTAGTGGGCCCCGCAGACATTTTTAGTTCTTTTAACTAAAAACGACAATCATAGCATCACGATAGGAACGTAGACCTTACTGCACTAGATTAAATCCTACTAGAGGCACTGCCAAGCTCAATGAGTATTGTTGAGTCGCCATAGTTGACCGATTAATCCGAAATCATCGAGACGACCAAAACAGAGGACTGTCCTAAAACTCTCGAACACAAACCACTTCCGTTCACTATTAATCATCATTCTAATTCGGCGCCGGCGGTTTTAAATCGGCGAGACACTCTCTGATTTCGCCGTCTCGATCAACAGGTACTTCCTTCTTACTTGTCTCTTTTATCCGTTTGGTTCGTCTCTTCAATTTGGTCACCGGGAGAGTTCTAAAGTCTTCTCCGATCTCCAAAAGTGAGTTCTGAGTTCGAGATTTAGTTACTTGAATTAGGGATTCGTTTGTTAATGCGAAGTGGGTCATTCTCGAGGGTGTTTTGTGGGTTTTGATTTATCGACTTTTTGTGCTACTCAAGATTTTAATTTTGTGGCTTTTTGTGATTTGCAGATCTAGGAAATTAGGGGTTTTCTCTTCAATCATCTAGAGTTTGGGGAAATGCAGAAGTAGAATGGATAGAGGTAATAATATGAATAGAGCGAAGAGGAATTTGGATGGGAACAACGATGATGATCAGCCTGAGCGAAAACGGCCTGCTCTTGCTAGGTTATTTCTCCCCGTAATTTATCCGAACCGATTCTACTGAAAGTTTCTGACTTTGTGTATTTTTTTTTTTTTACCCTTGTGCCAGTGTGATTGTGGAGGCTCTGAAAGTAGACAGTCTTCAGAAGCTTTGCTCGTCTTTGGAACCTATTCTCCGCCGAGTTGTAAGATCTCTTGCTTTTCTCTGGGGATCATTTTCACTGCTTTTGCTGTGTACACTGTTGCAGCTCAATCTTCGCCTGCTTCTTGTTCTTCTTATCACTATTATATACGTCTCCTATGGATCTGTATTCGCACTTGGAATTTTTATGCTTAGAAATTAGCTTATCCTCTGTTAAAGCCTTAATGCGGGGATTGTTGCTGAGCAGGTCAGCGAGGAAGTGGAACGTGCTTTAGCGAAACTAGGCCCTGCTAGGCTTACTGGAAGGTAAAATCGAGAACTCGCTCATTGTATCTTAATGGCTCTCGATATTGTGTCATGCTCTTCAACAGTTAACTGAGGTTTAATATTTACTTTGCAGTTCCGGGTCTTCTCCAAAGCGAATTGAAGGTCCGGATGGCCGGAACTTACGGTTGCAGTTCAGGTCTAGGTTATCACTCCCTTTATTCACAGGAGGGAGAGTAGAAGGAGAGCAGGGTGCTGCTATTCATGTCGTCTTGATCGATGCAAACACTGGGCGTGCCGTGGTATATGGTCCAGAGGCTTCGGCGAAGCTCGAGGTTGTTGTGCTTGAAGGTGACTTTAACAGTGAAGATGATGAAGACTGGACACAGGAAGAATTTGAAGGGCATGTCGTGAAAGAGCGCCAGGGAAAGAGACCGTTGCTGACTGGAGATCTTTATGTTACTCTCAAGGAAGGGGTTGGAACTTTGGGGGAGCTGGTTTTCACGGATAACTCGAGTTGGATTCGGAGTAGGAAGTTCAGACTCGGTTTACGGGTTGCTTCTGGGTCTTGCGACGGCATGCGCATACGTGAGGCCAAGACGGAAGCTTTTCTTGTTAAAGATCACAGGGGCGAATGTATGTTCTTTAAAGTTCCGGTTTTTTTTTCTTCATCTCAGTGTACCATGTAGTGTTACTTCTTGTAGTTTGATGCACATTTTGTTTATGTGCAGTGTACAAGAAGCATTATCCACCTGCTTTGAATGATGACGTGTGGAGGTTGGAGAAGATTGGCAAGGATGGGGCATTCCATAAAAAGCTTAATGGTGCAGGAATAGTCACTGTAGAAGACTTTCTGAGAATAATGGTCAGGGATTCTGGAAAATTACGTGGTGTAAGTGCTTATTATTGTCAAGTTTTTGCTCGTGAAAAGAGACGCTGTTCATTAGATTTACGCCATGACTAATTTTTATCTTTGTCCTTGTTTGGCTCTAGATTCTCGGAAGTGGAATGTCAAACAAAATGTGGGATGCACTAGTAGAGCACGCCAAGACGTGTGTCCTGAGCGGTAAGCTTTATATCTACTACGCCGAGGATTCAAGGAATGTCGGCGTTGTGTTCAATAATATCTATGAGCTAAGTGGTCTCATTTCCGGGGACCAATACTTCTCTGCTGATTCACTTACTGAAAGCCAAAAGGTTTGCTGCATGTCCCTTAACTTATAACACCATTCTTTGTTTCCTTCTGCGACTTATGGTTTTAGCTGTGTTTTCACTAACTTCTGTATAGATTAAAAAAAAAGTTAATCAGGTGTGTTTGAACTGCATTCTTTTCAAACCACGCGAAAGATGAGACATATCAAATTTGATTCTGTCTTTCACTTCTGTGTTCTGAAGGTATATGTTGATGGGCTGGTGAAGAAAGCATATGAAAATTGGAACCTAGTCATAGAGTATGATGGAAAATCTCTCCTAGACATGAAGCAGCCTAAGAGGTTGAGTATTACTCAAACTGATTCGGCGAATTACTCAGCTGCTGCCATTGACCATCAAATGCAGATGGCAGGGCATTCATCCTTAGTGCAGGCTAATCAATCTCCAGTGCTTTCAGATTTTGCCATTGGAGGTTTGAGAATTGCATATCACTCTCTTGAAAAATCGTATTGTAGTACGTTACTAGATCTTTACAAGTTTGTTCAATTCTGTCAAATACTGCAGGGTATGATCAAACTATGGTGACAAGGTATCCTCCGCAGCCCCAGCTCTTAAGCTCCAACCCAAGAGCACAGTTTGAGGTTGCTTCGGGTACTACAGCGCAGGACCAGCTCATGGGGAATCTACATCAAACGCAAAGCACCATAAACAATCAAAACGTTACTGGTCTGCTTGCTCTCGGTCCTCCAGAGTCATCCACGAGCGGATACCAAAACATCAACTCATCTTCAGTTCACCAGGCAAATCTCAATCCTTTCGAAGACTGGTCCAACCAACGCGAGAGAGGAGCAGAAGATTTCTTCTCGGAGGAAGAGATCCGACTCAGAAGCCATGAGATGCTCGAGAACGAAGACATGCAACAGTTTCTCCGCCTATTCAGCATGGGAGGAGGCAATGGCTCTGCAACACATTTGCCAGAAGATGGGTATACTTTCCCATCGTTTCTACACACGCCTATGCAAGGTTATGATGAAGACCGTGGTCGATCAGGGAGAGCTGTTGTCGGGTGGCTTAAGATAAAGGCAGCAATGAGATGGGGTTTCTTCATCAGGAGGAAAGCCGCTGAGAGGCGAGCACAGATTGTAGAGCTCGATGATGATGATGACGAAGAATAGTCAGGATTGTACCGTACCTTCATGATGGTAACAACACTAATGACTCAAACAGTGTTTACCAAATGGAAACTGAAGCTTAAGAGGGCCACGAGGCAGCAGCGCGAATGGAGGTGAAGTGGCCCAGGTTTTGTATAAAAACAAGTGTACAGTTAGATTCAGTGGATGTGTGTTTTATGAAGCAAGGAGACTTCTAATATGCTTGATTGACTCATTTAGACATTAGCATTCTTAAGAACTGCTTCTGCAGTCTTAGATAAATGATTCCAACAAGTAGAATTTCTGTCTGGTTTTTTTTTTTGTTTTTCCGATACTCGAGTTGCTATCTGTAAGGCTTGTGTTCCACGAAACAGCAGTGTCGTTTCCTTATTCATGCTTATTATTATTTGGTTGTGTTCTGAGATTTTTTTAACTACCGTACCGAGAGTTTATGGTAACAACACAGATGACTGAATATTAATTATCACAGATGACTGAATATTAGTTATATCATTTGCCATGACGCATCTAATTTTTTTAACACAAATCCTAACAAGTGGCATATGATGGCCTACTTGGGGGAAGAACACTAACACACAATACAAAGAAGATTCTCAGTGGCAAGACGAGCACTTATTGAATTGAGCAAACCCAAGTGATAGCTAGATCTCAAGAAGAGATGGGATCAGTGTGATTGAAGCCAGAAAGGCGCATTGAGGGTTTTGGGTGCACCAGCGGGATTGTAGGGACGGATAGCAGCAGAGGGAAGATGGTAAGAACCAAGTCCCGGGCCGATGTAATAGATGGAGTTAGGCTTGACTCCCGGGTACATGCTTGCCGAGAGACAGAAAGCTTCACTCTTGCCAAGAAAGATGCAGAGATCCCCAATATCTTCAGTGTAACAAAGGGCTCTGCTCTTGTCTTCCCTAAACACCATGAAGCGCCTGGTTTTGCTATGGATATCTTCCACTTCCCTCCCACAATTCTCCTTGTGAAAACACTGGCGGTACCACTTGACAAAGAAAAGTTCGCCAGAGGGTGACTCCACAAAGTGTTTGCTCATGAAACATGTATCCAACATCTGCCACTCGGCCTCTGGGAACGTAGGCAGGTAACGGAAGCGCAGCTCTTGGTACTTGAGTTTGTTGCTGCTGAGATGCAGCGAACCCGTGTAGAGACCATTGATACTCGCAAAGTAGAAGGCTCTGTCTCTCTTGGAGTACATGAGATCCGAGGCTTGCAAAATTGGGAAAGGGGTTCGGAAATGAGTCCAGTTTGAGTCACAATTAGGCCTGCATACACTTAGCTGAGAATCATCGAACTTTGCAGCCACAGTACAGTCGTCTTCGTCAGGGGAAGAAGACGAGAGAGACACTTGCTTCACGGTGACACGAGGATCGAACCCGAGACTTGGCAAGGACATGACTCTTGGTGACGAGACCCATGGCTTGTACAGATCCGTGAGATGTAATGAAGAATCCTTCTTGCTGTCTCTTATACACATCTAGATGTGTATAAGAGACCACAGTACAGTCGTCTTCGTCAGGGGAAGAAGACGAGAGAGACACTTGCTTCACGGTGACACGAGGATCGAACCCGAGACTTGGCAAGGACATGTGATACGTGTAGCGTCTGTCTCTTATACACATCTAGATGTGTATAAGAGACAGGTACAGTCGTCTTCGTCAGGGGAAGAAGACGAGAGAGACACTTGCTTCACGGTGACACGAGGATCGAACCCGAGACTTGGCAAGGACATGACTCTTGGTGACGAGACCCATGGCTTGTACAGATCCGTGAGATGTAACGAAGAATCCTTCTTGTCCATGCACACGACCCATCCTTGTGATGCTCCCACGAGAGCGTCCCCTTCGAGCTCCTTGGGAAATGTTTTCTCGCTGCCATTCACTGTTTCTTCCGTCCTCGGATCGAACACCTTGTGAGTTACGATCGTGCCACCCTCCGAAGTCTCTCCCAGCGCCTTCTCGCTCATCAGCAGATACGGAGACTCGGGAAGCGATGAGAAGAAGCGAGCACTGCTATTGACCCTGCAAGCCTGTCAATTTCCACAAACAAAAATCGAAAATTTCAAAAACGTAGAATCAATCAAGAAACTATGATTATGGGAGGATGAGTTTCTCTTACAGGGAGCTTCGAGATTCGGCTGAATAACAGAGACATTTTCTTCTTTCTCTTCCGGAAACCCCAAAAAACCCTAATTGCTTATGCCTTAACTCTTCTTTCTCCTCTCTCTCTCTCTTATAAAAGGGCCACATACGGCTTTGGCTTTGGAAATTTTCCATTTTCCTAAACAAACTAGAGAGATACAAATTTCCCAAATACAATGGAAACTTTTGAAACAGAGGGGTTTCCCATATTCACACTATTAAAACTAGGAGTAGAACCTCCGCTTCGTATTTTTCGTATATTAAAACTTAAACAAAAAAATATTTTAAATTATTATAAGTGAAAATATATTAAAAAAAAATGATGATAAAAATATGTAAATATTCAAAAAAATTATAATTCTGAAAAAAACAAAAGATACGATTTCCTTAAAAAAATGCAACTTATTTATTGATGAAAAAAAGCAACCACAAATGATATTTATTGGATTAAAATTTGGATTAGCAGAAAGATACTAATAATATTTTTGAAAAAAAAACGCAACTTATTTATCTGCAATTGACATTTATTCATATTGCTATTATAGATAGATTATTGTGTTAAAACATGAAGATCTTCATTATTAATTATGTATATTTTTATTAATCATTTATTTATGTGGTTTTCAAAATATATAAGTGAAAAGAAATTTTTGATAATTGAAAAGAAGAAATTTTTGATAATTGAAAAGACGCAAGCACAAATGACATTTTTTGGATTAAAATTGAAATTTATAAAAAAAAAATACAAATAACAATTTTGAAAACACACAACTTATTCAAAGGCAATTGGCATTTATTCAGATTGTTATTATAGATAGAGGGAGCGATACAAATACTCAAAACTAAGAGACTTAGATAAGCGACATTATCCTCAAAATTAAAACACACAAACGTTTGATCATTGGGTTGCGCAATAATGTAAACTAAAGAATATTTCTAAAAAAAAAAACTAAATGCTGACTCCGAACCAAGCATATTAAGTCTAATCTTCGAGGTTATCAAAACAAAAGAAAAACAAAATAATGAATATCGAGAACGAGTTTGGATAAGGAAAAGAATAAAGTCGAGTAAAGCAATATGATCGTTTGACTATCAAAACCAATATCGTAAATGAAGTTAAGTAACACAAAAAATTATAATCAAAGAGAACGAAGCAGAACATACCAGAAAAAATTGATCAATCATCAGTAACTACAGTCGAAACAATAAAAATAAAAAATGAGAGGGAGAAAAGCCATTTTTGAGAACTGATATAGGATAAAAATCACATTTTGTTTCTATTAGTGAAATAGAACAAGCGCAAGCAAAAAGTACAAAAAAATAGATAATGCTTAAGAAGGATATCAATTGAGAAAGAATAAAAAGTTTGGTTTAGTGGGAATAGTTAACGAGAATAAATGACACATGTTGGATTAATGGAAGGATTAACTACAATCGTTGGATTATAATTATTTTTTCTTAAACAAAAAATCTATCAATAACATTGTTAACAAACCGCTGGATGCAAACCAAAAACCATGTGTAGTCTTGTAGACCAACTTTCCACATATTTGAAAGATTTCTGAAGTACGACCGATAATTCATACTTATAGAAAGTTAAAAAATTCAAGTTTACTCAATAAGAAAATACCAAAATAAGAAAATTTATGTGAAAAATCTCTTTCAAAGACTAAAGACAAATCTTGTAAAAGTTATTTGTGGCGTGTTCTAACTTATCTTGTAGATATAACTTTACAAAAACAAATAATTCAACACATATAAGTTTTTTCGAAGAAGAAATCAGATAGATGGATTAAAAATCTTTTTTTTTATTCACCGTTATAGCATGAATCATTATCAAATGACCTTTTTTATGTGGTTTTGCAATATAAATAATCTTCAAAAGACATAAATGAAAAGAAGTAATTTTTGATAATTGAAAAGACGCAACCACAAATAATTGGTACCTCGAAAGAAAAAAAAATTTGAAACAGATTCTTTGGACTATATTCTGGAGATAAAGTTACATCTCTAGCAATAATAACGGCATTGTTTATCATTTTTACCGATCTCCGATAAAATAAATGAATATAACATTTCAGGGGTCATATTGGATTGATGATTTGGAAGAATTTCATTTTTTTCTCAAATCTCCTCTTATTGGATCTAACATTTATAAAAATTATTCAAAATCCAAGGTTATTGGATTAGTCATTTATAAAAGTTCTTCCAAATCTTCGCTTATTGAAAAATAGAGATTTCAACAATAAAATATATCAAGAACAATTTGGAATGATTTGTAAGATAGTTTGTAGTTAAAAAATAATAGATCCAAATACCACCTTATGAGATGGAATTTGAGAAAATAAAACATTGAACTAATTTTTTCCTTTTCTTATGAACTTTCACGACAAAAACAAAAAAAACTGAGAAAATTGAAACATTGGAGCCTCTTCACTGTCGTAACAGTCTTCTTATCGATACAAACAGAGAGAATGGTGATGATGAGTGCTCTACTTTAGACCCTCTGTTTTCTCCGCGTTACATATGATGACGATTTCGTGTGAATCTCCTGATTCAACGAATCTAGCTTTTGTTGAGTAAAAAGTGTTCCTGGAGAAGTATTCTTGCCGAGAAATGAGAGATTTTTCGGAATCTAAAAAGAAATCGACACCCTTTTCCTCAGAGGTTCTTCAGATGAATCTCCGAGAAGGAGACCTAATTGAGCATCAACGAGGACGATAACGTAGAAGCCTTGAATCGGTTCAGGGTTTTGATCCGCGGAGGAAACAGAGATGTTGAGACCATTGTTGTTGTTGAACTGTTGAGGGTTGTTCTTGTTGCACCATGTGACTTTGATGATGAGTTGCTTTGATGATAAACTGATTCTGTAGATCCTTGTAATGGAGGTTTATATCGATGGTATATGAGAGATGGAGAGATACAAGCGTTGCTTGTGTTGTATTTTGAACACGATGATGATGATGATAATGGATGCGTCACGTTTATTGAATTCTCGTGACAAGCATCTACACAACCATGAGCCAATCTGTGTCACATGCAGCTGCACGTGTGATCTCTGCACTTCAACTTCCACCTCTTACATTTAATTATTTTTTACCCATCTAATTCTAAGTTAAGTGGTTGCAGATTCCTATTTTAAGCTTTTCTTATGATCACTGGAACTTTTTCTTATTTCTTTAAGAAATTTTGGGATTATTATTTAATTTCTTGATTGATTTTTCCTTTTACGTTATGTGATTGGTGAAGCCGTAGATTAACCATGTTGTTTGCGTATAAAGAGAGGCTCCTTAATTTTATTTCCGAGCTCATAGAGACCAAAAAATTGTGTATGGTAGTGTTGTTGTGTGATTGTGTTTTTATTTCGAAAATGACCTGTAATATTTTAAATAGAGAGTGAAAATAGAATTTTTAAAATAAGTGAGGTGCATTCTTTTAAATAAATTGTAAAAACTTAAAAAAAAAAAATTGTTTTTCAAATGTCCCCAATCACCTTAAAATTTGTAACAATAACTTTGCAGAATTTTCTCAAATCTCAAATCTTTTTAAAATTTCCTCAAATTTAGGTGATTTCCAAATTTTCTCAAATCATTGATCCAATATGCCCCCCTTCGTTTTATAAAGAATCAAATAATTATTTTTATGTGATTTTCAAAAGACATAAGTGAAAAGAAACAATTTTTGATAATTGAAAAGAAGCAATTTTTGATAATTGAAAAGACGCAACCACAAATGACATTTCTTGAATTAAAATTTGAATTAATAAAAAAAATATGAATAACAATTTTGTAAAGACACAACTTATTGTAAGGTAATGGCATATATTCAGATTGTTATTATAGATAGATTATTAATGACGGTTTAGTGTATTCAACTTCGACTCCTTTTCCGCTACAGCCTACCAATTGAAGTTCGAATGGGCCTTAGTTTCAGATCAGGGGCTGCAATAAAATACCAAGCCCACACTGAATGCTTAATCTGAACTATAGCTAGCCGACTAAGATTTTGTTTGAGTTTCGTATTGTAACTAAATTACTTGATTAGTATCAATTTTAACTAGTCTGTAAACGTTTTTAAACGCTATGCCAATCATATAAATTGCTTAATAAAGTTTGAAGTCGCAACCACACATTTTGCTATCGATGTTGGAGATTGATTGTGCATACTCTCTCTTTCTAAATTCAAATTGGCCCATGGCTCATTAAACTCGAAGATGGAAAGCCCATTAAATCTACCATGATCATGGTCGGCGCCCAAAAAAGGAAACTTTTGAAGATAAAAAAGATCTCCGAAAAAAAGAATAAGATAGAGGGATATCTCCGAGAAAAAAAAAAAAAAATTAATCCAAAAATTTTAGGAGAACTCGAACCAATCGACTTTCTCCATGTATAAATAGAGAAGTCTCATTAACGAAGAGGAGATCTGCAATTCATTCTCGAGACCTAAAAGATTAATAGCAATAAGCTCTCTCTTTGCTTTTAGTTTTCTAGTTCTCTCTCTTTTAAGTCGGCGCTTTATCTTCAGATGACCTAATTTCTTTGTGATTCTCAAGTTCCGGCTAAAACAATAAAAAAGTTCTCTTAAAACCCACAACTTGATTTCATTTATTTAGATAGGTGAAATTATAGTTCAACCATCGGGTATGATCATCAACTCTAAAACAGAGCAATTCCTCTATGGTCCCGCACCAGCCAAGAAACTTCGCAGTTACGTCTTGCATTGATTCAGGAAGCTCTAACATTACGCTTAAGGCTATTTTGGGACGGTTTTCTCCATCCATTTAATCATGCGTGATCAGCGTCTGTACTAGGTTCTGCATTCGGTTCGTACATATTCAGTTTCAACAACCAAATATATGCATTTTCTATTGCTTTGGAGATGACGGAGCATGCTCATAACGGATCTTTCCCAAGGTAAAGTCAATTAACATTATGTCAAGAAGAAAAAAAGTCAAAACAATATGTAAGTCAAGATTTGTACTCGGCCAGACTCATTTGGGGTCAGCAAAAAAAGGATATTTGGATTTGAGGAACTAATGAAAAATAAACTTAAAATGGGCCTTAGGAAATTAGCAGGGCTCAATAAGAATACGTGTAAACGCGTGCAAATTGAATGATGTCGTCGGGTAGTGCGGGAAAGGGAAATAAAAGGAAAAACTCTGTTTCCTGGGATTTTTCGATAGGAAAGGTTTCCATTTCTGGGATTTCGCATCTCGAGTTAATTTAGAGAAATGGAAGAAAATCAGTTTATGGAATTTTCCCAAAACCGAAGCAGTTTATGGTCTTTTTATGAGAGAGAAGAGCAACTAGGGCTCTTTGGATTCTCGGAAGAGAAAGAGAAAGAAGAAAGACAATAATGGCTCTGTTTTTCAACCGAATCTCGAAGCTCTCTGTAAGATTCTCCTCCCCTGGTATCACAATTTATTTGATTCTTGAAATTTCTCCGACTTTCGTTTATGTACTAATGATTTTAAGTATGTCCATGGAACAAAATCGACAGGCACGCAGGGACAATGCTCGTTTCTTCTCATCATTGCCTTTGCCTCAGTCCCCGTATCTGCTTCTGGGCGGTAAACTGCTGCGAGAGTCTCCGGAGGGCAAAATCGGAAAGCACAGGTTTTTCGACCCGACAACAGAAAAGAGAGTGTACAACAGTGAGAAGACGGTTCCGAAGGAGCTCAATGGGCAATCTCTTCTGGGTTCATCACAAGGCTGGGTCGCTTGTCTGGAGAAAAAAGACTTTACCGTGCATCTCACGGATCTTTACAAGCCGTGGGTCTCATCTCCGAGAGTCATACCATTGCCTTCGATCGGGTTTGAACCCTCGACGCACGCCACGGAGATGTCTCTCTCTTCTTCTGATCCTGTCCAAGACGACTTCTCTGTGGCTGCAAAGTTCAGTGAGTATCAGCTAAGCGTGTGCAGGCCTCGTTGGGACTCTAAGTGGACTCACATCGACACGCCTTACTCTCTTTTACCACCCTCTGATCTAATGTATTCCAAGAGAGACAAAGCCTTCTACTTCACCAGCTTTAAGGGTCTCTACATGGGTTCTTTGGATCTCAGCGAGAACGAGCTCAAGTTTCAAGACATACGCCTACGGAACCAGCCTAAGATCCCAGAGGCAGGCTGGGAGATGTTGGACAAATGTTTCATGAGCAATCACTTAGTGGAATCTCCCTCTGGTGAACTTTTCTTCATCAAGTGGTTAGTGTTTCGAATTTCTTCTTAAAAGAGTTTAGCTATACAGGTAGAGTAGAGATTGAGCTGGTCTGTTTCTATGCAGGTACACACTTTGCATTCGCAAAGAGCTCGAAGATGGGGAATACATTATTATGCACGGCATAACTAAGCGGTTTATGGTGTTTAGGGAAGATGGGAAGAGCAAAGACTTTTGCTACACTGAAGATATTGGAGATCTCTGCATCTTCCTTGGCAAGAGTGAAGCCTTCTGTGTCTCGGCAAGCATGTACCCAGGACTCAAGCCTAACTCCATCTATTACATTGGCCCCGGACTTGGTTCTTACGATCTAGCTTCTGCTACGGTCCGTACTTTCGATCCCCCATGTGGTAAACCCTCGCTGGTCCCTTACCCTTACTGGCTTAATCCCACTAATCCCATTGCTTAACATTGCTCCTTTAAATCTCTTCTCGGAGCTCTAGCTTGGATTTGGGTTTATGTAGTCCAATAAGTGGTCGTCTTGCCACTTTTGTGTTGTGTGTTGTGTTTTTTACCTATAGTGGTCCCATCATGCCACTTTTAAGGTCTGCTTTAAGTTTTGGTGTCTTGTGTTGGTTAAGTTTGTGTGATTGGGATTTGAATTGTATAATTTATACACGAACGTTCTTTGGTGTTCTGTGTTATTGTATGATGAAATCAGACTAATAATAATCAGTTAAAATATTTTATATATTAACGGTTTTATAACGGTTAATCCCTTATATATTAACGGTTTCATATTTGAGTATACTTTTTGTATAATAATACTTTTAATTCATAGCAACACATTCACTAGCCAAACCCAGACGAAATCTTTTAGCATCATTGCAATAATCATAGATCATGAAGTTGCGTTGGACCCACTTAAGCGTCTTCATGCTATTATCATCGATCCCTTCCTTGAGCCATGAGCTCGAACCACCACCACCGCAAGATACATTTGAGCCACGTGCCGACCAAACACAGTCTTGAAGCTCATAGTTCCTGTAATAAGCCGTGAATGGCGCTTTGGACCAGTCAGTCTTCACGAGCCCTCCTCTCGTAGCCCAGTCATCTCCATTCCATAAGCTGTAATGGACTCTCATTGCTTGTTTCTCCGGATAAGATACGTTCATCGTCTTCATATTCTTGAATTCTCTTATCGGTGTACCATCCACGTAGAATCTGTCAAAGATCCGACTCTTAAATATAGCTATATATTTTGTTTGTTATGCTGAGAGATGAATAGAGAGATTAGATATTTAAATTTTACACTATGGTTTTAGGATTCCAGAGGATGGAGTAAGTGTGAAAATCAATGGTGGGATCGAACCAGAGACGAAACTGTTGTTCTCTATCACCTTTGCCTTGTGTGATCACATTTGTGTGGACTGTGTAAGGATCACCACTCAGATTCCCCAAGAATTCGAAGTCTATCTCATCCCACATCGCTCCTTTAGACGCTAGCTACACAACACACACACACATGATGAGTAAATAGTACCAAATATCATAGCAAAAATGATTCAATTAAAGAGATGAGTTTTAAAAAGTTCATACATAGTAAGATGTGACAGTACCGGCAGAGTTTCCATGGACAAGCTTTAGCTCCATGGAGATCTTACCGAACAAGAACTGAGCTTTGGACTGAAAACCAGAGCCTGAAACTTTGTCAAGAGATAATGTAATGGCTTGGCCGTTTTCGAGTATCTTTGCTTTGTCGCTTCCCCATATAATGTCAACATCTTGTCTGAAATTACCTGCCAAGACTAAGGAAGAAGATGACAGAATAGACACAAAGATCAAGATTTGTGAACAACCCATATGTTCTTTTTTGGGAACTTTAATGGTGGGTCGGGTTTTTTTTTGTTGTGTAAGAAATTTATAACTGATGAAAGATATAGAGAGGATAGACAGTGACATCTGGGTGAGACAGAGGAATTGAAGGAGAAGAATTTGTGTTTAGTGATGGTCAAGTTTTGGCTTGTGAGGAAAACAAAGCAACGGATAGAAAGTGAAGCAAGCTCTTGTTTGACACATGTAAAAAGAGTCAAGTGAGGGTTTAATTTCAACAAGAGATTCAGAGATTCTCCTTTATCCATTCGTTCATAACGCTTGGGGTGTAAGTTCTGTCTTTACTTGGAAACCAATCAAAGACAATGACCAATTCATATTCAATTCCGAATATGTAAATAAATAAGAACATTGTCCAACCAGAAGTGAAAAGAGAAAGAACAGAAAAAAAAACCCATGTTCAATATTGAGTGTTCCATTTTAACAGAAAGCTCAAGCAAACTTTAGCATCTAGCAAATAAAGTGTGAAGCCCTAACATTCGCATACCAAAAGACTAAAAACCTTTGAGAGCAAGTCAGCTAGAGAATCAAGACTAGCCTTTGAGTGCAAGTCACAGCTATTATAGGTTTTTAGTAGGCCC
Organism: Alliaria petiolata; assembly: GCA_020283515.1. Lineage (NCBI taxonomy): Eukaryota > Viridiplantae > Streptophyta > Magnoliopsida > Brassicales > Brassicaceae > Alliaria > Alliaria petiolata. Next base: position 288,977,893 of record JAHZTW010000001.1, read on the forward strand.
AATTATTTGAAACATACTTTTCTTGTTTAGGCCCATTAACAATTGAAACAAACACGGAAAACGGGAAAAGCATCTTATCTCACTTTTAGTCTAAATCTCGCTTTTAGCCTAGTCCTTTGTATCTTTTGTTAATCTTTTTCTCACCTATAAAACTTAGGAAAATGTCTAAATAAAATGCAAATTATATGATATTACGAGGAATTTTGAATCGCTATCATGGAAATAGAAAACAACTGGTTAGATTTCTAGACTTTACGTAAGAGTTGGGGACTGCTCTTAGGATATAGCCACTTGGACTAAGATGGAAACTTCCGGACCACGACCGTCATCAAGTTGAATGTCTTAGCTGTCTCCACCAATTTAACATCAAAAACATTTGAGTCAGTCAAAATCATGATTTACCCCAACAGCTACTACCTTATCCCTTTAACGTGGCATCTCTTTACCCGAACTGTAAATAGTTTTATCGTTAAGACTTGAGAGATAATATCATAAATCGTAGTTGTACTGTAACTGTTTAAGAAAACAGTCAAAAACAAAAACGTTAAATCAATGTTTTAGAATTACAAAAAAAAAAAAAAGACTCATAAATTCACTTTATTCTAGTTAACTCTTTTTTTTTTTTGTCAGCTTTCTAAATAATTAATTGTTTTTGACATCAAAAAGGACCATTTCATTAAAATTTGTTTTTCAAATTACTTTTAAAAACTAATTAACACTTTCTTTCTTTTGTTATAACAGAATCTCTTGGTTCTATTAGAAGGATAACCATTTCTCCTGTCAGGGACGGTCCAAGCCGGTGGTAAAGTATCCAACTCCCAAATCCAACTTTTTTTTTAAGTAGCAAAACTCCCACATCCAATTAAATTTGACACAAAAAGTTAAAATATTATTATCTAAATCAAAAATAATAATAATAAAAAAAACATTACAAAACAAACCGCGTGAACTCCAAAGCCAATTGAACACAGCTTTTACTACAAAGATGGCCCAATCTCCCAGCTGTTGCATCAAAAACGCGGCTTCCTCTTTCACCATATGAACCTTCCTCTTTCGAACCTTTACTGCTACTATATATAGACATTCTTCCATAAACCCTCAATATCACAAACCAAAAACCCAACAGAAGAAAAGAAAACCCAAATATCTCAAAATGGCGATCAGCTACTTCCTTCCTCTGTTTCTTTCTCTTATCATCTCCTCTGTTTCAGCTAATTTCCAAAGAGACGTTGAGATAACTTGGGGAGACGGACGTGGACAGATCAAGAACAATGGAGAGCTCCTCACTTTATCCTTAGACAAATCCTCTGGATCTGGTTTCCAATCCAAAAAAGAGTACTTGTTTGGTAAAATCGACATGCAAATGAAACTCGTCCCTGGAAACTCCGCAGGAACAGTCACAACGCTATACGTAAGTTTTTAAAGACAAATCTATAATTTTTTATTTTATTTTTTGCATATACTTAGTTCATATCTCTAAAAATTGGGTTTTTGGTATTTTTCTTGCAGTTGAAATCACCTGGAACAACATGGGACGAGATTGATTTCGAGTTTCTAGGGAATCTAAGTGGAGATCCTTACACGCTTCACACAAATGTATACACACAAGGCAAAGGAGACAAAGAACAGCAGTTCAAACTCTGGTTCGACCCAACAGCTGATTTCCACACTTACACGATTCTTTGGAACCCACAACGAATCATCTTCACCGTCGACGGAACTCCGATTAGAGAATTCAAGAACATGGAATCTGTAGGCATTCTGTTTCCCAAGAACCGACCAATGAGAATGTACTCTAGTCTCTGGAACGCCGATGATTGGGCTACGAGAGGTGGTTTGGTCAAAACCGATTGGTCTAGAGCTCCTTTCACTGCCTCGTACCGTGGCTTCAACGAAGAAGCTTGTGTTTGGTCAAACGGCAAGTCTTCTTGTCCTAATGCCTCGAAACAGGGGACTACTGGCTCGTGGTTGTCGCAGGCGCTCGACTCTACGGCTCAAGAAAGGATGAGATGGGTGCAGAGAAACTACATGATCTATAATTATTGCACGGATTCGAAGAGGTTCCCTCAAGGTCTTCCTAAAGAGTGCTTAGCTGCGTAGAGAGTAAAGAGTTTTAGAGAGGAACAAAATTCTACTTTTTCTTTGTTGTTGTAAAATTCTATTCATTTTATTGTTGAATTTCATTGATTCGTTTGCAGTGTACTAATTAAATAATATTCTCTGTGTTAAACCACGTGCCTTTTTAAATTTGATTGGTTGAACAATCAATCAAATCTAACGTTTTTATTTAATGGAGAATCTACATCAAACGCAAAGCACACCATAAACAATCAAAATGTTACTGGTCTGCTTGCATTCGGTCCTCTACAGTCATCCACGAGCGGATACCAAAACATCAACTCATCTTCAGTTCACCAGGCAAATCTCAATCCTTTCGAAGACTGGTCCAACCAACGCGAGAGAGGAGCAGAAGATTTCTTCTCGGAGGAAGAGATCCGACTCAGAAGCCATGAGATGCTCGAGAACGAAGATATACAACAGTTGCTATCTGTAAGGCTTGTGTTCCACGAAACATCAATGTCATGTATCCTTTTTCTTGCTTGATTATTATTTGGTTGTGTTCTGAGATTTTTTAAATTACCGTAGCGAGAGTTTATGGTAACAGCATATATGATTGAATATCAAATATTTAAACCTAGATATAGAGATAATGCAAATCAACCTAATAAATATCAAATACAGTAATTGCAATCATCAACCCAATAAACAGAAAAACAAATTACTAATAGAACACCTCCTTGAAAGCATAAGACTCAGAAGCAAGTACTACGAGGTCATGATTGCAAGTTATTAGTTTCCCCAGAAACACTTCATGACCAAGATCTTTCAACCTTTTTATCGGATAATCAAAATCGCCGTCTCCAATGATAACAACAATATTGCAACGTCCATTTGGTCCAAATTCTTCAGCAAGTTGGAGCATAGATGCTGCCCATCTTGCCATCAACAACATTTGTAACTCGATCATATTTGTGTGGAAAGAAAAATAGATGAATACCAATCAATTGAATATTGATTAATACATAATCGATCAAACACTACTTAATAACGACTTATTACAATCCATTGGTTCATATAGAATCAGTAGAAATAAAAGCAAAAAAAGATAGATGAATACCAATGAATTGAATTATTAATACATAATCGATCGAAAACTACTTAGTAACTACTTATTACGATCCATTGGTTCATATAGAATCAGTATAATGAAAGTGAATAAATATAGATGAATACATGTGATATGAAGGCGACGGATATCACGCATAATATAAACTGGACAATAAGCACATGCGATGTTTCTTGGCTCTACGTCATGTGTAATGACACCTACAAGGTGATCAAAACTTGTTTCATCATATTTGAATACAGTGTCGGTCCAACGTTTTGTTATACCCTATGCAAATTTAAAAAGCGTGCGTTGTTTGTGGATAATCTAAAATCAAAAATAGTAATAATATTAAAAAATCATATTAAAACTTTATATAACAACCCAATTTCATAAGCTGTATGTAGGAAAAGTAAAAGAAAATAGTGAAACAATATTTTATTGTTCAATTATGACTCTCGTTACATTTTTGTATGTAAATATTGATGAAAAAGCTTAATAAAAAATTAACTAAAATAATTCCCAAATATATCGTAATTGGTGGATTCACTAGCTTATGATGTGGGCCGCGTCTGCTTGAATAGATGTAGGCAGTCAATTATAGTGAACCGTTTGTAAGTTATTGGTTTCCCAGAAACACTTGATGACCAAGTTCTTTCAACCTTTTTATTGGATAATCAAAATCGCCGTCTCTAGTAACAAAAACAATATTGCAACGTCCATTTGGTCCAAATCTTCAGCAAGTTGGAGCATAGATGCTGCCATCAACAACGTCAGTAACCCGATCATATTTGTCTGGAAAGAAAAATAAATATATACCAAACAATTGAATATTGATTAATACATAATCGATCGAACACTACTTAGTAACGACTTATTACAATCCATTGGTTCATATATAATCAGTAGAAATAAAAGCAAATAAAAATAGATAAATACCAACATAATTCAAGTATGCTTCAAGCGAAAGACCTTTTGCAGCAAACCTAAACCTCGCTGTAATTTGAAATCACCCAAATCAAGCACCGTCAATATAAACAAAAATCCAAATTCGAGATACGATGAAAAGCTTAAGCTCAGTTTCAACAAGATTAGCCCTAGCAATCAACCAAACTCGTCGATCCAATGTTCATCTAAATCAACAAAAACATTATGACGCATGAACTATGTTACCACAAGATGATCCGTGTTCAATTCAATATTCATTTAAAAGTTAAAAAGGCAAAACATGGTGAGCCAATAAGATTTTATCAGATCAATATCACCACTTTATCGAATCAATACATAAACAAATCCATTTATGCAAGCAGAAACAACCATCATGAAACATTCCACAAAATAATGAATACATATACTCCATCCTAAGCATACAACCTCAAAACTATGGCTCAGAGATTAAACATAGAAACAATGTCAAAGACCAATTTGAAAACCTATTACCAATCTAGGGTCTCAAGACCATTTGTACAAACCATGAGACTACACATGGCACCCGAAATTAGGGTTTCGATGTCACATGAAACCTTGTGAGTTTCACAAGTAATAATCAAACATAATCATAGATTTCAATCAACAAATACCAAAATAATTCAAGTATACTTCGAGCGAGAGACCTTTAGCAGCAACCTAATCCTCGATGTAATTTGAAATTCCCCAAATCAAGCACAATCAATATAAACAAATCCAAATTTTTCATTTAGATCAACAAAAACAGTATGACTGATAGTTAGCATATTTACATCATTTTAACATTCATTTAGTAAATCATTTGCATTGTTTCATGTATATAACTTGTCCATATAGTCTAGTTTGCATCCATTTTAGAGTTAGTGAGTCTTAGCCTAGGTTATTGCATATTTGTTGCATTTTGGAGTGTTTTTGGGTACATTGGAGGACTTTGCAGATTATGGAGGTTAATCATTGCTTGGAGGATGGCATGAAACTAAAGTGTACCAAAAGAAGTTGGGCAAAATGGACTTGAAGCACAAAACCACTACATGAGTAAAGATCGAGCCGGATGAAGAGTTTCAACTCCGATTTAGCCTCGGCGGTCTTCATGAAAGTCATAGATATTTGAGTTAGCTTTCGTTTGGTGGTAGTTT